>WJXW01000010.1:1200000-1800000 GCA_015832175.1 Paraphaeosphaeria minitans
CCCCGGATTGAAACCCTAGCAGCTAACATGCTGCAAAAATTCGTGACTTGCGGACCGAACATGCTGTGTCCTGAACGACGTTTGGCATAGAGTGCGTGCTCCACGGTTTCCGTTCTAAAAGCAAGGGGTTTGGCTTGCACGCGTACGCTGCATGCTAACAACGAACGTAGAAAGCATGCCAATTTCTGTCCCGCAACGATGGTTCGGTCCTCTCCGCCCCCACGCCACTTACTTGGACCTCGGTTCCTTATGAATGCCTTTGAACGAATGCTGATTGAATCGAATCAGCACATGTAAATGCATCAACTTGACCCTGTGCCCTCTTTGCAGGCTCATGGGCGGAGAAGCTGATGAAGAAAGGCACGCTGAGCATTGTCGGGTCTGGTTCTTCCAGGGCAGCGGCAGATGCCATTGCGCCAATACGCACGAGCCTTTCACGACGACTTTGGTCGTATATTGATTGGTAGTGAAGGTGTAGTGTTCTTGCCGATACGCTGCACTTTTCCTGGAGGGCACGCTGCACTGGTTCCGCACATGTGCACTGCAATATGTGTAACTCTTCATGCGGGTCTGAAAATTCTGTTTGATGATGCGTTACGTGGTCCTCTGGTCGCAGCGGCGAGAAAAAGGTTTTGATGGCCAGATCGCGTACATGGTCCGTCGTTTCGGGAGCTTCTGATGGAAGAGACCACCACTGTTCCCAAAACAGTCGCGGACCTTGGCGGAGAATGAACCACGTCACCCAAGACTCACCTTTACGAATCATCCTCGGGGCGTCGATACCGTGTCCGAAATCAAATGGCCATGTTGGGTCTTTCTTTGATACAGAGGCTACCGTGGATAGTTGCCGGGGCCGTTTCCCAACTCTCCATGCTCCTGAAAGTAGCATGAACATCATGATGTAGTCCTCTGCCTCGTGCATAGATATTGTCTCGATTGATTGCAGTCGACGCTGCAATACCAGCTCCTCCCGGAGCCGCACAACCTCGGCTTCGTAGCGTGATGTGTGTACCATCAACCATGTGGCTTTCTTGTTCGACATTGAGAGGATATCCTGTGCATCCAATTTGTATATATCCGACGAGATAATGGACAGACGACCCAGAACTCGCCATCCGTTGGCGACTCTACTGCGGAACACTGTACCAAGTGCATCTTCGGCTGCTATCCCAACTCTAGGGCCCATCGGCTGCTCCTCAAATATGAGCCGATGTTTGTCGACCAAGATAGTCGCCAATTGGAGAGGAATTCTTTCTTTCAGCCACGTCAAGTTGTATTCGGAGGGAGCAGTAGGTGGCTCTAAAAGTAGCTTACTCCCCGGGAAGGTGCACCGGGCGACTGAGGGAATGATGTGGACAGAGTAGGTCGAGAAAACATTGCGAAAAATAGAGCATGTACCACGCAAGGCAAAGATTTCGTCAATGCGACACTGGAAGAGTACAGCGATGAGAACGTCGTCGGGCAGATCGGTTAGGCGAAACGGCTGGCTGCCACGCGTGGGGTCAATCCGACGCTTGAATCCAGGAATGTTGTTGAGAAACCGGTGCCGCTTCACCTCGGGATACATATCGGCTGTGATAATGCCAACGGGCTCGAAGATACCGTGTACGAGTGCACTCGAGCGTGTATGTCAATGCGTGTCGTGAACGCGTGGTAGTCTACTTCGTAGTGTAGGTAGGTAACGCAACTTCGGTGGCTCATGGCCCGTGCTCTCGGTTGTGCCTTCTCCTCATCGGCTCAGTCCTATTCTCCAGCCATCGCAGCGCCAGCCTAATATATGATGTTAAAAATGCGCCTCTCTGTCCGAACCTTGCGATGGGCCAACCACTTTTTGCTCCGTCTGCCTGCTGCCGCAGAGATGGAGACCACAGTGGCTGACACAAAAAACTGGAGTTTAGCACACCTCATCCTGTAGGTACCTAGGAACTCACTGTACAAAACAGGCGCAAATCTGTCGTCTGATAGCAGATTCCAACATTTCATAGTTACAAAGTCCAGGCTTTACTGTCACCCACTATGAACGATCGAGGCGACGCTCCTCTTATCTCCGGTGATACCTGAGGCTCTGCAGATATGCACAACAGATAACGGCAGCGTTACTGGATTTTTTCCAGAGAATCACTTCCATATCGGCTTCGTATCTTTTACGACGCGAAGTATTGCCGACTAGCTGCACCTGGTTACAGACTCCTCACGAGCTGTGCTGATGGCCAACACGAACTCCGGGGATCAAGAGCCAACCTATTCCTATTGACTCCTGCAAACCTCGTATTTTCGCCTAACTTTGCCCAAACGCGTTCAGCGTACCTCAAACACTTCAATCAGCGCCAACGCGGGCAAAAAATGGCCTCGATAAATCATTGATGGATCAAGAAGCCGTGCACGATCTTACGGAAAAGGTTGCTTCAGCAAGTTCGAACAAATCCCGTACAATCCATCCGCTGGTGACTTGATTCTTTCCAGCTCTTGCCTCCTAAAATGGTACACGCAAGCCAAGAGGCGCTACCGTGCCAAAGCATCAGACATCGCCTACCCTTGACGCCACTAGGTCCAAGAAGGTACTCCCTACTTCCAATCTGTTCACCGGTATGAGTCTTCAATGCTCGTCACTGGTTACGACGAGGGTGTCGAGCTGTCATTTGATCGAGCAGTGAGTGGTGGCTTCGCTGTAGGCCAGTCAGTGAAAGTCGATATATGTACCTCGTGTCGGTCAGACCTCGAAGCCTCGAGTTCTTCCATCATGATGGTCTTCCAACTATCGCGCGCGACCATGATCTTTCAATTACCCGTTGCCCTACTATCTATCTTAGCCTGTGTGTCTCTGGCAAACGTTATACCAGCCGATCCGACCATCACGCCCCCTGCGATTCTGCCAAGGCAGCTGGATGCGGCTTGGATTGGCTGGGTACAAGAAAATGGGACTTGTATGCTCACGTTGGTTGCAAATTGTTCTTGGATGAGTGTTGACAGATTGAAGGGACTTCGCAGTCATGCGATGCTGGCAACACCTGGTTCCAGTCAGGAAATTACGCACAATGTTGTGCGGAAACTTTGACAGCATGTCCCGCCCCGACGGCCTGTGTAAGAGGCAGTCAAATATATCCGTTCAGTGGCACGACCATCACCACTGCATGGTAGGTTTACCATACGAGACCGTGAGTTCGCTCATGCTGATCTATGGCAGCACCGAAAATTACAACAACGCAACCTATAGTGTTTGTAATACCGTGTTTATCTTCGAGAGCTTCGGAGACTCCAACCCTAAGACCGATATCATCTGTGGCGACAAGTCGCAAGTCTGGAGCTACTATCGATCAGTCCCAGCTTCTGTTACCGAATCCCGTGAGTACCAATCCCGATACATATACAATGTCCAAGAACAAACCTACATCATTTATTAAACCCTAGAGGGCGATGGATGAGCACACGAAACCTAAGATAATGCACCAGCAGCAGACCTCTCAGCTAACGCCATGCTTAGCAGTTGCGAGCGGCGGATCCGAAAACAAGGGCGCGTCTGGATCCAAAGCTTGGATCGCCGGTGCCGTCGTAGGACCCATCGTTGGTATCGCACTCATCGCCCTCATTGTGTTTCTCCTCATGCGCCGGCGCAAGAAAAACAAGCAGGCCAACGTATCACAAGCTGGAGGAGCAGCGATCGGTCCTCCCGGGGTGCAGCAACATTACAACGAGGCTAAACCACAGCTCGCAACGCCTTCATACAATCAATCGCCTCCAGGCGCCAATGACACCTACAACCAGCAAGGGTACACGCAACAGCCCACTTCGCCGGCCCCCCAATACCAGCAGCAATATCCTGCACCGAGTTCTTCACCGCCGCCACAGCAGCCATACGGTGCGACAGCTCCACCTATGAAACATCAGCAGAGCGCATACGTCGTGCAAGACGCCAAGTTTGGATACACGGCGCAGCAGCCACAACGCTCCAACGCGGCGGAGCTTGGAGGTGTCAGCACTCTGTTGGGCGGGAAGAATACGGCGGAACTTCCCTCAGGTGAGAGGGGGACGTAGAAAAGTTTCCCGGGTGGGGTTGTACCATACCTACAATATCAAAACGAAAGAGTGAACACTTCTATTACCTATTCAACGCCTGAAATGTACTTGACGAACAGGTGACACCCAGCTGCACACACTGCATGGCCATGACATTATACCCCTATCGCGTATGCATACTTGACCCCCACAACCTCGCTTTGCCCGAACTCGCGTCCTTCACCGAGGAACTGCCATCCGCATCACGTGCCGTCTGTAGGCACCTACGCACGTGACCCCACCTGCTGCCTCCCTAGCGCTCTGCCACGAGCCCGCTCGGACCACCAACCCACGTTTATAATCTCCCTCCCTCCCTCACCCTCTCTCTCCTCCCCATCCAAGTGCAAGGGCTTTAACCGCAGCAGTGAAGATTCGTCTGAGCTCGGTTTTTTGCTAGTTGAAAACTACAACTACGACCGCTTCTGTTGGCCCACTGGGTCGACAGGGAATCTTTTACGAAACAGTAGCTTACGGCAAGATTACTTTTCACTTTGTTGTTCGGCGAGGCTGGGCACGAGGGGAAGAGCGGAGTGGGTTGTGAAAGGGAGGAGCGCGTTGGATGTAGAGTGGATTTGGGCCGGCGGGGGTGTTGTGGGCGGCATGATTATGTATGGCGTATTGCTTCTCTAGAGACTGTGAGTTTGAGTATGCGGACTAAGTGGGTGAAAGATATCACGATGCTAGAGGCTGTGTATAATGTAGAGAACACTACCTACCATGTATCGAACAGCCAGCTTCATGATCCAGGTCTAAGTCGACTTTCGCTAGCCCATGGTGGCTGCTCTCAAGCAGCTTCCCTTTGCGATATTCGCTGAACTTTCGCCGGTTCTATGAAGTGTTGGAATGGCAACGTGAGGCGTTGGCAGCAGATGCTGGTATCTGCGTCAGCATTCTAAACTTCTAAGCAATCTAGGGTAGGTATGATATGGCAACGGTGATACCCACTGGGGCTAACTGATAAGGCTCTAGCTGTACAAAGAACACCTACCTTCGCAATCGTGTGTACTCTGAATGGGGACTGTGATGTGCGGACTAGGGAGTCGTTGATCCAATCGGCTGCGCTAGCTCGTGCAGGGATCCGCTGCTACGGTACCTACCTAGGTAAGTACCTGCCGGTTGTCATTGAAACCTCCCAACCATCTGTCATCCCATTTTCAGAGTACAGTCAGTTGAGTTGGGGGAGTCGGGTCATGTTCTGAAGCTGAAGCGAAGAATGGATGTTGCATCCTGCGCAAGTTGCTCCTTCTGGCCATGAATGACACAACTACCTACGGCATGCAGGCGCGAAGGCGCGTGGCTTGGCCAGGGCTTGGATAACCTCATGCGTTTTCCCGCCCTCTCAGTTGGTCCTGCATCCTCAACTCTCGCTTCACATTTGATTATGTTAATCCAATTCTCGGGCTGGCGGCAGCGGACAGTAGCCTTGTTATTTCTTGGGCTGCAGGCAGCCTCGGTGGCTGGCAAGACTCGTAAGTGATATGCTCCCGACAAGACAGCAGTCAGTTGTTCGGTCAGACACTGGCTGGCCTGAACTTCTTCTCGGTGTTCTCCTAGAGGATATGACCGGTGTCCGGGCGTATATTCTTGCAATGTTTTAACAAAGTCAGATCACCAGGATGTATTCCAGCCAGACTCTCCAGCCGAATCTAGTGAATCACCACTTACACATATTGCTACCGACTCCCATACACTTCACGACCTCCACAATGCTCTATCTGTAATGCAAACCCAGTACTTCTCCCTCTGGCTTGGGAAATGGGCCACAGCAATAGACTGGACCGCCGCAGTCACAGGCACCCACCTTGCCGCAACGCTTCGCTCGCTATCGGATTCTCTTTCTTACACCATGCCCGGCACTTTCGATAAGAATGGGAAGTTAGATGTAGAAGCGCAGGTGGTAGAAAGCGAGGTTAACAAGTACTTCGGACATCTTATAACATACTACTTCGGACAGGACTACTTCGCCATCCGCATGGAGGCTTTTGACGACATGCTGTGGGTAGTGCTAGGGTGGCTCGAAGTGATCCAGCTCATCAACACACACTCCAAGAAACACTACTCAGACGACGGACATGGGAAAAGAGCCTGGCATGCACAGCAATTTATACCCGCATTTGCGCACCGCGCACGCGTGTTCTACGAGCTGGCAGAGGAAGGGTGGGACTGGGAACTCTGCGGCGGAGGCATGACGTGGAACCCGCGCCTCCTCCCGTACAAGAATGCAATCACGAACCAGCTGTACATCTCCGCAAGCGTCAGCATGTATCTCCATTTCCCCGGCGACGACAATTGCTCGCCCTTCCTAGGGGCCGCGGAAAGGCAGCACCCGGACTGGACTCTACGCTACGCAAAAGAGCAAGGCTCAATGTCCGCATGCTTGGAGTCGGACCACGAGCCAGATTACGACCCCGTGTATCTGCAAAATGCAATGGATGGCTACGACTGGCTCACAAACAGCGGCATGCGAAACGAGGAGGGCCTCTACACCGACGGCTTCCACATCCGCGGGTATGCGCAGAATCACAGCAAAACAGCGTGCGACGAGCGCAACGAAATGGTGTATACGTACAATCAAGGTGTCATCCTATCAGGTCTCCGAGGGCTGTGGGAAGCAACAGGGAACCTCTCCTACCTCGAAGACGGCCACAAGCTTGTGGCAAACGTGATACGTGCGACTGGGTGGACGACGACGACGTTTTCTCCTGTCTCCTTCACACACGGTCATTCCGCAAATTCAACGGCGACGAAAGCAACGCAGGCACGCGGCACACTCGGCACCAACGGCATCTTAACTGAACTGTGCGACCCATCCGCCACATGCAGCCAGGACAGCCAGACATTCAAAGGCATCTTCTTCCACCACCTGACCGCCTTCTGCACCCCGCTGCCTACACAGCCCGCAAGGAGGGGTAAGACGCACGGAGCGAGCTATGAGGTGGCTTTTCTACATCGGAGGTCGTGCGACGCGTATGCGCCCTGGGTGGTGCGGAACGCCCGGGCTGCGCGCAGGACGCGTGATGCGGAGGGGGAGTTTGGCATGTGGTGGGGTGCTAAATACGACCCGGCAGCAGAAAACGAGGACGAAGGGGGTGTGCTGCCGAGGGGCGCGCTGGATTATAGGAATGATCCCAGGGTTCTTGGGACGGGGAATCTTTCAGCGACACTCGAGGATGCGAGTGGCGAGACGATAAGCAAGCGGAGGGTGATGGACGCCGGCGATCCGAATGGGCGGGGTCGAGGGCGGACGGTCGAGACGCAAGGCGGGGGCGTCGCGGTTGTGAGGGCGATGTGGGAGTTTCTGAAGTGGAGGGAGGCTTATGACGACGAGATGGCTGCTCTTGAGCTGTAAGTCTTCATGCGAGAACACTCCCGCCTGGAAGTGCAAATCCAGGACGCGCGGTGGTTTCATTCTATTTTCGAATTTGCAGCATTTGGCCGTCGCATTGCATATCCGCGCGGTCTACTCACCTCTGGCCAAGTCTAGCGTCGACGCGACGTACAACGCAGCGAGCGCTACAGTGGCACAAGTCAACAAGGAACAACACACCTCATTTGGAGAAGACACTCGAATTCTGCATGGGTATATACGATCTAAGCCTCAATTGACAATCCACCCAGGGCCGCCATAGCGCTCCTCACGCCCTGGAATTCCACGTCCGCCTCCACGCTCCTCTCCGCCTCTGCCGTCCTCATTGTCCCGCTTCTCTCCCCCCTACTCTTCTAAAAACGGTCCCCCTCCCCGTCCACCCCTAAGCGAACCCGACAATTATCTCCAGAACACCACATGGCATCGAGAGATAAACCTTCTGCTTCAGTTGGGATTTGCAGTTCTCCATCACAGTATCGGTACGCTACATGATTCCCAAATCGCCAAACCCCTTCAGCACATCCTTATCCACACGGCTCAGCCAGTCTTCCTGGAACCGTGCCTCGCCGCCCACGGATTGGATAGCGCCCTGCAGATGCTCGCGCACAAAGGTGACGAGGTTGAGGCGGTGGACGGGGTCGGAGTAGAGGAGTATGCGTTTGCGGGCGTCCTCTGGGGCTTCGGGTTCGATCGGGGCGTAGGGGTTGGGTTCGTCGGGCCAGTAGAGCGAGCTGTATTGGTTAGCAAACTTTTACGATACATTCCCGTACTAGATGTATGCAAGACGGGAGTGAAGAGGGAGAAGAGAGGAAGGGGAAGTGCACGTACTCCGCTGTCTTGTCGTCCATGCCATCCAGCAACTCGCCCAGCACATCCGTCCACATCGCCACCAGACTCTGCAGGCGGCCCAGAATCCACGGCGCACCCGTCTCCAGGAGGCGCGTCAGCACGAGCGTCATGAGCTTCTTGTTCGGCGGGTCGCCGATGTTCTCGATATGGCTGAACCACTCCTCCAGCAGCCAGTGGAGCGTCTTCTCCAGCTCGGCGCCGCCGACCGAGGACAGTGCCTCGAGTAGAATCGCGGGAGAAGCCAACCCGATGCGGGCCAGGACCGAGAAGTAGTCTGTCTCTACCACGCCATCGACGGCGCGGGATGGCATTTCGCGCAGTGGACCATGAGACTGGTGGTGACTCCAGGCGCCGTGCACGCCCTGCAATACCTTTGCGAGGAAGTTGGACGAGATGAGGTCGCCGACGAGCACTTTGGTGGCTTGTTCGCCGCCGAGATCGTCTGCGCCGCGGATGATGCACATCATGAGGTGCGAGACGGCGCCGCTGGCTTCGGGCTTCAAGTTGCCCAATAGATCAGACAGACAGCGGATCAGTTCCGGGCGGAAGTTGTCGGCGAGGACGGCCGCGGGGGCGAGGAGTAGATACGCTTCGGCGATATCGATGGCTTTGCGGAGGGTGTCGTTATCCATTGAGAATAACGGGATTAAGTATTGGAGGAGGTTCAGGAGCTCTGGGGACGTGGGTTCGGGAGCAGAGGGTGTCTGCGCGATGATGGACGACCACAGATCGAGTGCGTCCTCTAGCAGGTAGACCTGCGTATCAGAGCCGGGCTCAATGGCGCTTTGTATGATGGGGAGGAAAGAGACGTGGAAGGAGCGGGACCCGGCTTTCATCGCGTTCGTTAGGCGGGAGAGGATGGTGAGAATGGCCTGTTTCATGAGGTGCTCTTCGCCGGACTGCTCCCACAACGGTGGGAGGAGAGCGATGATGCTGTTCGCATATGGCGTAATCTGTAAAACGTCAAAAAAGTCTCCGCTAGACACCTAATGATACTCACGTTGTGTTCAAGCCTCTCCACAATAATGCTGATTGTGTTCAGCAGCGCCATCTTCGTCTCTTGAAGTTCAACCTCCTGCACCAGGGCCATGAGTCTATCCAAAATCCCCGGTGCATACGGCACGAAATTGTCGGCCCTGAACTCCCATTCGTCTGCGATTTGATGAAACTTCCTACCAGCGGTAACTCGAACGACTAGGTCATTGAGCGGGTCGTTTTTGTTCATCAAATGCTCAAAAATCTGATACACAATTGGTTTCTTTTCCATCGCAATCTTGATGGCGATCCACTGGGAAAGTATGATCGCAATGCGGCGTCGAATGATATTGTAACCCGGCTTCTGCTTCTGGGCCTCCTGCACCAACGTGTTGGTAATGAAGGTGTCGAAATCAACGTGATCGTGGAGTACGTCGGCCGCTAGACCAATGGCAGTGTAGACGGAGTCCTTGAAGAGCACGTCCTCGTTGTCCGGTGCTGTCCAAAGTTAGCATGCGCAAATTTTTGGGTCGAGCGGGTACTCACTCGCGACTGTCTGGAAGACTTGAAGAAGGGGCTGGATGATCAAATCTTTGAAATTCTTCGCAAGATCTAGGAATAGTTTCTCTGCGCAAGGCCGGATCGCAAATTCCCAATCCTCGGCGCCTTCTTCCATCTTCTCCCATTCGTCAGGTTCTTCTTCCCACATGCGGAGGTCGCTAGGTCGGAACACGAAGAAACGCGAAACAAGGGTAGACACCATCTCGCGGACGAGATGGTCAGTCAGAAGCTCTTGCTTGACCATCTGTACAGCCTTGGTGCGCTCGTCTTTCTCTTGTTGCTGACGGTAGCGGAAGGTCTGCACTGGATAAAAGACCATCTTCACGCATGCGCGAACAACCAGCAACCCTTTCAAGCCCAAGCGCTCAAATATGGGTGCGTCGTCTTCTTCGTCGCCGTCGGTGCCGATCTTGGCATCATCCACTGATTTTGAGCCCCAGGTCTCACCAAGACGAGAAACCAGACCCCAATACGCACGAACCAGGTCTATCGAGTCGGGCATGAGAACGAAGTCTGCGGGATGCGTTGTCGCCATGAAGTAGTGAAACTTAGAGAGCTGCATCAGGTGCTTTTCCACAAGTTTGCGAACTGGCGGCGCAAGCATGCTATCCTCTTGGACATATGGAATGAAGTCGCCGAAGAAGGTGCGCGAGATTGTCCACAGCTCGTGTACGTCCTTTTCTCGCCCTGGAAAGTCATAGCTGCTCACAACAAGGCGGCGTATGATCTTGATCGCAATCAAGCTGTTCTCGATATCTAAGAGGGCTCCTCCTTCATCGTCTCCTCCCTCGCGGAAGAAGTTTTGCCAGCTTCGCACGTTGCTCACGTAAATGGTTCCTAGTACGTTCAGAATCTCGGGCGCAATATTGTGGAGATTCTCTCGCGTCCGCCGTAATCGTCCCGTGGACAGCTCTTTGACAATGTACAGCAGGAGAAGGAGCGCTCGGGGCAGCTGGAGGCGGAAGGCGGAAGGCTCGGTCGAGGCGCGGAGGAACTGGATGAGTTGCTCAAAAACATCGGGCCTACGAAGTGTGAGAAGTTGCGGTACATGGAACTCTATCGAACAATTACCAGTCATTTGGATACTCGAAGCGGACGATTTTAGCGACCATGAGAGCATTCTGCACGGCCAGGCGACTGTCTGCCTCGTTGACTGCGCTCTCGAGCAGGTGAACACGGATGGTGTTCCTGTCCTCCTTGTTGACAGCACTATTACAAGTCAGAGTGTGTTCCCACGCATTGTCTATGGGGCGGGAGACATACTTCTGAGCTGTCTTGCGCCAGTACTTGTCGATGCCGTTCTTGAGCTGGATGATGGCGAGGTACCGAACTTCGTACGGGAGGGACTTGTCCAGAAAGACAGCCTGGACACGTCAGCTAGGTATCCATATCGACTTCGGAGAGCATACCTGTAACAAGGGATAGTATCCCCGCGCCTTCTCCCACTCCTGCAGCTGCTTCGTGCCCGTCTGTATCTGGTGCGGGTTCGTCGAAGACGCAGAGCGTAGGACATGGAAGAGGATGCCCTCGGTCAGAGGGTTCGCCTCGGCAGGCACCTCAATGGCGTTGGACTCAACATCCATGGCTGCAATCTCTCAAAGACCAAAGTGCACGAGTCGGCGTCGTGGTGGGGTCATGCGAGCTTTTGAGCAAGCGCGATTCAGCGGCGGTCTGTATATGTGGGGTGGTGCGGTGCGGGCCACGGGTGCGTTGGCAGCGTCCTTTTGAAGGTCGAACGAGTCCCGCTCACCCAGGAACTCGGAGCGAGCATGAGGCACAAGCTGTGAGAGATTGTTTACTGGCGGCCGTACACGATAGAGGTCGAAAAAGTGCCCCGCGGTGCTCCCTATCAACATCACCCAGCATGCCTGCTCCGAAGCACACAGGCGCGTCGGGGAATCGCGTCCCGCAGCTGCTCGTGACACTCTCCGGAAGTTTCGAGATGGACAGAACAGAAGATTCAATACGCTGCGAGGGCCAAACCACTGAACAGCCAACTCTCGCGGATCGCCTGTTTTGCTCCTACATAGCTGCGCACAGCTTGAGCAGTAGACTATCTAGGTACCAGCAATCGCCGACAACCAGCTCGGCCCAATGAACCTCGGCCCAACCGTCTGTACCTACATCACGCTATCACGACGTCTACCTCTAGACAAACCACCCCCGCCGCTGTCCAGCGCATTCGCGTCCTACACCTGGCGCACTCCTCTCGAATGACCGTGGGCACTGGCGATACAGTGTTCCCCTTCAGGTTCTAGATACCCACAGTAGCTCAAGTGGCCCAGGGACAATTGTCCCGAGTCCGACCCACGGAAAGCGTACACGTACATCCATCCCGTCGGCACTTTTACATCAGAGATACCCTCTCAATGCCCCAATGCCTTCCGCCGACTTCGCCGCCGCGCAAGAACGCATAGCCGCCCGCCGCGCGCAACGCGCCCGCAAACTGCCCTCCGCACCACCCACCACACGCCTCCCCCTCGGCTCCTCCATCCTCTCCATATGGGACGCGATCAAAGGCCGCGAAGGGACCCGCCCTGCCTTCCGCGTCGGCCAAGTCGACGCCGAGCTCCTGGATGACGAGCTGCTCGGCCTGCTCAAGGGGCAGGTCGGCGAAGGGCTCAAGTACTTTGGGCAGAACATGGCGGATGCGTGGGCGCCTGAAATCCTGTTTGCGCTCCGCGTGGTGCTGTTCAAGCTGAGCATCTGGAACAACAGCGCGACTTATGGCGCCCACCTGCAGGGTCTGCGGTTTACCGACGCGCGCAGCACGGCGCCCGACCGGCCGCCACCCGCCAAGTGGCAGAAGATTGCTTATGGAGTGGTGACGGTGGGCGGGCGGTATGCGTGGACAAAATGGGAAGAATACCTACTGGCCGCGCACGAGGACTATTCGCGGCCGCAGTCCGAGACTCTAAGCCTGGCAAGCAGAATGACGGAATACCTCGACTCGGCGCACGATGTCGCCTCCCTCGCCTCGTTCCTCGTCTTCCTCGTGAACGGGCGCTACAGAACCATCACCGACCGCGTGCTCCGCCTCCGCCTGACCCCAACTTCGCACTCTACCTCCCGCGAGGTCTCCTTCGAGTACCTCAACCGCCAGCTCGTCTGGCACGCCTTCACAGAATTCCTCCTCTTCCTCCTTCCGCTCGTCGGTATATCCCGCTGGCGCCGCATCCTCGCGCGCGCATGGCGCAAAGCCCGCGCCGCCTTCCTTGCACTGCTGGGCCGCTCGCCCGCGCCCGGCGACACGGACGAGGACGACGCGAAGCCAGCCGGCGAGCTGGCCTTCCTTCCCGAACGCACATGCGCCATCTGCTACCGCGATCAGAATCCCACCACCCAGACGGAGCAGGACGTCCTCTCCACGTCCGCAGGCGGCGGCGGCGGCGTCGTCGGGTCCGCCACAACCGACATTACGAACCCGTACGAAGCGGTGCCGTGCGGGTGCGTGTACTGCTTCGCATGCATCGCCCAACGCATCGCAAACGAGGAGGGCGAGGGGTGGACGTGTCTGCGCTGCGGGGAAACCATCATAGAGTGTCGGCCGTGGGATGGCGACGTGCTGGACACGAGCCGGAGATCGCAATCGCAATTGCAATCTAGCGGGGCAAATGGCAAAAATGTTGAGTTTGTGGCTGTGGGAGGTGCCGACGAGGGTGGTAGGGATGAGAAGGCGGGGCTGAGGGAAGTGGATCCTATGCCCGAGGAAGAGGAGCACGGCGAGGAAGAGTCGTTTATTGAAGAGAGTAGATCACGGAGATTGGACTGGGGACAGGCGCTGGATGAGAGTGCGGAGTGGGCACGGGCAAGTGATGAGCAGAGTACCGAGCAGGATAATCAAAGTGAGGAATACGACGAAGACGAGCAAGAAGAGGGCGAAGAGCTGGATTATGACCAATGAATGAAAAGATAGGGCAAATCATGTCATACAGTCCCGGACGTGCCGTGTGAGCTCCACAACCGATTAGCGTGTTCATTGCTCAAGTATGCGGTCGTAACTATGCCCATTCGCAGGCTGATGTCTTACTCTGTTGTGGCTTTATGCCTTTTAGGATGAGGTTGGAGCTGGGGCCAAGTCTGGAGATACTTCTCCGGGCACATATCGTTCGCAGCTCATGTCCTCCCTTTACCCTCTGCAGCCCTCCCCAAACATGTAGCCGTCCCTGACAGATCCGCACCAAAGTCGACAAAAGCAGCACAGAGGTACCAGGGCCAACATCCCTATGACTTTCTATCCCTCCACGTCCAAGTATGTGCCGCTCCTCGGCTAGTATTGCCATTGAACGCTACCCACACCTCTCACACTCGCGCAAACTCCGCATACCTCGGCAACGCGGCCATCTTCTCTTCGGGGCTAATAATCTCGTCGAAGAAGACCAACTTAATGTTCTTGTCCTTCTTGCTCTTCTTCTCCGCCGGCGCTTCTGCAGTCGGAGCCTTTTGCGCATCCGCAATAAGATCGTCAAGCGAGGCAGTCAAGTCGGTGCCGGGTGGTGCGCCATTCAGAGGGAATGCACCAGGCGGCGGTGCACCAAAGGGAGGTCGCTGTGGGAGTCCGCCAGCGCCGGGGATGCTTCCTGGTCGCACGGGAGGGACGGCCCCGGGTGGGAATTGGCCGGGGGCGTATCCTACGGCGCTGATCGGGGAAGGGAATGTTTGAACGGCTGGCGGAGTCTTTTTGACAGTGTTAGCAGGATGTTCGAGGAGCGCAATGCAGCAAGACTCACTGGCTCAAGCTGAACCTCTGCATTAGGCAGCGGTAGTACACCGTTCGCCCTGTCAACCCTATACTTCTCCGCGCGCTCCTGGATCTCCTCAAGCGTCTCATTCTTCTTCGCACGCTTGTTCGCGCCGTTCAGTCCCGAGCCACGCGTCGGGTTGCCCGTGGCCAGCTGCCGCGCGCGCTCGTCGGCGAAATGCGCCGCCGTGACCTGTTGGTTATGCTGATCGACAATCTCCGGGGGCACACCCTCCATGCCAAAGATTTCGATATCAAGTCCGCCGCGGCCGGCAATCGCATTCTCGACCTGGTTCAGCTGCTCCTTGTGGACCTGTGTCATGTGCACGTTGAGACCTGGGGTGTGCGTGTCAGCTGGTGCCGCAGAGGGAGGGCAGTGTGCAATGCCAACCTCCGGCCGTGTTCAGACGGCGACCGCATTTCTCGCACTTGAAGTGCTTCGCCTTCTGGTGCGATATGAGAATCTTCAGATCGTCGAAGTCGCGCTCGCAGTAGAAGCACCATGGTCGCTCGAGCTTCTGGTTGAGGTCTGGATATCTCTTCCTCTTTTTCGTCATCGTGGCGAGCTCGCGCTGGTGGAAGCGGCGATTGGATCTGTGACCGGGTTATCTGCGCGCGCGTGAGGTTGACGGCGGCTTCGAGCTCGTCGACCAACGTTTGGAGGCGGAGGGAGCTCGGACCCTAGCGTCTTGGCGAGCGTCGTGAACTTTTCTCCGCAGACGAAGCGTCTGCCACTTCCCTCATCGTTCTTCCATGCCTTCCTTCTGAGAGCCGGCCCACGGACACAACTAAGCACTCTAAGCACCGACGACAAGAAGATTTCCTGCGCGTTTACCATGCTCACTCGCGTCCACCATCTGTATTTGCTTGATCCAGCCATAATCCTTCATTCTCATGCCACTGGCATTGTCGTACCAAAGCGCGACAAATACGCTTCAGCTTTATCAAGCCAATTTCAGTACACGCAACAAGCACAGCAGCCACTTGGTCTTACGACACCACCCACAAGTCCTTTCGGGGAGCATCCTGCATCGGCGCGTCCTGCGTTTGATGTAGGTTTGCGGCTGCAGAAGCTTCGTGCCCTCTGATTCTTCAGAGGCTGTTGCAAGAACAACCCTACCAGAGGTCCTTCATAGTTCACACTTCCTCGCTCTTCATGAGACTTCCTACGAAGAGTGTGACTCCTTGCGCACCTACATTCAATGATATCATCACCACTGGTATGAAAAGACGAAGCTTTTGAGCGAATTTAGTATATACTCCAAGTCCAACGGGTGATGTGTTGTACCCAAGCTTCTAGCAAAGCACTGCATTGTAATATCAACATGGCTACCCTTTCCGTCCGTGCACATTCCCCCATCTCTCTTAAGCCAACGGGACTGGGTGAGATTCCATCCCCGTAACCATTGTGCCCGTTCAGCCATATGACTGCTTTGTGTCCAGCGGCTGGGATGTCCAAGGCATTATTCACCGAGAAGCCAGTCCCTACAGCCTGAGATGGATGTCGGAGGCTTGCGTCATACTGTACAATCGTCCGACATATTGCTTGCTCCTGTAGGTCTCAGGGTTGCGGTACCTGCTTCTGCTTCCGCTCTTTGGGATCCTGCCCGGAAATGAGCGCCAGCATGGTGACGGGCTTTCTAACGGCCGATGCCTCCAGCACACGATTGACATGGTCCAGGCACTTGTCACAGAGGACGTTCTCGGCCGACGGACCCAAATTGCCAGGACGATTCCGCTTGGCATCCAAGTGATAAAGGTTGCCGTCGAAATTGACCATGCAGATATAGCGCATTGCTGGTTCTTCGAGGGCAAAAACTGATTCACCCTGTATGGCAACATCCGTGTAAGCCTCTTCAAGACGCTTGTTGAGCTCTAAAGCAAGGGCGTAGTTGTCAGGAGTAAGCGACATTTCGTTCGATAGTACGAATACATCAGTCAGGAGGCTGTTCGATCCTGGAGCTTCATGTCAACATTTCAAACCGGTTGTCAGTGAAGCATTACTGCCCGCCACTACAGACCGAGCATGGAGGCTGGAGGTCCGTGGGAGAGTGCATGCAGGATCGAATAGAAGCCGCATGCTCCATCAATCGTTTGCTCGAAGAACGGAACAGAGTGTCTGTAGCACAACATAGTATTAGCACTGTTCATGGGCAGGGTTTCTACTCCAATGACTCGTGACAGCGGAGCGGTGGTTGAAGCGCGTGTGTCGAAAAGATGGCTTCAGCAATGTATCGAAGGGGATACTGTGCCGTGGGATATCACTTGCCTCGTGCGCGACGGTTTGCCACGTTGCTTCATGTTCAGCTTCTCACTCATCTGTAGCGCAATGATGAGAGCATGTATATCGTCATATTTCTTCCGAAGCTCCGCGCGATCCTCGATACTGTCGATCTCCTCGAACCGAAGGCCTTCTTTTGTGGCTCCCTCGGGCACTCCAAGCTTTCGGATGAGTTGATTCCAAAGTGTAGCGCTCGCATCGAGTGGAATCCACGATGTCGGGACCTCTGGCCAGAGCAACTGTCGCGGTGCAGGTTCCTGTGATGCGATTACAGAGTCAGTATGCATTCAACATAATCAGTTTCATGCAGTGTCCCAGTCTGCTTTAGGGGTCACGCTTCCTGCAATAGGTCTGCAAAAACTCACGTTGTGCGGTTGGCGTAGTATTTCGCAGAACCACAGGTTTTCGCTCAAGGTCATACGGTCAAATCTAGCGAATGCTTCTACGGGAGGAGGGTAGCAGATCGACTCGAGTAAATTGAACATGATTTTGATTTGGCCTTCGGTGCTGTGTATTCGCGATGAACGTGAACGATGTTGCGGAAGATCTGCAAGCTGCAAACTATGCTAAGTGAATATAGGCTATACTTGACGGACGAGGCGAGGCGAGGGTTGCAAAGAGAAGGGCGGTTTCTGGCAACGGCGCAAAGTATAGGTACCGTAGCGGCGGCCGCAGGGGGAAAGCAGGCACGATGCAGCCAAGGTTCATAGATACAGGTAGGTACCACCCCCATGTAGCTGTCAACAACATCATTTGAGCCTATGTACCGTGTTTGTTAAATGCTTATTATCCGTGAAAACCTACTCCTCATTGCTCTGTCTGACGCCCACGATGCCTTGCCATGAATTTGTATCTGGACCGGTACCTGCCTATGCAATGGGCAGAACAACACGACATGGTCGGCTGCTGGCGCGACAAACTCGCACACCTAACAGAAAATGCATCAAATCCCAGCACTGCACAAGTCACAACGCCTACACGACCGACATTCCTATGCTGAAGGGTGTATGCACCCCAGGTGCAATTACAAAGCCAGTGCAAGTTACCTAAGACAGGATATCGTACGTCTCAACCAAGTAGGTACCTATGGTAAGACAGAAGCATCTTCTCTTACATGGAAAGGGGTTTTTCTCGTTGAGCCGTTCCTGTTTTAGGTACCTAACACAACCTGGCCGATGGGCGTGAGATCCGCAGCGAAGAATGGTAAGATCGTCTCAGCGCTGATAGGTATTCTAGGTAGCGGTACCGTACGGTAGGTAGGTACCGTACCTAGGTAGGCCGGTTGTTCGTCCATCACCAAGCTTCGCCTCAAAGCGGCCCTGCGTCACTGTTGCTCCCGACGAAAACTAGATGCGGAAACAAGCAGTACGGCCGGAGCAGTGCAGCGCTGACGGCTCGGCAGCAGGCAAACTCCCCGTGTGTGCTGCCAGCAGTGTTGCTTGGTGTTTGCTTGGCCCAGATGACGCCGAGCTGGCCGGCTTGGCGAACACCCCTGCTCCTGCTCCTTTAAGGCTAGACTGCCCAGCTTTTGCGTACGATACCGTACCTGATAACCCACCTTCCGTAATCAGCCGTCTCCCTCAAAGCTACCCTTGAGCTTGCATATTCCACCCGTCATGGAGCTGCGCTGCTAGTATATATTATACCTGCTCTTCTGTCGCGAACGCTTCGTGCACTGTGTCTGTCGTTCACAGCAACCATGCGCTATTCTTTGTTAGCAGGTACCCTGTTGGGTCTTGAAGCGGCTGCACTGCAATTGGGACTTCCGACCGCAGGGGAGCTCGCCCAGAAGGTACATTGGCCTCGTACCATGCCATTGATTGCTAACACATTCTGCAGGTTCAGGCGACCAGATCGCGTCATTCCCAGAGGTCGGTGCTGGCCAAGCGTGACGATTTGGACCTCTCTGTCTTGTACCCGCCGCACAATCTGAGTGTACCCATTGATTTCTTCCACAATGACACTCGGTACGAGCCGCATACCAATGGTGAGTAGCTCAGTGTCAGGGTGTATCCTTCAATTTCGAATTGTCGATAGTTCATTCTAATGATCCCATGTCGTTCGTTCGTTTGCTAACAAAAATCATAGACACGTTCAATTTGCGGTATTGGTTCGATGCCAGCTACTACAAACCTGGTGGCCCTGTGTTCGTCCTTCTCGGTGGAGAAACCTACGGAGACAACCGTCTGCCCTTCCTCCAAAAGGGTATTGTTCACCAGGTTATTGAAGCCACCAATGGTCTTGGTGTGATCCTGGAACACCGCTACTACGGAGAAAGCTTCCCGTACCCCAGTGTGTCGCTGGAAAACCTTCGTTTCCTGTCTACCGAGCAAGCTCTGGCCGAAGTTGACTACTTCGCCCGTAACGTCAAATTTCCGGGCGTTCACGCGGATTTGACAGCACCAAACACCCCCTGGATTGCCTACGGTGGCTCGTATGCCGGTGCTCAGACAGCGTTTCTACGCGTTGTGTACCCAGACACTTTCTGGGGAACTATTGCCTCATCCGGCGTCACCGAGGCTATCTACGACTACTGGGAGTACTTCGAGCCGATCAGACAGTACGGTCCGCCCGACTGTATTTCCGCCACCCAGAGCTTTATTAGCGTGTTGGATGGTGTTTTGATGAAGAACGACACTGCCGCGATCAAGCAGCTCAAGGATGCATTTGGATTTGGAGGTGTCACAAACAACCAAGACTTCGCCAACATCTTCACGGACATCTACGGATGGCAGTCTACTAATTGGGATCCCGAGGTCAACAGCCCAAGTTTCAACGACTACTGTACTAACATTACCGGATCGCTCAACTTCCCTGACCTTGAGGCGAACAGGTCCACCGCCGCGAGCCTTGTCGCTGCTTCCGGGAAGGGCAACGACACCGCAATAGTGGATACAGTCCTAAACGCTATCGGATGGTACGGCAGGAAGCTCACCGTCCAGAGATCGTCTGGTTTGACTCAGGACCAGTACTTTACTGCGCTTAACGACACTCAGTGGGAGGACGACTCTCTCGATGCTGCGAACGCTTACAGGAGCTGGAACTACCAGGTCTGCACCGAGTGGGGCTACATCCAAACCGGGAGCGGTGCCCCTGCAGACATCCAGCCCTTGATCTCCCGGACTCTGGATCTCGAATACTTGACCTATTTTTGTCGCGCGAGCTACAACCGAACCGAGCCTCCGGATGTCGAGAAGGTCAACAAGTACGGCGGCTTCAACACCAGCTACCCTCGCTTGGCACACATTGGCGGTAACGCTGACCCGTGGAGGCCTGCTACGCCTCTATGGTACCCTGATGCTAAGAATGACACAATTGAGGAGCCGTGGCTGTTGATCTCGCATGGTGTGCACCACTGGGAAGAGAATGGTATCTTCCCCAACGAGACCACGCCGACCCTGCCGCCGTACCCGGTCATCTATGCTCAGCAGTACCTTAAGAACGTAAGGAAAATATCCTCAATTGGCATGAAACAGCACTGACACGCAACAGTTTGTCATCGACTGGCTAAGCGACTGGGAGAAGCCAGGCTACTTTGCTGAGCTGTAAAGAACGTACCGCAGCTCTTTTGCATACCACCATAGCGTAGCACCATCTTTTGAATAAAACAATTACATTCATGCAAACCATATCCGACCTCTCTCGCACCTTGCTTCAGCTATTGATTCTGTTGCAGCCTATATCTATTATCTTACGCCGTGGGTAAGAGTTCGAACTTTTGCTTGACAGATCCTAACCCAAAACTGAGCCCTAAGCAGACCCACTAGTAAATCCCTCACTGGTCTCATTATCCACCACCACAGTAACATGAAACCCCATCACACTTGGACCCCCGCTAAGTATCATTTTTGTTGCTGCTTGTGGTTCAATATTTCAGTGCGGTTCGTACGCTTGCACGCCGTGCGAACTACAGTACCTCACAAACCACTCCCAGCTCGGAGGCATGACGGCAGTCTAGCTCGCATGTGCCATGCATCGCTGAACGGCATGTTTGACCACCTGATATTGTCTCTATCGATAAGGGGAGGCCCATTGGGGACGAAAATCTAGAAGAATCGGCAGCAGTAGACGGGCGTGGTGCTGTTTTGGACTAGCGGGACTATTACCTATCTGTGTACGACATTGCTTGACGAAACAGCGTTGAATTATAAGATACGCGTTGTATCTTCTCACTTATGTTGGAGGTACACGTTATGGTAACATCGTATCGTACGACTAAGCCCGGATATTCTGGTACATTGCTGGTAATGCCTCCATCTATTCTCACATATAACATCATTATAATTGGCATCCGTATGTTCGATGAAATCTTCTCCGCAACAGTTGTACACTTGAAAGAGGCGATCTCATATGTAAAGAGAGTCTCAACGCTGCCCTACTGCTTCGTCCCAATATATCCGTACGTGTCGTTCTGGCTGATGGCAGGCTTCCATTCGAAATGGTGCTTCCCCTCCATTGGCTTCTTGACTTCTTTGTCTTCATCACCCTTCTTGTCGAACATGTGCGAGCCGAAGTAGTCCAGCTCCGCTTCGTAAAAGGACGTCGGCAGGTCCGTGCCAGTGACGACTTTGAGGTATTCGAGCGTTGCACCGAGCGCCGGAGCAACTTGGTCTGTCTCAACAGCTTTCGCAACGACACGACGAAGCGAAGGGTAGCAGTGTCGCAGCGAACCTGCAGCTTTGTCGTTACTGAGGAGGTTGATGGTTGAGTGATTCGCGTTCGGTGCTCTGAGGACCGGCGCCAGAAGTTCGTCGGATATGTAGTCGGCCTGGATGATGCAGCCGGCGCGCCATATCTGCCATACTTGGGCATAATCGATATTCCATCCGTGGGCTCTGTTGGCTGCCGCGATGGTGTTGAGGCCCTGGATGAAAGACGCTACACACGCGGCGTATGTTGCTCTCCTGAGATCTTCGATGAACGCGGTTCGGTCTGCGATATCGAGCGTCTGAGGAGGGAAGCCACCAGAGAAGGTTTTGCTCGCCTCTTCGCGACTGCCGCGGTAGGCCGATGCGAGGCGGAAGCCATGAGCTATGTTTAGCGTAAAGGCAGGGATATGTTGCTCCATTGTTTCGGTGTTAGACCAAACGCCTGTGCCCTCCTCGCAAGTAATATCCTGAACGATTTTGTCCAGGACCTCGGAGATGACGAGAGGATGGTTGCCTGAGGTTTTATCGTGTTTGGACCCTGGTTCGCGCTTGTGTGAGAGATCTGCACCGATCGAAACGAGGAACGTTCCTTTCTACAAGAAAGTTAATTGAATCACAAGTGAAGGCGTGACCGACTTACCAGTTCGCCTGAGTCGTTCCATTTTGCGAAGATGTCGCCGATCTCTTCATAGCCTAGACCCATCTTCCTCATGATGCCCCATGATTCTGCGAGAGCGCTCATCATTCCGTGCTCGATACCGTTATGAATCATCTTTACGTAGTGGCCACATCCTCCGGTACCAACGATGCCCACACATGACTTCCCATTCTTATCTTTCGCAGCGACTCTCTTGAGCAAAGGTAGCACTTCCTCAAGGGCAGACTTGTCACCGCCAGGGCACATTGAAGGCCCCGCACGTGCGGCTTGATAACCACCGCTGACTCCGCAGCCGATGTATCGGATCCCTGGCTCAATGCACTTCTTCTGTCGACGCTCAGTATTCTCGAAATGCTCGTTGCCGCAATCAAGGATGATGTCGTTTTTGGAGAGATTAGGCATCAAACCTTCGAGCACCTTGTCGCCGACATTTCCATGGGGTAGAGAGAAGACCAGAAGCCGTGGCTGCGAGAGTGAACTGCAGAGCGATTTGTAGTCTAACGAGGCGTCAGTATGGGTAATCAACTGAGCAGGAAGAGTATTCCTACCTGTGTACTTGGAAAGCTTTCCATGGTATCCTGCTTTCTCAGCCTTGTCGATCACTGAGTCCATCATCGCTTCCGCAGGGTCTGACAACGACACGTTCACTCCGTTCTCGGCAAACAACAACGCCATTCCACCTCCCATACTTCCGCACCCGATCATTGCAATCTGATCCAGATTAGATGACACTTTGGGGACCGCGCCGGGAAACATACTGAACTAAATTCCGGCATCTCTGCGATTTCCGTGAATTCGAATGTCGGACGAAACTAATATGGCACCCAGCAAACAAGCAATATACAAATAGGCAAGGCTGGAGAGTTGCGGCGAGTTGGGATCCTGGTAGTGAACAATGCTATCGAGAAAAGAAAGGACCATGGCGGAGTCTTAGACACGAACCTTAACAGGTCTTTCAATTGATTGACGACGGTGGCGATGATTTCGCTGTGACGAAGGGATCATGGATGCGGTCCAGTCGCATCCCAATCAGGTGACGTCGGCGGGGCTAGACGGAGCTAGATAAGCTTTGCGGCACGATGGCGGGAGCTGTGCAGAGAACACTGGCAAAGACATGTTGTTCTCGGACTTAGAATTCTGAGGAACAGGTACAAATCCATGTTCGCGATAGGACCGACTATTGTTGCAGTACCTACCTACACTTCGCGTCATTCTCCGTCCAAGTTCAGTAGCCAGGTGGATTAATGGTCTTTGGATACGACTGAATCACATTGTTTGAATATGCTTGTCAACATTCTCCGCACCGAAGCAGCTCGAGATCGCATCCAACCAGAAGCCCATGCAGAAGGAGATGGCCAAGGTATAGCAGGATCACGTGACACTAGGCAGCGAGCATGCAGGGGCATGGATGTAGCGCTAGCCGTCTTGGGAAATAGGCGAGAGCTTCTCCAGAAGTCCCGGCGCGAACGACCCGCAACAGCAGCTCGACACCATAACCGCAGACCAACATCCTCAACACAACATACGCCGCAACCATGGCCGACACCGAGATGGACATTGACCAGCCCGAGCGCACCTCCGCCGATCCCAAGGCCAGCGATGCGAGCACCGCCGCCGGCGCAACTGCCGTCCGCTCCATCGAAGGTTGGATTATCATCGTTACCAATGTCCACGAAGAGGCCACCGAGGAGGACCTCCAGGATATGTTTGGCGAGTACGGCACTATTAAGAATCTGCATCTGAATTTGGACAGGCGGACGGGTTATGTCAAGGTGCGGAAGGCGCCCCAATACGCGGAGAATCGATAATAACGTATATTTAGGGCTATGTTCTCATCGAGTACTCCACCCTTGACGAAGCGAAGGCTGCCGTGCGAGATGGTAATGGCCTGGAGCTCCTGGAACAGAAGGTTGTCGTAGATTACGCTTTCGTCAGACCCCCTCCTCCGAACAAGGGTCGCGGACGCGACCAAGGACGCGAAGACAGGCGAGGCAGCGGTCGCGGCAAGGGAAGGAGCAGGAGTCCCGGCCGAGAAGGCGACGACATGGAGGACTGAGCGCGACCATTGGAATGATTAAAGAAGGCCAGGAATGAGCAAAACGAGGACCTGCCCCGAGGCATAAACGGTCATTGTATGGCGCGGGTGCGAAGTGACGGGGTTGGATTGGTTGCACTAATGAATTACGGCATCTTTAAGATGAATTGAGCTTACCAGTCTGCCTTTCTGGGCAGGTTGGTCTTCCTGCTACACTAGGTAACGATTCATCCCCCATAAGTTTACAACCACGCTGACCTGCGCTCAGACTTGACGCGAATCAAGACAATGCTACTAACTGAAAAGAGTGTGTCGGGCTACCGCTACGGAGCAACTTCACGAAGCATTCGCTCCCGATGAAGTGTCCGCATGTCGATTGGAGAGCGATGCAGGCAGCGCCCTCATCTTCCTCAGCTACGCCGAAATATTGCTAAAAAAAAGCATCTTTTGTCCTCGGAGTGAACCGGCTCGGTCACTTCCCGAAGTTGGAAGGGCCCTGTTCAGCCCGAGCTGGTAATCGCCGTATGTTGAGGCCATGTATGGTTAAGATTGATCGATCCAGGGCTGGGTATGAATAGGTTATGTATGGGATCCTGGGAGAAGAGTCAAGCCTGCTGAGTCTTTTTTATGGTAATTCTTATAGCAGCGTTTGTGAGTGGATGTGGTTGTTGGTGCGAGTGAAACAATTTGAGACGCTGTTTCACAGCATGGTCCAGATACCGCTCAATTGTTCAGACCTGTTTTGGCTTTGCGAGCATAAACTCGACCAGTCGGCGCGCTAGGGTTTCACTCTATGTTGCAGAACCTCAGTTGTCAGAATTGCACGCATCTAGTTCGAGGGCCATTTGACATAACAGAAAGTGTCCTGTACATTCTTAATCCCGTTTCAGCCTCAAATTCACATATTTGAGGAGGTTTCTGTAGTTTTACGCCTTCAAAGTACTTCAAATTACATATCTTCATCACACATAACAAGAATGTCAACTTTTCACCTGCAATACTGCTTACGTTGTCAAATAATTAAATTATTGTCTGAAACGTCCATTGACTCCCCTTTTTACAGATGAAAATAGGTAATTGCGATACCCCGGCAGATCTTTCCAGTGACACGGTATTGCCGTTCCTTAAGTGTCTTTCGGGTAAATACTTTTTATCTGCACAACGATGTAGGGTCTAACACTTATGGCTTGTAGAAGCTTCTTGATGATAGAACCTTGTACAGTCCGATATGAATCGCCAGAAGCAGGTTGACGCAGTACAGGAGGATCAGGCCGTAATCCGATAGCTGGAGGATGAGATAATGAATCCTGGAGAAGAAGATATGGAAGACCGGGAAGATTAGGCGTCTCATTGAAGAGATCAGCAGCTGCCACACCAAGTGGACATACCCCACGGGTGGATCCTGATCGTCCTCGTCCATCATTACGTCTTGACATATCCTGCCAGCTAACAGAGCCATCAAGAACGAGCACACCAGATCTATGAGCCAGGAAAAATTTGCTCCTTGGTAGCCGGAGAAACCATTGGGGATCCACGCCTTGCCGTAGGTACCCAGTGGAAGTGCCCCCAGGACCACAGCGATAACTTGGAATAGCAAACAAGTAGGCATCACAATAGTCAGTAGCAGAGCCACAGGAAATTGGCCAATGATGAAGACTCCGTCTGCAATCTCCATATCGAAAAGTTCGTCTCCACGAGCGAGTTGCCTGCTGAAGTGTTCGATAAGAGCAGCTCGGGCCGGAAAAGGGCCATCAAAGTAGCTCCTGATGGGCTCGAAAACCCACACCTCGGCCAAGAATAGACGCCACATTGCCAGGCGAGCCAACTTCCGCAAGAATGTTGGTTCGGCGCGCGGGTACGGGGTTTGGCAAAAACAGACCATAGGACTGCCACTTTGCACCAGCCGGAGAAAACATGTACTCCCGATGAAGTGGCCGCAGTTAGGTCGAAGAGCTTCGCAAGCAGGGTCGTCTTCTTCGTCTGCTACGCCAAATTTGCGTAGACATACGTAGCAGGTGCGATCGTCAGCGGAAATGGGCTCCGTCCATCGTGGGAGTTTGTACGGTCGGGTCATCTTGTTGTATGTCGAATTCATGGTTGAACTGGACGAAATCGGCGGGTTGTTGTATGCTAGGCTCAGTGGTTTATGCTTTGGGAACGTTAATATCGTGCATATATAGAGTGACCGTTGTTCGTCGTGAAGGTGACCGTGCGCTGTAGTGAAAGATAGTCCTCCATTGTTCATATTGTGAAATAACAATGTCCACCGTACAGACTTCACCATAGATGGTAGGGCTTCTTGGCTGCTCGGGCCAAATATCATTACCTGCGAAAAATGGTAGGTTATCTCAGATGTGGATTGCGATCTGAAGTTGGGGAAGTTGCTGTGTGGAAAAGAAATCGAATATCGATGACTTGGGACAGCAGAATAATCCGAAATTAGTGAAGATACTGAACTGTGGTGGAGATCAACTTCCAACGGCTGAAGTTAATATGTAGGAGGAAGGTTGCTGTAATTCATTTATATGTGTTCATGGGAGCATTAGTGGTAATAACAGTAGTTGTTGCTATGTAGGGCATTGGTGAGAATGTCTCGCGGCCAAATGTTTTGTTTTCGTTATCTCCAAATTTCCGTGCGACAATGTACCCGATCTACAGAACTTTAACCCAGGAATCTTCCATTAGATTTGGTTAAGATCAAAGTAATCTGGCAAGTCCGCGATAGTGGTTGCATCGTTGGCTATTTCAAGCTACAATTTAAGTTAGCCCTTAACATCGCAAACAATAGCACGAGCAAATTAAAGAACGCAGTACACACCATATAAATGAGCTCATTGCTAAATAAACCAATGAGGCTCTCTGGGTTCCCGTCGGCGATGATCAATTTATTAGGCTTACGCGATTGCTGGTAATTCCCGTCCTTGGTGGCACACGTATCAGGGCGAATAGCCTCGCTTGTGACCTTCCTGCCGTTTTCTTCAAAATAATAACAAGTTCACGTGCACCATCTTCCGACAGAACCCAAGCACATTATGGTCGTGCTCCGGGTCAGTCCTCTTTGCGCGATGTTGGTATAAAAGCCATCGACCCGTCTGTGCTAGTCCGGTCGGTTAGAATAACATGATAGTCGACAGTTAAGTAGCTACTTACGCCCGCGGTGTAGCATATCCCAGGATTAATCTCTTAGTAGACGACGCCGGCGCTCGATTGCTAAGACGGTAGTAGAAGGTAAAGAGGATATGTAGTTACTTATAATGTAATAGGCTTGTTTAGTTGAGTCGTCTTAAAGGTAGGAACGAACAAAGGAACTGTATAAAGTATTTCCATAGAAGGGATAGTAAGAAAGGAGACATTTAAGCAAGCAGCTGAGTAGGGCAAAAAGTTTTACAAGGTAACTATTCGGAAAATCACGACATTGAGATGTCCTACTAAGGATACGCTCCTTAGCTGAGACTAGGCAGTCAGCCTACATACCTGAAAATATGCCTTCGTTTTGCCTCTACTATAGGTTTCTCCCGCTCATGGGTTAACATGCTATCAGAGGCAGCGCTTGAGCTTAAGTAGTCTTTATGATGAACTCTTGAAAGAGATAACTTCAGGTTTCTTTGTAATGCAGAGGTAGAATAGGCGGGGTCGCTGAGCTTTCCATTTAGACCAGCAGCTAAGGCTGAAGGTACAGTACAAACCAGCCGTTGAAATACTTGCCGAGTAAAATAAGCGCCAAAATAACTCGTAATAGTACATTTCTAATAAATTTGCAATGTGACCAACGCCTACTAAATATTTAGCTTTATTATTCAACCCCCATTCAACGCCCAGGCGCTGGTGAGCCTCTACGGCGGTGCTTCGGTAATAAATAGAACCTAGGTACAACCAGTGCATATGTAATTTAAATTAGGTTAGCAAATGTACTCAGGTTTTTTTTTCCTGTGTGTTGGATATTGGTGAGGAAATATTAAACTTCGGTACGGTAGCGAGCATTTGACATCGCAATTGTTGGCGTCATCAAACCTCTCTTCGATAGCTCCATGGTTCCATCTCAAGCACCAGTGGACTGTATGAAGACTACTGTACAACAACTCGTCGATCCGAAGCATTTCCGGACCATATTTTAATTAGCACGTATAATCAAAGCCAGATGGCAGCGGCTATTGTGGCGATCAAGAGGTGCGCACGGTCTTACGGTAGGTAAGAGGAACCTCGACTCTTGCGACGCGAGTGTTTGTATCTTCCATTATCACCCTATGTTTAGGAAATCGTCCACAGTGGCTGACGCAAAACTGGACTTCTGGAGTACGCCTTATCCTGTAGGAACTCGCGGTAAAATACAGTTATAAAACTATTACTGTATAGTCTATCCTAGATTTTTACGATTATGAAAGTCCAATTTTTACTGTCGGACACTGTGGTCTATGAACATGGCGGAGGAAACAGCTTTGATATGGCCTCGTTGATATACTTCGAATGGCAACCCGGACAACGGCACAACTACAGCACGGTCAGAGATAACGCGCAGCATTTCGTAGATGGAATCATGCGCACCTTCGAAGCCCCCGACAGATCGCTCATGCCTCCTGGATAGTCGACGCATGCTGCCATCTGCGCGGCCGTTCCGTTACGCGATGCATTCTGCGACAAACAGAGCGACGAGTTGATGACGTCCAAGCATGCCATTTCAGTGTCTGCGGGGCATGGGTTCGTGGCTTGAACAGAAGTAGGAAGACCGGACGTGCCGGCGATCGCAGCGCAAAACGCGAGAACAATGTTTTGTGGGAGCATGGCGAGTGATTCGACGATAAAAAAATCGAATGTAGAAGCTGTTGATAGCTGTTTTCGCCTTCTTCACAGCTGTCCGGATCGCATGGCTACAGGCACCTTCCCGGGTTTTGCTTCTCCCAGCTCGAGCCATCACTTTCACGCATGTTATTATCGATATGAATATAGCCGTCTGTTGACCTACGAAGCCGCACGACATCCACGTGGGGCGGGTAGCTCATTGCCGGGTTAATTAAACCGCCACATGTATGTGGAGCGCCAAGGTGGGGAGCATCCAGCTTGCTGTGCTCGAAGCCGCAAGGCAGCCTGCGACAGTGCTGAGCAATTTTTATAGATGAGAGCGCATTGATTCAACAGCACTGATTCGGCTGCAGGCCTGCAGTTCCTTATGAATTCGACAAGGATGGCCGCCTTTGCTCCTGGTACAACAGTTGTTGAGAGACATTGGTACTTCATATCGAGCCGCAGGTTCCTTTCTCCCGTTATCAACGTCAGGAATATCGGATGCTGAAGTCCTATCAGGGCTTGGAACGGTCTTAACTTAGCTATGTCAGAACGTACTGCCGAAGAAAAATTGCTCAGCCTGTTTGGAAACGAACGTTGTTAACCTTCGGTGGCTCAGCTACCACTTCTCATCTACTTCAGAGACTCGAACAAGAATACAATCATACTCACTGGCGGATTCCAGTACTGCGAAGATGCATTGGACTACATCTACCCTCATCACTTTGGCGCTTGCGAACCCGATTTCTGGCCTCATACGTTTCCAATGCTCCCAGCTCGTCGTGGAGCGCCTTGATCCGCTTGTAACTCCGGGACAAGTGCCCTCACCACACGTACATCAGATAGTAAGAAACCCTGGAGTACAGAGTGTCCGTTTCAGCTCCAGCTATGGTCTGAAAATATTAGACTGCAGTCACGAGCTGAAGTTACAATGACCAGCTTTCACCTAATCATCTTTCTTTTTGAGTAATTGACTAACTTTCTATCCTACTCATGTAGGTCGGAGGAGATTCGTTCAATGCGACGATGGCTCCTGCCAAAGATATGCCTGGAGAAAGCACATGCACCACTTGCCAGTTCTCTGAGGACTTTAGGTAATAGCAAAATTGTTCATGACGGCAGCGCATTCTGACATCGCTCAGCAACTACTGGACCGCCATATTATATTTCCGGGCTCGCAACGGGACCTACAAAAGGGTACCTCAACGCAGCAATGCGGGTTTCGATGGAGCCACAGGCGGTGGAATGACGGTCTACTACATGACCGACCCTCTTTACGACTCTCAACCAAAGTCCAAGGTCTCAGCCTTCAAACCGGCAAGTCTGAATTCATCAACAGGAGAATTCATAGCACGCAGGGATATATTCGGACAATGAGGACACGGGCTTTGCTGACGTTGGTAACAGGGTTTCCGAATGTTCGTAGGAGACGTCAACGCCAGGTCGAAGGAAAAAGCTGCTCGCTTCCGACAACTTACGTACACATGCATGGAGAATGCTGGTTCCCGCGAACAGGAGGTTGTGCATTTTCCACAGAAGCTCTGCAGCTACGGCATCATGACCTCCGTGCGCTTTCCAACATGCTGGGATGGCGTAAACCTAGATTCTCCCGATCACATGGCACACATGAGGTAGGACGGATTTCAAGAAAGCGTTTCATATTGCTTACCCACATCAGCTACCCCGAGAGCGGCACATTTGAATCTGCAGGCCCGTGCCCAAGCACCCATCCCGTCAGAGTTTCGCAAGTAATGTGCGTGATCCTCCCGTCCATATTCTTTTGTCGTCTTCGCTCACGATGCAAAAGGTTCGAGGTTATCTGGGACACGTCCGTGTTCAACGATCCGGCCGGCTGGCCTGAAGATGGTTCACAGCCTTTCGTTTGGAGTTTTGGAGACCGGACGGGCTACGCGAATCATGCTGACTGTAAAGACAATCACCTTGATCAAGCGCACGTATGCTGACACGTATCAGATGTGTTTGGCTGGAAAGACGATTCGCTGCAGAATATTCTGGCATGTAGCGACCAGGAACCACGCAGCCTCGACTCATTCGCTAATTCTGATTGATAGGATACGAGCTGTTATGCCACGAGCTGCGGAGGGAAGCAGCAATCGATTGCCGATATGAACAAATGCGCCGGCTTGAAAAAGACTGTGGATGAAGACATTGGTGAGGATACATGTGAGTGTCTCCTTCAAAAGCAGAAGCTCCGCACTAATATTACAACAGGGTTGACTCAGCTTCCCGGTGGCCATGAGGTTGAATGAAGTCTACCATCCACCCTGGGATACGTGTTGTATGAAGTAGGACAACAATGGGAATGATAGTCTGTGAATGTGCAGAATCTCAATAATACTGCTAGACTCGGCGATAACTCTTTCAGGGTGGACCTCTCTTGGTGACTTCTTGGGTGCACACTGCAGCGTATTGGGCGAGCAGGGTGGGTGAAGGTCATCAGTGCTTTACCAGGCAGATCATGCCAAGCATGGCCGAGACGTGGATTCTGGAACGAGCTCAATACTAAGCAGTGGACGCGCGTAAAACAGTCCTTCATTGGTGGGATCGGTAGCAGTACACAGTGGGTGACAACAAGAACTGGACTTTCTGTGGCTACGAAGTTTCGGGATAGACTATCAAATCAAAATTTTACAACTGCATTATGAAGTGAATGCATATAGGATTGAGTAGAATAAAGGTCCAGTCTTTTGTGTTACCCCCTGTGGTAGATGCAACGAGAGATATCAGACTGTAGAAGATTTTGCACCAACTTGGAGTTATTCGAGGACACCATTAGGGAGACAGAAACGAGCAAGGCAATGGCGTATCGTAAGTAATAAACAAGTTTGAACATGACAAATACCACTATTCTCCTCCTCCACGCAGTGTCGGGCGAAGAGTGTGGCAGGCTGAACTATACATGACCGTGTGGTATCCAGTTTCCTCGCGTGGACAGATCCGAGTCGACGCATTGGCTGAGTGTATCTTTCACAAGAAGACCTAAAATGCGAGAACAACGGGGTGGCGCTTTTCTTTCTTCTTCTCACCATTTTTAGCAGTTCCATTAGTAGCTTCAGTGGCGTTTCCCACAGCCGGTGTTGTAGCGTTTGCTGCAGGTGGAGCAGCAGCAGCGGGAGGAGCGCCTCTTTGGGGGCCGCCAGCTTCTGCAGGCGCTGGAATAAAACTGGACAGGCCGTTAGATGACGTACAAGGTTGAATTAAGGTTCTACTTACGCAGCGTTGGTCAGCTCGATCTGACTTGTGGTTCCACCGGCTATGGCCGTGCCTTCGATTGATTTATCGGTACCTTGGGCTGCTTTAACAAAGTCGAGGACCTGTTGCGCGCCGGTTGGGTTGATGATCATGACTTGTCCTTCTTGACAGTGGGGGCCCGTGGAACTACGGAAGATCAGCTTGAGCGCCTCGTGACAGTGACGTTGGCGGGTGAGTTACGAGCCAGAACATGAAGATAGGGTCAGCGTTAGATACGACCATATTGAAAGTCCCGACCGTGGTTTGACCGTCCTGGAAGGGGATGTGGCCACTGTTTATTCCACCGCCCAGAGGTGTGCATGGTGCTTCAAGAGAGCTCTGCGTGGTGGTGTGGTTGCCATTGATGAACTGGAACTGGATGATGTCGCGAACAGCAGCAGTCACGGAGTCAGGATTGAATGTGTCTTGCGGTCCTCCAACCACTACCGGGATGACCTCGGCCTGTCGTGCTCCGATATTGGCTGCGGCTGTTAGTCCCTAAATAACTCTGCGTGGTAAGGCTTGACTTACCTCTCAGAAGCATAGGCTCCGCGAGCATAGCGCATAAGGCAACTGACAGCAAGATGGAGCTCAAGATTAGCTGCATGTAGTATTATGCTGCCGTTGAACAAGACCGTGTAAAGCGAGATTAGACTGGTAATACCGTTCAACGGCAAAGACTTAAAGGGTTATTACTGAAAAGACTGGTCTACAGCAGTGTCAACTCGAAATGAAGCTAGAAAGGAAAGATGCGAGGAGCGTGAGGGACGGAGCTGCGGAAGGGAATGATGATCTGGGGATTGTCTGCACCATTGTATATGCGACGGAGGGTGGAGCAAGAGGAAGTCTCAGCCTCCGCCGAGCCCATCAAACAGTTCCTTTGAGAGTAGACAAGACCAAAAGAGTGCATGAAACTGGGGTTGAGGCCCCATCAAGGCTCGGTATGAGGTGGGGGACGCGTAGGATGACGAACTACCAGTGGTCGCAAGCTGTAACGCCAATATCTCGCCCGTTGCATCAAACGGTCAAGGCGAAAACTGAGCCTTCTATGCCTATCCGGAAATAGGTAGTAATTGGAAGGCAGAAGTTGGGTGGGGTCACCTCGGGGGCTTGCAAGTGCGTGATTGCTGTTTGGAAACCTGGCGTCCCTAATGAAGGCAAGCAAGGAAGGCCTAGTATTTACAAGAGATGCCGACATGCAGAGATGCCGACATGCCGCAGAGCAAGCTGACATCTCCGCGCGGCATGCATAACGAGAATGACGCGCGCTTGAGGTCGGACAACAACGCGTTGTACGACGATGGTTGGCGCAGGGTGATGTTGTAAGTCGGAAAAACTCCTTGCATGGGGTCGTGGAGATCGGAACTATGAAAGATGGGTGGTTAGCCTGACGACCGGTCTTCTAGAAGTATCACGCGATTTCATGACGATGATGTTGACGATGTTTCGAGAGGAAACGCTGGCGTGCCTGAGCTGCCAGCACCAGGCACGCCCAAGCACACGCGACATGCCAAGATCTCGTCTCCGATCACAGCATTCAAATTCCAGCAACATCACCTGCGCCTACATCTGATTTCAATGACGATCTATTGCCGGCGCACAGCTGAACAACTTTTTAAAACCGTGGAGGAGTTCTGCCACCTCTTCCCGGTGGTCGCTTACCTACCTACCTACCTACCTACCTACCTACCTACCGTACATCACACATTTCCACAGAATACCTAGACGACATGCATGCGCCTCTGTTGTGTAACAAGGGACTTCCGACCTACTTCGTCGTATTCACAATGGGCGCAAGGTAGACGGCGACCACATCATCGCAATTCACACCGATGAACAAGAAATAGCCGTAAGCATGCGCGGAGAAAATGATCCCAACAAGATCGACTGACGAATCGCATTTGCACCATGTACCTACCGGTATCTACCCAGAGCGATTGCATATTGATGCCTTATAGAGGGTCCCAAGTGGACTTAGGGTCTTACACAACAGACTTGACTCGGAAGCTTCCCGATTCTCACAGCGCTGACCGTGCCTCACGGTTTTCTACACTTCTCCATACGGCATTCCCCACCAACGTATTGGGAACGGCCCGATTCCATGTCTGGCAGAACTGCCGACCAATCTCTTTGCAAGCTAAGCCACGCATTGCCACCTCTAGATACCTCCACGGCCACGATGGATGCTGTCAAATCTAGCGCCACTCGGTCTGCCCCTTTCCTTACGAGCGCCACTCAACGCCTAGATTGCATCGCTCGTGCTGCTCAACTGATGTCGCTTTTAGGAAGGCAATAGCGGCGCCCGTTAGCTGTCATCGTCCCGACTCGTACGGCACGTTCGCCTGCATCCGCGATCTACTAGATACCATGAATACGCGGGGCCAGCGAACGCGTGCGGTCTATCATTCGTCGTTTAGGGACGCCGCACCGTGGCACGGCGTCTGTCGCTCGGCATCAACACGCGTGGATACTCGCACTACCGTTAATAGTTAGATAGTCACTCCACACCGCCAGCAGAGATGCCTTGCTGGCGGAGTCAGTAAGATCGAGTTCCTGATTGGGACCTTACAGTTTTCGCCGCCCGGCATGGCGTTGGGCCACCTAATGGTGACAGTTCGTTTATGCAAACGTCGAGTCTGATTGCCGGGCACTTGCTCTCACCTTGACCAACTTTGAAAATCTACCTGGGGGGTCGAGGGCTCGAGCTTCGAGATCACATGAACATGTGATTGAGAGTCAAAACTTGATCCTCTCGAACTATATAATATGTATCTGCTAAACACCACCCCTTGACTACAACTGCAGCTGTCAAGGCCCGACAACACCCTTAAATTCAGCATATCTTAATTTATATACCTATTCGACACATCCACTCGAAACTATGGGTATCCCTCAATTTTTGGGTCGCGTCGTCGCAACAGTTGCGCTCGTCTCCGTTGTAGTCGCGCTACCAACCGGCAGCAACAGCATCCGCTGTGGTCCTGCAGGCAAGGTCTCGTGCATTCAACCACCGAAATCCCACTGACCTGGTCTTTTAGGTGTCGATCTTCGCGACCCTCCCACATTCGCGGACGCCACCCCGGACCCGTCCTGGAAGCCCGTACCTACGGGCTGGATCTTCAAGCCCTGGTATCAGGTTCTCACCAGCAACACGCAGGTGGCCCAACTCCGCAATTTCCAATGGGACCCCACGCCGGTGAATTCCCATGATCCTAATGGTGCGATCAACGACCTTTCTTCTTTCCAAGTTCCCAATAGCGACACCGTCGTCACGTCCTACGGTGTCGCGACTCCCAACACCAGCTACCTAAACGTCTACGAGTATCGCGGTACCGGGATCCTGGAGAACGCCACCTCCCAATACAGCTGGCTGGGTTGGGGCTGCGATGGCTTCGGCAAGTCCTACTACGTTTCATACGCGACTGCAGCCCCGGCGAGCGGCACGCCTGCCGGAATCGACTTCATGAGCACTAGCGAATACGGGCTGGACGAGAACACAAGTAACAAGGTAGTTGAGGTCCTTAAGCAGTCCAAAAGTCAGGAGATCCGCAAGATTGCGCACACATTCGTTCCCAACATCCAGGACGGTGGTCGCCGCGGCAAGCCACGTATTAGGGAGTGCAACGATGAGTGCAAGACCAACAAGGACCTTATCGGTATCATCGGTTAGTGGGAACTTGTGCGGTCTGGTCGTGGCGAGGCATCTTGTTTCTCCCTTTGTTTGGAGGTCAGCAGGTAGTCGGTAATTGGAGCGAGATACCCTTCCCAAACAAAGGTTTAAAAATCACGGGATTTTTACGCACCTTGCAATGGCAAACCTGACAAAAGTGAAACCAGCTTTGCGTTCGCACGAATGCTAACCTTCGTGATATTCGTTCATTGTGCGGCCGTGAAGCGGCTGCCATTTGGGTATCATCTAACTTTTCACCAATTCCGCCCCCGATCACGAAAACCTCTTTCCGTAGTCTTTCACCACCCCGTCTAGGATTTCTCTCATGCGCTTGCACCCGTCAATTCCTACAGCAAGCATGCCTTCCACGCGCTCCATGCGCACCCTGGTCTCCATAAGAAGTACAGAGACTCGATCGCTCCTGCCCAACGTGCCGACTGTCAAGAAAGGTAGCTCCTGCTCTTCCAAGTTGTTTAGATCAAGAAGAGGATCGGAGTTGTCTGAATCGGCGGATGTTGCTGATGAGGCGGCCGTGCATGCGACGAGATAGTCTGTCATGGGTACACCGGCGTCGATCAGGGCGAGTGTGGCCGCGTTTATGCAGGCCGCGAGAAGTGAGCCGTCCTGCGAGAGGATGTGAATGTTGAGGGTTATAGTCGAGTGCGGGTAGAGGTGGGTAAGGAGCAGAGATGAGTAGGCAGTCTCAAGCGTATGCTGCATCTCTGACGTTCGTCTGCGCACATAGTCAATTTTCGGTTGGTGCCACCGTAAACTACCAATTACTCACTTGTCGTTCTTCCTCTTGCGCCTCTCCAAGCCGCTGAAACCCGCAAAGCCAATCTCCACTTCGACTTTAGCTTCGTTGTCTCTTCCTCCTCGCTGTCCTGACTGGCGGCCCTCTGCTGGACCGGTGACTGTGCACAGAATTTTTGTGTTGCCCATCTCCAGGTATGACGATCCATCAGCGGCGGCCTGTGTGCTGATTTGCGCGTGTATGTTGCGGAGCTCATTCCATCGGCGGCCGTCCAGGCGGAGGAGCGCGAGCGAGTATGTGGATGTATCGAGGGGCATGATGTGTTATATAGAGATCCCTCGCCCAGACCGGAGCACCTCAGAGAAATGGGGAACAGGGGCGGCGTCTGAACAATTCGCAATGCTTCGTTCGTGCAAGAAGGTGCAGCGTTACTGGACATGCTCAAAGCTCTTCGTGCAGGGATGTGTCTTGGCACCCCGCGCCACACGTGACAGCGCGATCCCCTAGGTCGCGCGTTGCTATTCATTCACACGTCAGCGCGAACATCACTTGCCGTCCGCAGAACAGTGGCCCGCCATGCTCACTTGCCGCAGACCACAAATCGATCGGCTTCTGCTGCCAGGATAACATAGCGCGTTTACCACATCTAAGTTTGTAGGATCACCATTACGCAACACGCAACACGCCACCATGTCGCGGCCTAAGGGTGTCAAAGAACACGAAAGGGCGTTGCGTGCTTTTGCAGAAAGCCAAACGAGCAGCGACGAAGAGGACGGGCTTGATAGTGTACAGTCGGCGCGCAAAGGTCTGGATCTTTCGCAGTATATCGAGGGTTTGCCGTCGCCGACTCCACATTTTTGCTGATAATGCTAACTACTAGTAGAACTCACACAATCGCAAACTCTGCAAACGCAATCACAGGATGCTGATGTGGGAGAGGCACTCCATGAGACAGACAACGAATTCCGAGAAGTGGCGAAGCCTCGTTTGAAGCAGCACAGTGGCAACTCGAAATCCGGGGAGAAAAAAAGGGCTGAAGGCGGACTGAGCGACTCTTTCTCCTTCGAGAACTGGTCAGACGACAATGGTAAAGCTGACTATGAAGCTTTCAAGAATCGCCGAACTGCGAAGAGGAAGCGTGTGGCCGCCGAAACGAACAGACTCCGAGGGCAGAAAAAATCTAAAGCTGCCCAGGCAACGAGCATTGTGGGCAGAAAGCCGTTGCCAAAAAAAGCGGACAGAGACACTCTGTTCAGCACGGATATGACGGGCGAGGATGCGGATGGGCTGGACACCTTCTTGGACGAGCCCATCCCTGAGTATCTTGAAGCGCGCAAGGGGAAGCTGAAGGAACTCCATGAGGCTGGTTTGCGCTATCCCCCGAGTTATGAAGACATTGACTTTCTGGAGCCTAAACAAGACGAGAAGCCTGCAATGGACAAAGCTGTCAAAACCCAGAGGGCTAAAAAGGACATCGTACTGCGCGCCTCGGGTGCTACCATACCCGCGCCCATTGCCCAGTGGCTTCGAGATTATCAAGTGGAAGGTGTCCAGTTTCTTCACGAACGATTCGTCAAACAAACAGGTGCGATTCTAGGCGACGACATGGGTCTCGGCAAGACCATCCAGGTCATCGCCTTTCTGACCGCTGCATTCGGCAAGACTGCTACCAACCACGACGCGAAACGCATGCGCAAAATCCGCCGATCTGGAGATGATCGATGGTACCCTAGGATCATGATCATATGTCCCGGTACCCTGATGCGGAACTGGGAAGACGAATTGGAGAAGTGGGGTTGGTGGGAAGTATATCGGTTTCACGGCAACCCTGCCGACAGAAAGGGTGTTCTTAATGCCGCTCGCAAGGGCATGCTCGAGATCATGATCACCACATACGATACCTACCGGAACAACGAGAGCGACATCAACATCATCGATTGGGACTGTGTTATTGCCGACGAATGCCACCAGATCAAGAACAAAAACGCAGAGATCTCGAAAGCGATGAATAAGATCAATGCTCTGTGCCGCATTGGCCTTACGGGAACGGCTATCCAGAACAAGTATGAAGAGCTGTGGAACCTGCTCAATTGGGCAAGACCCGGTGCTTACGGCTCGGCACAGGAGTGGAAGCAGATGGTCAGCTTACCGCTCAAAATGGGACAAGCTCACGATGCAAGCCATGCACAACTTGCCGATGCGCGCAGCAAAGCCAAGGAGCTCGTCAACAACATTTTGCCTAGCGTTTTCCTTCGTCGCATGAAGACCCTTATTGCAGATCAACTGCCCAAGAAGAGCGATCGGGTGGTCTTTTGCCAGCTCACGGAAGTGCAAGCAGACGCCTATCGCACGTTCATCGAGAGCGAGAAATGCGAGTTCATCCGAATGGCCAAGCAAGACTGTGACTGTGGCTCAGGGACATCGCGTGGCTGGTGTTGTTACCAGACTGTACCGAGCGAAGGCGAGAAGTGGTCCAAGTTCATGTTCCCTTGTATGGTGACTTTGCAGAAGCTCGCCAATCATCTCGCACTGCTACTGCCCGTTTCCACGGACAAGAACGAGAAACAAGCCAAAGATGTCGAGAACCTTCAGCTCTCTTGCCCTGAGATTTGGCCCGACTTACTGAGGATCAAAGATAGCATTCTAAAGCAATCGCAGCGAGAATTTTGCGGGAAATGGAAGGTACTGAAGCGGCTCCTGGACTATTGGCACTCATACGGAGATAAGGTCCTGGTCTTTTCACACTCTGTGCGCCTGCTGCGGCTGATGAAGACACTCTTCGATCTTGATGGAACCAAATACAACTTCTCCTATTTGGACGGTTCGATGAGCTATGAAGACCGCGCAAAAGCCGTCGCAGATTTCAACTCAGACCCCAATCAGTTCGTATTCTTGATTTCGACGCGAGCCGGCGGCGTAGGTCTCAACATCACCTCGGCCAACAAGGTCGTCGTCGTAGATCCGAATTGGAACCCGGCCTACGACCTCCAAGCGCAAGATCGTGCGTACCGCATTGGACAGAACCGCGATGTGGAAGTGTTTCGGCTTGTGTCTTCTGGTACAATCGAAGAAATCGTCTACGCTCGACAGATCTACAAACAACAACAAGCCAACATAGGCTACACAGCCTCGGACGAGCGTCGTTATTTCAAAGGTGTCATGGATCAGTCCGGGAAGAAAGGCGAGCTGTTCGGTCTCGAAAACTTGTTCACGTTCCAGGAGAGCAACATTCTGCTCCGTGACATCATGACCAAAACAAATGTGGCAGAGACAAAGGCCGGAGTCGGCGCCATGGCTTTCGATGTCGACAATTCGCAGCTAGACTCGGACGACGACGACGACGACGACATTCTCAGCAACAAGTCACTGGGACTCGCAGACGACGATATGTCAATGGACTCGCAGATGAAAAAGATTGCAGATTCCTTCACATCCACAAGGTCGGCTCGCAGCGGAAAGCAGAAGTTGGGCAACAAACGCGCCGGACCCGATCCGATCAATGCGATCCTGGCAAAAGCCGGCGTCCAGTACACACACGAGAACAGCGAAGTCATCGGTCGGAGCGAAGTCGAAGCCCGCCTGGGTAAACAGGCAATGGAGCTCCGCAACGACGTCGAGCTGGGACGCGAACGCGTGTTCGCTGGCTCTCAGTCGCAACCTCGGCACCTTTTGCAGGATCCGGACGATTATACAAGCTACAGCGGCGACGAGTCGGATGAGGTCATAGTGGTGGGAGAGGCTAGGGCTGGGGGGAAAGAGTTCACGGTTAACTATAGGTATCGGCCTGGTGAGCAGGTCAGGAGGCGCCAGTTCTGCGAGATGGCCCGGCAGTGGGGGTACGAGGATCCGGTGGAGTTTGCATTGCTGATTGAAGGTATGACTCAGGATGAGCGGAGGAAGACGCTCCAACGATTTTATCGGACACGCAGGCGTGAGCTTGCTGGGATGAAGTAAGGATTGGCAGCGCGAGCCTTGATGGGTTAATTGTCGCGGTACGTTTTCACACGTCGTTATGGACTGCGTGCTTCCAGGATACCCAGATTTTCTTCATGCAATGGATTTTGAATCAACGCTGGCTTGACTCATGTGGTATCATCGCTTCGTAACAATGACCAAGGTATCTCCCGATGTCCGAAATGCGTGTCGCATCTGTTTCCCAGGGAGCGGTTATAAAACACTCACACCTTGCACCGGCCCTACAACCCCCATCCGCCCACTTCACGCCTTAACCCTCAGAATAACCACCGAATTCACAACGCCATCCCACGGATGCATCTCCGCCAAAATCTCAAATCCCGCACTCTGCAGCTCCTCGGAAAGTTCCAGCACCTAGGCACAGCATCGTTAGCCACCCGCGCAGCACACAAACAAACAAACATCCACACTCACCGGGTACAACACCCTCCGCATCCCCCTCGCGCTCCTGCACACCACCACCGTCCCCACACGCAGCCGCGCCCTCAACCCCCGCAACACCCCGACCTTCTCGCTGCTCCGCATCCCGACCAGCGCCGCAAGGAACACCACATCGAATTCCTCCCAGCGCGTGCGGCCCCCCGCTGCATCCGTGGCGTCTTCGCAGGCGAACGTCGTTCGATCCGCGTGTCCCAGCTTCTCTGCGAGCGCGGACGACATGGCGAGCGCGTCGGCGTCGCGGTCGATGTTGTGGATGATTGCGGTGGGGAAGCGCGCCAGGAGACAGAAGGAGGTCAGGGGGAGGGGTCCGGAGCCGACGAATGCGATGTTCGAAGGGGCGCGGGCGAGGAAGGGGGCGAGGAGGGAGGTTTCGAGGTGCGAGAGGGAGAGGTAGTTTGCGTGGTAAGGGAAGGAGGTGAGGTCTGAGCGTGCGTGAGCATGGGGAGCGGGGAGGAGGTGAGGTGGCTATGTACCTGCGTGCGGACCGGCGTCCTGGAGTATCTTCTGCGCCCAGTGGCGCTCGAGTTCGCCTTCTGCGATGGCGCAGAGGTTTTGCAGGTCGTGGCATAGTGCGGTGGCTGCATCGATGCGGTAGAAGTGGTCCACGATGTCGGGGCTGTACGGTTGGACGCAGAGGGTGACGAGGCGTGTGAGCAGCGCATTTACACAATCGCACGGTGCCAGGCTTGTAAGGGGTGCGAGTTGCTGATAGATGCTTCTTATCTCGCGGTATAGATCTTGTGCTGCTGCTGTCGCAGGTGTAGGTGTGGGAGGCGGCGTGGAGACGGGCGTATCGACGCGCGTGAGGTCATGTTTGCCGTCTATAGCAACTTGTTGGTCCATTTCCTTCATTGAAAGGCAATATTCGGCCATGATATAACTGGATGTTGCAGGTGCAGATTCCACAAGACACAGGTTGCGAGTTAGTCTATGGTGAGTTCTTCCACAATGCTCCTTCTATATACATGGCAGACCGGGGCTGTAGGGCGGGGCAGGTGAAATCTTTTCTCTCCCCACGTAGACTAATATCGATTGATGTTGTGCATGCAGGATGCGAAACGCAAACGAGATTTACTTGGACAATGCAGTTGTCCATGGTTGGCTGCCTTGCTTGTTGGCGCTCGGACATGGGAGTACCTTGATGGACTTCGAGCGCATGTCAAGCTTCGGCGACGGGTGGCAGCTACGCTCAGAGAAGCAAGTGTGTACTACTATAGCATTGTACGTGGGACCAACTAGCTAAGTTAGTCAGTCATGGAGAAGCGGGAGTTGTGGTGGGGGATACATGACGTTATGTAGGTCACTTGCGGTGATATCGTCTACCAGGGCGCCTCCATCGGGCCTGCTGCTTTATACACCATCTTTCCGCCGACCCACGTCTCTTTCACCTTGATATTCCGAAGTGACTCCGTGTCCAGCGTCTCCAGCGGCTCTTCCAATACGATCCAATCCGCATAGGCATCTGTCTCAATCACACCGGCCTTGCCTTCCAGGAATGCTGCATACGCGGGGTTGATAGTGAATCCTTCCAGAGCATCTTCAAGCGTGACAGTCTCGTCGTCGTACCATCCTTTCGTATCTCCATCGGCACCGAGGCCCGTTTTGGGGCTTCGTCGTGTGACAGCGGCGTAGATTCCTTGAAATACATCTGCCGGTTCCACAGGGAAATCGCTGCCAAACACTGGCTTCAGGGAGAGTAGTGAGCGCATGCGATAAGCTTCCTCTGACGTACGACGTTTTCCAAGCCTGGTCTCGGCGTAGTGCATGTCCGAGGTGGCGTGTGTGGGTTGTATGCTAGGAATGATGCCCATCTCGTTCATCCTCTGCTGGTCGTCGGGATGGATGATCTGCGAGTGCTCGATGCGGAAGCGGTGCTTTGCCTGGCATTCACGAAGTGTAGATCCAGGGCAGAGAGTCTTGAGAGCTTCCTCGAAAGCGTCGATGGCGAGCCGCGCGGCTAGGTCGCCGATCGCGTGGATGTTGACTTGGTACCCTGCATGTGCCCAGTCGTGTGTGACCTTGGAGAGCGTTGTGGCGTTTACGAGGAGCGTGCCTGAAGAGCTCTTTTTGTCGCTGTATGGTTCAATCATTGCGCTTCCCCAGCTGCCGAGGGCTCCATCTAGAGCATATGAGTATCAAGACAAGCCAATACGTCGAGCAACTCACCAGCGAACAGCTTTACGCTTTGCATGTGGAAATTTCCGTCAGGTGTGCTGGTCTTGGTAACTTCTTCCGCACAGAAAGTGTTTCTGGTCTCGCACTCAGCCATTGCGTAGACGCGGACGGTCCATGTGTCGCTCGTCGAGAGTTCCTCGTAAAGCTTCAGCTCGGAGGGGAAGACGCCCGCATCATGCATCCCAACAACACCGAGCTTGTTCAGCTCAAACATGGCATCTTGAATCCACTTGGTCCTTCGCTCCTTGCTGGGCTTTGGGTAGTACTTCATGACGATATCCATCGCATTGTCGCAAAAGACTCCTTCGGCGGGCACCTCGCCGCCGGCGATCTCTGGCAAAGGATTTGGTAGGAGCGACAGAACTTTTTCGGAGACCCAGATGCAGTGAACATCGACCCGGTCAAGCATCACGTAAAGGTCCTGGAATTGTCCATCGAATGCGAGGTCTTTCTGATCGAATGTCAGCATTAGCTTGTCGCACAAGATGGTCCCGAGCATCCTGGCTGGTCCACATCAGAAAATGAACATACTGCTACCGGCCACTTCCCGTCGAAGTTGGCTTGGTCCCAGCCAACGCCCCTCAGCCACTGCTCGCTCGTTCCCGGCTCTCGATGCCCAACCTTGTGCTTGACAAGCCTCTCCTGCACCTCACCCATCGACTTCGCGCCGAACAAGTCGACGGAATCCAGAGACTCGCCCAATTGCGACAAGTGGCCATGGCCGTCCCACAATCCCGGGATCACGTGCCCCTTCCGTCTCTCCTTCACAATATCCATCGACGTCTCGTCGAGGAAAACTCGCTTAAACTTCCCATCGGCAACGCTGAAGCATTCGGCATGGGGCAAATCTACAGAGTTTGTTCTCACGGTGACGTAGCAATGGGTTTCCTCGAAGAGCTGCAGCAAGACCTTGTACGCTAGCGAGCTTGTTATCGGCTCCAAAAGCTTCTGCTGGTTCTGGTATACGACGGAGCCCAGGAGCACGAAGGTCGATAGGGTGATGAGCCACCCGAGAGAAGGCATGGGGCCTCTTGTATGCGACGTGCGGCGGGTGCGACTGAGGAGGGGAGAGGGAAATTGTTCGACGATGATGGAATATCTAGAAAGCTGGGCTTATCGATACGAATGGCGACCGCGGTATGTCGCCAAAAGAGGAAGGTGGCCGGGGATGGAGGCCCATTCGTCTCTCGAGAGACGGCCACTTTGCACGACGAGCATCATGTCGAGGCTGTAGGTATGGTGGATTGCAAGGCTGCAAGGAGGGTGTTGTGGGGGTTAGAGAGTGCAAGGTACCCATAGTGATAGTCTAGTAGCTCTCTATCTATGTGGTCTGCTATCGGCCATGTTGACCTCAGAACCGCTGACAGTTGAGAACGTGCCATTGCACGCACGCCCATTGGCCGCCCCATCCGCTCTAACCGCCTTTGGCTAGCCTGGCGCAGACCCGAGCTCCCCTACTTAACAGCCTCTCATGCAGCAGCAATTGCAAAGTTGCGTTTCACCCGCCGCCTCGTCGCTGACATTTCCTGGCCCTCTCATTGGTCGAGCCGTCTTACAAATCGGTGCGCGACCGCGAGCAAACACGGACGCAGCCAGAGTATGAAATGGCACAGTCCGCAGTGGGTGCCCAGAGCACACACTTGGACGGGAAAATCTTTCTGGGACATGATGGCGAACTTGCTGGCGACTTCGTATGGCACCATGAGGACCGAGCCTGTGGGAGCATATTCCATGTTGCCTTCGACGCCCACCGACGAAGAGAGCTTGGCCAAGCACAGCACGACCACCGACCGGGGCGATGAAGAGAGCCTGGCCAAGGTCCACAGCAGCAGCAACACCGACCATGGAACCTCACTTCACTCCTATTCGTCTTCGAGGCAGTCGTCGCGGATAGACCCGCGCATCATATCAGACGCCATCATCGGACTGTCAGACGGCCTCACCGTCCCCTTCGCCCTCACAGCAGGCCTCTCGGCCCTCGGCAACACCCAGGTCGTCATCTACGGCGGCCTGGCCGAGCTCATCGCGGGCTCCATCTCCATGGGGCTCGGCGGCTACCTGGGAGCCAAAAGCGAGGCCGAGAGCTATTCCGCCACCCAGGTCCAGACGCGGAAGAAGATCATGGCCGACCCGACCGGCGTGGAGGACGACGTCAGGAGCATCGTCGACGACTTTGGACTGCCCGAGGAGCTGGCCGAGCTGGTGACGCGCAAGCTGGTCCAAGGAGACGAGGAGCCCCTGGCAAAGTTCCTGATGAAGTTCGAGCACTCGCTGCCGGAGCCGCCGTCCAACCGGGCCCTCGTGTGCGCCTTGACCATCGCCATGGGCTACTTCATCGGCGGCTTCATCCCCTTGCTGCCGTATTTCTTCGTCGGCCGCGACGACGTGCAGAAGGGTCTCGTGCTGTCGGCCTGCGTCATGGTGGTGACGTTGTTTGCATTTGGCTATGTGAAGACGGCCGCGGTGCACGGGTGCAGTGGCATGGGTCCGCTGTGGAACGCCATCAGAGGAGGAGCTGAGATGGTTGTCGTGGGAAGTCTGGCCGCAGGTGCCGCCATGGGGCTCGTGGCCTTGTTCAGTCAAGGGAGCGAGCCCGTGTGAACAGCATGCCATGAAAATGTAAGAATACGATGGAGTAATGATGTACACGTTTAAGAATATGATGGTATAATCCTGTACACGTGTTTAAGAATGCGATGGTATGATGCTGTACAAGTATTTGAGGATATGATGGTATACTGCTGTACAAATATTTGAGGACAGGATGGTATAATGCTGTAAACCTATTCGAGAATATAATGGTATCATGCTGTACACATAGTCAAGAATGTAATGGTATCATGCTGTACACTTCTAAGAATATAATGGTATCATGCTGTACACATATTAAAGAATATGATGGTATCATGCCGTACACATCTAAGAATATAATGGTATCATGCCGTACACGTGTTTGCTCCCTTGCCGTCTCTTACATGTTTAGCTCCCCGCAATTCTCCGACATATTTGGCTCCCCGGCAACGTCTCATACATGTTTGCCTCCCAGACGGCTTCTATCATACTGGCCGTGTCCTCACTTGTTCTCCTCCGAACCCCCCTGCTCTTCCGGCTTCGGCTCGTGCACGCCCTTGTACGGCCGTCCGGCGTACAGCATGTAGCCCTTTTCTTCAATGGTGCCTTGCTTCTCGTCCTTCTCGGCCCTCCCCTCGCCGAACGCGCCCGTCTCCAGCTGGCCTGCCACACTGATGGGCCTGTTTCCTCGGAATCGCTTGCGCATGTCGATCTGGCCCTTCTTGCACTCGGCGTAGCCCTTTTGCAGCTGCTGGCATTGGGTGGGAAGTGTGTATTTGAGCGGAGGTCGAAGGCAGTCGCCCGGCTTATTCCGCTCGATCATGATGCAGTCCGAGTTCTGGAGGCAGAAGGCGAGCGCGGCGCCTGCCCAAGTTAGCTGGTGTGAGCTACCAGATGGGAAGTGGCGTACGGATGTCCTTGCACGACTGCGGCATCTTGACGGGTCTCAATTAGGGCGAATGCAGGGCTACGGCGTCATTGGAGATTGAAATTGAGATTTGGTGTTGCAGAGCTCCGAGGCCATCACCTCACGCTTTCGAGGTGGTTTTGCCGAGAATAAGCCGGGCGTGGACATGATCTTCACATGCGAGGGCCCGAAACGTCATCAAGCGCCAGCCAGCTCACTCCCAGTGCCCACCATGTGAGTCTGTGCTCTGAGGTCGAGCATGCAAACGCACAGCGCCAGACTGCGTGTCCGCACCGCTTCTACCCTACTTGTTTCTTAAACTCGAGTTGGGCTTGCAACCGCTGCCTCAATCCTCGCATCTCGAGTCCACCCGCCCCTTCACGGGCACCACTGCTGTTTGGCTGGGCGCATCCACCGCAGAGAGCCTACACGGTACAATTGGGCATGTACACTTTCGTCCCGTCCCATAGAATATGCGTAGCACCGCGTGCTGACAAGCTGACCAGCTCGCGATGCCTCTCCGCATCCCTTTCCTCGGTCGTCTGCACGTCCGCGAGTACCTCGTCCTCGCCCTCTCCATCGTGCTCATTGCACTCGAGTCGTTCATCGCACTCATCACCGTCGCTATTCCCACCCCCATCATCAACATATTCTACCGTATCACCCGCCGATTATTCAACCAACTATCCTCCCCCAACTCACGCCGTAACCGGCAGAAGAAGAAAGGCGTGTGGAGCTCCATCGCCAATGCTCCAGGCTTTGGAGAGCTCTGCGAGCTTTATGGATACTACGCCGAAGAACACGTGGTGCAGACCGGCGACGGATACTTGCTGGGTCTGCACAGACTGGCGTACAGGAGGGGGGAAGAAGACACGAGGGTCAATGCCGGACCAGGCAAGGGGGGCTTGAAGAAGAAGGTCGTCTACCTGCACCACGGACTCATGATGAATAGCGAGGTCTGGGTGTCTCTGACTGAGCGGGAGCGCTGTCTCCCGTTTGAGCTGGTCGAGAGGGGGTACGACGTCTGGCTGGGCAACAACCGCGGGAACAAATACTCCAAGAAGAGCGTACACTGCGCCCCAACGGACCAGGCTTTCTGGAACTTCAGCATGGACCAATTCGCTTTCCACGATATCCCAGACTCGATCGAGTACATCCTCAAGACCACCCACCAGCCGTCTCTGTCGTACATTGGCTTTTCGCAAGGGACTGCGCAGGCCTTCGCCACCCTCTCCATCCACCCTGACCTGAATGAACAGGTCGATGTTTTCATTGCGCTCGCCCCAGCCATGTCTCCACCGGGTCTTACTTCTGGAATCGTCAACTCTTTCGTCAAGACGTCGCCCGACATTCTCTTCCTCGCTTTCGGCAGGAAGTCCATCCTACCTTCCACCACCATGTGGCAGTCAATCCTTTACCCGCCCATCTTTGTCCGTCTGATCGATGCTTCGTTGCACTTCCTCTTTGGCTGGACCGCGAGCAACATCACTGCACACCAAAAGCTGGCGGCATACCCGCATCTTTACTCTTACACCTCAACCAAGAGTGTTGTCCATTGGTTCCAGATCATCCGCAATGGTGTCTTCCAGATGTACGACGACGACGCACCAAGCCTCATGTCCAACAAATCAAAGTACTACAAGGTTGCCAAGTTCCCAACCCGCAACATCAAGACACCCATTGTACTCGTGTACGGTGGCTCGGACAGCTTGGTCGACATCAACGTAATGCTCAAAGAGCTCCCTCGCCACACTATCGCCAAGGAGATCCCACACTACGAACATCTCGACTTCCTCTGGGCCTCCTCCGTAGACCAGCTCGTCTTCCCACACGTCTTTGAAGCGCTAGAAGACTACGCCGGTCTCGCAGGCGAAGAAGCCCCGTCCCTCGGCCACCGCAAAGAAAAGCGCTTCCGCTCGCCAGGCCGCTACAGGGGCCTCCTCCCCGAATCCGGTGCGCTCCCCGGCCCAGAAGGCGACGACGCCGGCGACGAGTCCTCCAGCCCCAAAGCCCTCCGCTTGCGAAAGCAGTCCCAATCCATCCGCAAAATCTCCTTCACCGAAGCCACACCCGCCGACGTCCCACAGCCGCAGTCGCCCTCGGCGCAGAAGTCCAAAATCCCACATCTCGCATCAAGCTACGCCTCCGCGGTAGAGCGCACGCACTCTCCCTCCGCCAGCACAACCACTTTCCCCCCGCCCGCAGCCAAAGTCCCCATCCACACGCTCGAGTCCGCCTCTCCCGCGCCTCCAGCCTCGCAGATAACGGCGCACAGCTCGACGAGTCGGCCTGAGGGGTGGTGGTCGTCTGACGAGGTTGGCGGTACGGGGACCTCGGGGCCTTCGACGCCGGAGCATTCTGCGCCTCGGAAGATCTCGCGGAAGCAGAGCTTTGATAGTGTGCGGAGTGGGCAAAGTGGCAAGATTGGGGGTGTGTTTGGACAGAGGGGGATTACGTTGGGGGTGGGGAAGGCGGTGAGTGGATTGGTCGGGGGTTTTGGGAGGGGGGAAAGTACGGAGAGTTTGGATATTGAGGGCGGAAAGAAGGGTAGTGGGAGGGGGAAGAGGGGAAGTGCTTGAGATTTAGGGATATAGGGGTGTTTATTTGGCACGCACGCGTATGCGGTGCTTAAGATGGAGGTTCTGTACAAATGCCTGCAATATTTTAAGATCGCCCTCTAGAAGTTGCCAACTCACTGTGTCCCATCGCTTTTCTGATGCATTCGGAAAAGTCTCCTGGCCTACCTCCCTGACTGACTAGGGATTCAGAATCGTGGGTGGAAGGAGCTCCATCCTCCTCGTACCTCACCATTTCATCTCACGTGGGCCGGAAACATTACCGCACAAAACGAGCCGCTGTTGATTCGACACGCAAATCACCCCATGCCTGCGATTATGGCATACCTCCTACCTAGACTAGGTAGGTAAAGAGCTTGCATGCGGAAAGTAAAATACTGGAGACGAAGAACAGCAACGTGGCGCCTACTGTTACTCAGGAAACCTCTCCAAATGTTCTGATAATTGAGTAGTTAGATCGTTCCCGTTCTGCCCCATTATACGTATGAATGACGGCTCGAAGACAAACACCATGAACGTGTGCGTTGTGGAGCTTTGCGCTAGCATTGCCCGAGAATGGTCGTGCATGGACCTTGATCCCAAGAACACCACAAATAACATTGCATAGAGCCCACCCTGAAAACCTCGAACCGATCAACCGCTTTACATCCGAGTATGCCACTCTAGGCCAGTATGCTGCTCTCTCATTGGTGGAAGATATTCGCCAGCAACCGAGGTGCGACGAAGACCATCCATTTGTACCTTGCGCTGTATGTCGATGCTCAACAGCTTCTCATTCAATAACTTCCACTCAAAATGCATCCTCACCCCGTTGAGCCTTCCAGTTCGCCAACATTCACTAACCCAATTATCCGGGGTTTCAACCCGGACCCCACAGTTTGTGTCGTCCCCAGCACCGCACAAGAACCAACCCGTTTCTTCCTCAGCACCTCAACCTTCGAATACACGCCATCCTGCCCCATATATACCTCTACCGACCTCTTGAACTGGAAACTCATCGGCCACGCATTGACACGCCCTTCCCAAATCAATCTCAGGACCGTCGAGCCTGGCGCCGGATCATGGGCCTCCACGCTACGCTACCGAGCATCCGAAAAACGGTTCTATCTGACCACGGGTGTATTCCACAGGTACAGGCCCGCGACTGACGAGCGCATCTTCCCGCGGGGCTTTTACGTCTGGACGGGTGATATCTTTGATGATAGTGCATGGAGTGATCCCGTGTACTTTGACAATCCTGGATTTGACCAGGACTTGTTTTGGGACCCAAACGACAACGATGTGGTCTATCTTAGTACCACCGTGCGTGTTGCGGAGCGCGATCGGGCGTCCAAGCTCAAGGACTTTGCAATTCACATCTCAAAGATAGATGTCAAGACCGGTCGCACACTGACATCTCCGAAGGTCATTCGGCAAAGTAAGTTCGGCGTCGCGGAGGGCTCGCATATCCTATACAAAGCACCTTACTACTTTCTCTTCGTCGCCGAAGGCGGAACCGAGGCCGGGCATCAGGAGTGGGTGTTTAGAAGCACGGCAGGTGTATATGGGCCGTGGGAGTCGCAGGGGAAGCCGCTATGGTATAATGGCCCAGGTGAAGAGGTGCAGCGAACAGGGCACGCGGATGTATTCGAAGATGGACAGGGGCGGTGGTGGGCTGTTTTTCTGGGGGTAAGGCCGACTCAAGATAAGAGAGGGAAGTGGTTAGAGCCGCAGATGGGGAGGGAGACGTTTCTTGTGACTGTGGAGTGGGTGGATGGCTGGCCTTTTTTCAATGACGGAGACAATGTGAGGTTGGTGACTAAGGGTCGGGATGCGGTTATGCAAGCAATCGAAGAGAAGCGAGCAGAAAAGGGCGAGGTGAAGTGGACGGCAGATCTGAGCGGGAAAGATCTGGAGTTGGGCTGGTACCAGAAGAATACGCCACTGAAGAACTGCTACTCCCTCACAGAACGGCCGGGGTATCTCCGTGTATGGGGAAACTGCTACAACCTCTCATCCCCGGAAGCGCCTTCGATGCTGCTCCGAAAACAGATTGAATACCATGAGTCTTTCCACGCTACGCTAGACTTCAAACCCAACAAAGCAGGTTACGAAGCCGGCATCGTCGTCTACTGGAGTAACTTCTCCTACGCCACAATCGGAATGGGCGCAGTAGAGATCGACGGCCATACCATCCAGCAGATTCTTTGTCGGAAGCCGTTAGGCCGCGCAGGCGTCTTCGAAGACACGAAACCCCTGCTCGACAAACCCAACCAGCTGATTACCCTTCACGAAGGCAGTGTGAGGCTGTGTATCGAGGCCTGCGACGGTGTTTACAGGATGTATGCAAAGCAGCCGAAAAATCATCCGGATGCAGGTGATGCCGAGAGCTTTGCTTTCACGTCAGAAGAGCTTGCCGTGACGCCGCCCGAGGGCATGTCATTTACTGGAGCCATGTTTGGCGTATATGCGTTTGGAATCTGGGAGCCGGTGCTGGAGCCCGCAGACTTCTCGGATGTACATGTGCGGGAGGGGACGGGTCGGGTTTTGGAAAACGCGGAATGGATTTGGTGAGAGAAAGTAGTTGAATTAAGAGAATGAGCGTCACCCGGAAAGAGGGATGCACCTACTTTCGCCAGTGCACTTCCTAATATACACCCTTGCCACGCCCTAATATTTGCACTTCACAACTTATCGACCCAAAACCTCGCTTAAAGCCCTCCGCATGCAGTCAAAGGCCTATGGTCTCTGCGACATCCTTCACCTCGCATTTGGCACCTGACATATGCCCCTTCACACCGCCCAGCGGTCTCACATGGTGATCACGCAGACTCCAGAGCTCTAACGCTGCAACGAACACTCCAGATCCTGTCATCCCAGCCATACTGCCTAAGATCGTTGAACGTGTCTAGCAGGATGGAAACTTCGTTCCCGTTCGGATCCAATGGGGTAAGTGTCGAACAATCCGGAGTACTTTTCATGTTAGTGCAATCGCTCCGTACATATTGAGAGAGAAGGAGCACTTACGCGTAGCCCTTGCAAATATAGTCCTTGTCTCCAGAGTTCTTGCGCACGGACGAGATGCCGGATGTGGGACTACAGGACTGTGAGGAGACACATGTTGAGGATGGTCATTGGGATACTCACGAAAAAGTGACACATAGTCCATTGTCGAGTTGACCCCATGTGTAGTATTGCGTGCTGCCTGTGAATTTGTAGTCTCGGTACAATTCGAGCTGGAAAACAGTCGGCACAGATCAGAAAAAGCCTTCATGACGATGGTCAGGCTTGAGCTGCCATTCATCCAACTTGTCTACCCAGGCCTCACATCATCCAAGACTCACTGCTTCCCCTGCATCACTCTCTCTTAAGACTCACCGGATACACCGTTATTGCCGCCCTCTCCTCAAGCTCCCCGTTCCATGGTCCCGCCACGCACTTCATCGACCTGAGCCTATTACCCCATGGCTTCCCCTTGTTATCATTAGTCACCCTGAGATCACGAACCGAGCTTCCACCGCCCGCCTGCTGTATATCGAAGTAGAACGTCGTCCCATCTTGGACACAATTCAGCGGCCTAGTTAGTCGTCAGCTAAACATCTGCGAGCGAAAGTTGAAGATAGACATACTCGTAGAACCGACAGTGGTAGATCAGATCGACCGCATTCAGTTTCAGCGACGACCAGGGTGATGAGGTATCGGAGCTGGATGTTTTGTTAGTAGGATAGATTCGAGAAGGGGTATGTCATCGCGCACTTGATGGAATTCTGGCATTTTCCCTTGACCATGTCGACATACATGTACCAGGTGTAGTCACCACTGAACTCGGGGTCGGTGAAGATGTCGACCTGGCGCCATCAGTAATTTGCGTACATACGAACGTAGCAGTGGAAAGCTTACGAGATGGGGTGCTTTTGCACTGGATTCTTGCTGATGGCGGGTGTGCAGCTCGACACCTCCGTGCTTGAAGGGCGGCTCTTCTTTTATGTTGCTTGTCCACCAGCAGAGAGCTGAGTTGATTTGGTTGTCGAGCTCTGGACCGAGAGAGGTGCGCTCGGCATTGGCAGGCCAGTCGAGAGTCAAGGCGGGAATGTTGTGCTGGCAGGCGTCGGTGGTTCTTCGCCGACGTTAAAATGAATCAACATCAATTAGTTATGACGTACCTGAAGAACCTGCATGAGAACTTCCGGTCATTGCGTTGCTTGACCAACTTGAGCGACGAAACTCGGCCGCTGGGATGCAGTCAGTAAGTCGGTGCTCGCATAATGAGCAGAGCCTTGACCTACGGATCCACGAAATAGCAGAACTGGCCGGCATTATCGGGAGAGGACGGCTGATTGGGTATTGGGACCATGCCCCAGCCTGCTCCTTTGAAGTTCGGGTCTTCGTAGAAGAGGACCTCGTAGTCTGCGAGAACGGAGCTCTCGTTCAGCGGTACCAGCTCGAGAAGACCGGAATCGTCACCATCAACTTTTCGAATGACGGCACCGAAGGCAACAGAGACAATGACCAAGATGGAGAGGAAGATGCGCATTTTGCTTAAGTGTTGGTGATGTATGTCAGGTATTGGATAGGTAGCAAAGATCGCAGACCAGCATGAAAGGTGGACTGATTAATTGGATATGGAGGCTTTTTGATTATGTAGAGACAGCTAGGTCGGGAGCTTGCATGTCCGTGATCGTCTCCCCTGCGCATGATAGCTCGAGGAAGTCTGAACAAACGGATGTTGGAGGCGGTCAGCCGCTGTGTTGTTCAATTCAAAATTGCAGCAAACAGAGTGGCCTGCCGGGAAAGAAATGCACCCAGCGCAACAGTGGTCGATGATACGTGATTAGAAATAACTCGTCAAACAATACGCGGAACTGCGCGTGGCGAGGACATTCTCATATTTCATACTACCGCAGGATCAAGTTTCAAACCAGTCAGGAAGCAAATAGAAGATTAAGGAAGCTCAATCTAATTAGACTTGTGGGCCATCCAAGTGGATCAACGCGGTCAAAAGGACCTGACATCGGCGAACCACGCACTGTGACCCTTGCACGACGAATCAATTCAATAACATAGCATCACACTCGAACCAACTCTCCTCCAATTTTGAACTTTCTGTGTTCAAGACAGACGATATTTTCGCGGACATAACACATACAAGTACCAATTGTTCCGCGTGAAATAGTGCCATGCTCTTACATAATATTACGATTGTCAACGACATTACTGCATTCAACTAAAAACCCTTTCACAGGTTCGATGATCTTAACTTTTTCTGTATTAGTAATTATGCGGCCTATTGTTCTATACAGTAGATGTCACATGGTCTTCGTCATCTTAAAACATTGACTGAACTGTGATCAAGCCATCGAAGGGACAACAGACTCACAAAGAACTATGCTTCTGTGTTTTTTTGCTCCTAAGAAGGTTCTAAGGACCATCTCTCTGCAGTTGCGAAAAGCAATCACCTGCTATAGAGTCTGCAACAATTTCCAAAGCATACTTTCGAAGATTCACAAGCTTCAGAATGCATTATCTACGGCTATTTCTTCGCCATCTTCGCTACTTCCGTAACAGCAAGCCCGAGTCAAGCTCCCTTGATCTATGACCCGTGTTTTGGCTGCATAGAACCTGGCTACACCGCACTCTATGCTGATAATGACTACCATGGGGGATGCCGCTATCTAGAAGCGAAGAATCGCTAGATCAACCTCGACTCTGTGGACTTGTAAGTATCCCTTCTCACCTCTCCAAGCTTGACCATCTTCTTACCTCATCTGCAGCAATGACAAGGCACGGTCTGTGTTCTTCATGCCTAGAAGTGACTGCTAGTACTATCTGTAAGCTTCAAGTGTGGTGGAAGTCTAGTAAGAGTTAATGTCTGCGTAGCCACAACGATTGCAGGCGGGATTCGTTGGATATGAATGGCGGGATGTCTGTATCTGACATGAACCTTTCTGATAACGGTAATGTGGGTGATTCGGTGGATGGTATCTCCTCGGTGCAGTGCTCCGCATGGGAGAATGGCAGGCCAGATTCTATCGTGTCTGTAGGAGCATTGTACAGTCGGTTTAATTCGGGCAGAGGGATTTTTAGCTCCGATGAAGCTTTCCGTTACTGCTCGTTGAATCTGAGAAGATGGAGGCATCTTGATCCGCGCATCAGTGTTCTCTTACTTGATACAAAGGACCTTTCGTGGACAACAGTGGCACTTCGTAGACGTGGGGATGAACGTGGATGCTGGGTAGAGTTCGCCAAATGACCAACGACTACGTACATATGTATCTTCGAGCACGAACTTGCCTCGTCACCAACATTTGAAGTGACTAGGACATAAATTGCGGGTAGAAAGAGACATTCTAGGTCAACCGGCACTGCAGATGACGTTCGCGTGGAGCGAAGCAAGGGAGCAATCCGCTCGCCGCGCCCGCGCACCAGGTGGCTGGAAGCCTCAGGCACCGCCAAAGAAACGATCACATGTCCAGCACTGCCCTTCCAGACCCCATCGGCGACCAAGAAAAGAGGCTCCCCACGCCGCCCTACAAGGCTGCCTACGCCCTGCATGCGGCGACACCGAGCCCTTGAGCCTAACTTAACATCCCACGTCCCGTTCCCCACTCCACCATAATTTCTTACACACACAATCGCTCGTCGGGCAACGTACACTCACTTTGGGTAGCAAGGCATAAAGCTTAGCAGCCGTTTGGGCCACGGTGGGTATAAAGTTTCAATGTCGCAGGCAGCACTGTGTCCTACCGCCGGTGCGCGCGGCGATTGGACGCACACATGGCTGAGAGCAACGCGCTGCGAGGTCCCTCATTGCGCCACGGCGCACTCCGACGTTCCTCCTTCCTGTTGCAATTCCTAACCGGAAGGGACGAGTTTTGTTGAGGATATTGCAGGATTGAGACGTATGCGCGCAAGTGCGCGCACCGTTGCGACCCGGTCGAAGCGGCATCAGCAGAGGACGGTTGCCCTGGCCGCCAACGCAGAGATGCAAGCCACCCAGAAATCCCATTTCTCCGGGTGTGGTATGCGGAACTGCTTCGGGAAGGTGTCGCTACATCGGTGATGCTGAAACGGTGCTGTTGGTTGCCTTTTTCGCCTCGTGGAGATAGGTACGTATGGATGTGCCTCGGCAGGCAAGTGGGAGGATGAGGGCTCGCCGGACGGTGGTTCCGGAGCTGATTCGATGAGTAGGTTGACTCGAGAGTGATACACCGCAGTGCATGAGATTTTGATCGCGTGATTGTGTAGGACCGACCGAAACTCTTTGCACGGTGGACGTTGAGGTGGTGAGGAGGACAGGGTAACGCTTGCGCGGTCTGCGCCATGCCTGGGCGTAAGAGCAGAGCAGACCAAGGTAGAATTCCGCAAAGGATCCCATGGGGCAATCATCGCGCTGAGATCAGTGGTGATTTGAGCTTTCGGTGTGTGAATTTAATTTCAAGTATATTGAACACACGTGTTACAAGATGGTGCGTGTTTGTGCCATATAACAACAGGACATGATTGTGGAAAAGTGCTATGGTGAGCGCAAGCTTCTGCAGGATGCAGAGGCTCGGCACGCTTGTAAACAAAACTCAGGACATGTAATGCCGCTTTCGAATGCTCGTATCGACCAGTATGCGATGAGATGCCCTGCCTGACAGACATTCCTTCCCATAGAATGTAGGAAAGTTCAAAGAAGCACCGTGTCAGTTGGCATGCAAGAAAAAAGGGTATTATAACAAATATTCGCAGTCCAACAATAAGAGAAGCTGAAATCAAGCCGGTTGGTGCTAGAAGGATGATGACAACAGACTTTTCGATACAACGGGTGCATACTTCAAGAAGTCAGCGTAGAACCATACGAAGGTCAAAGTTATGCCTACTGGAACACCCGGATTTCGGACCTGAAAAACCGTTGTGCAGCATCTAATAATACCGTACCTGTTGTTCCACCGTACAGCATCGGCATCTAGCGTGGTTATTGCAGCCGGTGCAGCTGGGGAATCTTGAAGTGTCGAACGGCCCGTAGCCACAGGAGCAACAGTACCAAACGTATTCCACTGCTGTATGGCCAGGTTTGGCAGGGCGCGTATATTTTCCATCGCGGTCGAAGGGAGGCATCGTATCGGTACAAGCGAAGTTGTGGGCTTGACGTTCAGAACGTGACACCGGAGGGACTCGTGGGAAGAAGTCGCGGTGGGCAAGTCGGTTTCCTCAGTGGTCTTGATAGAGACTGCGGTTATTGGAACAAACAGGGGCTCGGGCACAAGCGAGAGAGATCTGTGGTCTGCCGAGAAAGTAAGAGACGATTCAAGATACAGCATCGTGATTGAACTTACTCTCTCAACGACAATGTGAGCAGCGTCGGTAGTCGAAGACGCTGAAGAACTTGATATCGTTTCCTTTGGTCTTTCACTTGTAGTATTACCAATATACAGTAACGTGAAACTGTAACTGTAGGTCCAGGGTGTATAAGAAAACAGCGTGCTGCTGTCCTGAGAGAGAAACTAGTTGTTAGTCTGTCAAGACGAAGTGTGGACGGAAAGAAGGAGCGTGCCAGATGGCCAGTTCATATATGTAGAGCTAATCTGAAGGATAAGGGAAAGCAGCTCCAGGACTTTGAGAGCGTGGGGCGTCATGGAGTCCCTCGCACCATGCCTGTCGCCTCGTGGTCCTTCGAATGAGGCCGTCTCAAAGGGCACGAGCGCGCGGGGCAACTGCAAACGCATGACCTCAACGGGCGGGTTACACAAGTAATTGAGGCGGAATCTGTCCACAATCAGGTCTTTCGCAAGCGTAGCGGTGAGAGCAGGCGCTCATTGGTCTAGTTGGTAGTCAATGTCGGCGAGTGGTGCGTGGAGGACGCGGCGGAGTCGGCACCATGGTTCTCTTTGACGTGAATCGGCATCTTGTAGCAGCATACCGTGCTGCTTTGCTTAGCGTAAATGGATGGTGTGAATTAAGATTATTTGCCTGGAAATATGCGCTAGTTTCGGGTTACTGAGGCACACCTACCCAGCCATGGCTGGCCTGAGGCATTGTGGGCTCAGGCGCGAATACCATACAACCGCACGTTGCCATGGAAGCCCCGGCTACAGTAATCACTTGCCTGATCGCTACGGTGCGAAAGACTCTGATTACTATAGTGAGCTCTCCAGCTGCTGTGGAATCTTTTCCAGTCGCAGCCGAGTCTGACCATCATTAGTGGCAGATTTCCAGGAAGCACGCATTCCGTGAGAAGTAAAGATTCCCGGTTGCGTGGGCTGCATCGTACCTGCGTTCTGTAAAATCTTCTTCTCGGTAGCCAGGTTGACGCGTGTTCGGAGACGCCAGCCCGGCGCAAGCTGGCCCCCACCCATGGCCCTGTGCATGCCAATATGCTGCGCGACCCTCCTTGACGCCTCTGAGCACACAAGGGACAAATAGTTAATAACATTTGATAAAACCCATAAAAGGAATGAATTCACATGTATACGCGTTTTTCTTCGATAACCGCATTGAAAAGGCGGTTGCAGGCCCTCAGCGAATCTATAATAGAATGGGAAATAAAATATTCCAACCGGGGTAAGCCACTTCTTCGGACCTTCCATATACTCTGAAGGAATCCGCGGAACTATCGTACAGTACAAGCAAATAGCAAGAAAAATAAATATATGTTGAACGTAGACAGCGTTGACAGCATCAATCCTGAAACACATAGCTGCAATAGAAGATTATCTCGATAGAAGCCAAGGGGGTCAACGTATATTGCGCGATTCGTGAACATGTTTGCTTTGGGGAGGGTTGTGCGGCTGGAGCACAGCGAGGCCATGGGGATAGCGTTGATACCATAGAGATTGAATCTAGAGAGTTGAGTTAGCCTCCCGAACTCTACTTGGCACCATCTCTGTCATACCTCTATCTACCTGGAAATAATGGTGACAGTACAGCATCCATCCCGTGTATGGCCGCATGCAACACAGCCAGTGTTGAGGCTGTAGTTGTGTGGGCCATCCCCACAATTTCCACAGTACCACACAGTCTTAGACGGTGGGCCATACTGCAGTGGTGTTTCTAGAGCGACTTCATAGAGATCGGCGGCCGGTTCCATGACAGAGTCCAGAGAACTCGTCGAGGTGCCAAAGTGTCCAACATTCAGGGCTGTGGAGTTGGTGGCCCCTATAGAATCGATCGACAGCATGGTGACACTTGGAGAGGCTTTGGACGGAGTAATGAAGCGCCTGAGTGCTCTAGGGAGTATGCTAGATGGACGCATGGTGGAAATGGTGTGAATGTTGAGAAGTAAGACTAGACGCGAAATAGAAATGTATCACCAGCTAGCAGTGAGCTGGAGGCGGAATAGTGTGCTGATGCTTGAAGGGCGTTGGTGACTTATGGGATCTGCTCAAGGCATAGCTTTATACCTCTTGCGCCGAGAGCATTACTTGCGAACGGACCAGCGTCCTTCTTGTTGATGAGGCAGGCAACGAGGGTAGGAGCAAGAGCCACTAATTGACACAGCCGAGGGCTGTTAAGCTTAGGGAGGCACGAAGAGGCAGCCAGGCGGTGGCAGGTGAGCATGCCCAAACTATAATGCGAATGAGTGGTGATGGTCAGTGTGTACCCTACACAAAGCATCGGCCACATCCGACTGTAAGTCGAAATTCCGGCGTCATAAGGAAGAATGTAGTTGGCCTCTACAGGAAAGGTGCAGACGTCCGATAACGTGGTCCGTGGATGGTATTGGGTTGCAGCAGGAAGCCTTGGTGAAGACAAGCAACGACCCACGCGCGGCTCTTGCGTGTGACTAAGTGAAGGCGGTAGGGGTGTCTGTATGGATGCTTCTCTGGTAAGGATAAGAGGCGAGATGGGAACGGCACCATCACGACAACGGTGAACGTGGGGCAGCAAGGCGGCGGGGATACAAGGAATGCTGGTAGGGCTGCTAGTTTTAGCTGCTGCCAGGTGGGCCGTTTCGCTCAGCGACCAGGCGTTGCCTACTTTTGCCTCGCCCTGCCGAGATGAAGTGGAATGCCACGCCGAGAACGACGAGATGGCCTTCCAACGCAATGAGGTTGGGCCCTGTGGTCATTACGTAAGACGACCAACATCGAAGAACATATTACAGGTCGACACGAAGGATGGAATGTTTTGCGGTACGTACGAAGTGACCAGCTAGATAGAATTAGACCGAGAGCGCATCGGGAGCCTGATGCGCGGAAAGCATCCACTGAAACGGTTGCAGTGCGTCTGACGCACATGGGTACCACTTGAGCGCATCCCAAAATGCCCGGAAGTCGTGGAGATGGATCCCAACCGAGGCAGAACGAAGAGTGAACAGTGAGTCAGTGGCGTTGAAGCAGATGCGCGAGGGCTAGCAACGACGGTGAACGTGAATCGATTGTAAGGCAACATCAGGCTAAGCGAGCGTGGGAGATAAGGCTGTCCGTGAAAGTGACAACGATATAGGTTGAATGAGAGCCCTGACGCCTTGAGTAGTGTTTGTGGTAAAGACCGCCGAGTATACGCTGCATCTAATGTGAACAGTCTTCCACTCTGAAACGTGGCCAGCCGGATAGAAGATAATACGCGGATGCGGACCTTTTCGTGAAACTTCCTTGACTTCGTCCGCACATGTTGCTCCTAGCCAAGGGGTCGATTCGGGTGTCTGAGATGACAAAGGGTGGTGACATACACAATAATGACGAGGCGGCTGTATCTCAGTAGCCCAGTAATCATCTTTTGAATGTGTAATTCTCCTAGTGCCGCCTCGACCACTGCCACCCCACCCTTTGCGTCCAACCGCGGTGCCGGACAATTTATGTTTGTGCGGGGCCAAAGCAGTGATCTTGGCACGAGTTTCGAACGCGGTGGTCGAGATGTATGGTTGGGGGGAAGAACCGCGACCCGTTCACTGCGTGGCAAAATTAGTTGAGGGCTAAGTGTGTGAGGCAGGCGCGTAGTAGCTGACGAAGAGGTGAGTGGCCACTTAGACGGGGGCGAGGGGGTTCCCTAGGCAGACGCACTTTGAAAAAGACCGGTAGAGGTCGTGGAGCCTAGGCAGCCTGGCAGTATGCCGGTATTTCTGGTCGTGAGGTGGCCACCTCCCCTCACTGCTCCACCAGGCGCGCAGCGGCTTAAGACTAGAGCTGTCAACAGGCAATTGATACTGCCTCGGGCACAAACATGTTCCTTCCCAGCGCTGGAACACTTCGCTGAAAAGAACAGAGGTACCACACGCACATGGTGCATGACTCAAGGAGCGTCGTCGGCTTCAGGTGCTGCTCCATGTGGCCAGGGCCGGGGAGTACAGTAGGCCAGGTCTCAGGCCAAGGCTAAAAACAGAGATGGTATGCAAGGCTGAAGAAAATCCGGTGAAGGATGCTTGCCAGTCCGGGGCGGCCATATGGCCTGTCAAATCGGTATCGAGGACGCTTCGGATATGGGACAAGTAGGGTACAAGTCTATGTACCGGGCGAAAGACGATGCGTCCCGCAGCAGAAGCCGAGAAGGAGAAGCTGAAGGCACATGAGGGCTGAGCGCGGACGTTGTAGGTATTGCTTTTTGGGTAAGATGAGATGGCTGCATGTCATGACTCGGCACCTTCCCGTGCGGCACGGTTCATCGATCCGACAAATGTATGTGTAGGGTTACTAAGCTTCCAGAAATGCGAACAGAGAAGAATTCGCACATTGCGGCACAACTGATGCGGAGGGGCAGAGGAGGTGGATGTGAATATGTTTGTAGCGGTGAGTGGGGGGCGACGTGTAATACCTAATACCTACCTAGGTAGGTAGAGCATCATCTGACGGATTCCCGCATGCATGTACCCCGCACGCACTTGCTAGCCTCCTGGCGGTGTCCACCCACACGGTAATGAAGCAGAACTCGACAATTGCATCTTCACGAGACATGGTGATGGAATCGTGGTGTTGAGATCCGAAACAGATGTCGATTGGCCAATGCGATCACGCTTGTGCTGTGCTGCGATCGGAAGATGAGCCTGGGCCGCTGGGGTGGCGCAGGCCGCCAGGCGAACAGCGACTCGAAACAGGTTCCAACCTCAGCCCATCGCTCCAACAACACAACAGCGAACAACTACAGCACACGTCCTCTTGTTGTCTTTGGGAGCGCGTGCCTTCTGGATCATTCTGAAGCCTTTACTACGATGTTGGGAGGCTCTGGATAACCCGCTGAAGTCCTCGACGCGCCGTCATCCGCAGCCCCTTACGATACCCCATCATCGCGCCGTACACAGCGACCATCTCGGGCGCGGTATCTGTCGCCACTCCATCGCCGACGGTCTATAATCAGGCCCACTCGCATCGCCTGCTTTCACGCACCAGACTGCCAGCCATGTCCGTCTCAGAGAAGAGCAGCCCCCAGCGGCGCACCTTGGATCAGAAGATGGGCCAACTCTCGTCTGTCATGATGCCCCTCATCGAAATTGGAGCAATGGGTTTTGCAACCTACGTCTTTGTCTACTCTTTGTGCATTCAGTACCTTATGGCGCCATCATCCGAATTGCGGTCACGTGGGATTCAGCCAAGAAAAGGTACCGGGGCCGCACTTGTCAGCATCTATCTCCTTCTTGTTTTGATAATACTTCTCACGTGGCTTCGCATTTTGCAGGTCATATGGACGAATCCGGGCATCGTACCGTTGGGACATCCCGACTTAGAAAAGCAAGATGTGGGCTGGATGGGAATTGAAAAGTACGACGCATTCATCTCCGACTACGAAGGAAATCCACAGTGGTGTGACAAGTGTCATAACTGGAAGCCCGACCGTGCTCATCACTGCCGCGAGTTGAACCGCTGTGTCCGTCGTATGGACCATTTCTGTCCTTGGGCGGGAGGAATCATTTGTGAAGGAACTCACAAATTCTTCATCCAACTGGTCTTTTATGGTGCGCTGTATGCGACATTCTCCTGGATACCTGTCGCCATATTTCTAGCTGAACGAATTCGAGTGTTGGGCAGCAAGCCTGGGATATGGACCGCCATGTTACCTCTGTGTGGCATCTTCATGATCTTCACCGTCACAATGTTCTTCATGACATTCTGGAACCAGTCAATCAACTATACCACCATCGAAACCCTGCAGCGAGGTGGGGTGCACAACATTGCCATGTTGGTGACCCGAAGAGACCCCAGTGCGCAGACTTCGCGCAGGAATTCATCGAGCCACAACAATAGAGAGAAGCCAACCGTTTTGAGGGAGGTCACACGCAGTGATGGACGCGAATACGTCGTGTTCCAGACGCAGCCTTACGTCAACCCATGGGACATCGGCAGCATGGACAATCTGCGCGCCATCATGGGGGATAGCATCGTACAATGGTTCTTTCCGTTCCAGACAAGTCCTTGCATCAAGCGAGATGATGTCAAAGGCCAATATGGTTGGAGCAGGGAAGTGTTAGATATGGCGAGTGACTGGGAACGGGTCCACCCGGATCGACATGTTGTCCTGTTGAGCAACACCAGAAGGAGCAGGAGAAGGAGCTCATAACACTTCATGAAAGAGTTGATTTTCGGTGAGGTTGGAGAGGCAGCACCATATCAAGAGTCTGAGTACAGTGTGTCGCCACGGTACGCAAAGCAGACGCCGATGATTTCCAGACCTTTGTCCTGGTGCTATACACGCCGGTAATGATTTTTAGCATTGCTACGATACCCTCACAGGCCCGCATTGCGCTGCGTACATATCCCATATCATTCCAAGTTCTATGATTCCAAGCACTGCACAAGGACTTCGACTCAGTGACGACCAGTTACCGGCAATCATCACACGATGAATACGAGACTTGTGCGTCAGTTTGACCAAACCTGTCCAGCACGAGTTTCCTCACTGTCAAGTATCCGTCACTAATATCTACCAGTAGTTAACCTTTCGTGATGGCATATCCCCTTGAAGGTCAAGTCTGCGCACATCGGAAGAGGACGCTTCTCGAGATGAAAGGGCCCATCCAGCTTTCCATGGTTCGCCCACCCGCTGGTCAACGGTTGGTTGACCCCGCCGCAACCGCCCCGGAACCGTCAAAAAACACGTGGAGTGTACCGGCGGGACAAGTTCGCCCTCAGATGACCTACCCACTCCCATCAACCTTCGGCCCAGGTGTCACATTGTCTCCAGTATCGTGCGTCAGGACTGCCCTCAACAAACACCACACCCACCACCACCACAAAGCACACTCGCCGCACATCTTGCTTCATCAAATCACTGAACCACTCCATCAAACAACTCCTCGCCTCACAACCCACCCATTAAAATTCACTAACCTCCAGTCATAGGCGCGGAACAATGACACCCGACGACTGACGCACGACACGCCGTCAGACATGCGGCGCCCGAGCGTGCACGCAGGTGTTTGACGCTCCGGGAAACTGTTGAGCCACGGCTCCCCTGCGCTGTTTCGTTCTACACCACCGCACCCTCGACCAGGCAACCCTCCCCCGCAACGTCTCGTATCGACCCTGCTCCTGCCACCGCTGATCCTCGCAAGGTTCTCCAAGCCTCCACGACGCTCCGACCCAGACACCCAGCTGTGGTGGCCCCACCCGAGCGGTCTTGGGATCTGGAATTTCGAAACAGGTAGCTAGGGGGCGTGTGGATGGGCGGGTGTTTGGCGTTAGCTGACCGGTGGCGTGCGCCAATGGTGTGGCGTGCGTTTCGAAACAGATAGTACGGATACGAAGGGTCTGGCGCCAAGGGTCTGCCTAATTCAACTTCGTCATGTCCAAGACCTGAGAGTTGCATGCTCGGTTTGGTGTTTGGTGCAGCTTCGCGTTCCCGAAAGATTTGTTAGTCTCTTCGATGCCTATCGTATCGATCCTTTGATCTTTGTTTCTTATCCTTTGGATCACTGGTAAAGCACACTTTTCCTCATATCGCTCTTCGGGTTTGAACTCGCAACACTGGGCCAGGACAGAAAACGATCCCTCATTGACAATGTTGTACAGTATATTTGCCAACTCGCCAAACTCATGGCTTGCAAACTGTCTCTTTCCCTTCTCGAGCTGTCACATTCACCCACCCCACCCGATTCAGAACCTGCACCACACGGCCCAGGAAGTCACCCTATTCGCAACCCATCATAATCCCACTGAACTTTCTTCACCCTGCCCATCAAAGCCCAACTCGGACACCGCAAAACTATCGATCTTTCAAACATTCCCAGTATAGCAAAACCCAGATCCAAAAAATACTAATGCGGAATCCTCGATACGGAACCCACAATGTCAAATCCATATCCGGCCCACCTATCCCTGCCATCATGTCCCAGCCCAAACCCTACAAACACACTGAGTCAGCCCGCCCGCCCTCCCTCCCGCCCACCACCCCATCCCAATCAAATCGTATAGTGCTAAGCACCAATACCAGCCATACGCTTCCAAAGATAGCATCCGTATTTTCGTCCCGGCGCCGCACAGCCCACCCATGTTTCGAACTCTGGGGTCGCGGGTGGGTCTGCTCTACACTCTACCGTTTCACCAGGCGAACGCTAGGGGGGCCTCACCCCGTCAACGAAACCGTGGACGAAGTAAGCTTCAGGGCGCGAGACGTCGATGCCGGATGATGGAGGGCATTGAGAAAGATGACATGCGATCCGGGTGAGGTGGTTCCGGTGAAGGCCTGAGTGATGGGACGCCCAGATCCAGTGACCCCGTTCCATCGTTTCGATTCTGTTGATTTCCAACGCATGAAGCCCACGTGGGCAAACCTCACTTCCGGAACGTCGTGATGTGTGCCATGGCACAGCTCGCCAATTAGGCCTTGTTCCAATATCATTATACATTGATGATTTCCTGTTGACGCTAACGAAGCACCGCAAAACGCAGCATTCCTGCGCGGTAGAGTTGTCTACCCCGCTCGGCCTATCCCCGGGGTATGTCGTCCTGAAAACACTAATCCACAAATCTATCCGAAGATGAGCGGCTCGATGATGCCCTTGAACCCATGTATGCGTCCCAAAAATCATTCCTCCCGCATTATGAAAGCAAAGAAAAACGCCAGCCCATGCAGTGCAGGCTGTACCAGAGCTTGTCTGAGCCGAGACAAAAAGGGGATGTGTGTGTTTGGCGGACAAGAATGTGCCCGCATCATGTAAGAAACAAAATAATAGTAAAACAATGTTCAGCAGAAGGTAAGATATCACCAGCCGGCAAGGAGGTACAACGACTTTACGGGTATGCCGTCCAGACATAGAACGCCGGAAGGTACATGGATACAGGTGCCGATGGAAGCCAGATATGAGCAAACGAAAAATGATTACCAGGCCAGGGTGTGGGGGAATCGTTGCATAGTTGACGAGATCAGGTAACATTCGTTCGATCTCCGCGCGTACCTCAACCCAGATTTTCGGTGTTCTCGCGGGCGTCACGCTGTTCTCTTCCGGGCGCACGTCGTCGAGCGTTGATGAACCAGTTGGATACCTAGGGAACGTCAGCTATGCGGATCCTCATCGTGGAATTAGGGTCGACAGCTCCTCGATTCGTTCATGAGTAAAATGTGGGGTGGAAGAGGGGTTGAACGGGACTGATGGGCTGGTGACAGCCTGATAGACATCGTCACCTGGATGACAAGCTGGTTGATATGGAAGTGGTTCTGACGTACCTGATTCAGCGTGAGTTGGCACTTTTGGCATAGCGCCAGTTTCTCCTCCTCGGTAGGGTAAGGAGAGTCGCGGTGATCGGCGAACCACTTCTTGAGGATTGCCGTTGCCTCCTTGGGAAGATTGCCGCGTCGTTTTCTGTTGAACGAGCTTTGGTCTACTCCAAGTGATGACTGAAAGGTATAGCTGTTGTATGATTGAGGTGGTGCATGGGGATTATAGGCGCCGTTCGTCATGTATGCGAGCGACGGGACGTAATACGCGTTTGACGGAGCTCTCTCATAGGCGTGGGCGTGGGCACTCGGATGCGGCTCGGGGTAATAGCTGGGTTGTCGGTCATACTGGCCTGCATGCACGGAGTACCCCGAAGGTCCAGACACGCTGTGGTGAGTTGGTGCTGCGTGGTTCTGATACTGTGTGTTGCCCTGGGGAATTGGACTGGACTGGTGACGCACGTGGGTAGCCATTGAAGCAGACTGAGGTACGAAAGGTAGACTGGGACGGTGGTAGGTCTGGCCATAGGGTTCGCCGAGCGTTGGGTCGATCGCGCTGGGGCGGCGGGGCTCATAATCGAGAGACTCGGCCGGATAGGCAGGGCGGTATTGGCCATCAGAGGAGTCGAGGCGCCTGCGCTTGCTATCTCCTCCCCATACTACATCATCCCACTGGGTGCTGTGTCCGACAGGCGAACTGTCGTTCGAGCCGTTGCTGCGGTTGGGCGTTCGTGGTGGTGACGGCTCACTGTGAACATTCTTAAGGAGCTTCTCCATGGTCAGTATCGTCCAGAGTCGTTGAGTGGGTGCTTTACCTGTGAGAACGACGGGAGCCCGACACTACTGGGTTGCCGCTCGTTGGGCTGCACTGGAGGGGAGTGACGAGTGAGGTTATTCTGCGGCAAGTCGTCGTTAGAATAATTTCCTTGAGCCATATCCGTAGCGAGCGAGTGAGAGTACACGGGAGCGAGACTGTCCAGACGCTGGCGCCGGCGGTCTTCAGTGATTGGTGGAAGCTTGACTGAAGTGGTGGAGAGTTTGGACACGCTTCCCGACCAATTCTCAGTAGGAATTCTGACGGTTGGTGCCAACGTGCTTGGAGTCAACCAGTGTGGGAAAACGCGCTTAGGAGAGAAGTTGGAAGGTGGTTCCAGGAACTGTGCTGGAGATTTGACATGGTCGAGTTTGTGAGACGCTAAAAAGCAAGGTGCTCCCCAGGTGCTGCTGCTGTTTTCGTCGGGGGAAGGTGCAGTGGGTGAGTGCAGACCAGGCGCGGCAGGTGTAGTGGAGGAAGGTGCAGTGGGGGAAGGTGCAGTCGAGGAAGGTGCAGTCGAGGAAGGTGCATTCGAGGAAAGTGCATTCGAGAAAGGTGTATTCGAGGAAAGTGCATTCGAGAAAGGTGTATTCGAGGAAAGTGCATTCGAGAAAGGTGCCGTCCAGGAAGGTACCGTCGAGAAAGGTGCCGTCGAGAAAGGTGCCGTCGAGAAAGGTGCCGTCGAGTGATTGGCCATGACGGAGGGCTTGTTGGAATCGAAAAGGACAGAAGGCGGCGGCCGAGTGGGAGAATAAGAGTAAGAAGTATCACATACCACTGGCAATGCAGGCAGGGTCCTTTCAGAGCCACGGAGCTCGTCTGGAGTCGCCATCCTGCGGGCGCTGTACATGTGCCGCTGCGGGATGTCGTGCAGGGTTAGATACTCCATCGAGGCAGTTGTAGACTGGATCACGCAGGGTCAGCATGGTTCAACAGATGGCATCCATGGTTGAATGGTTCGGGCAACTCGTACCCACGGTGGATGTGGACGTCACCGAGCACCGCAACCATGGTCGAGATGCTCAGCAAGTAGGACGGCTCACCTTTCTGATTACGGTGCAAGGGAGACGGGAGCAGACGACGCAGTGGAGAGAAAGAAGGCGCGGGCGAGAGGAAGGTAATATCTCAGAATACAAGTCGACAGACGGGGCAGGGCGTCGAGGCCAGATGGGGCAATATTAGTGAGGTTGTGTTAAGGTCGTTCTGGTCGGCGTACAGCTGTGTGTCGCGCGGGATGGTGTGAAGGACAGCGCCGGCGCAAGCACGCAGCAGTTCGCAGATGGATAGGATGAGCGAAACAGGACGGGCGGCAGATCTTAAGAGAGGCCTGCACCATGCACGGGTGGAGGCGTTACCATGGCGGATCAGAACTGCAACGGGCCGTACGTCTAGCATGCAAAGCGGCCGTCACGATCTGGGACCAGGAGCCGGGTCTAATCATGGCCAGGGAGCCAGGAGAGCCGGGAGACCGGGAGAGGCCAGGAGAGGCCAGGTGAGGCCGGGAGACGTCTTGCTGCGCTGCAATGCACTTTGGCTTTGGACAGGTGCGTCAAGGTTGGGGCCTTGCCTGTTGCTGGCTATTCTCCGAACGTGCACAACCAGGCAGGCGTGTCGTATGAACAAAGGGCCCTTTCACTACGCCGCAGGACTCGAGGCACGAGCAGTACCCGGTATAGCCCCTTGCTAGAGCCGCCGTCGCGCTGGATAGCCGGGCGACGGTGGTGGAGCTGCGCGATGCAAGACGCCTCTCTTGCAGCCGCTAGGCCTCATGGCGTTGCCATCAGACCCGTCCGCCCCCGTCCCCACCACTCGCCTCACGGCCAGCACCAGCACCAGCACCAGCACCAGCACCGCCGACGCAGATCGTCTTGAACTGCAGCTGACTCGATGCAGAACAGCAGCAGGGTACGCCTGCTCGTCGCCTGTTTCGTCGCCGCCTGTTCACTCGTCACGGAGCTCATCACCTCATCAGCACCGCCGTGACCATGGCCGCAACGATGCTGCAACAGTACGACGCCTGCACTCGCATCGCCATGTCAACGTCCCATCACGTTGCTAGTCCGGTCGAGCTGATGGCGGCGATTTGACGTGCAGGAAATAAGATGCCCAAGCCACCGCGACTGTCGAGCGCCCCAAGAGGAAGTCCCTCGTTCGGAAGCATGCTGGCTGCAGCCTGTACCTGCCCGGGAGTGCTGTCCAGGGCGTTGCTAGACGTGAGACAGGCGGCCATTGCATCTGCCACACCCGGAGGCGTCAGGGCAGGCAACACCGGGCCCTCGCCGGCCACGACGTCTACCGGGGACCCGTCGTACGGAACTGTGGTATTTGCTTTTGCCAGCGAGCGCGGGGTGGTTGGACGAGCATGCCCTGCCGTCGCGATATGCCATCTCGGAGGCGTGCATGGAGACAAAGGCAGCCCACCGCTCCTGGCCACGAGCGGGGACGAAACCGACCATGGTGAGCTGCTGTGTCCTCTGGGACCAGGGCCACGGGCTGCCCCTGTGTTGCGAACGAGTACCAGGACCGGGCAGACAGCTGCCGCACGCCAAACCAGGCTGGTGGCTGGCCAGGGAATCCATTGCTGGTGCTGCAGAGCTGAGCATCCGAAGCAATTCAACACTGACCGCGTTGTCAGGCACGCTGCGAGTCGGTGGCTAGTGCGGCCGCAGAAATTATTGAGAAGCCAAAGAGGCGTTCAGTAGTTGAGGCGACCAAAATAGAAGGAGGAGCCGGGCCACGACCACGCACACCCGCTACTGTCGATTCATATTGCATTTGACGCGGGTGATCGACCCCCGAAACAACATGGCAAGGCGTGGAATCCCAGACGAATCGACTCGTGCAAAGTCTTTCTCAAACGGCGGGCGCGCGCGAGAGGCTCAGCACCACGCTGCGGGCCAGTGTCTCTACGAAAGCGTTTACGACATGTTTGACGACGGTCTCTCATCGGGCGATTGGGGCAGAGGGCAGAGGCAAAGGGCAGAGGCAGATACAAAAGGCAGAAACAAAAGGCAGAGGCAGAGGCAGAGGCAGAGGCAGAGGCAGAGGCAGAGGCAGAGGCAGCGAGGCCAACACGTGATGGTGTAGCAACGGCGCGACCCTAGCCTGGGCAACGGAGCAGCAGTAATGGCAGAAGGCTTTACACAGTAGTCTATGTACCTAGAGGGCCCGAGACGTCTCTTGACAGCCGACTGACACGGGGTAAGTGGTGGGCAGAGGCAGGCTGGCGGGCGGGCGCGAGGTTCAAGGGGGGACGTGATTGGCGCAGGGATGTGTGCAGCCAGGCCAATGATGCCCGCTGTTGTCGAGTCCCGCGCTGCCGGCTGATCCTTCGCATCGATGTTCGCTGCAAGATCTCAAACGCCCCATCGCCCTCGTGCCGCGGCCATGGTTTGTTTTGGCGGCGATCAGCCCCCGCGACAGAACGCGAACGCGACGGCGACGGCGACGGCGACGGGCCTGACGCTGCCGTGTGTGGGACTTGTGCCTCTGGGACCGCCCTGTGGTCCTCGCCATGGCCGTGGCCGACAAAGCCCGCCGTGCTCCAGTACCAGTTGGAGACAAAGTCCAGTCCCAGTTGAGGTCAAAGTTAAAAGTCCAGCCAAAGCCAAGCCAAAGTCCAGTCGAAATCCAGCTAAAGTCCAGCTAAAGTCCAGTCAAAGTCCAGTCAAAGTCCAGTCCAAGTCCAGTCAAAGTCCAGTCCTAGTTCGAGTTAAGGTCAAAGTCAAAGTCCAGTCCCAGTCAATGTACGCCCCAGTCAATGTACGCCCCAGTCAATGTACAGTCCCAGTCAATGTAAAGTCAAAGTCAAAGTCCAGTCAAAGACAAAGTCCTAGTCAAAGTCCAGTCAAAGTCCAGTCAAAGTCCCAGTCCCAGTCCCAGTCACCACGCTGCATTCCGACGACCAGCCTTGACCGCCCAAGCTGTGCGCCCGCACTTGCATGCACGCTGGCCACTGCGGCCGAGCATCTTCGGTGCCGCCATGGGAGAACCCCGTGTCCTCGAGGCACTGGAGCACGCTGGCACGCCGCGCCCCCCTCCCCCTCGCCCTCGCCCTCCCCCTCGCCCTCACCCTCGCCTTCACCCTCGCCTTCACCCTCGCCCTCCCAGGCTGTGCGCTACAATAATGCGACTGTGCGGGTCAGTACGACGCTCGTCAGCGTTGTACAGCAGCAGTCGAACCGCCTGACAGTCCGTCATGTCCTCGACCAGTTCACCTCTGCGCGCAGCCAAGGCCCCACGCTTGCGCCATTCAGCGCGCAGGGGCTGTCAATCGCTGTAGCGTCGACCCTTCCGCCGCCGCAATCCTCATCGGCCAGATCCCAGATCCAGCCTCAGATCCAGCCTGCATGCTTCCGTCGCATCTCTCTACCTACACACGCCGCTTCGCAATGGTCCATCTCCGGCTAGCGGTGCCACTACGCTTAGGCATGGCTCGAGCCGTACAGCACCGCCGCCAACTGGGAGCATCGCAAATCGCCCACGCATTCATCAAAAGGCGGTGGGCATGCGCGGCCTGCTTCCTTGCCTCGCCTCGCCGCGCATCGTGACTTGTGCCAGCCTCGGCTGACAGCGCTGTGACCGGCGCTGTCATACAAGATGGAGGCCATCGACGCCATCTGGTGTCCTCGCCGCCCCCGACTTGGTTTCAAACCCCATCGCCGTGTCTCCTCGTTGCACTGTGGCCACGCCTCTCCTCGTGCCCGCGCCTCAGACCCGGGGAAACCCTGCCGCACGCTGCTCCTCTCGACGCTTTCAGCACCACTGGCGTTTTTCTCTCCACCTGACCATCGTCGCGACGTCCACCTCGTGCTGGCTTACGGGAGGCGCCCGGGTGCTCCTCCCCGCCGTTGTTTTGGCTGTATCCTAGAGCAGTGAAGAGCCTCGTCGTTGCACCTGCCCGCCAAAACATGCCCGGCAACCCTTCCGATGGGCCCAGCCCCCCCCTCAACTAACGCTCCCTCTCGCCTAAGACTCGAGCTCGCAGTTCCACCGCAGCCAAAACCCCCCAACCTGCGTCGCCCTGCACCCGTCGTCTGTTCGTCACCGCCTCGACCTGGCTCTCGCCATCTCCAGCGCGCTGGAACGGAGTGGTCGTGTTACTGCTCGCCCCGGTATACGAAAACAAGGGAGGGACGCGGTGACATTTGCATACGGGCCGGTGATCGCGATGGACCCGGTAGCCTGGGCTTGTGCGAGCCGCTGTCCAAGTGCGAGCGTTCATGCCGAGTTCGACATACAGGTCACGGTACAGCACAAGTCACCAAACCGCCATTCGAGTCGGTGAAGACCCTTGCCAGCTGCTGTACCTCACGGCACCCTGCAAGACTTCATCTCGCCCTATCCGGCATCTGCCTTGCTCTTCTTTCTCCGGTACGAGAACACGAAGACGCCTCCCGCACTGTACGACAGTACGGAACCTGGTGTTTGGAACCGTGTCCCGCGTCCAAGGCTGGACAACTCTGAATCTAGTCATCAATGAGCTCGCTCTGGCCAAGCAGCTCCTCCACCTCTTGCGCCAGCACGAACACCTTCGTCTATGCAGGTGCTCGACATGTTACCCAGAGCGCCCTAGATCTCCACGCTGTACTCCAAGCCGACCGCTCTTTCACCGGCGGCGAATACACGGCAACTGATCCTGACAGCCCATCTACAATCTTGAAATCGACTCACTGCATATGCATCCTGTTTTCAAGTCACCTCGGTACCGATCTATTAGCACCTACTTCTTACAGTCTGAAGGACAGTGTGTTCGCTCTCAAACTCATGCACAACTACGAGCAAGAGTCGATGGATCATGTGAGGTCTTCAGGTGCCCCGAAGACTATGCCTGTGCTGATTATAACGACCCGTAGAAATCGAAGATGTATTTCGTCGGATGCGTTCGCCTGAGTGAAATCACAGTCAATCAGCTAAAACACACAAACCAAAGCACACATCCACAACACATAGCCATAGCCTCACCATGTTTTGGCTCTGGCTTAGATCCATTGATCTTCTAGGCTTGTCAAGTATTCGACGTCAGAGTTTATGCCCACGGCCAAAGTATCAATGGGAAGGCTTTGCATCTGTCCAGGCATCAATGTGTCGTATTTGATAACGACGCGACACAGCAACCGACCTTCGAGAATGAACTTAGGATGCTCATGCTGCCTCTAGCCACTGAGTCTGTCTAATCACTTATGTCTGTTTGAGCTGCCTCTTGAGGTACTATGTCGAGCAGCATTTCATATGGCGACCGCAAGCTCACATCAGCCGACCATCTCGCCCTCGTGCTGCGCTCGTTCGATCGGACAGCAGCTTTCAGCCTGTCGAACACTATTGAATTGTTACACACCATTCCTAATCGATGCGAGCGTAGGATTACGCTTTCGGTTATTGTTACCAAATACAAGCGCGATGAGCTCTAACTGCATAGCAACAAGTACTGACTCAGCCTTGCCTGCTGTAATCAATAGCGCTTCCCTTGCATGACTGGTCGAATCCACATTAAGTTATGCTTCGGCCCTTCGAAGTGTCCGGATTCCCTGGAACACGGTGCCTAGAAGGCATCTTTGCCGACAATCACCATGGGCAGGTCATCACGGTCCAGTGCACCTCCAAGCGCTCTACGAAACTAACCTGTTGATCCTACCAGTCACCAGTCAAGCGCAGCCAGCAGAGACTACGGAACTGCCCTCCTGCGTACACCATATGGTTCAACATAGAGGTTGTTATCGTTGTGTGACTGCATGCAGACTCAATTCCCGATTAGCACCAATATACAACGGCCTTGGTATAGGCCTATCCTGTCGATCACCATCCGCGGCGGCCTCGACACATGCTTCATGTCATTTTCGAGGACAAACGCATGGAAGACCTGGACATGTCATTCGGCCTATTATCGGAAGATATACGACGTCCCCTAACAGATGCCCAGTGCACTACTTGTGTTTCAAGTCGAGAATGTCATTCGCCGTGTTTCTGTGAAATATGATCTACAGCTAACGGCACGTCGTATGTCCAGATGTGAAACGCTACGGTACTCCTTGGGCACTTCGATACATCGATTTCACGAAACAGCACCAGGTTGCCGAGAGTTTTCAACAGGCCACGTTCGCGAACATAAACCTACGACAATCCAAATTTCAAATCAACGTTCCGTCCTTCTTCCGCAGATCTTCGGAAAATTCTTAGCATGCTCGCTACACTAAGCCTTCAGAGCTCTTGACGTCATGTGATGTACCGCTAGATTTAGGTTTGACGCCTGCCATCGATCTATCCCTGCATGAGTCATCCTATGGTATCGACGCCAAGACTTATCTGCCGATGGATCCGGGACTGCGAGAGGCTCGGATCTTCGAGACTTGCCTGGGTCGGCCCGTAAGGCAGACGCACTGGACTGCGGGCGACTCACTAAATGTGATAGAGTTCTTCCATCACCGATGTGATCTTAGCTGATGACTATTGTTTCCAGAAAAATGATCACTCAGTGGCGATATTACACCGAGAAACACGTATTCGTTCCTTTCTCCAAAGTATCGAAGGTGACCAGGTCTTTGTGGCCTGAAGTCGCTCTACCTAAATCATGCAACCTTACGGTAATAGGTACCAAGTCAATGCGTTGTTCGAACAACTTTGCATTCACGAGCATCGACAAAACGCCCATATACCTGCGATGCATATGAGCGTACACGCAAAGTCTGGTCATGTCTAACATTACACAACAGTGCGTCTCAACTCATAACCTGCAAAATTAGTCAATTGAAAGGACGAGACTTTGGGGTGCGCCGTGCGCTTTTCATTGGCTTTGATTCTTTAAGCGTTTCATGACTGGTGCAAAGACCTTTGGCGGCAGTGGCACTGTCGTGCTGTCGGCAAAATCACTGCCACGATCAAGCCACGAGGAATGCGGAGCTTTACCTAGCTTGGGGAACCTTATGGGAGGAACCTAGCGCTGTCTCCTACATAAAACCGTCGCTATGTTAACCCAAGACCAGCTTCACCGGACGTTAGTGCACAGCGCTACAGGCTCGCCGTCTCCAATTCCACAAATCGGACATAACTGCGCGCTGATCCGAACATTCATGGTATGGCGAAGGACTCTTGGCGTATGTCAACCATGCAGTAGCCTATCTAGTAGAAGTTTCGCATCTCCGGGCAACGCGTTCCTGGATTATAATGTGGTGGCTAGCGAAGCCACTCGAATCTAAGGTAACGTATCAATGTGGCTGCAATGCACTAGACACACTTGCTCTGATCTAGCGGTAACTTTCTGCTCAAGCGTATTGTTCATTGCGCACAGAAATTGGCAAACCTAGATCTGCCTGCAGCTCGAGGCTAGACCTTGTCTTAGGTATTTGACTTTTGACTTGCTGGCTTTTGCATCTTCATAACTCGGCTAAACCTGCTCAGCATATCCTGGATGTTGCCGTTTCCTACCTAACCGGACAAGCCCTTCGAGATCATTCCCCAGCGCTACGAATAGGTAGCAGACGTGATCTCCCAAGATTGGCGTTTTGAAAAAGAAACCGCGCAGCAAAGATTGACCTCTGCGGAACAGTTCTAAAACACCATTTGGAATGTGTCGCACGCACTTGCACATTCCGATCTTCCAGACGTCGATGTTTGTTAGGGTTTCAATCTATGGCCCGAGTGCTTCCGCAGAGATCTGAACATGGAAACTGACTTTGCGTTCAATGGAGCACGGAGACTGGCTGCAGTGGGTGGGCTCTGAGAGCGGATTTCTCCACGGCACTCTGCGCCAGCAGCTTCCAGCCTTTCAACATGAAAGCTTCTCCTTGATTTCAAACGCTGCACAACAACATCTTCCAACAGGAAACGGTCCGCAAAAGTAGCTCTATTTGCCGTCGGAAAGTTTCACCCACCAGCGGACAGCACGCAAGTACACAGCTGAGCTCTCCCACCAGACAGCCGAATACCGTAGGCACCTTCTGCATGCAGCTCCGTCAAAGCCACCTGTGGATACCTCCCATTTAGCTGCATGCAGCTTTATACGCGAGTATCTTCCCTTATTCGAGACTCCATCTAGCTCATCACTGGTTTTTGAACACGCAATCTCCCGCTGCAAATGAACGCCCACTTTCAGGTGCTTCACCTGCGAGATCGCGCTACTGCAATCCAGCGGCGCGCCTAGGTTCGCCCAGAACACCATTTCAATCCATTGTACCTCGAGTAGACTGTCTAGCAACAAGCGAGTTCCTGCGTTGCTGGCTCTGCAGTTGAGTCAAGTAGGCTGAGATTAGTTGCGCCTGCATTGGCTACACGCTGTTGTTGTTTTGCCAGGCGATTTAATGTAGCTTTGCTTCATGGCGAGGGGCTCGACATCCGTCACTGCTCGCCGGTTTCAGCTCGTAGGGAGGTTTACGTTGTGACATCCATTCTGCCTCGTTGGATTGTTGGGATGTAGATGCCCTTCGACTCCATATGCGTGGAGAGCACCAATATCGCTGGAAGTAGACGTGGCCATGTCATGTGCGCTTGGAGATATACGTAGCCTTATTGACCCCTGGGTACTGCTCACGCGTGTGACTAGCCCCACATGGGTGAGTACAGCGCAAGATCTTGTTCCGGATGCTTCTTGCGACGAGGCTGTCTCTCGCACGCGAATTTATCTCTTGCATTGCACAGCGAGAAGGCGCTGCCAATGTGGATGCAAAACCGCTATCGATGTTGGGCTTTTTTCCTTCTTATTAGTTATCGTAAGATTTTTCACAAGAGTTGTTGTATTAGGCCAAGGCTGTCCAAAAGCCTTCACTGGAAAAGCAGGTGTATACACCACGAGTTAAACATCACACATATCCTGCCTTCTATAGCACCATGCGAAGTCTAACGATCCTCTTCTGCTTTGTCGCAAAGCAAACGCGGCACGTGAGGCACGGTAAACTTATAAAGAGCATGAGAGGACATGAAGCACCATCTTCGAGCTGCAGGACGGCAGAACTGTCCTCGGATATACGTCCTACACGTTACAAGGGGAGAAAGGTACAGGATATTAGCCCTTCAAGGTTCGTACGGCCCTCGATGGGTCTTTTGTAAGTGGTTTGACACCTACTGAATGCGGCGCACCATACTCCCGAGCCGCCCAAGAGTCTGCACACCCACCGACAGGTCTTCTCCCAGTTACACTTTAGATGTCGCCAGACGAACATTGGATTTCGGGCACGAAGTAGGCCGATTCCGGTGTGCACAGTGCGTGCCGCCTACGGACCTTGCCAACGGAACATGCGCAGCGCATAATGCTACTTCGTGACCAATGAGGAGCACATGGATCGGAAAACGCACCAAGATGTCCCAAATGTAGTTCTGGGTCTCTACATGAGGTCGAGACTTGCTGCGCTGGGAATGGTAGCTGATCTCGCTTCGCCATAATACGGCCCCCGACCAGTGTCTTGTTCAACAGTGTCCGGTGGCGTGACGGGGGCTGAATAGCTATACACTTCTTGTGCTCTTCTGTCCATGTTTCTATCTTGTAAAGATATGAGGGTTAATTGCGTATTGCCATCGAATAACTTTAATTGTAAATACAGCTTCAATTTACTTTGCACCTCCTTCCTACACCTCCACAAGTATGGGGTCTTCCATATCTTTCTTTCCTTTTCTGCATGGTGTTTAGTATATTAAACGCCACAATCGTCCCTGGAACCTATCCTAAGCTGCTGGCTCGTAAAGGTATCGAAACAAGAGGAAGAAATTCTGGGCAACGACACCATTCATCCTGCAGGCTTAGAAAGGCTCAAAATCTGGTGGTCTGAAGAAGGCCAAACCTCAAAAGCATTCTCTAGCCATAATCTTCCCGAATACAAGAAGACGAAATCTCCAACGAGGTCGAAGACTACCTCAAAACAGAACGTTTAGATCGAAATCAAGCCATTTCTGGCCCTCAAGCTTTTAAGAACAAGATCCTCCACCCAGAGTGTGACGTTGAAATCCAGCAAGCCGTAAAAGAGTAAAACGTGCGGACAGATTTTCAAAGCTACTTTCAACGAAAGAACGTGCTGTTTCGAGCAAAAAAAGTCATTTTCCCGCAAATACTCTCCATGAACGGACGAGAACAGGAGAGAAGAACAGATAGACCATGTAAAACGATAAGCGCCTTTCAAAGTGATAGTTTTCATTCATGGGGTCCTAGAATAAGACCAAATGTGAGAGATTAGAGCACTATCTTTGGTATATAAATCCAGAAATCATTACCTGATAATAGGCGAAACTTTTAGAGAACTATTTGATCCCCAACCTCCTAAAGCTAAAATATTATTGTAGATGAATTCGCCCACATGGGGATGGAAAACGGGAGACGTTTGCGTCAATCTGGTCTGGTAAGAATGAGTAGTCAGTCCTGAATATAAGAGTGTATTAAAGGGCATTCAATACCCGGCATAAAATGCGCTAGAATGGCAGAACATTAAAGATTTCTTCGGTCCGTACTTTGAAATCCGCTTCGAAGGGAGGGTGTTCCGAAATTACGATCCGGATGTAGAAAAACAAGAAATTTAATTGGTGGGGTGGTTAAACAACTGCTTGGAACCTCCCTGCTGGAAAACGGATTCGCGGTGAAAGCTAGAGGTCCAGTGGAGGTGCCTTTTAGTTGGATCGCGGACGTACATCTCTCCAATTCACATTATTTTAAAGCGAGATAAACGGTACACAAGGAAGAATACGTACTCCAGGGCCGCAGCTTCGTCTCTACTGCGGCTTAACACAACCAGCTAATTGTTGTGCACTTTACTAGACAAGATAGACTCGAGCCTGGCATTCCATTGTTTTCGACATGACTCTCGCTAATATAACGCCAATAGGTGTTTAAAAGTGGCTATGATATCTTCTCCCTCAAAGAAAAGTCGGGAAATGGAGTGACGAAGAAGGGTATGCCGAACTTGGTGGCCCTAGAGCCCTTTCTTGCTCTTTCCCGCTTAAGAAATGTCCTTGCAGCATGTAATTACCTCATCGATGCCAACGTGCGCAAGTATGTGCGCGACGTAAACGTTCGCCAGCAGGACCACTTTGGTAAGTTACAAGACTATCTAACTAATACAAAAATACACAATAGATTAAACCAAATCCTAAGACCAGTGGGGCACACGGCGGATGAGAGCCGGGGAGAAGCAAGAGCTTGGCAAATTATGGGATGTCTACATGAACAACAAGTGGGTTTGACATAAAGGAGGAGATGGATAAATTCATAGAGACGTGGTTGATGAAAATCAAGCTTGCTCACTGCACTTGAAAAAAATTCAACTAACGCTAAATGGCGCTTCGAGGGATACATTAGCGCAGCAGATTACAAAGGAAACATATAATATGTACCAGGCTGTGTTTCGCGAGTGAAAGGAGTCTTGAAATGCACCTTTGAGCATACCGTGCGCGCAATCAGAGATATTGGCGGGAAGCAGGCTTAGATGGAGAGAATCTTTTCGAGGTCGTCCACAATCTCTTTTTGTCAGGAAGAGCCTTATGCACTGTCTCTTTTCTTCAAGCTAATCCTCCTAGGACATCTTAATCTTTTCGAAACCGTCCTATACCTCTATACTACTCCGTCACAATCCGCAATACCTTAGAATTGGCGTATCCTGATCTTTAGATACACTTAGCTCGGAGAAACATGTCTCTCCGTAAGACCATCGCCGTAAAAAATGTCATTACAAAGCTGCAAGAGAGGAGCACCGTGTTCTGTATGTCTAATGCGCTGTATCACCTCATGTTACCGTACATTGAGCCACCACTGGCCCACTCTCCACGAAAACTGACGTAAAAAAAGTCCCTTTCCTCCTTTTCGAAAGGCGCTGCTACACCTCGAGGGATCTAGCGATAGAATCCAGCCCATAGCAGCTGAGTCTTCTCAGGTGGTAGCGTCCCACTTGCGCATTGGCCTCTTCATACCCACCATCGCTGTCCGTTGCTCCGTCCAGGCTAAAATAAAGAGGCGCCCAGAACAGCGCCTATTCAGAACGAGCTTATTTGAGACAGCCTTCGCGAATGCTATCAAAAAAGGTTCGATCATCTTATCGTTGGGTGAGATGCAAGATTTTATCACTATGTTGTATTCCGGATGCTCGTCGACTGCATAATTGCAATTGCCCACACTTTCATCGTCATCATCCCGTAGAGACAAATATGCTACTGTCTCAAGTATTTGATAGCCTTTTGCATGGCGATATCCTCCTAGTTGCCCTTGAAGTTACCAGGATCCGGACGGCGTGCTTGGAGAGAACATGATGTTAAGATGTTCCATATTAGGACAAAAGCTTGAGGTTGTTGCGTCAATAGGATGAGACCAGAACAAAGTCTCGTCTGCCATGATGCGAAACTCCATTCTGCGCAGTTGGTAGGAAAGCGTGCGGAAGCTCCAGCTAAAGGGTTCGAAAGACGCAGAGTCCACTAGATTTGGTAGCTGCAGGCTTTGTTCGTTCAAACCATCGTCAAGATCGTTTATGAAATTGAGCTGGACATGGATCAATATATCCGGAAGCTCTGTGGCGAGAAAAGCTTTCGCAAAATGCGTCGCGCATCTCGTTTACATCCTAAAAAATCCTGTACCGCTGCATTCCTTCAACCTAATTCGGATTCTAAAGTAGTGAAGGTTCGGACATCGTGCTGCAAGGTCAATCACCATGCGGGGTTTAATCTTTGAGTACGCCAACTCTGCATCGTAGCCACTAATATGGCAGATGGTGAGACCCTGTACTGAGCACAACTGCGGGAGCTGTTCAGGCGAGAGTAAGTGAACATGCCAGCTCAAGTGTCTTTAATAATCGTAATAGCACTTGTGTACCCAGCGTGTGGCGGCAAACACCGATAAGTGTATTCATCTATCGTGTTGGCTCCGTTCTTCTGCCTTTCCGATTGCCCTGAAGGATCCTTCAACCTGCTCGGCGAACACTAAATCTTTGCAGTCGAGGTTTTTGAATGACTCGTCGCATTGAACCGGCGCTGCTCTTAGTCCCGGGGTACGTTTCTTCCGTATATCGCGGCGTCGGTTTGGGATGCGTTGGCTCAAGAACGGGAAAATGCGAGTGCAGTTGAACCTCTGAAGGATACCGGAATTGGTTAGATATGTACAAATTTCTCGGCCTCTGTTGGGTGCAAGGTCGAGAAACTGAAGCTTGATAATGTTCCGGATGCTCGTTCTGTGAATCTTTGCGACACAAAACCCGTCGCTTTCGGGTCTTCACGTAGCAGAAACTCACACATAAGATCTATCAGTTCCTGCGGTAGATTTTCTATTGGTGAAATTAGAGAATCATAAGTCAGTGTCGCATATGAGCAGATGGTGAGGAGTCGATAAATGGAAGGGACAATGGGAAGCTGCTGGGTAAACGCTAAACTGATTATAGCGTAGAGAGGTACCTACCTAGTGCAATGTAAATATAGAATTCATCGTACCTCGGTTCCTCGCCCCATCGTCGTCATTGACCTCCAACTGGATGTATCGACTGTTTCAAATGATGCATTTTCATTAAATTCCAACCAGTCTAAGCATATTTCAAAGTGATTTCCAGATTCCAGAGTCAGGCAGGATCAGTATGCAGTATGATTGTTCTACTAGCTATCTTTCACTATACGATTGAAAGCCATAATCGATCGATGGGTTTTCTGATCACAGGTGATGGAATTTATATCTACATCATCATCATCGCTGCGCAGCATCATAAGCAGTTGGTCCCCATGATTAACCCTGACTCCCTGAACGCAACAATGATCCCTTTATCGAAACTATTGTCCACTTGATCTATACCCACTCTCAAGACCATCCCCGTGCATATGTACCTGACTGCCGATGGCAAGCCCTGCAACTTAGGTCGTGGTGATCTGTAGTAAGTTTGTACTGGTAACGCGTTTCTATTAGGGCTACCGTATGGATGGCAAAGTACGCAAATGAAGTTTACCAGAGATGAAGGCGTTGGACCAATTAGTGTACTCTGAACATGGGTAAATTTTCTTTGGAACTCGAGACCACAACACATGCCAAAGGAATTAGCAAGTAGAAGGTCTCCAAACGAGCCCCACATGGCCTTTCAAAAATACATTCTCACTGATGAACACGAACACACTCAACGTCGTTTCATTATAATCCGCTCCTTAATTACCCAATGCCAACGATCACTTACAAAAATTGGAGATCATTTTGCATCGAGTCAAAATCATCACCCACAATTCCAAAGCATTGCACACGGCTTCTTCCCTCACCACGAGCCCCAGGATGAAACAACATCATCATAGTCATCTGCATACCCCAGCCCCGCCGCAAGATATGCCTCCCCAGCCGCCGCCACCGCCGTCGCAGCACAAGCAGCCCTCCTCTCAACGTCCACCTCAGGCGCCAGCCATGGCAGCCCCAAATACCCACCCTGTCTCATACCGAGCGTCATCTGCGGCCCCAGACGTCTAGGCGGCATACCCAGAAGCGGTGGCGTCCCAAACACCCCCGGTGCAGGCGCAGCAGCATACATCCCACTCGCCAACAACTCCCTCTTGACCCTCCCAACCTCGTACTTCAGCGCACTACTGCCCTCCAACAAATTGTAGAACCGTGCTTTCCACCCGAGCATCTCGCACTCGAGCTTCGCTAGATTACTCGGCTCTCCTGCAACGGGCCCAGAACCCCACTCGCCCTCCGGCGCTCTGCCGAGGAACTTGCGCGTCCAGGTCTTCAAATCGGCGTCGGGTTCTCCGCAGCCGTACAGTTCTGTGAGCAGGGAAATGGGATCCTCGTACGTGACGGCGTGCTTGTACATACGCTCTAGCGCAGGGCCTTTCAGCTCGTTGAAGCCCGTAACGAGACCCATCTTGTACATGCGTATGTCCGCAAGGAGAAGTGGCTCGCCCGCGCTGGGGCTCTTGATTATGGGTGGACCCTTCCTGCCCAGCGAGAGCACGCCCTTTGTATCCGGTCCGTACGACCCCGTGTGCAGCAGCTCGAAGAAGCGCAGGACGGTGTCTGCATCCGTGAGCTCCTCGAGCTCGAGATAGCGGCACCCTAGTTTCTCGAAGGCGCGCCGGATGCTGCAGTAGTTCTCGAGCAGGGCGGCGGGCACGAGGACGGACTTGCCTTTGTAGATGAATTCGTTAGATTCGGTGGACGGCGTTGTTTCTGCGCGGAGAGTGTCTTCGAGGATGTGTTGGCGGGTGTTGTAGATCTGGACTGTGGAGGTGCGCAGGGTCTCGGGGAGGGCGAGGAGCGGCTTGCAAACGGAGTCGTACCAGGCGTCTATGTCGCCGTTGGAGAGCGTGGCAACGTCCGAGTAGCAGTTGCTGCAGTACCACTTGTCTTTGCCGCGGCGTTTGTGGTGCGGCTTGCGCTGCTGGTAGTAGTATTCGTCGTAAAAGAGACGGTTTGTCTGGTTTAGGGTGTGGCCAAAGTCGAGGGAGGTGAGGGGATGGCCATTGCTGCCTGAGAGCTTCTTGATGGTACTCATGATCTTGCCGAAGTGGAGGCCGTGGGCCAGGCGGCCATATCCAGTCTCTTTCTCGACTTGCGGGCCGCAGGCAACCAGGAAGTAGGCGTGGATCATGTGGTGGATCAGGGTACCGATGAGAGCTCCAGATCGGGCTTGCTGAACAGCATCACTGTTCAGGTAGATGGAGACTCTCCTTACCTTGGGGTCTCGACCCCAGCCGTGGGTATGAGTAGCTCCTGACACATCAGGGTGCAGTTTTCTGAGTTCGAGATATACCGCGTTTTTTAGGTGGCCGGCGAACAACGTTTCGTCCAGCTTGTTGAAGACGCAAAGCGAGATCTCCAATGTATAGCCCTCCTTGCCCAGCGTCGCTGCCCGACACCGGATGTTCTTCAGCACTGTCGCCGTGTCGGGGCTGTTATGCGGGTCCAAATGATTGACAAGGAAAGCAACCGCCCAGTCAATGTTCCACCCTAGATTTCGACCACACTTAAGACGGGGGTCTTGTAGCCGCAGAGCAAGAGCAGGCAACGAGCGTGAGACATGTGAGGATAGTTGCTGGTCGCAAGACTCGGGATCTGAGTCATGTTGATATGGATAATAAGGCGAATACCTCGACACGACCAGAGACCGATCGACGTATGGACTTAGGCTTTCAGAACAAAACGGCATCAGGATGATTCAAGGTGGAAGAGGATGATGTGTGGCTGAGCCATATAATGCAGCCATACACGTAAAGATCGCGTGAAGACGTGGATGGATGTCAAGATCTGCCGCGAAGCACTTTATATAGCCCAAATTCGCTTTCCAACGTTTTCTGAGTGCGAACGGTGTTTCGTGTGAAAGAGCAAAGAAGTGGTCTTGTGGTTCGCTGTGTCACATCACAGCAGATAGATGGCGTTGTCCAAGCGCATGCATCCACGTACTTGTTTGCCTCTGGCGTTTGGCCAAAGCCCCGAATGGAAGCGATTTTTGTACTCTTCTACTCGTCAGTCATTGGCAGGAAAAAGCCCAAAAGACCCGATCGTGACGTATGATTCGTCGATTGCAGATAAATGGGCATCTATTCGGAGCCCAATCGTATTCGGGAGGCCTTACCGACCTAAGAAGGAGAGGATACGATGGTTACCTAGACTTGTTAATGAGTTGTTTCTTCTGCTGGCTTTTCCATCAGTCTCCCGCATCACGGTTGCGTGTGTCCCGGCAAAGGGCATCGACATGATGGCGAACGGCAGCGAGCCGTCATACGAGGGTCTAGAAGGCATCAACACGAGGTGAAGACGGTTATGTGGATACTGATATCTACGCAGATCGAACAAGACATAAGGGGTAACATAAACAAGACGAACATGGAGATATACAAGACATGGCGTAGCTGTCAGGACGCTTCCTTGGTGGCGATGGGCGCGATTACAATCAAGTCCACGCTGGATCATGGCCAACTCGCTTCCGCCTCTTTCGTTTGTCATCCCGCGCGTGTAGTACGTGGGCATCGTCAGTGGGATGAATCAAGCAAGCATGCCAGGGCTCAGGCGCACGTGGGGGTTGATGCAGGTGAGCGGGCTCACAAGGCTATTATTGCTGGCACCAGCAGAATTCTAGTAGTCGCGTCGGGGTCCAGGAGGGCCGGGAGGATATTCGCCAGGTCTGTCGCCAGCCACGCTCCTGCCGCCCATGTCCCTACCGTAGTCCCTGCCACCAAGGTCCCTTCCGCTGCCGTCGCCGTAGTGCTTTCGCCTTAAGGCTGCAAGCCTCTTCTTCTTGGTATGTGCGTTCACGTAGGTGCCAATGATGAAACCGATGATGTTGAAGAAGGGCACCCAGGTGTGCTCGGGCAGGAATTGCTGGGCGAAGGCCAAAGAAATTGGCGATACGATCCAGCTCACCTTCATGACTGGCATGAAACCAGCCTTGACGGTCGCTTTCACCTGGTGGAAGGTGCGTGCGCCAGCAATCACGGCCATGGACACGAGGTATATCGAGTTTTGGATGGGGGAAATCTGGACGTGTGAGCGAGCTGGCTAGCAACGTTATACTGGGCCGCAGGCTTACAATCAGATTGCTGATAAGAATCTGCATGATCTTAGCCTTGAGGCTCTTGCGCCCGCGGAAGATCTTCTGCAGGATGCTGATCAGGACGTGACCAAGCGGAGCACTGATGAAAGCGCCGTAGAGGGCCATTTTGGGGACGCGCGAGGTGAAATAGTGGCCATGCTTGCTCCTATCGTGGGCGATCCACGAGGCAAGGAATTCCTGCAGGCCCGAAAGCGTGCCCGAGGTGAGCATCTTGGTGCGCAGAGGGTTCTCCTGCAGGTGCTTGAGGTACGCCTGTTACCAGCCATCAGTACAATTGCAGGCGGCGCGGCCAACGGCCCCGTGCGCGCTACTCACCGTGAGGTATCCGTTCACACCGCCGCCCTTGGTGACAGCTTCGCCTACATTCTTCAGCAGGTCGTCCTTGCCTTTGCCCACGGCATCGGCAGCGGCGCCCGCAAGGCCCTCGACCGACTGGGTGACTGTCTCCTTCTCGAACTTGACTGACGACATGACGGCGCACTCTCGGTGGTGCTGAACAGGCACGGGCGGGTGGGCGCGTGAGTGGTGGTGCAGACAGCCGCAGTGCTGGGGCAGAGATGGGGGGGTGGAGCTGGGGATGAGATGGCTGGGCGTGTTTATTGTCGGGGCCCTCCACCCTCGTCCCAAGCGGCTAGCGCGGCCCCGCGTAAAAGGCTGGTAGATTTCGCCAAGAAATCGGCACAAAAAGTGGATGCTGAAAACGCCTAGAAATATCATACTATTGTGTTGTGGGTGCGTTTGCCTTGAGTGAGGAATATAAAAGAATGAGTTGAGTTCTCCTATCTAAAATCTATTATACAAATCTAACTACTCTAATTATCTATTAGGTCTCTTTCTGTCTTATCTAGTTAGCGCGCTCTTTTTCCTATTCCCTAATTAGCTATCTTAAATAATAGCTAATTAGCCCTATATTTCTCTAATTCTCTATTATAGGCTAACCTTTACACTACATTTTTCTCCCTTTCTTCTAGGCTTAGTTCCTTAAGCCTACTACTTTATTACCCTTTTAACACCTTATTAGTAGTCACTTCCTAGACCTACAATTTCCTTAATCCTCACCTAGCTACTCTTACCTAATTATTCTACCTACTAACCTATTGCCTACCTACTACTTATGTCCCTATAATTAAAGTTATTTATTAACTTCTTTATATATTAGGTAACAATGCAGCGTTAGTTTAATTCTAGGCCTATAATATTACTTTAGCCTCTAGCTAACTAACTATACCTAATTATCCTAACTACTAACCTATCGCCTATCTACTACTTATATCCCTATAATTAAAGTTATTTATAGACCTCTTAGTATATTAGATAGTAATATTATAGTAATATCCTCTTATAAACACTTCTACTAAGCCGCTTAGGTAGCCTACGCTTAATCTTTAGAGTATATAACTTTAGAATTTCTTCTACTCTATTTTTCTCTTAACCTTTATTCCTACTCTCCTCCCTCTCTTTTAGTCCTTCTAATACCTATTTAATAACTCTACTATAGTTATAGCTGTAGTTAACTACACCCTAGATAGAATAGGCGCTTCTAGTGCTAGTAGTAAGAAAAGTAGTAATAACCTAAATAAGCGTAGCCCTACTAGTAATATAAAAGCGGACCTCTTTATCTACCCTTTTAAGTCTACTAAAGAGTATATTATTAAGTAGTGTATATTATTCTAAAAACTTTTTACATCCTATTACTAATCTTTCTAGTTAGGGTAAGAGCTAATTAGCATATAAACTATAATTTTTTACGTAAACTAGCTCACTTTATCTATAGTCTAGGTATATAAAGTATTATTCTAGGTCCTATTCTTCGCACTACTAGCGTCTATAAGAATAATAGCTACTTAGACCTTACTATTTAGCACTTTAATATTAGTAATAATAAAGTAGAGACTATTACTAAGTTCTTTAGCTTAGGCACTAGAGAGGCTCTATTAAAGCGTAGATACTATAATGCTAATATTAATATAGGTATCTAGTATACTACTACCTTTTTTTATTTTCCTTTTTCTTCTCTAATTAACTATTACTGCACCTACTACTAGAATAAGAGTAGGAAGAGTAAGCTCTATTTTAGTAGTAAATATAGCGTTTTCTATCTAGAAGGTAAGCTACTAAACTAGAGAGGGTGTAATAAGTACTAGATAAATAGTAACTATACTTCTTACTCTTTTTATTATAAGTTCTAGTCCTAATTCCTTATTACCTAAGCTAATATTTCTTTCTTTTTAGGTAAGTTAGCTAACCCTAGCACTAGTCCTTTTATAGATAATATTATTTTAGCTACTAATATCTTTCCTATTAGTATAACCTACTTTTAGGCTCCTTCTAGTTACGCTTCTAAAGCTATTTCTATCCTTAATACTCCTATTTCTAGGGAGCCTATAGAACCTTAATACACTATTACTATAAACTATAATCTTCTTTCTTTAGTAGCCCTTTAAGATTATTCTTAAAAGTCTTCTAGAGGTTCTTTTTAGTCTCCTCCTAGTAGTGCTTTATTATTTTAGAGTTTTAGTCCTTTTACTTAAGGGAGTTCTTATTCTAGCTCTAATTATAGATTACCTAGTCCTAGATTACCTATACGCCTAGATTCTTCTACTAGAGAGAATACTCCTTTTTAGCCTTAGCTATTCTCTTAGTCTACTTATTTCTAGTATTCTTATTCTAGTTCTTTTTTACCTTATTAGTAGTCTATTAATTAGGCTACTTAAAATTATACTAGATCTCTTTTTTAGTCTAAAGTAACTAGGGCCTCTAGCTCTACAGAGCCCTAAACCCTAAATACTTATTAGTTCTACTACTACTATAGAGATAATATTACTATTAATAATAAAGAGGATAATAATTAGTACCCTAATATATCTTTAGCTAGTAACTAGGTGTTCTCTATTTTTTTTTTTTTTTTTTTTTTCTTCTTTCTTCTTTCTTCTCTCTCTTTTACTAACTACCTATAGTTAGCTTTTTTAATTCTGTATTAGGAAAGAATTAGGCTAGTTTAACATAATATTAGACTCTAAGGTAGATATATTTTAGTCTATATTAAAATCTAATACTTCTACTCTCTTTAAAATAACTACTTTTAGTAAATTGCCTCTTGTTTATATAGGTAGTATAATAGCCTATTAGAGTTCTTTCTTCCGCTCTACCCCTCTAGTTCTAATAAGGCTATCCTTAACTTCTAAGCTAGAATTACTATACTCCTCCCTCTCTTTAACTTCTTAATAGCGTAGTGGTTTTAGTAGCTTTAGTAGTAGAGTCTAAGAGTTAATTAGTAAGTCCTTAGGTATAATCTTTATCCTTCCTCTTAGTACCTGTGCTTTATTATCTAAGGTATGCTAGTAAAAGCGCTTAAGGCAGTTACTATATATAGTATACTAGAATATAGCTTTATTAAGCTCTTCTAGTTAGTAATATAACTAGCTAGGATAGTTAATAGAGATTTAGTAAGGGCCTAGCTAGTAATCCTTTATCTTTATAGCTATTAACTTGTCTATAGCCCTAATTAAATCGTAAACTAGCACTAGGTCTCTTTTATAAAAGTCTTATTAATAGGCTTTACTAAAATCCTATTACTCTACTCCTTTAAGGCGCATTCTTCTTAACCTAGATAGCGCCTCTAAAAGTTTATTACCTCTCTATTCTAACTACTTAGCCCTTAGGGTAAGTAGATCTAATTAGTTCTCTATCTCTAACTATAGTAGGGTCTACTAGCTTTTAATCGCTAGCTTAATAGGCAGTATAGGTTAAATGCTAGTTATTATCTCTATAGGTGCTAATCCTATGCTTTATTAAATTAAAACCCTTTTAGTTTATACTACTATAAGTAAATTGCGCTTCTAATTATTTCCTAGCTTTATAAACGCTGCGATAAGTAATTAGTAACTTTATTTAACTAGCCCTTAAGCCTTAGAGTTGTAGGAGGAAGCTTAGATATAATGTATTTTATAGTGTTTAGCTAGTACTTTAACTACTAATTTGTTTTTAGCGCCCTCTATCTACGCTTAGTTAAGGAAACACCCCCTACCTATAAATAATATCTTTATAAAGGAACTTTGTAACACTTTCTAAATCTGCTCTAATAAGCGCTTTAGCTTTAGGCTATCCTAAGGCGTATTCCCTAGTAATAATAAGGAAGGATTTCTAATACTTACTTGTAGGTATGTAGGTGATATTAATAGTTTATTATTTAAACAAGGTTCTAGAGTTACTAATCTTAAGGTTTATCTCTATTTAATTACCTTATTTAGTAGCATAGATAGCATATTTCTTTAGCTTAGTTTAAATTGTCTTAAACTAGCCCTTCTACTAGAACTAAGACTAGATTACAGTATTTATAGCCTAGATTCCTTTATAGTAGAGGTGCTAGTAGACCTCCTAAATAAGTGCCTTTTAAATATCTAGGTTATTAATTACCCTTTAGATAGTAAGATTTAGGGTTAACTTCTTAAATAGTAAGTTTGCTTTTATAAAAAAGGTTTAGGCCTTCTTTATCTATAAAAGGCGGCTTTTCTAGGGTATTAGCCTGTTAGGTCTTTTTCTAAATAGTAAAAACCTTACTATCTCTTCTAATTCTTCTAAAAAGTCTTTGCTAAGGATCTAGGCCTCTTATAAAATAAATATTAAGCCATTATTATGCTTCTCTACTATATAGTCTATAAAGGGACCTAGGTCTTCTTCTAATTCTTCTGGCGCTATCTATCCTTTTGGTTAGAGGTATCTTAATAATCTATTAGTAATAACATTTTGTTTTCCTAGCTTATAGACAATTTTAAAGTCCTATAGCAGTATTATACCTAGCTATTAGTTTATTACTAATTTAGGGAGGTTAGTAAAAGACTAGTTAAGCTATAAAATTAGAGTAGCTGCATTTATTTTAATAATAAATTAGATCCTATATAGGTATAGCGTAAACTTCTTTAGTGCTTATACTACCGCTTTATATTTAAGCTTAGTTAAGTGCCACCTTAATTCTACTTTAGACTATAGTGTACTTTTAAACTGCACTAGGTGGCGCTTCCTATCCTTTTCTACTTACTTAATATAGGCTCTTCCTTCTTATAAACTTATGTCTATATAGACAAAGATCTGCCTTTCTAATTTATAATTAAAAGTTATTAGAACTAGTGTAGTAGTAATACTCTCTTTTAGAATATTTATTAATTAGCGCTTAAGATCTTCTTACTTCTACTCTTAGCCTTTCCTAGTAAGTATATACAAAAGTTTTGCTTTAATAGAAAAGTAGAAGATCTATTAGTAATAGTAAGTGTAAATCCTAATAAACTATTAGACTTTTTTTTAATTTGTGTATTCTTTCTAGTATAGAATCTTAGCCACTTTCTTATCTTAGGGCGATTAGCTATTAGGCGATACCTTATATTTTATAATTTCTATTTAGTTCACTCCTTAGAAGGATTTTGTTCCTAATATAGTAGTATAGGCCCTCTCTAGGTTAGTAAGTACCCTATCTAGCTGTATAATATGTTTAAGCACAAATTAGCGTACCCTAGGAAGGGCTTCTATATCCCTATAAGTTAACTTTAGTCCTGCTAATATAATATTATTAATAAAAAGTAAAGTATTAGGGAAATACCTCTAAAGGATTGTTAATATAGCTCTCTAGAAAACTCCTAGTAAATTTATTATATCTTATAGTAGTGTGTAGTGCCTTACTAGGCCTATAGGTGTCTAGAAAGCTGTTATATCTCTTAAGGCTATATAGAGCGGTATCTAGTTAAACCCTAAAAATAGATTAAACAGAGAGTAGATTACTCTACCTCTAATCCTCTCTAAAAACTTATTAGCTAAGAGTAGGAGATTAGCATCTCTTTCGAAAACCTTATTATAGAACTAGGCGTTATTAATTAATTAGTACCCTTTATCTTTCTTTAGTACTAGGAACTAGGGGTTTTAATATTAGCTATTGCATATTTTAAAGACTTTTTATTTAATCTAAACTAAAATTATCTAGTGTACTATAGGCACTACCTTTTTTAGGTAGTTAAAGCCTCTTACTTACTAGGCTTTATATAAGATAGTCTAAATCTAGTATAGAGGTATAATATCGTTACTAATAGTTATTATCTTACTAAATTCCTAGGCTAGAGCTGCCTCCTAATAGAACATTAGCTTATAGATAAGTAAAATTTCTGTAGGTTTTAGCTAGTCTCTAATATTTATCTTCTTTAGTTATTTAGGTGTTAATTAGTGCCCCCTTCTAAAATCCGTATATCTAGGTTTAAATATTCCTAAATATATATCTAGTTAAGGTCCCTAAAAAGCTATTACAGCTTATTATTGTTTAATAGCTCTTTCTCTCTAATCTAATCTCTCTACCTCTAATAGGCGGTCTCCTCTTAGGTTATTTATAGGCTAAACTTTATCTACTACTTTCTTATATATAGTGTAGGCAATCCCTAATTGCCTAGCTACTATTGCCTAATATTCTTACACTTATTATCTAATTAATTCTACTTAACTAATTTCCTATTTATCTTCTCTATCTTCTACCTCTTTATCGCTAAAGTATACACTAATAGGGTAACCCTATAGCGAGTGTACTTCCCCTATAAGTACACCCTTTACACATTTCCTAAATCCTTATTACTTATCTTATAGTTAGAAAGTAGTAGAGTATCTAACCTAAGGAAAGAGACTGTTCTTTTCCTATTTATAGAGGTAACCCTATATAGGTATTAGCCTATTAGGGTAAACTCTATAGCTAACTAAGTAGCTATTATAAACAGGGTATCTAGAATAATAGGCCTCCTAACGTTTCTTATAATCTTAAAATAAGTAGGAATTATAATTAGCCTAACTTTAAGTAGTACACTATAGGTAGTTCTTATATACTTATCTAAATTTTTACTAGCTCTTACTATACCTAATTATTCTTTAGCAAGTAAGTAGCTCTAATTTTAGTCCTAAATTATAATATTAAGTGCCCTTATAGTAGTATACCTTATAATATTTAGTTCTAATCCTAAGTTAAGCAGAACCTTATAGTAGCTTTTAAGAATAGTAATAAAATAAGTAAAGAGTTTTACTAGAATGCTCTAAACTCCTATTTATTCTTCTAGCTTAGTGTAACTTTAGAGGTTAACCTTATTAGCTTCTTCCTAATATCTATCCTGCACCTTTCTAATACTATATTAGGTACTTTGTGCAGCGTTTCCTTGTGCGATCTAGTGCAGCCTAAGGCGCAACTTCTCTATTATTACTTCTAATAGGATAGTAGGTTCTTAAGAGTAGTCCTAACTTTATTTTTCTATTAAAACTTGTCTTTATTATGTCCCTATAAAGACATTCCCTAATTTACTCCTATCTAATTAGTTATTAGGCTCTTTTTCCTTTCCAGAGAGTAGTTACTAGGCCTTTAAATATAGTTTATTCTAAAAAAATATTAATCTAACTATAATACCTATTACCTTTTAGGTTAGTGCTGCTATTAGGATAGAATTAGTATTTAGGGTGTTAATAAGTGCAACTAGCTCTTTATCTAATAGAGAAGTAGAGGCTATTTAAGTACCTTTCTTTCTACTAGTAGCCTTAGCTTCTAGTATAGCTTAGATAATACTCTCCTCTATTATCTAAGCAGGTTTAGAAGCTCTTTAGTTTACTTCTATAACTACCACTTACAGCACTAATTTATTGTTATTAATTACTAGTAAAAGAGATCCTAGGCGGAATTCTCTAATCTATAGCTAAGGATTAATTCTAACCTTTCTTTTCTAAAGGCCTCTTATTTAAGCTACTAACACTAGTTTACTTACTCTAGCCCCTATAATTCTTTTAATACTTAGTTAGTTCTATTATTCTTATAAGCTCTTTTCTACTGCCCTAGTCCTAGCAGTATTTACTTCCTTAGTTATATTAACTTCCTTAGATAGATAAGAGACCTCTAATAAGGTAGCGTAGAAGGCTTTAGCCCTTTTTATTACTTCTATCTTTAGCTCCTAGTCTCCCTACTTACTACTTATTAACCTAAAATATAATTAGCTTAATTTGTGTTTAAAATAGGTAGAGGCTTTCTTACCCTTTAGGCTTAGTACTTAGCTAAAATTCTTCTCTAAATTCTTATTAGTAACGTTAAAATACTATTTAATCTCCCTAAGTAGGTACTAGAGCTGTACATCTCTTTAGGAGTAGGGTATAGGCCTCCTGAATTTCTCTATCTAAAGGTGTTTTAGGCTATAGTAGAAGTTAAAAAACTAGCTATTAGTGTTAAAGATTTTATAGTACTAACCTCTTTTAATAAGGCCTTAGCGCTAGGGGCAGTCCTTTACAATATGCCTAGTCTCTCTATAGGTTCTATAAGCCTAGACTTAATATTCCTAATTGCGAATCACCTAAGTACCTACACTAGGGTTTATAATAGGGTTATAGGAGCTCTTAAATAACCTATTATTACGTTCTATATAAAAGGTTAGCCCTATAAGCTTATTAAAAGCGTATTAGTTATTAGCTAGCTTATTAAGAATAAGACTAGTAGTAGTAAGCATAGAAGCCTTCTATTACTTATATTCTTCTATAGTAAGGGTAAGTCCTCTTATCTTTATAATAACCTCTTAGACTTATATATCTACTTCTTCCTTATAATCTTTATTTCCTTCTATTCTTATTTCCTCTTATACCTTAAAGAACTTCTTAAGTAGTAGAATAAGTAGGATTACTAATAAAGCAGCTTTATAATAAGCTAGATTTATAGTAACCTATCTCTCCTCCTACTATATAGTCCTAATTACCTTATCCTGGTCTCTGCACTAGCGAAGGAAATTATATATTTCTTACACCTAATAGGTGTTTACATTACCTCTTCTTAGGCAACTCTCTATTAGTATTCTATATATAACTATAGTCTTATTGTCTTAGCTAAGACCTCTAAAGAAAAGAGTCCCTACTTCTATCTATATAATCTATAATTAGGTAAGGGTAGCTTAAGTATAGCTATTAAACTTATAGAAGTAGTTATTTAGTGTAATAGGCTGCTAGCTTACTTTATTAAGCTAGCTCTTAAGGTAGGCTCTAGTTAATTTTTAGTATTCTAAGTCTATTAATAAGTACTTAGAGCAAAGTATCTTCTAGAAGTTTTTCTAGTTAACTAAAGCGCTTCTATAAGCTAGCAGCTTTATAATATCCTTTTAGTAGGTGCCTAAGTAGAAGTAAGGTAGCTTTTATTTCTTAAGCTTTTTACTCTACTCTGCTCCTTCTACTTAAAAGTTGTAGTCCTTTAGAAAGGTAGTAATATTAATACTACTAAAGCTTAGTGCGTTGCTATTATTTAGGCTTAGAGTAAACTAAGCCACGTTTCTCTTTTAGGGGAAGCCTCCTATTTCTAGTCCTTTATCCTTAAACTATTTTCTTTTATTTATGTCTTTTAAAAAGTAATTAGTAGTAACCCTAGCTTATCTAGCTAGTGCTGCTCTTAGCAGGGGTAGTTAGATAAATAGGGTTATTATAAAACTTATATAAATCTATTTTATCTTCTTTTTTTTTTGTTTTTCTTTTATTATCTACTTATTCTTATGTTAGTTTTCTGTTAGCAATTTGGCTTTAGGTATGTAGATAACAATCTCGCTTAATAGAATTTTACTACTAATACCTTACTTCCCCTTTTATCCCTAACTTAATTGTTGCTTAGACTAGAATTATTTAGGGTCTATTACATTCGCTCTTTCTAGGAGTCTAGTAGCCACTTAAAGGTCCTCTAGTCTATTACTCTTTCTACCTAATAGCTACTTAAAAGTCTATTAGTCTGTTATTATTTTATTCCTAGGTAACTAATAACTACTTAAAAGTCCATACAGTCTATACTAGCACTAGATAGCTACTTAAAAGTCTATTAGTCTATTATTGTTTTGTTTCTAAGTAATTAGTAACTACTTAAAAGTCCATTATTCTATCTATCTAGGCGACTAATAACTACTTAAAAGTCTATACAGTCTATCTATCTGTGTACCTAATAGCTACTTAAAAGTCTATTAGTCTATTATTATTTTCCTAGCTATTTAGCAGCTACTTAAAAGTCTACTAAACAGCTTCTATTAGTTCTCTAAATACTTATTACTATACTTCTCTATATCCTCTTAAAAGCAGCCCTATGTCCCTTACTAAAATTATTATGTTGTGGGTGCGTTTACCTTAAGTAAGAAATATAAAAGAATAAGTTAAGCTCTTCTATCTAAAATCTATTATATAAATCTAACTACTCTAATTGTCTATTAGGTCTCTTTCTATCTTGTCTAGTTGGCGCGCTCTTTTTCCTATTCCCTAATTAGCTATCTTAAACGACAGCTGATCGGCCCTATGTTTCTCCAATTCTCTATTGTAGGCTAACCTTTACACTACAATACACGTATAGTATTTTATATAGGGCTAAAGTGGATCTTGGCCTACTTAATATCTTAAGGTTTCTATTTTTTTGCCTATTAATTAATTTGTTACTATTTTGTTACTACTATTAATTTAACTCTATAATATTAACTATCGCAACTTTTTCTAGTGTAGAGCTCTACTAATATAATCTAGCTATTAAAAACGCAGCTTCCTAAAGCTATATATAATAACTAATATATAATATTAACTAAAGTAAATTACCTTAGTAACGTTATAGAGCTGCGTGAGAGCTTATTTAATATATAAAAAATAATTACTTTTAGTAAAAGGACTAGAAGTAAGCCTAGCCCTAGATTAACAATATATAAAGCGTTTAGGGCGAAAATATTAGTAAATTATACTAGTTAAGGACTCTAAGATGCCGCCTCTAGCGTAAGTAGGCTATGTTATAGGGTGCTAGTAAACACTAGTAATTTATATAGAAGGTAGAAAATAATAAATATAGTGCTATAATAACTATTAGGTGTATTATATAGGAAGGTTGTAGGTTTGGCTTAATCTACAATTAAGCATTTAAGGGTTAATAGTATACTATTATATAAAGGGTAAGAAGTAGGTTTAATTAATTACGTCTAGTCTATCGTACAAAGGGGCACTAAGGACCTTATAAAGTCTCTACCTCTTAGCGCTAACCTAAGCAGGGGGTCCTTGTGTAGGTCCTTATAGGTAGGCAGGGCCTTATAAAGTCTCTACCTCTTAGCGCTAACCTAAGTAGTGGGTCCTTGTACAGGTTCCTATAGGTAGGTAGGCTCCTATTTCACTTAGTGCTATTTATATAATAAACTATATAGACACTAGTAACTTTTCTTTTGTGTAATAGCTTATATCTATTATACGCTTTCTTATTCCTGTCCTTCTCTATCTATACAGTTAGCCTTCCCCTATTAGAACAGGTTGTAAGGTAGGTACAGTGTCACTATATAGTAGAGGTCTTATTTACACCTCTTCTTATATAAATAGGTAGTAATAGCTAACTTGCTTAGTTCTTACTCTACCTCTTTGCATAGTAGTAGAGTTGCATCGCGTAATAAAGCTCTTTCTAGATATATGTCCTATACGCAAATAGAAGGTAGGGTATTAAGTAATATAATGCTTAGCACTAGGTCTTAGTAAGTAGGTATAGAAGGATTACTCCTAGTTATATAATAAAGGTATATAGTAGAAGTAAGGTATAAGGTAGCCTTCTATACTTCTTCTTTATTACCCTATTAGTCTTATTTATTTTCCTCCTCTTTTGTATAATAGTCTTTATCCTCTAGCTCTTCTTTAAAGTTAAAGATATATACTTATACATCTATAGCAAAGGGTTTATATTTATAGAAGTTAGCGTATAATAATATATATTACCTTCTAGCTTACTAGGTATCTCTTAGTAGATAGTTAGTAGACTAGTATCTTTCTTTATAATATATAAAGCATTTCTACTTTATATAAAAGCTTAAACTTCTAAAGTTACCCCTTCCTTTTAGTCTAAAGGTTAATCTACCTCTAGAGAGGCTAGATCCTCTTATGCGATTAAAATTATTATATTATTAATTAGTGTAGTACACCTCTTTACTATCTTAGAGGAACTATAACTTCTTCCTATCTTTAGTAACTTAGAGTAACGTATAAAGCTTATTAAGTAAGCCTTCTACTATACTTTTAAGATTAAACATAGCTTATTTAAGGTTAGGATAGCTATAGTATACTTATATAATAGTAGTGTGTAGTTATAGTTTACTACTAAAGCCTTATCTAAAAGCCCTTTAGGCTAAAGTAAGCTTATTAATTATTACTTCTAGGGCCTTGTGTAATATAGTAGCTAGATTATCCCTTTTATAGTGTTTAAAAGTAAGAGTAGTCTAGTCTATCTAGTACTAATTATAATTAACACTAGTGTTAAAGTGCCTATTTAGTCTATTGTATAATTTATCCTATAGAAGTCCTAGTCTAATATTATATAGGTAGTAGGTACTCGCACGATTAGAAAGGATTCCTAAAAAGATATTTATATACTAGTCCTATAATATACCTAGCCTATAGTATAGTTCTCTAAAGACTTTTGCCTTATCTACTAGGATATTATACAGCCTACTAGTATAGTTATTCTCTTTACTCTAAGCTTTCTAAAAGAGGATATTCTTATCTAGCTAGATATAAGTATAATCTCCTAGTTATTAAGGAGACTAGGAGTGTCTAGCCTCTTTGTATAATATAGTTTATTAGGCAAAAGTAGTCTAGGTTTTAGGCTATTACTACTAGTGTGGCTCTATATATAGTGTCTCTGTCCTTATACGTATAGGGATAGGCCCTAGCTATACTCTATATATATATATATTACCTATAGATAGTGTAGGTTATATTATTAGGATTTAGCAAAGCAGTTTAAGTTATAGTTATAGTGTTATTATACAAAAAGTCTATAGCTTATAGTTAAGCTATAATAGTTTAAAGAGTTTCTTTACATAGGTGTCCTTTGTTATAGAATTAGTAGTAATAAAGCCTTCTTTTATAAGAAAAGTAATAAGCTCTCTTCTTACTATATAACTAATTTTATTAAAGGTTCTCTCCTTCTAGTTATTAAAATTTTTAGTAAAAGAAGAGATTACCCCTTTACTTTTAAGGCTGCTTACGCAATATTGCGTAATTATATACACTATATAAGTGTTTAGCTATTTTAGAGAAGGGGGTAGGTAGCTATATAGATCTACTCTATCTACTTAGTACTTTTGTGCAATCTCTCCTCTTAAGGTAATAGCCTTAATATTTATTACTTCCTCTATTTATTAAAGCTATGTTACTTTATCTTTTTACTAAGGAGGTAGTATTAATTATTACGCAATGTTCTTAAGTTATAGTTCCTCTAAGAAGTCTCCTAGTCTTAAGGCTATGTTATTATTATTTTTCTTAGTTATGCGACGTGTCTATGTTTAGTTATTACTAGTTTAATTATATAACGTGTTTACGTTTAGTTGTTACTAGTTTAATTATGCGACGTGTTTTTTAGGGTTGTAAATATGCTTACTATCTCCTTTCTTTTCTGTAGAATAGCTTAAACTAGATTATGCGACTCTTTATAGATATGCGCACTTTGTTTCTGCTTATTATATAATCTAAAATTTAATCTCTAGTAAAGGTACTATCTCCTTTCTTTTCTATAGAATAGCTTAGACTAGATTATATAACTCTTTATAAATGTGCGCGCTTTGTTTCTACTTATTATATAATCTAAAATTTAATCTCTAGTAAAGGTAATAATATAGAGCCTACGCATCTAGCTTATAGGGCGCTCTGTCTTTAGACCTTACTAGTTTATAGTTAATTAGAGTTAACTACTAATTAGTGTAGGTTTAGCTTAATCTGCGATTAAGTATTTAAGGGTTAATAGTATACTATTATATAAAGGGTAAGAAGTAGGTTTAATTAATTATGTCTTGTCTATTGTATAAAGAGGCAGTAAGGACCTTATAAAGTCTCTGCCTCTTAGCGCTAACCTAAGCAGGGGGTCCTTGTGCGGGTCCTTATAGGTAGGCAGGGCCTTATAAAGTCTCTGCCTCTTAGCGCTAACCTAAGTAGTGGGTCCTTATGCGGGTCCCTATAGGTAGGCAGGCCCCTATTTCACTTAGTGCTATTTATACGATAAACTGTATAGACAATTTTTATATTTAGTAGAAATACTAAGCGCGTAGACTATAACGTAGTGCTTATAACTTATATACGCTATATATAGAACTTAGTAAAGCTTTTTAAAAACTATATAAAAGATAAGAATAAACGCTGTAACTATTATATTAAAGGTAGTTATAGAGGCTATAACTTAGTATGTCTAGAGTTACGCGCTATATATACGCTTTAGCTAATACTTATAGGTGCTAAAGCTAATAAATAGGCGCCTTAATTACTTATACGCCCTTTATAACTACTACTATATTATAGTTGTAGAGACCCTAGGTGGGTAGTATAAGATAGATAAGTATGTAAAGGTAATAGGCTTAAAGCTAGCTTATTACTAAAAGTAATTTAATTAAGAGCTAGCTAACTACTAGCGTATTATAGCTTATGTTAGTACACCTATAGGTGTAGTAACCTAGGTGTCTACTACTAGCCCTTAGTATCTAGACTTAATTCTAGTAGAGTAGTGTTAGATTACTAGTGCTTTTAAAGTAGTTATTCCCTTTATGTAGTAGATAGTAAGTTTACACCTTTCTTTCACTTAAAACGTATACTAATAGCTTACTTAGGTTAATCTAGCGTTTACTTCTTACTGTAATAAAGGTAAGTTAGATAATAGTAATAAAGAGAGTAAAGAGGAGATTACTACTAGAAGTATAGTAAGTAAGAATAGTAAGAATAGTAAGAATAGTAAGGATTATAAGGATAATAAGTAGGGGGGGTATTGGCAGCGCGTAGTCTAGTTAGATCGCTTTTTAGAAGCTAGCCTATAGGCCTTAGGTAGATATCTTTAATAAGCTATAAGTGTTCTATAAGCTATAGTACTCTATAATAATATATATTATATCTGCGTTCTATATACTTTTTATTATATTCTTTACCTCTTCTTTATATACGCAGCTCTTTTCCCTTTAAAAATTAAGACTAAGTTATCTATATCTTTAAAATCTAACTCTAGAATCTAGGTATTGTAAGTTATATTATAGCCTTTTTAGTAGAGTAGGTATTACTTTTACCCCTTTTTTATTTACTTAGCTAGGATTTCTTTTACTTTCTAGACTGTAATAGGCTAGGGCTATGCCCCAGCCTTTAGGAAGACCTTAAGGAAAGGAACCGCCCTAAAAAAGTAGACCTACTAAGGAAAACTCTTCTTATAAGTGGCACACCCCCCTATAGAGACTTAATACCTAGAATTTATTCTTTATATTTAGCACTTATAGTTCTATTCACTGTCTAAGGCTAGCCTATAACATTAAATTCTAGATCTTCTAGAAAAGAGTCGTTTAAAGAAATAGAGAAACGTAATAGAGTCTAGAATAACCCCTTATAGATACCTTAAATATCACTAAGTTAGTAGAATAACTATAGAACCTAATTACTGCTAGAGACAAAGACCGCTCTACTATATAAATACTATAACTCTAGAATAAGGAGCTGCGTAAGCTCTTTATACACTAATAGGCCTACGCTAGCACTGCCCTAGGCGTATCTACCCCTACTATAGAGGACATATTCTTATTTACTAGTGTAGACTAGCTAATTTTATACTATAAACTACTCTTAAACCTAACTAAGTTTAGGGGCTTAAAGGCCTAGTTTAGAGCCTAAAAGGTTATAATAGACTATAAGCTCTAGGCTAATAAATAGTTTATTAGCTCCCCCTAGGAGAAATAGGCACTAATATAGGCCTGTCTAGATAATAGTTTTTAGGACATAGTAGTGGCCTTCTACTAAGCTAGGGGGGTAGACAGCTAGTTTAACCTATAGACGTTTATATAGTACCTTACCTTTATGTACACTAATAAACACGCGTAGTAAAAGGCTAAAGCATGCCTTAATATAATTAGATAGAATTCTAGAAGGAGTTTCTCTAACTTTTACGTCTACTTTAAACAAACCTTAGTAGAGGCAGGTAGTAGCTAGTAAAGTAATACTAAAAAACTATGTAAGTTACGCTACGTAATCTAGTAGGACATCTATATAGTTACTCTTAACTATAATATTCCCAAAGAGGACTATAATATAACTATTACTAGGTTTTTATAGATTATAGTAGACTTTAAAATAAAGGCCCTAAAAGATAAACTTACTATTTAAGCTACCTCTTATAAAAGTATCTAGCCTTCTTTTAAAGATCGTAATAGTAACATCTATATAACTTCTATAGCGGCGTTAATCTTAACCTAGCCTTAAGCTAGCGGGGAGGTAGGTAAGTAGCGCCTAAACTAGATACCTAAATATATCTTCTAGTAACGCTAAGATATAGGTATATACACTTACTACAGTAAACCTAACTATATAGCTAGAGCCTACCCTAATATAGTTTTACTCTAAGTAACTATAACCTAATTTTAGTATAGTAAGATAAGTACCTAGTTAGGAAAAGAGTAGCCTCTAGTCTAGCGCTAACGTAGGGGCTAAGCGCGACAGTATTAATAGAGGTATAATTAGAATAAGCTACTATAGTTAGAGTAGCTAGAGCTAGGATAAGTATAAATAGGCCTAATTCTACCCTCTATATATTTCTTAATAGCACATAGTATATAGAGGCCCTAATTAATATAGGGTGTAAATACTTTATAGTAATTAGCCCTAAGCTAGTAAATTCGCTCTTACTATAGTGTATTATAATTTTAGCCTAAGAGCTAGAATAGGCTACTAGGTTATTACTATAGACCTTTATTATAAAAATAGTAGTAGTACTTTATAATATATCTAGATAGTAATAGACCCTTTACGCTTATATAATCCCTAATCTCTACTAAGATATAATCCTAGGGGCCTCCTAGCTAGCTAAGTCTAGGGTAGTAGTAAATATTAATAGTAGAAAATTATAATTAGGGTAGCTAGGGGTCTTATTAGCCTTAATATCTAAGTAGTAGAGAGGTAGGGCCTCCTCGCTACGCTTATAGATAAGGAGAATAACGTAACGCCCTTTAATACTCTAAATAAAAACTAGAAAGGGGTATTCTTAACTTTACTCTAGAATATTACTTAGATACTTATAATAACGCTTTCTTATATAGTAGAATCTTTACCCCCCTATAATATAGTAGGGCTAGGCCTTACTAAAAATAGTAGAACTCTCCCCTTAGAACTAGTAAAGTACACTACTATCTTTAATAAAACTAATGTATCTAGCCTTTTACTACACTAGGGCACGTTAAACTATTATATTTACTTAAGGTAGACTCTAAGCAGCTCCCTTCTAAGACTACTTTAGGGCCCACTATATAGTATGTTTAAAGATTAGCTAGTAGAACTCTAGCGCTAACTTATAGAACTTATAGATAAGGGCTAGATATAAGCTAGCTTCTCTTTAGTAGATACTCTAGTCCTTCTAGCCCTAAAGTCTAGGGGGAAATAGTGTTATGGGCTAGCCTTAGAGAGTGAACAGAACTATAAGTGCCAAATGTAAAGGATAAATTCTAGGTATTAAGTCTCTATAGGGGGGTGTGCCGCTTATAAGAAGAGTTTTCTTTAGTAGGTCTACTTCTTTAGGGCAGTTCTTTTCCTTAAGATCCTTCTAAAGGCTAGGGTATAGCCCTAGCCTATTATATACGCTAGACCTTACTTAGTTTAAAACGTCTTATAGTTATAAGGTAAGCCTTAAAGATTTTAGGAGTATTATACTATAGTAAGATAGTAGTGTTGTAGGCGTTATTCTTCTATTAGGAACTTATTATTATTTTAGTAAGAGTTCCCTTATAATGTAAAGGTAGCCCTAAGGCAGTCTTAGGGTAAAGGCCTTTATTAGGCAGTTTATTTATTTACCTTATTATTATAAGGCGACAGGACGGCGCTCCTACCCTTTCTAATATAATTATTATATATTTATTACTTTAGTAGTGCGTTGCTATTGCAGTCTTCTTATATCTATGTTACTCTACCTTTCTTCTTCCCTTCCCTACTCTCTCTTTTCTATACTAACTCTAACCTACACCTATTCTAACTTCCTTAACTATTTATAACTACCTCTATCTTTACCTTTTTCTAGCCCTAATCTAGTCCCCCTCCTATTTCTACGCTATGCGCCCCTATGCTTTTATTAGCCCTTTAGCGCTTTTTTTAGTGTTCTATTTATAGCTATAGCTAATATTAATATTATTAATAACAGCCTCTAAAGTAGCGCTGCCTTAGTAGATATCTTTAGTCCTAGTAGTAGTAGTAGTAGTAGTAGTAATAACCCTCTAGACCTAAACTAGCGCCTTACTAAGCCCAGCTATACGCACACTAAAGAGGAGATTAATAATACTAAATTAGAAAAGATTCTCTAGAGCTTTAATATACCTACGTAGTAGCCTAATAGTAGTAATTACCTTTACCCCTTTATAACTTCTAAAAGGTGTATACTAGCTAATTACCCTAACCCTACTACTTTTACTTATACCCTAAAGCAGCTCTATGTTACTAAGAGCGTAGTCCTTTAAGAAGATAGCTTAGATAAAGAGCTAGCTAATTCTAATATAGGCTTTATATACATTAAATATATTAGGCGCCTAAGGTAGCTTAGGCGCGTAGAGTAAGTCTATAGCCTTATATTCTAGACTATTATTAATGTTTATATAGCTATTAACTAATTTTAGGGCTACTTCTATAGCACCTATTATCGCACTAAAGCCACCTACTAGTATAATTCCGCCCCCTTTGCTAATAACCTAGGCCTAAAGTAGGCTCTACGCCTCTAGATTAAATACGTAAAGCAAGGCTAGATTAATAGTAATTTATATATTTATAATTCTAGAGCGTATAGCACTAACCTCTAGAAGCCTATAACTAGAACACTACCTACTTTTATAGTAGAATTCTACTACTTAGTCTAGTAGTATAAGTAGTACCTAAACTTGGCGCTTAAGAACTCTAGCCTAATCTAGGAGCTAGACTCCCCTACTATACCCCTATTTTAGTATAGTAATAGAATAGTAGTTACCCCCCCCTAGTATAAATATAGCCCTAGTAGCACCTTCGCTCTAGATAACTCTAGCCTAGCGTAGTAGTAACTATAATTAGAATCTAGTAGCGTTAGCTAATAATATAGTAGGGTAAATAAATAATATAGAAAATTATATCTAGCGATTTAAAGAGAGTATAGGCTGGCGCCTAAATAAAATAACTTAGACCTAAGTGTAAACTACTAACTTACTTACTACTATTATAGAGTAACTTAAAATAGTTCCTAGCTAACACTACTTTATCTTTCTAGTAGCCCTAGCTTAATAGTGTATACTCTTTAACCTATATTAAGAGTCTTATAGAGTAACTCTACCTAAGCCTTTATTTAGGGCTAGCTTAGTGCACCCTTTTAGCTACTACTACTACTAGTGTAAAGAGTAATATAGTTATTATAGCCCCCCTTTATTCTTATCTAGTGTTACTTTAGTGCCGCTTTAGTTATTTTAACTCTAGAGCTAGTAGTCTTTAGTAGTTTTTCAATAGATAGCGCCTCTACTACGTTAGTAAAGGAATAAATTCTTAAATACTTATTATACTTTCCTTTATAATATTTATGTGTTCTTCCTTATAGGCTAGATAGGACTATTATTATGCCTATAGTCCCCCTAGGCGGCCTTAAAGCGGTCTAGAGCTATAGTGTTTATAATATTTTTAACTAGCACCTAAGTTAGTAATACCTACTTAGTCTACTTTACTAGCGCCTATTATTATTTACTCTAGGCGTTTTTAATACGTAGGACCTCTTCTACTTTCTATTTGCGTAGGTCTAGATCTGCTTCTTCTAGCTCTAGGGCTAGGCCTAGCTAGGTGTTAGCCTAAGTCTAATTAAGTAGGGGATTGTCTACCACTTACTTAAAAAGGTTAATATAGACAGTTTTATAAAAATTACTAGATAGGTCTAGCGTTACTATAAGTAAAAATAGTATAGCTATTATAGTGTACTTAACTTTAAGCTAGTTAAGTTTTTTCTTTAGCTAGTTAGTTTTTACGTTATATAGTAAGAACTATATTTTATCTCTAACTTAAAATTACTCTATAGGATAGTAAGTATAGTTTATAGCCTTTATAGTGCGCTACTATCTATAAGTAATAGTAGCCTAGGCTAAAGCTATCCTTTTTTTAAGGTAGTCTAAGAAGTGCTTTACTCTCCTAGTAGGGGTGTGGCTAGACTCTAATAGTAAGGGGATTCTTTTAAGGAGATTAACATAATATTTATTTAGTAGAAAGTTTAGGCTTAGGCCTATAGTAGTAGATGCTCTATTATTTAATATAAGCTAGTAGGTTAGGAGGTAGTCTAGCCAGTCTATCTATTTAAAGTTAACTATAATATAGAGGACTAAGAGTACCTTCTAGTTTACCCTCTCTATACCGCTATTAGTCTAGGGGTAGTATTGTAGTGTAAAGGTTGGCCTACGATAGAGAATCGGAGAAACATAGGGCCAATTAGCTGTCGTTTAAGATAGCTGATTAGGGAATAGACAAAGAAGGAGAGCGCTAACTAGATAAGACACTAAGAGACCTAATAGATAATTAGAGTAGTTGGATTTGTATAATAGATTTTAGATAGGATAATTTAACTTATTTTTTTATATTCTTTACTTAAGGTAAACGCACCTACAACACTACATTTTTAGTAAAGGACATAGGGCTGCTTTTAAAAGGATATAGAGAAGTATAGCGATAAGTATTTAGAGAACTAATAGAAGCTGTTTAGTAGACCTTTAAGTAGTTACTAAATAGCTAGGAATAGAGTAATAAGACTAATAGACTTTTAAGTAGCTATTAGGTACATAAATAGATAGACTATATAGACTTTTAAGTAGTTATTAGTTGTTTAAATAGACAGATTAATAGACTTTTAAGTAGTTACTAATTACTTAGAAACAAAACAATAATAGACTAATAGACTTTTAAGTAGCTATCTAGTGCTAGTATAGACTGTATGGACTTTTAAGTAGTTATTAGTTACCTAGGAATAAAATAATAACAGACTAATAGACTTTTAAGTAGCTATTAGGTAGAAAGAGTAATAGACTAGAGGACCTTTAAGTGGCTACTAGACTCCTAGAAAGAGCGAATGTAATAGACCCTAAATAATTCTAGTCTAAGCAACAATTAAGTTAGGGACAAAAAGGAAAGCGAGGTATTAGTAGTAGAATTCTATTAAGCGAGATTATTATCTATATACCTAAAGCTAAATTGCTAATAGAAAACTAATATAAAAATAAGTAGATAATAAAAAAAAATAGAAAGGAGATAAAATAGATTTATATAAGTTTTATAATAACCCTATTTATTTAACTACCCCTGCTAAGAGCAGCACTAGTTAGATAAGCTAAGGTATTACTAATTACTTTTTAGAAGATATAGACAAAAGAAAATAGTTTAAGAATAGAGGACTAGAAATAGGAGGCTTCTACTAAAAGAGAAATATAGCTTAGTTTACTTTAAGCCTAAATAATAGTAACGCACTAAACTTTAGTAGTATTAATATTACTACCTTCTTAGAAGACTATAACTTTTGAGTAGAAAAAGTAGGGTAGAGTAAGAAGCTTAAGAAATAAAAACTGCCTTACTTCTACTTAGGCACCTACTAAAAGAATATTATAAAGCTACTAGCCTATAGAAGCGCTTTAGTTAACTAGAAAGACTACTAGAAGATACTTTACTCTAAGTACTTATTAATAGACTTAGAGTACTAAAAATTAACTAGAGCCTACCTTAAGAGCTACCTTAATAAAGTAAACTAGTAGCCTATTACACTAAATAACTACTTTTATAAGTTTAATAGCTATACCTAAACTACCCTTACCTAATTATAAATTGTATAGATAGAAGTAGGGACTCTTTTCTTTAGAGGTCTTAGCTAAGATAATAAGACTATAGTTATGTATAGAATACTAATAGAGAGTTGCCTAAGAGGAGGTAATATAAACACCTATTATGTTGGTTTGGCTTAATCTGCAATTAAGCATTTAAGGGTTAATAGTATACTATTATGTAAAGGGTAAGAAGTAGGTTTAATTAATTACGTCTTGTCTATTGTACAAAGGGGCACTAAGGACCTTATAAAGTCTCTGCCTCTTGGCGCTAACCTAAGTAGTGGGTCCTTATATAGGTCCTTATAGGTAGGTAGGGCCTTATAAAGTCTCTGCCTCTTAGCGCTAACCTAAGTAGTGGGTCCTTGTGCGGGTCCCCACAGGTAGGTAGGCCCCTATTTTACTTAGTGCTATTTATACAATAAACTGTATAGACATATTAGGTGTAAGAAATATACAATTTCCTTCGCCAGTGCAGAGACTAGGATAAGGTAATTAGGGCTACATAGTAGGAGAAGAGATAGGTTACTATAAATGTGGCTTATTCTAAAACTGCTTTGTTAGTAATCCTACTTATCCTACTACCTAGGAAGTTCTTTAAGGTATAGCAGGAAACAAGAATAGGAGGAAACAAAAATTATAAGGAAGAAGTAAATATGTAAGTCTAAGAGGTTATTGTAAAAATACAAGGACTTACCCTTACTATAGAAGAATATAAGTAATAGAAGGCTTCTATACCTACTACTACTAGTCTTATTCTTAATAGGCTAGCTATTAACTAATACGCTTTTAATAAGCTTATAGGGCTAACCTTTTATATAGAACGTAATAATAAGTTATTTAAGAGCTCTTATAACCCTATTATAAACACTAGTGCAGGTACCTAGGTAATTCACAATTAGAAATATTAATCCTAGGCTTATAGGACCTATAGAGAGACTAGGCACATTATAAAGAACTACCCCTAGCGCTAAGGCCTTATTAAAAGAGGTTGGTACTATAAAATCTTAAACACTAATAGCTAGTTTTTTAACTTCTACTATAGCCTGAAACACCTTTAGATAGAGAAATTTAGGGGGCCTATACCCCGCTTGTAAGGAGATACACAGCTCTAGTACCTACTTAGGGAGATTAAATAGTATTTTAACGTTACTAATAAGGATTTAAAGAAGAATTTTAGCTAAGTACTAGGTCTAGAGGGTAAGAAAGCCTCTACTAATTTTAAATATAAATTAGGCTAATTATATTTTAAGTTAATAAGTAGTAAGCAGGGAGACTAGGAGCTAGGGATAGAAGTAATAAAAAGGGCTAAAGCCTTCTACGCTACTCTATTAGAGGTCCCTTACCTATCTAAAGAAGTTAATATAACTAAGGAAGTAAATACTACTAGGACTAGAGTAGTAGAAAAGAGCTTATAAGAATAATAGAACTAACTAAGTATTAAAAGGGTTATAAGGGCTAGAGTAAGTAAACTAGTATTAGTAGCTTAAATAAGAGACCTTTAGGAAAGAGGAGTTAAGATTAATCCCTAGTTACAGATTAGAGAATTTCGCCTAGGATCTCCTCTGCTAGTAATTAATAATAATAAATTAGTGCTATAGATAGTAGTTATAGAAGTAAACTAAAAGGCTTCTAAACCTACTAAAATAATAGAGGAGAGCGTTATCTAAGCTATACTAGAAGCTAAAGCTATAAGTAGAAAGAAGGGTGCTTAAATAGCCTCCGCTTCTTTATTAGATAAAGAGCTAGTTGCACTTATTAACACCCTAAATACTAATTCTATCCTAATAGCAGCACTAACCTAAGAGGTAAGAGGTATTATAGTTAAATTAATATTTTCTTAGGACAAACTATATTTAAAGGCCTAGTAACTACTCTCTAGGAAGGAAAAGAAGCCTAATAACTAATGTTAGAACCCTAGGTACCTGGCTGGGCTCTAGGATAGTAAGGGCCAGCTGGATGCAGGTGGAGATTACCTAATCTAAGGCTATATAGTTCCATCGCTAACAGAGTAATCTGGCAGCGATTTGTCTATCCTCTATTATCTATCCTCTATCCTACATACTACTATATAATCTACTATTATTTCACATCTAAAGCTAAAGCTATATTGCTTATGCCTAACTCTTAACATTTAAATCGCTTACTATATATATAAGTAGTTTAGTTTTAAAAGACTTCTACTTGTAATAACTAGACTATAATAGTAGACACTTTACAGTCTACGCGCTCTTATACCTAATACTAGGACGCTTAGGAGCCTATAGGAGGGGAATCTTTTTATTTAAGCCTATCTCTTATACTAAGTAAGCTAGAGGACTAGCGTGCTCCTTTTCTTATATATTAGGGTTAGTCTATGCCTAGACGCGCTAGAGAGGGCTAAGTTAGAACACCTCTAGATATTAAGGATAATTTTTCTAGCACTATCCTTAAATAGCTTAAGAAAGCTAAATAATAGCTTAAAGAGAGAAGGAATATAGCTAAACTTAATAAAATTAACTAAATAAGATAATAATAGGAGGTAGGAGATACTTAAGCCCTATATAAGCCTATAAGAGATCTTACTAAAACGTAGAATGCCCTTAAGGTATCTTTATTACAATCTTTATAAAAGCAACTGCATAAATATACCTAAAGGGACTAACAGGAGTTTAATTATTAGAGAGATAACTATAAGCTCTATTTCTAGTCTTTAAAGGATTACTTTGTAGATAAGGACCTTAAAGTCACTTACGCCCTCTAGTATGTATTAGATATCTACTATATAGTATAGAGAACTAAAATTTAAGCCTAGTTATTAATAGACCCTAACTAGTTACCCACTTAGGCTAACCTAAGGGATAAGATACTAGAAGCTTTAGGATCTTTTAAAGAAAGGCGCTAGTTAGCGTATAATTAGGCTAAGAGATACTAACAGAGACTAAATTAGAGCCTATTAGAGCTGTTAGATTATTTATAAAGTTACTAGGAGGAGCTAGGAATAATAAACTTTAAATAATAAAAGCTAGAATACATAGGATTACTTCTATTTTTTATCTAATAGTAGCTGTAAGTAATCCCCTTAGGGCTCTAAGTTATAGTTATAAATATTAAACTTTAGGCTTTAATTATTTATTAAATAGATAAGCTAAATTAAGGATCTTTAGCTCCTAACCTACACTTAAAGAGTATAGAACACTAATACCTAGAGTAACTAGATTCTAGGGGGGACGAAAAACTTTAAAAGGCAGTTAAGAGGCTAAAAAAGCAGGGTAATAGTACTAAAAGTCCTAGGTTAGCGCTATCTAGCACTAGACTACTAATAACTAACACTTCTTACTAGCATTATAGAAGGCTAGGCTACTTAAGACCTATTTACCCTATTCTAGATAAGCTAGCTGCACTTAGAACCTAAGATGCCTAGTCTATATATAACAGGGAATAAGGTGAGGGAAAAAGTAGGGGATAGAAGAAGTAGTAGCTACCTTTACTACTTATATATTAATAGTTGCAAGACACCTTAACAAAGTCCTAAAGGTAAGATAGTTAGGATCTCTTTTTAACTAGCTTTATACCTAGCTAAGGGGAATACTTATTCTCCTAGCTAGAGTTAAAAAGGATACTATTAACACCTTAGTAGATTCTACTTTAGTGTTAAACCTCCTTTTACTACAGAAGGCAAAAAAGTAGGGGGTTAACGTTAAACTATTAATAGGGTTACCTATCTAGGCAGTAAATAGGTCTAATATTAAGGTTTATAGCACAACAGTGCTATTAATAGAACTTAAGGACTTACGTAGGTAAAAGTAATAATAGGAGGTACCTTATATAGTTACTAACCTTACAGGTTATAATATTCTCCTAAGTTTACTCTAGTTTAATTAAGTAAACCTAAAGGTAAACGTTACAACCTAACATATACTATTCTAGAGACGTAACACTAGGGAAGTACTAGTCTACTAAAAAATCGCAGTAGAAGACGCTAAGTAGTTTAATTATACTATGTAAGACTTTTATATCTCTATATACACATACATAGTATCTAATATAGACGTACTAGCACTATTTAGCATAGATAGGAATAGAATAGTAGAGATGCTATCCTATTACTCTAATCTCACTAATATAGCCTTAAATAAGAACTATAAGGACCTCGCTGCTTATACTAACTACAATTTATAGATTAATTTAGTAGAAGGTAGTGTACCTCTATATTACTCTATATATAACCTCTCTATAGTTAAGTTAGAGACATTAAAAAAGTACGTTAAGGAGTATTTAGCTAGAGGGTAGATTCGCTATTTAAAATCCCTAGCTAGTGCCCCTATACTCTTTATAAAAAAGAAAAATAGCACTTTACGCCTATATATAAATTATTAAAGTCTTCATAAGATTATAATTAAAAATTATAGAGCTCTCCTACTAATTACTAAATCTCTAGACTAACTAAAATAAGCTAAGATATTTATAAAGCTTAACTTAAAAAAAGCGTACTATTAAGTTCGTATTATAGAAGGAGATAAGTGGAAAACCGCTTTCTACACAAGATATAGCTATTTTAAGTATACTGTAATACCCTTTAGCCTTACTAACGCACTAGCCTAGTTCTAGGGCCTAATTACCTAGATACTAACTAGCCTAATTAATGTTACCTGTGTTATATACCTAGATAACATATTAATCTTCTCTAATACACTAAAGGAACATAAGGCCTATATAAAGGAGATTCTAGAGAGGCTGCGCTAAGCAAAGCTCTTTATTAACCTAAAGAAGTGTAAATAGCACACTACTACTATAGAGTACCTTAGGTTCGTTGTTTCTCTAGAAGGGCTTATAATTAACCTAGATTAGGTTAATGCGATATAATTATGGCCAAAACTAACCTATATGCGTAATATACGCGTTTTTATTAGCTTTATAAACTATTATAGACAGTTTATTGCTAATTTCTCCTAAATAGCGCTACCTCTTACTAGTTTAACTAAAAAAGCGCCAGATAGCGCTAGGCAGGGGCTAGCGATACAAAGAGAGGAGAGTGTAGCCTTAGATATTAGGCTAGAAGGCACTAAAGCTTTCTAGACGCTAAAAGACGTATTCCTTAAAGTGCCTATACTAGTGCACTTTAAGTATAGACAATAGACACGTTTTAAAACTAACGCCTTAGGTAGAGTAATTAGTACTATTTATAGCTAACTTATACCTAAAGGCGATAAGCTAGGCTTATAGTAACTAATTAACTTCTTTTTAAGGAAATTAAGTACTACGCAGTACTACTATAACACTTATAATAAGGAACTCCTCACTATTATTAAGTTAGTTAAACACTAGCGTTAATACCTTTAAAGTTAACACTTTAAGGTCTTAACAGATTATTATAACCTTTAATAGTTTATAGAGACTAAGACGCTTATATTATATTACGTCTAGTTATACCTTACCCTAAGTAAGTATAACTTTATTATAACTTATAGGGTAGGATTAATAAATCTAGTAAACAGCCTATTAAGGCGCCTAGACTATATACTTAGCACCTAGGATACTAAGTAGAAGAATAATAAAGCCTTTATTAAGCCTTTAGCTAATCTATTATTAGAAAGGTAAGGCAGATACGCTCTAGTCTCTACTATCTCTACCTATTTTAGGAACTAGATAGGATAGGGCAATAAGCCCTATTAAGAGACTAACCCCTCTAGAAGTCTAATAGGATAGGGCAATAAGCCCTATAGAGAGACCAACCCCTCTAGAAGTTAGATAAAATAGGGTAATAGGCCCTATAGAGATACCTATTACTTTAAGGGATTAGATAAGAGTAGTCTTTATAACTACCTCTCCCTAAAGGACTAAAAGGCTATTAAATCTAAAAATTTAAACTTATTAGATAATAAAGTTAATAAGTTAGCGCAATCTAGTCTAAGTAGCCGCAGCTTAGAACTAACTAGCCTAGTATAGCTTAAGTCTCCCTTAAAGCGCATAAAAGCTATTAAGAGCTACTATAATAGCCCTCTCTTAGAACATTTTAGTATAACTTAGATGCTTAAGAGCGTTTAATAAAAGTTTCGCTAGACTAGTATAAATAAGGAGGTCGCTAACTATATTTATAACTATAAGCAGTACTAATAAGTAACCTATAAAAGACATAAGCTTTATAGTCTTTTATAGTAGCTTTCTATTCTAGATCGTTCGTAACAGCACGTAATAATAGACTTTATTACTAATCTATCCCTAAGTCGCTTCTTAGGACTAACATATAACGCTATCTTAGTAATTATTAATTAATTTTCTAAGATAGCTTATTATATACTAGCCTAAATAGATTAGGATAGCACTAACCTAGCTTAGGCTTAGATTTATGAGGTTATTAGACTTTATAGTAACATAGAGAGTATTCTCTTAGACAAAGGACTAGTAATAAAAGCGAAATACTAAAATACTTTCTATTATTACCTAAACTTAAGGAGGGTTTTAACCTTAGCTTTTTACCCTTAGTGTCCGTACAGTTTATCGTACAAATAGCACTGAGTGAAATAGGGGCCTGCCTACCTATAGGGACCCGCACAAGGACCCACTACTTAGGTTAGCGCTAAGAGGCAGAGACTTCATAAGGCCCTGCCTACCTATAAGGACCTGCACAAGGACCCCCTGCTTAGGTCAGCGCTAAGAGGCAGAGACTTCATAAAGCCCTCAGTGCCCCTTTGTACGATAGACCAGACGTAATCAATTAAACCTACTTCTCACCCTTTACACGATAGTATACTATCAACCCTCAAATGCTTGATTGCAGATTGAGCCAAACCAACACTTAGACTAATAGGCAAATAGAACACTAGAACTAAACACTAGAATAATACTTACAAATCTTCTACTCCCTAAAGTAAGATAATTAGGTAATATAGATCTCCCTAGCAGAATATGTATATAATAATAGTAAACATTTAGTAATAGGGTATACACTGTACTAAGTATGCTTTAGATATAATCCCTCTAACCTAACCTAGCCTAATATACTACTAGGTGGCGGGGAAAGCCTAAAAGGCTACTAAATAGTGTTAAGATTAATAGAAATACGCGCAAATATAAGAAAGAAGCTATAGGTAGTATAGAAGTACTAAAAATCTATCTCTAATAAGAAGAGAACCCCTTTACAACTTAACAAAGGTAATAAGGTATAGGTTTTAAGTAGGAATCTAAAGTCTACACAACTAAATAAGAAAATAGACTAGAAATTCCTAGGCCCTAGAGTAGTAGATAAGTGTATTAGCTCTCTACTTACAGCCTACTAAGTAAACCTACCTATATTAGGTAAAGTTTATCTAGTGTTCTATTCTTTCTTACTAGAACTATACAAACTACGTAGGAAACCACCCTACTAATAACTGCTAATTAAAGACACATTGCGCTAATATAGCGATAATATATACCAAGTGGACTATATTATTAATAGACAACAAAATAAGTTAGGATAATAAGAATACCTTATTAAATAGAGTAGATATAATCTAGAAGAAAACTCTTAGGAACCTACTATATTAATTAGCAGAAATGCGCTTAAAGAGTTCTAGAAAAAGCTTAAAATATCCTTAATAAGGTTAATAACTACACTTCTAGAGGCAAAGAAAAGAGGTTGTAGGCGACCTCCCTTAAAGGGGAAAACTAGCGAACGCTAAGAACCTATATAAAAATATTAGTCTAAGTTAGATCTACCTAGCACAAAATGTCCTAATTTAGTATAATATGCGAACATTAACTCGTAATTAGATACTATAGACTATTTTATCCTTTTAAAAACCCCACGTGTCTCCTATAGGGAGTTGAGTAGATAGTTAGCTAGTTAGGTAGGGTGTTTTAATAGGTATAGGAATACTAATTAGTATATACGAAACCCTTTAAAATTAGTAAAGGATAAGGATAATGTTAGTAATATTGTAATTCTAGTATAATCTAGTACATATTAGTATAGTTTAGTATAATCTAGATTAAATTATATTATTGTAAGGCAGAAAGCCTCTTATTACCTAAAACAGGGTTAATAACCAACTAAAATAGGAACCTATATTAAAATATCGCCTATTTGTGGGCAATAGCCTAAAAAGCTAGGCAAATGTGCTATTTAAAATTAACTAACGCTAGATTATTACTATTGTCACTGAATTCTGCTATTATGTTCCTATTTACGCTAATTTATGCTATACTGTGCCATATTATGCCTATTTAGGCTGTGTGGTGCTGTATTATATCCTTATTTAAATAATTAATCCTAATAACTCTTATTAGAGCTACTTTAAGTCGCTAGGCCCTTAGTATAGAAAGAAGTTATATAATAGTAATTAAAGTACGCTAACTTCTCTGTATTAGTACTATTAATAGGTAGGAAGTCTGCTAGAGGCTTAAAAATAGTAGATAAGTCTAAATTACGCCTCCTTACGCTATAACGCGCTAAAGTAGGAGTAGCTAGCGTAAATATAACCTTAGCGTCCCTATAAGCAGCTTCTAGTTAGGCTTTAGTGTTAGCTATAGTAGTTTCTACTAAAGAGATATTAAGGCTAGTTAGGATAGTTGCGTAGAGATAGCTAAGGACTTATTATATTAGTTAGTGCTAACTTGCTCTAAATAGTACTATAGTATATTTATACTAAAGCCTTAGCCTTATATAGGGAGATTGCCTTATCTTCTAACTCTATTTTATACTTAATATAACAAGCCTTAGCCTTAAGCGCCTTTCTAGAGCAAGAATAACTATATAGGAGTATACTAGAGTTAGCGCACTTATCTTTAAGTATAAAGGCCCTATTATAGGCCTAGAACTTCTTAGCGTACCTACGTAAGTCCCTATGTACTAATTAGCGCTAATTTGTGCTAAATTACACTAAATAGTACTTATACTTATTTAGCTTTACTATAATACGTATAGCTATAGCTATTACCCTCTTATTAGTTTCTATTCTTACCTTCTACACTTTAAGGAGCGTGTTCTCTTTATTCTATAATAAAGAGGCAATAGGTTTAGCTATAAGTTATAATTAGCCTTTAGTAAGATTAGCTAGAGCTGTAATATACTTTAGGTCCTTATACTAGACCTTGTATTCTTCTTTAGCAGCTTTATAGGACACTTAGGCTGTAGTATTAGCTTCCTTAGACGCCGCGACTAAGGCCTAGACGTCTATTTCTAGGATAGACCTGAGATAGACTTTAAGGGTCTTAAGGAGCCTAAGTACCTTAAATAGGGGCTATATATACCTATTAGTACCTAATAGTGCTAAATAGCGCTAAATAACACTAGAAAGTAACTTACTACGAAGCATAAGGTGCCCTTATCTAAATAATTACTACACTCCTTATAGTAGTAACCTTTAAATTGCAATAATTCTTATTTGTTATTATTTAGGTCTATCACGTATATAGTGTCTAATTCTAGGACACTACGCTCTGCTATAATTCTAATGTATCTAATATATAGTATTTTAGTATAAAGTCTATTAGTCTTAATTGCATTAATACAATAGTCGCGAATAGAGCGCTTTTTAGGTAGAGCTATTATAATTTGCGATAATTAGTACTAATTTGTACTAATTAGTGCTAATTAATGCTAATTAATGCTAATTAGTGCTAACTAACGCTAATTAATGCTAATTAGTGCTAACTAATACTAATTACTGCCTGTTAGTGCTAATTAGTGTTAATTATTATTAAAGATGTACAAAAAGTGTTAAATACATACTAAAAAGGTACAACGTGCGACTCTTTAGTATAGTTAGTGCTAAGTTACACTAGAATGCGCTAATCTAAGGGCCGTATAATGTTACTTACTATAAGAAAATATAAATAGAGAATAGGTCTAAGAGCCCTAGGCGATAGGATAACTACCCTACTACTAAGACGCTAGTTACTAGTGTGGTAATGTACTATACTAGCGCAGATAGTAATATTTTACTTTACCTAGGCGGAAATAGTTATAATTTAATATAAGGGGCACCTAAGTGCTGTATAAATCTATTATAACAATTTAGGCACTATCTAGAATAAAATAGTATAAATAGGAATAAACTAGGACGTAATCCTCCTTATCGTCTATAATTAAGCTATCTTATAAACAGTAGAACCTTTTAGATCCTCTAATATTAGGCTTACTACTAAGTTTAAGAAGTAGGGATAGTTAAGGGCTTACGCTAACTACTAAGTGCTAGTAGAGCTAGTTAGTGCTAATAAAGGACTAATAGCAATAAACAGTAAAAGAACTTACTAAATGCTTTACTCTTAGGACAAGAGATCCCTTAAAGGGGGATAATATTAGAACCCTAAGTACCTAGCTAGGCTCTAGAATAGTAAGGGCTAGCCAGATGCAGGTGGAGATTACCTAATCTAAGACTATATAGTTCTATCGCTAATAGAGTAATCTGGCAGCGATTCGTCTATCTTCTATTATCTATCCTCTATCCTATATCCTACTATACAATCCACCATTATTTCACATCTAAAGCTGAAGCTACATTACTCGTGCCCAACTCCTAATAACTAATTAGATAGAAGTAAATTAGGAAATGTCTTTATAAGGATACAGCAAAGATAGATTTTAATAGAAAAACAGAGTTAGGACCACCCTTAAGAACCTACTATTCTGTTAGAAGTAATAATAGAGAAGTTGCGCCCTAGCCTACACTAGATCGTATAAGGAAACGCTGCACAGAGTATCTAATATAGTACTAGAGAGCTACTAAAGGGAAGGATAAGAATTATACTTAAGTACTTCCTAATTAACTCTTAGACCCCTATACTAAAGCCGCTAAAGCTACTATAGCATTAAGAGGTTAAAGAGAGGGAGGAGTATAGTAATTCTAGCTTAGAAGTTAAGGATAGCCTTATTAGAACTAGAGGGGTAGAGCGGAAGAAAGAACTCTAATAAGCTATTATACTACCTATATAAACAAGAGGCAATTTACTAAAAGTAGTTATTTTAAAGAGAGTAAAAGTATTAGATTCTAATATAGACTAGAATATATCTACTTTAGAGTCTAATATTATGTTAAACTAGCCTAATTCTTTCCTAATACAAAATTAGAAAAGCTAACTATAAGTAGTTAGTAAAAGAAAGGGAGGAAGGATAGTAGAAGTAAAGTACTTAATAGGATTTTAGAAAAATTAACATAAAAGAATAAAGAAGATAGGTAGATAGTATAGGAAAAAAAAACAGAGAACACCTAGTTACTAGCTAAAAATATATTAGGGCACTAATTATTATCCTCCTTATTATTAATAGTAACATTATCTCTATAGTAGTAGCTAGACTAATAAGTATTTAGGGTTTAGGGCTCTATAAAGCTAGAGGCCCTAGTTACTTTAGACTAAAGAAGAGATCTAGTATAATTTTAGGTAGCCTAATTAATAGACTACTAATAAGGCAAGAGAGAACTAGAACAAGAATACTAGGAATAAGTAAACTAAGAGAATAGCTAAGGCTAAAAAGGAGTATTCTTCCTAGTAGGAGAATCTAGGCGTATAAGTAATCTAGGACTAGGCGATCTATAATTAGAGCTAGAACAAGAACCCCCTTAAGCTAGAGGACTAAAACCCTAAAATAATAAAGCACTACTAGGAGGAGACTAGAAGAAACCTCTAAAAGACTTTTAGAAATAATTTTAAAAGGCTGCTAAGGAAAAAGGACTATAGTTTATAGTAATAGTGTATTAGAGTTCTATAGGCTCCCTAAGAATAGGAGCATTAAGGACAGAAACAGCCTTAGAAGTATAACTAGAAAGAGTCTAAAAGTAGGTTATACTAATAAAAAGGATATTAGTAGCTAAAATAATATTATCTATAAAAAGACTAGTGCTAGGGTTAGCTAGCTTACCTAAAAGGAAAGAGATATTAGCTTAGGTAATAGGGAATTAGGACTAGAACTTATAAGAAAAAAAGTAAAAAGTATAGTTACTATTTATCTAGCACTTATTACACTCTTTCTAGTTTAGCAGCTTGCCTTCTAGATAGGAAACACTGTATTTACTACTAAAATAGAGCTTACTCCTCCTACTTTTATTCTAATAGTAGGTGCAGTGATAGTTAATTAAAAAAAAAAGGAAAATAAAAGGAGGCAGTAGTATACTAAATGCCTATATTAATATTAGGATTATAGTATCTACGCTTTAATAGAGCCTCTTTAGTGCCTAAGCTAAAGAACTTAGTAATAGTCTCTACTTTAGTATTACTAATATTAAAGTGCTAAATAGTAAGGTCTAAATAGCTATTATTCTTATAGACGCTAGTAGTGCGATGAACAGGACCTAAAGTAACACCCTATATACCTAGGCTATAGATAAAGTGAGCTAGTTCACGCAGAAAATCGCAGTTTACGCGCTAATTAGCCCTCGCCCTAACTAAGAAAATTAGTAATAGAATGCGAAAAGGTTTTAGAATAATATACACTACTTAATAATATACTCCTTAGTAGACTTAGAAAGATAGAAAAAGAGGTCTGCCTTTATATTACTAGTAGGGCCACGTTTATTTAGGTTATTACTACCCTTCTTACTACTAGCACTAGAAGTAGCTATTCCACCTAGGGTAAAATTAACTATAGCTATAACTACAGTAGAGTTATTACACAGGTATTAGAAGGACTAAAAAAGAGGGAGGAGAGTGGGAGTAAAGGTTAAGAGAAGGATAGAGTAGAAGAAATTCTAAGGTTATATACCCTAAAAATTAAGCGTAGGCCACCTAAGCGGCTTAGTAGAAGCGTTTATAAGAGCATATTACTATAATATTACTATCTAATATGCTAAAAGGTCTATAAATAACTTTAATTATAGGAATATAAGTAGTAGATAGGTAATAGGTTAGTAGTTAGGATAATTAGACACAGTTAGTTAGCTAGAGGCTAAAGTGAAATTATAGGCCTAGAATTAGACTAATACTACGTCGCTGCCTAATATGTAAAGAAGTTAATAAATAATTTTAATTATAGGAATATAAGTAGCAAATAGGCGATAGGTTAGTAGGTAGGATAATTAGGTAAGGGTGGCTAGCTAAGGATTAAGGAAATAATAGGTCTAGGAGGTAATTACTAATAAGGTATTAAAAGGGTAGTAAGGTAGTAGGCTTAAGGGACTAAGCCTAGAAGTAAGGGAGGAAAATATAGTGTAAAGGTTAGCCTATAATAGAGAATTAGAGAAACATAGGGCCGATTAGCTGTTGTTTAAGATAGCTAATTAGAGAACAGACGAAGAAGGAGAGCGCTAACTAGATAAGACACTAAGAGACCTAATAGATAATTGGAGTAGTTAGATTTATATAATAGATTTTAGATAGGATAACTTAACTTATTCTTTTATATTCCTTACTTAAGGCAAACGCACCTTCAACACTATAGTATACTGTAGAGAGGAGTTATTTTATTCTAGTTAATTTACATAGTGTAGTCTAGAACTTTCCTAGCTAGTTTAAGCCTCTATCTATAATTAGTAAGGTAGGAAAGCTATAGAACTACTACTATATATTATAGAAGTAGGCTGTATAGTACTCTACTATTATAGAAGTTATAGCTTCTAGTTATATATACTTTAATAGCTTATTAGTAATTATAAGTAGGTATTATAGTACTACTATAGAGGCCTAGGGGAGGTCTACTATAAAATCTATTAAGAGTTGCGCCTAGTACTAGTCTATAATTAGAAGTGGCTGTAGGAGACCTTACTACTTCTACTAGTCTATATACGTTCCTACGCAGTGGTAATTATACACAAATTAGGTAATGTCTTTAGACATATTATCCTAGTAGTAGTCCTAGTAGATAATCTTAAACATAGAGTTCTTCCTAAAATAGCCTATAACTAGAGACTTATATGCGCGCTGTATAATAGTAGTAGTAAGAGGTTTCTAAGCTAGGACCTAAAGGACTCCTTACTATAGAAGGGACCTATACGCACTAATTATATAGTCTCTAATTTTTTAGAAGGTAGTAGCTATTATAAAAAATATATAGTTACTATAGCGCACTGCCTTAAGCCTAATATAGTAGGGGGAGGACTCTACTATAACTATATTCTAGAGTGCCTATAGATGCGTATTAGTAAAGATCTAGGCCTCTACTAGCGCTGTTAAAGATCGCGTCTACACTAGAGTAGCCTAGACAGTCCTAGACACTATTAGTAGGGCGTTTATCCTTATTTACTAGGCTATATCCTACTTACGCTAGCTTAGTGCGTCTAGTCTAGTTATCTAGGATCTAGGCTAGTAGTAGAGGTAGAAGTAAAAAGTAAAGAGTAACTCTAACTACTAGTGCTAGTACTTACTTAATTCTTAGATTTTTATAAAGTATTTAAGGTTCTTATAGTCTATTAGAATCTTAAAGGGGCGCACTACTTTTATTAGTTCTAGTCTCTATACTTATAGGGCCTATATAATTATAAGTAGCTCTTTATTATAAATAGTGTAGTTCTACTAGGCTAGTGTTAGGGCTATAGAGTAGTAGACTATAAGGTGCTAGATTCCCTTAATATATTAGAAGAGGTAGGCTCTAGTGGCGCTACTTAAGTAGTCTACCTCTACTAGTGTATTACGCTCTAGGTCCTAGAGCGCTAGAATAGGGCCCTATATAAACATATTATTTAGGGCCTAAAAGGCCTCTTATTCTTAAGGGCCCTATTAAAACAGGACCCCTTTTTTAGTAAAGGCGTATAGGAGTGTAGCCTACTTAGAGAATTAGAGAAGAAAGTTGTAATAGAAGTTAGTAAAGCTAATAAAGTAGTAGACTATACGCACTATAGAGGAGGCGTCCTATTAATTAATTACTTATATCTTTGCTAAATTAGGGCAAATAGCCTTACCTACTATAATAACATACCCTTAATACCTAATCTTTATTATTATAAATTTATATTTCCCTAGGTCTATATATAGTCTAGCTTTTTATAGGAGTCCTAGCACTTATCGCACATAGTTCTAGTGTTAGCGTAGGGGCCCTATTATATAAATAAGGATATTATCTAGGTAAGCTGTATATATATTGCCTAAGGTATCCTTTAGAGCGCTATTAATATAGCGCTAGAATATAGTAGGTGCCCTAGTTAGTCTAACTAGGACTACTAACTACTTAAAGAGGCTAAACTAAGTATAGAATATAGTGTAGTATTCTTCCCCCTTTATAACTTATAGCTTATAGAAGGTAGCGTAGATATCTACTTTTATAAACTAAGTAGTCTAAGAGAGAATGCGCAGTGTCTTTTTAATAAGTAAAAGGGGGTACTAATCTAGCTTAAAGATTGCGTTAATCTCCTACTAGTTAATATATAGACGCTATTTCTCCCTAGGCTTTAGGGCTAGAAGGACTAAAGCACCTACTAAAAAGGAGCTAGCTTATATCTAGTTCTTATCTATAAGTTCTATAAGTTAGCGCTAGAGTTCTACTAGCTAATCTCTAAATATATTATATAGTAGGCCCTAGAGTAGTCTTAGGAGGGAGCCGCTTAAGGTCTACCTTAGGTAGATATAGTAGTCTAACGTACTCTAGTATAGTAAGAGGCTAGATATCTTAGTCTTATTAAAGATAGCAGCGTACTCTACTAGTTCTAAAGGAAGAGTCCTACTATCTTTAGTAAGGTCTAGCCCTACTATATTATAGGGGGGTAGAGATCCTACTATATAAGAAAGTGTTATTATAAGTATCCAGGTAATATCCTAGAGTAAAGTTAGGAATACCCCTTTTTAGTCTTTATCTAGAGTATTAAAGGGTGTCCTGTTATCCCCCTTATCTATAAGTATAGCAAGGAGGCCCCGCCTCTCTACTACTTAGGTATTAAGGGCGATAAGACCCCTAGCCACTCTAATTATAATTTTACTACTATAGATATCTACTACTACTTTAGACTTAGCTAGCTAAGGGGCCCCTAGGATTATATTCTTGTAAAGGTTAGAGATTATATAAGTGTAAAGAGTCTATTACTATCTAGATATATTATAAGGCACTACTACTATCTCTATAATAAAAGTCTATAGTAATAACCTAGCAGCCTATTCTAGCTCCTAGGCTAGGATTATAATACGCTATAGTAAGAGTAAATCTACTAGCCTAGGGCTAATTACTATAAAATATTTTCACTCTATATTAATTAGGACCTCTATATACTATATACTGTTAAGGAAGACGTAGAAGGTAGAGGTAGGCCTATTTATACCTACCTTAGCCCTAGTAACTCTAACTATCGCAGCTTACTCTAATTATATCTCTATTAATACTATTACACTTAGCCCCTATATTAGCACTAGACTAGGGGCTACTCTTTTTTTAACTAGATATTTATCTTACTATACTAAGGTTAGGTTACAATTGCCTAGAGTAAAATTATATTAGAGTAGGCTCTAGTTATATAGTTAGGCTTACTATAGTAAGTGCACACACCTACGTTTTAGCGTTACTAGAAAATATATTTAGGTATCTAGTTTAGGCGCTACTTACCTGCCTCCCTACTAGCTTAGGGCTAGGTTAAGGTTAACGCTACTATAGAAGTTATATAGATATTACTATTACTATCTTTAAAAAAGGGCTAGCTACCCTTATAAAAGGTAGCTTAAATAGTAAGCTTATCTTCTAGAGCCTCTATTTTAAGGTCCACTATAATCTATAAAAACCTAGCAATAGCTACGTTATAGTCCCCTTTAGAAACGTTATAGTTAAAGGCAACTATATAGATATTATACTAAATTACGCAGCGTAACTTACGTAGTTTTTTAGTATTATTCTACTAGCTACTACTTACCTCTACTAAGGTTCGTTTAAAGCAGATATAAAAGTTAGAGAAACTCTCTCTAAAGTCCTACCTAATTATATTAAGACGTGCTTTAGCCTTCTACTAGGCGTGTTTATTAGCGTATATAAAGGTAAAGTACTGTATAAACGTCTATAGGTTAAACTAGCTGTCTACCCCCCTAGCTTAGTAGAAGGCCGCTACTATATCCTAAAAACTATTATCTAGACAGTCCTATATTAGCGCCTATTTCTCTTAAGGGGAGCTAATAAACTGCTTATTAGCCTAGAGCTTATAATGTATTATAACTTTCTAGGCCCTAAACTAGGCCTTTAAGCCCCTAAACTTAGTTAGGCTTAAAAGTAGTTTACGCTATAGAATTAGCTAGTTTATACTAGTAAATAGAGATCTGCCCCCTATAGTAGAGGTAGACAGGCCTAGGGTAGTATTAGCGTAGGCCTATTAGCGTATAAAGAGCTCGCGCAGCTCTTTATTCTAGAGTTATAGTATTTATATAGTAGAGTGGTCTTTGTCTCTAGTAGTAATTAAGTTCTATAGTTATTCTACTAACTTAGCAATATTAGAGATATCTATAAGTAAGTTATTCTAGACTTTATTATATTTCTCTATTCCTTTAAACGACTCTTTTCTAGAAGACCTAGAATTTAATATTATAGGCTAGCCTTAGAGAGTAAATAGAACTATAAGTGCTAAATATAAAGAATAAATTCTAGGTATTAAGTCTCTATAGGGGGGTGTGCCGCTTATAAGAAGAGTTTTCCTTAGTAGGTCCACTTCTTTAGGGCAGTTCCTTTGCTTAAGATCCTTCCAAAGGCTAGGGCATAGCCCCAGCCCATTACAAATAGCGCCTTTACGTTAACTATTAGAAAATTAATATAATTTCTAAGCTAGGTTAGTACCTTTTTCTACTTATTCAAGAAATACTGCGTACCCTCTCCTAGGCTACTTAGTTTATAAAGGTAGATGTTTACGCTGCCTTTTATAAACTATAAGTTATAGAGGGGGGAAAATACTACACTACGTTCTATACCTAGTTTAGCCTCTTTAAGTAGTTAGTAGTTCTATTTAGACTTACTAGGGCACCTACTATATTCTAGCGCTATATTAATAGCGCTCTAAAAGATATCCTAGGTAATATATATATAGCTTACCTAGATAATATCCTTATCTATATTATAGGGCCCCTACGCTAACACTAGGACTATGTCTAATAAGTGTTAGGACTCTTATAAAAAGCTAGACTATATATAAACCTAAGGAAATGCAAATTCGCGGTAATAGAGGTTAGTTATCTAGGGTATTTTATTATAGTAGGTAAGGCTATTTGCCCTAATCTAGTAAAGATATAAGTAATTAATTAATAGAACGCCCCCTTTATAGTGCGTATAGTCTACTACTTTATTAGCTTTACTAACTTCTATTATAACTTTCCTTTCTAATTCTTTAAGTAGGCTGTACCTCTATATACCTTTACTAAAAAAGGGGTCCCGTTCTAATAGGGCCTTAGGGAATAAGAGGCCTTCTAGGCCCTAAAGAATATATTTATATAGGGCCCTAATCTAGCGCTCTAGGACCTAGAGCGTAATACGCTAGTAGAGGCAGATTACTTAGGTAGCGCTACTAGGGCCTATCTCTTCTAACATATTAAGGAGATCTAGCACCCTATAGCCTACTACTCTATAGCCCTAATACTAGTCTAGTAAAACTACACTATTTATAATAAAGAGCTACTTATAATTATATAGGCCCTATAAGTCTAAAGACTAGAACTAATAGAAGTAGTGCGCCCCTTTAAGATTCTAATAGACTATAAAAACTTTAAATACTTTATAAAGATCTAAGAATTAAGTAAGCGCTAACACTAATAGTTAAAGTTACTCTCTACTTTTTACTTCTACCTCTACTACTAGCTTAGATTCTAAATAGCTAGACTAAACGCACTAAGCTAGCGTAAGCAGAATATAGCCTAATAGATAAAAATAAACGCTCTACTAATAGTGCCTAAAACTATTTAGGCTACCCTAGTATAGACGCAATCTTTAATAGCGCTAGTAGGGGCCTAGATTTTTACTAACATATATTTATAGGCACTCTAAAACACAGCTATAGTAAAGTTTCCTTCCTACTTTATTAGGCTTAAAGCGGTGCTGTTGTGGTAAAAAGGGCTCGAACTATTATAGGATATTTAGGAGCAGAGTTGTAAAGAATACAAATAGCTAATTATAGGAAAGGATGCTAAAAGGGCAGACTATATACAAAAGAAACGAGCCTCTTAGCAAGAATCCCGTAATATAAATTAGTGGATCTAGAAAGAATTATAGAAGTGAGTATTTTACTTTAATACACCCTCTAGGTAATCGCTTAAAGTAGATTACCTATTCTAAGAAGTAATTTTTAATTGTCTAAATCCTTCCTAAAGATCTTTAAAAACCCATCTAAAGGCTGTTTAAAGATTAAAAAACTATTAAAAATTATTCTTCCAAATCTCTTTATCTTAAGAACAGCGATTCTATTACCCCCTATTTATTATAATAGTAAAACAATCGCTGTTTATCTTTTAAATTACAAATCCTATTGTGAATTATATCTAGAATTTCTTCTTCTAGTAGGTTAGGAGCTTATAAGCGTGGCACAAAGGCCTAGAGCGTAAACGCTTTTATTCTACTACTTTTTTTACTTACTTCTTATTAACTATAAGGTAATTTCCCCGCTCTTACTAGCTAGTAAGTACAATAGGCAGGCGCGTTTTAATTAGGAAAGAGTAGTAGTAAGAGAAATAAGTAGTAAGGAAGAAGCGTATTTAGCGCTTAATAATTAGATAGGTAGTAGAGTATATAAGCCCTTTACTAGCGCTTAATCTTCTCTCTTTAATCCTTTATTTTTAATACTTTAACTTCTTATCTAATTTAAGCCTATAAATCCTACTACTTTATAGTAGGTTCTCTTCTTTTAATTATTACTTTACACTCTTTCTATTATTTTAGAGCTTTACTAACTCTTTTAGATATCTAATAACCTAGCTAAAGCATATATAGTAAAGGCTATAAAAGCTACTAAATAAAGCTTCTAATCTTTCTACTAAGATCCTCCTACTTCTCCTACTCTACTAGCTCCTTTTACCCTAGCTCTAGGCCCCTAGCGATTACTTAGTACTCTTAGATAAGTAAGCTGCTTAGGCTACTTAAAGAGAGTTCTAGTAGGAAAAAGTAATAGACGCTACTATAATAACACTTTAAGCTTAGGTAGGCACTACTATACCTACTTTACTTACTCTTATACTACTATATATAGGATTATCTTATTACTTTAGCTAATTTTACTAATTATTTCTGTAGCTAGCTGTATATTTAGACTCTAGCTATAGATTTTATCTACTATGAACTATTAGAGGGTGCTAATATAAGCTTTTATTTTAAGATTCTTTCTAGATTTAGCTAATACTTTTTATAGAAGAGGCTAATTACTAAGCTATATAAAAGGGTTAAAGTAGCCTTATAAGCTTTTTTTTCTACTAGTAGTTAGGAGGAGTAAGCTTAGTATAGAGCTACTATTCTACTCTCTCTCTTTTAGCTAATCCTTAGTAGAGGATAAGGTAATTACCCTTTTATTTTACCTATTAAAGAGTAGCGTAGTCGCAGCTAATACACTAATTAAAATAGCTAGATAAGTAGCCTATTAGCTCTAAAGTAGAGTAGAGGCTAGGTAAGTGCTTCTCCTCCTACTAATTAAAAAAGGGGAGGCTAGGGTAAGCTATTACCTACTACTAATTAAAGGAGAGGTAGAGGAGGTAGATAGGGTAAGGAATTACCTACTATAGAGAGGAGGAGAGGAGAACAATAGGGAGAATCTCCTACTACTAATTATAGGAGAGATTCCCGCACCCCTATAATTAAGTAGAGGAGGAAGAAAGTTTATAAGCTTATAAATAAGCTCTTTAATCTTCTCTTCTTTTAATTCCTATTCTCCCTCTAATCTTTTCTTTCTTTTTTTTTCTTTTCTTATTTCCTAGCTCTAAATTAATAATTCTAGATAGTTAATAGATTAATTCTTTACTTACCTACTTTTATCCTATAATTATTATACTTATATTTTATAGATTTAATAGCCTTTTAAATCTATTAAACTACTAATAAGTAAGAGCCTTTATAAGACTATTAGCTAGTATTTCGCTAGTTAGAAGATATTGTACTTAAAATAATCCTTTTATATACTCTTACTACAACTACATATTCTAAATATCTATATAGTATAGTTAAGTAGTAATTCTTTTATTCTTTCTAATTACTAAACAAATAGTTTAAAGATTATTATAATAGACTTTTTATAAAGGTCTTAGATCTAGAGTAAGCTTAGTAAAGAATTTCTTAATTACTATAGCTTTTTTATTTATATATTTAAGTGCTAGAAGCTCTGCTTCTATTATTAAACTAGTAATAGTGTTCTATTAAGCTGCTTTCTATAGGATAGCTCCTCTAAACAATAAGATAATATATCTATAGGAAGATTGCTGTAATATTAGATTATTAGTAAAAGAGGCATCTCTACATATTAGTAGATTAGGTCTATTGTAGCCACTAAAGACTATAGCCTACTATCTAGTTTAATAGAGGTAAAGGATTACATAGTTAATAGTAGTAAAGTGTTCTTTGCTTAGATTTGTTAGAAAGTGTAATAGCTTTAACACTACAAAAGCTATATCTAGGCGTAGCATAATTGCTATATAGAGAGCTAATTCTACCTCTTCTTAAAAGAGCTTTATTTATTAAGAAGTGGCTTCTCCTATACTTAGAACAAGATTTTCTACTAATAGAGGTGTGGGAGGAAAGCTCCTAGAGTTTAAAAGGTTAAACTTTTTTATAATCTTATTAATATAGGTATTATAGACTAGAGGAATTAATCTTGCTTCTCTATCCCTAATTACTTAAACACCTAAGAACTACTCTACTAGTCCTTTTAATTTAATCTTGTATTTGTTCGCAATCTTCTTTTAAAAATCTAGGGCTTCTTTCTCTTTACTCTTGTAATAGAGAAGAAGAATGTTATTAATATAAAATAGAATAATAATACTTTAATTACTATTAAAGAAAAGGCATAGCTCTTTTAGTAAAGCTAAGAGTCTATAAGATTAAAGTAATCCTGTAAATTCCTTATACTAAAGAAGTAGTAAATCTTTTAAGCTATATAAAGCTTAATTTAATCTTATACACTTTCCTAGCTTTTTAAAACTATTAGGTAATTCATAAGTTACTAGATTAGCGGCTATAATAAGAGTATTTAGAAACGCTCCTACTATATTAAATTATAAGATTTCTAGATTAAATTCTGCTGCTAGAGCTATAGCTAATCGAAAAGATCTTACTACTAGGGTAGTAGTATAGGTAGAGTAGAGAGTATTCTTTTTCTAAAGATCTCCTCTTATAACGATTTAAGCTTTGCACTTTTTAAAGTATCTATTTTAATTAAACTTATAGGTAAAGACCTACTTTAAAGGAAGCAGTCGCTCTAACACCTCTAATTATTTAATCTCTGTCTAGGTACCTTTATCTTACAAAGTTAAGATCTCCTTATAAGTAGTAAGGAGGAATAGCTTCTTATATAAATAATTATAAAGGTGTTTCTATAGGGTTAGCTCTAGTGTAAGCTTGTCTCTATAGGTCTAAGCTATATAAAACGCTCTAGGCGCCTTTCTAAGTATAGAAGCAAATACTATTATATTTAGTATAATATATTCTTCTTACTTAGACTAGGCTTCTACTACTCCTAGTATAAACGTGTACTCTAATATTGCATTAAGATTACTTTAAAGATAATTAGTAATTAGTGTATAAGCACCTAGCTTCTACCTACCCCCTAGCTAATTATTCTAATTATTTTGCTTCCTTAATCTTTATAATAGCAAATAGCGATTTATTAGTTAGTTAATTTCTAGTACTTTACCACAATTTTGCCTACTTATTCTACTTACCTCTAAATAGATCTGCCTTTGCCTTTAGTGCGCTAGTAGGTTATCTACTTTATTTAGCGTAATTAAGTTATCTACGCTAGGTTAATTAGTAACCTAATTAGTTTCTACTAATAAATAGGGTTTTAAATCCCTAGATTCTGGCGGGCTAGCTCTGCTAGTAGTGTTCTAGTGGCTACTAGATATCTCTTAATTACTTAATAGATCACTCCTAAAATTACCTAGCTCTAGTATCTAATTAGGGGTTATAAGTCCTATACTTCCTTTCCCACTTAAGTAAATTCTTAGCTACTAGCTAGCTAAGCCTATAGCTTACTTAGTAGTAGGTACTTTAGGTTCCTAATTACTTAGCTAGCCTACTTTACTTTTAATTACTTAAGAGTTACCTATAGGTCTAGTAGTAGTTCTTGTATACTTATTTATTTTAGGAAGAATATTAAGCGCGTTTTTATACGCTTCTCCTAGATTGTTTAGCTCTCCTTCTTAGAGGCTTTCTACTATTTTTAATACTTTTATCTTTAGAATAGATTATTCCTCTAATCCTTTATAGAATAAGGACTTATTAAACCTTACGTTTTGTGTAGTAATTACCTAATTAAGCTAGAGAATCTATATTTAGTAGATATTAGAAGCTTTATAGCCTACTAGGTATTTAATATAGCCTTTAGGATTTACTTTAAATCCTCTTCTATCTCGCCTAGCTATACGCTCCTAATCCAAAAGGTAAGCTTAGTAGCTATAGGCGTAGATAGTACTCTAGTTTAGATAAAGATTAGCTATCCTATATTATATTTTTACTAGTTTAAAATAATAAAAATATTATCTAAACTAAGTATCTAACGTTTTATTAGGTAATTAATAGCCTAATTGTTAGTTTGGCTTAATCTGCAATTAAGCATTTAAGGGTTAATAGTATACTATTGTGTAAAGGGTAAAAAGTAGGTTTAATTAATTACGTTTAGTCTATTGTATAAAGGGGCACTAAGGGCTTTATAAAGTCTCTGCCTCTTAGCGCTAACCTAAGTAGTGGGTCCTTATGTGGGTCCCTATAGGTAGGCAGGCCCCTACTTCACCTAGTGCTACTTGTACGATAAACTATACAGATACTAGTAACTTTTCTTTTGTGTAATAGCCTATATCTATTATACGCTTCCCTTTCCTATCCTTCTCTATCTATATAGTTGGCCTTCCCCTATTAGAACAGGTTGTAGGGTAGGTGCGGTATTACTATATAGTAGAGGTCCTGTTTACACCTACTCTTGTGTAAATAGGCAGTAATAGCTAACCTATTTAGTTTTTACCTTACCCCTTTGTATAGTAGCAGAGCTGCATTACATAATAAGGCTCTTTCTAAGTATGTGCCTTATGTGTAAATAGAAAGTAGGGTGTTAAGTAATGTAATACTTAGCGCTAGGTCTTAGTAAGTAGGTATAAAAGGATGTCTCTTAGCTCCCCTAAACCCTCTTTTTTTTATCCTACTTTAATGTATATATACTTTCCTCCCTTCTTTCCTTGTTCTTTTTAGTATCCTAGTGTCTAGTGGCTGGTGCTTTATTACTAGTAAATGTGTATAGCTTTTTTGTACAATGCTGATTTTTAACAAAACACACATACACATATACACACTTGCTATTATATAATAGCTAATAATACTGTTAGTCTGTTAGGCGCTAGTGCCCTTACTGCTAGTGTCTTTATACTAGTTATTATAGGCTAGACTAGATTGCGCATCTAGGTTAACCTCCCTACTAGTTTACCTAGTATAAGGGCCTTTATATAGAGCCTAGTAGTAGATATATAATAAATCCTCTAGAGTATCTTTGTTTTTATTGTATAATACTAATAGGTATAGGACAAAGAGGCTAGAGTGGCCTAGATGCCCTCCTAGGACATTGTTGTGTAAATCCTAGTTAGTATAAACCTCTAGCGGTAGGCTGCTTACGTTGTACAATGTAAGAGATATTAGTAAGTAGTGCTTATCTAGTCGCGCGGCTAAGTTTAAAATAAGTCTTGTACTTACTTGTGCAGCACTGCTAATACTAGTAATTAGGTGTTCCTAGATTGTTGTGTAATCCTAGGTTATAAGTCTAGATTGTGTAGTGCCTGCGTGTGGAAGTCGCATAGTGCTTATTATAAGTGTTATGTATAGGGGGGGGTAAATGTCTTTGTCGCACAAAAGGGTAAGTGGGCCTAGTTTTAAGATATCTAAATTATTAATACAGAAAATATATTCTTTAATATTTTTGTATAATCTCCTGCGATGTGTTCCCTCTCTTATAATAAAACTATAATGTTGAATTAGTAGTAGGGCTTATACAGCCTAAAAATAAATATGTCTGTGCGAAGTTGTAGCAAGTTAGATAGAAGAAAAGAAAAAAAATTTTTTTTTTTTTAAAATAGTAAGTGAAATAACAAAAGAAATGTTGTATAGCAAAGTAGTTACTCTATTGTATAGTCCTTATTAATTCTGTCTACTAAAGCCTTAATAGTAATGTGTAGTTTATTTGTTAAAATTAGTGTTTAGAGTGCCTAGTTAGGTGCTTTCTTTGTATAAGTATTAGCAGAATTGTCTTTACTATTAATCTACCTAATCTTTATAATTTCCTATTTTTTGTACGACTTCCTAATTAACATAATGTTAATTATAAGGTATTTTTTGTTTATAGTGCCTAGTTGTATAAGGCATTCGTATAGGGATTTTGAGTTAGTATAGACTATAATAGGAATTAGGGGGATCTAAAGTGTTCGTACGATCTATTAGAGTGTTGTGCTTAATGTAATTATATTATTAAAACTGCCTACTAGACTGTATAATTTGCTTGCTAGAACACTTCTAGTTACTCTTTTACACTTTACTAAGTTCTAGTAGATAATGTTGCTATAGATCTTAAAGTCTTAAGTCGTCGTGCGATATTCCTTTGCTAGCATAATAATAAAGCTAAGCTGTGAGCTTAGGTCTCTATTATTAGTAAAAGAGCTATCTGTAAAGATAAACAGCTTTGTGTGACCTAGGTTAAGTGGAATAAATTTTAGTCCTTTTTGTGTATTCTAAATTTGCTAGTTTAAACGCATGTTTAGTGCCTTAATATCTTCTTCTATTAGTACTATTGTTTGCGCGGCAATAGATAGGTTAAATGTTACTTCTAGTTAGTAAACTAAAGAGATATATACACCTCTTGCTTATTATATAATATATTAGTGTGCAGTGTCTTTGTCCTAGGGATTAATTGTACGAAGGCTTTTAGCCTATTCTTTCTATTCTAGGGTAATAACACCCTAGGTAAGTTGGATTTTGCCTCTATTAAACTTAATTACCCTATTTTGTGTTAAGACGCTTTTGTCCTTCGTACGAAACTTTATAGTATAGAGCTGCTCCTTTTTTTATTATGTAAAGCTTTTTATAACCACACTAAGGGTGTTATTAGTCTAGAGTCTAGTAATGCTAAATATATTAGGTCCCTTATCTATAATAAGTAGGCATAGGTTGTACGTTAACACATGCATCCTTAGTTTCTCTTTATAGTGGTTGTGGTATGTCTTAAACTAGTAGAGACCTAATTCTGCTGCGCTATACAGAGGTCGTACAACTTACAGAATTATGTTTAGTAGGAAGAAATCGCGCATTTCTGCTAGTGGTTAGGCGTATAATATGCGAAGAAGTTTGTTAGTAAACTATATATAGGCCTAAGTAATGTCCCTAAGCTTAATGTACATGTTGTATAACTAAATTAGTATTATAGAAAGAGCTAACAGTAACCTCTAGTTTATACGCTAGATAGTAGGGGATTGTGTAAAGATCTTTTTTTTTTCTTTGTTTAAATAGCTAGTAAAGATAAGTCTTAATTTCTTATATAGTTAGGTTATCTTGCCTTTAATCTCTTGTACGAGACGCAGGTTAAAGATATAGCTAGATTGTTTATTAGGGTTGTATAATAAGATTTTAAAAGTGCTATTAGTAATAAGGGTATTTATTTCTGCTATATCTAATTCTTTAAAGGGCTAGCTAGGTGTGGTAATAACGCTGTTCGCACGAAGCTTTAGTGTAAGCTTAAAGTTATCTTTTTCTTTTTAGGTAATAAACTAGGTGTTTAGTCTTTCTAATCTTTGTTAAGCTTCACCTAATCGTGCGACTATGGTAGTTTAGTCCTTCCTAGGTCTTCCTCTTAGTCTTGGCTTTGGAGCTTTAATTCGTGCGGCTATAGGAGTATTTATATCTTATGGTTCCTGTGTACTGTTTTTAGTTGCGTAATAGTATGGTTTAACCTGTGTACAGCGTAGTTTTAGAGGTCTATTTTTAAGCTCTAGGATAATGTCTCTTCCTTTAATACTTTTAATCTTATATAGTCTTTACTATCTCTTTTTTTCTCTTTAGGCTATAACTTTAGAGCCTAGTAGGAGTGCTAGGGTTCTGTGCGATAATAGGCTATTCCTAGTGTTAATTATATAAGTAATTTTAACTTTAGCTTTGTCCTTTTTAAGCATTTTTATTACTTTCTAAACTGTATTGGCTTAGGCAATTAGTTCTAGTAAGGGTGGAGAGTCCTTATTAATCCTTAGGTAGGCACTAAAGACTAGGAGGGTAGGTACTATGCTATTAGGCCTAGCTATATTATTTAGTGCCTTTACTACTATCTATAGCACTATCTTGTTGTCTATATAACTGTTAATCTTAGCTCTTAGAATATTATACGCTTAGCGTAGTAGTGTATATGCTTTTTTAATCTTGCCTATAGCCTAGTGTGCCTTTACTGGCATTTGCCTATATTCTACCCTAACTATCTTCGCACGATTCTGAAACTTATTAGAAGTGAAATTAGTTCCTAGGTTATAGATAATGTAATCTAGTGGGCCTTAGTATATATTAATCTAGCATCTTATTAAGGCATCCTAGGTGTCTTATATAGTTATTAATCTTAGGAATTAGGCTGCTTAAAAGGATGTGTCTATATTAATAACGTGTAGGATATCCTTTTTACTAATTCGTACGACATTAATAATAATTTTATAGTTAAAGTATAAGTTATCCTAGATAGAGAACTTAAAGCGTCTTAGCGCTTAGTTATATAACTAGTAGTAGTAATAGAACTTCTTTACTTCTTCTAGTATAGAGCTTTCTACTTTATGCCCTACCTAAGTAAGAAGCTTATATAGTCTTTCTGTCTAGGGGTGTCTAAAATAGTAGTGTAGGCGTTAGAGTTCTGTCTCTGTAAAGAAGAGAGCTGATTCCTTATTACTAAGGTTAAAGAAGGGGTGACCCCACTTTTGTATAACTAGGACTATTGTACTGTCCCTTTATATAATAATATCTAGAATGTTATTAAAGTATGCCCTAAGTCTGTTAGCATCTACTAGTAATAGTAGGAATAGTGTTAGGGAGTTAAGAATATAGTAGGTTACTATTCCTATAGGGTTAGTAATTTGTATAGTGCCTAGAGATATCTAGAAACCCTATCCTCTAAAGCTAATGTTAGTAGATCCTAGTAACTAGTCTACTTTAGTAGTTAGGTTTTCGTGTAAGTAGGTAGTAAGCTGGTCCTTTCTTACTATAGACACTCGTGCGGCGCCTATGTCCTAGAGTTCTCTTTAGTACTTTGTACAATACTAACTAGCTAGAGTAAATAGTTGTGCAGGTTCCTCTATATTCTTATTATCCTTGCTATGTTAGATGTCTTCGCTAGTTATACGATAAAAGTAGGTAGTAGAAGTAAAGTATAAGGTAGCTTTCTGTGCTTCTTCTTTATTACTCTATTAGTCTTGTTTATCTTCTTTCTCTTTTGTGTAATAGTCTTTTTCCTCTAGCTCTCTTTTAAAGTTAAGGATGTATACTTATACATCTATAGTAGAGGGTTTATATTTATAGAAGTTAGCGTATAATAATATGTATTACCTTCTAGCTCGCTAAGTATCTTTTAGTAGATAGTTAGTAGACTAGCATCTTTCTTTATAGCATATAAAGTATTTCTACTTTATATAAGAGCTTAAACTTCTAAAGTTACTTCTTCCTTTTAGTCTAAAGGTTAATCTGCCTCTAGAGGGGCTAGATCCTCTTATGCGATTAGGATTATTATATTATTAATTAGTGTAGTATACCTCTTTACTATTTTAGAGGAACTGTAACTTCTTCCTATCTTTAGTAACTTAGAGTAACGTATAAAGGTCGCTAAGTAAGCCTTCTACTATGTTTTTAGGGTTAAACATAGCTTATTTAAGATTAGGATAGCCGCAGTATACTTATATAATAGTAGTATGTAGTTGTAATTTACTACTAAAGCCTTGTCTAAGAGCCCTTTAGGCTAAGGTAAGCTTATTAATTATTACTTCTAGGGCCTTATGCGATGTAGTAGCTAGATTATCCCTTTTATAGCGTTTAAAGGTAAGAGTGGTCTAGTCTATCTAGTACTAATTGTGATTAACACTAGTGTTAAAGTGCCTGTTTAGTCTGTTGTACAATTCATCCTATAGAAGTCCTAGTCTAATGTTATGTAGGTAGTAGGTACTCGCACGATTAGAAAGGATTCCTAGGAAGATGTTTGTATACTAGTCCTATAGTATGCCTAGCCTATAGTATAGTTCTCTAAAGACTTTTGCCTTGTCTGCTAGGATATTATATAGCCTACTAGTGTAGTTATTCTCTTTACTCTAAGCCTTCTAAAAGAGAATAATCTTGTCTAGCTAGATATAAGCATAATCTCCTAGTTATTAAGGAGACTAGGAGTGTCTAGCCTCTTTGTATAATGTAGTTTGTTGGGCAAAAGTAGTCTAGGTTTTAGGCTACTACTACTAGTGTGGCTCTATATATAGTGTCTCTGTCCTTGCATGTATAGGGATAGGCCCTAGCTGTGCTCTATGTGTATATGTATTACCTACAGATAGTGTAGGTTGTATTATTAGGATTATGCGAAGTGGTTTAGGTTGCAGTTACAGCGTTATTATATAAAGGGTCTGTAGCTTATAGTTAAGCTGTGATAGTTTAAAGAGTTTTTTTATATAAGTGTCCTTTATTATAGAATTAGTAGCAACAAAGCCTTCCTTTGTAAGAAAAGTAATAAGCTCTCTTCTTGCTGCATAACTAATCTTATTAAAAGTTCTCTCCTTCTAGTTGTTAAAATCTTTAGTAAAAGAAGAGATTACCTCTTTACTTTTAAGGCTACTCGCGCGATATTACGCAATTATGTACACTATATAAGTGTTTAGCTGTTTTAGAGAAGGGGGTAGGTGGCTGTATAGATTCACTCTATTTACCTAGTACTTTTATGCGATCTCTCCTCTTAAGGTAATAGCTTTAATATTTGTTACTTCCTCTACTTATTAAAGCTATATTGCTTTAGCTTTGTCTTTCTGCTAAGGAGGTAGTATTAATTATTACGCGACGTCCTTAGGTTGTAGTTCTTTTAGGAAGTCTCCTAGTCTTAAGGCTATGTTATTGTTGTCTTTCTTAGTCGTGTAACGTGTCTGCGTTTAGTTATTACTAGTTTAATTATGCAACGTGTTTGCGTTTAGTTGTCGCTAGTTTAATTGTGCGACGTGTTTTTTGGGGTTATGAATATGCTTACTATCTCCTTTCTTTTCTGTAGAATAGCTTAGACTAGATTGTGTGACTCTTTATAGATGTGTGCGCTTTGTTTCTGCTTATTGTATAATCTAAAATTTAATCTCTAGTAAAGGTATTATCTCTTTTCTTTTCTATAGAATAGCTTAGACTAGATTATACAACTCTTTATAGATATACACGCTTTGTTTCTGCTTATTGTATAATCTAAAATTTAATCTCTAGTAAAGGTAACAATATAGAGCCTACGTATCCAGCTTGTAGGGCGCTCTGTCTTTAGACCTTACTACTTTGTAGTTAATTGGAATTAACTACTAATTAGTGTTAGTTTGGCTTAATCTGTAATTAAGTATTTAAGGGTTAATAGTATACTATTGTGCAAAGGGTGAGAAGTAGGTTTAATTAATTACGTCTGGTCTATTGTACAAAGGGGCACTAAGGGCTTTATAAAGTCTCTGCCTCTTAGTGCTAACCTAAGTAGTGGGTCCTTGTGCGGGTCCCTATAGGTAGGTAGGCCCCCACTTTACCTAGTGCTACTTATACGATAAACTGTACGGACACTAATACTAGGCTAGGAATTATTCCTTAGAGCTAGCATGCCCCTTATATAATCTTAGGCTAGAGATTTAATAGTAGATTTACGCTTATTTACATTTTAATTACTTTTATTATAAGCTCCTAGCCTACTCTTTCTATACCGCTATTAGGCTTATGCGTATAGGGCAGTAGTCTACTAATTATTATTCCTTCCTAATTAGCCCAAAATTTGTACTAGGATTTCCCTCTCTATAGAAGTATTACTGTATTATTATTCTAGTAGATTTTTATAATTCGAAGCTCGTATTTTATATTAACAAGAGCTAAGAAATTCTGCTACACTCTTATTATCTTAGAAAGCGTCTTTGTTCTAAAATTAAAAACGTAAGGTTTCTTACTAAAATCTTCTTTAATTAGCAAAACCTAGTTTTCTCTATTTTAAGCAGTAGGCATATTAAATAGATCCTAGAATAATAAGTAAAATAGCCTAGGTAATTGTTCTCTAGGTCTCCTAGAGATTACCTAGGTTACATGTATAGTAGTATAGTACTTATAATCCTTTCTTAATATTCTAATAATCTTTATACCTTAGGCTGCAGTTACTAGAGCTTATAGGGCTCTACTTCCTATATGCCCTACTTAAAGGTGCTAGAGGTCCTTAGAATCTAATCTCTTAATATTAACCTAGGATAATCCTTTAGTAGTCACACTTATAATAATTAAATAAAAGCGGATTAGCTTATATTATAAGAAAGTAAGATTATACTCGTATGTTAGGTCTACTAAGACAACACTTTGTTCTAGGCTTCTAATCCTAAGAGTGTAATCTAAACTAAGGTACTAAATCTTTGCTTTCTTTAAAAGAGCTTCTAATATAATATTTATATAAAAGCCTTCTACTACTTTTACTCCTTAAAGCAGTAGATCTTCTATAAATCTCTTATTTTTCCTATGTAAAGCGTTCTTAATTAGTCTATTACTAATTTCTAAGATTAGGAGGCTTTATATACCTGCCTCTACACTTTTGTTTAATAATTAAAACATTCTAGGAATAAGTATTTTATAATTGTTAACTAGGTAAACTACTACAGCACTATCTAGTATTGTATATTCTAATAGAGAATAAGCGTTAAAATATAGAGTAGAGTAGACACCTAATGCTCTATTGTCTATAAGTAGATTAAATAGGTTTAGTAAAGTAGTAGTAATACTACTAGAATACTTAATAGTCTTAGTAGAGAATTATTTCTTATTCTATCCTACCTTCGTGATCGCATTACAAAGGTTCGACTACTTAGGCTACTTAAGTTAATTAAGAATCTCTAATTTTTCTTTATTAGTAAGATTAAATAATAATATTCTATCCTAGAGTAATTCAGCTATTGTGGTTTAAAGTCTTTAGCACTCTATTAGTTTCTACCTATAAGTATAAAGCTTATAGGGACAGTTTAGTTATTTCTTTGTCTAATTAGACAAACTAGAACTATTAGAGTTAGTAGATTATCTTAATAATCTATTAAAAGTGGCAAATACCCCACTTATTTTATTAGAACTAAATTAGATTAAATACTCCTAGACAAGCGCTAAAAATACCTTCCCTAGATTATCTAGTGTAATCTAATTCTGTCCTAGCGTCTTATCCTAGATTAGCTGTTAGTTTATTAATTAGGCCTAATCTAGTGCTATACGCGCGGCAATTGCATCTAGGAAATCTTAGGTAGTAAGTAGTCTACTAACACTAATTAAGTAGGTCTTCGCTTTTTAATAGAGGAGCTGCCACTCTTTAAACTAAGTCTTAGGACTTTGTCTTACCTACTTAGCCTTCTTAAGATAAGCGCAGTATAAAGCTTAAACATTATTTTATATAGCTCTTTTATTTAGTGCGAGATCTTCCTTTAATAGTTAAATTAGGGACTAAAGCGTAGTATAGTGTGTATTAATTAGAGTAATTATAGTAGGAGTAAGTAGATTAGGCAATACTATAGCGTTTACCTAAGTCTAGAGATTCTGTATCTTAGTATAGTCTACTTGCTAGTCTAAAACTACTACTCTATATTCTACTATTTATAAAGAAAAGCTCTCCTTATCTATTTTATACTTAGCAAACTCTGCTTTGTATAATTAAATACTCGCTATAGAGGCTGTATCTGTAATTAGTAATAGTTTTTATAGGAGCAGAGGTTATTCTAGCTTTACGTAATTAATTGCTAGAGCATTAATTACCTCTAGATTAATTTAGTTCTAGATTCCTTTTAAGTTTACTTAGAATTAAAGCTAGATAAACTAGTAGGGCTAGCTAGCGCAATTAATAAGCTATACTTCTACTATTTTAATAATTTTTATAATTAGAAATAGAGGGGTTGTATTGTAGAAAGGTTCTAAATAGAGTGCTGTATAATAATTTAAGCGTTACTAAGTAGGTAGGGAGAATTATCCTACGTTCTAAGCGCTAGGCTTATAACTATTGTAGTAAAAAGGGCTTAAACTATTATAGGATATTCAGGAGCAGAGTTGTAAAGAATACAAATAGCTAATTATAGGAAAGGATGCTAAAAGGGCAGACTATATACAAAAGAAATAAGCCTCTTGGCAAGAATCCCGTGATATGAATTAGTGGATCTAGAAAGAATCACGGAAGTGAGTGTTTTACTTTAATAGGTGCGCTATAGTAACTATATATTTTTTATAGTAGCTGCCACCTTATAATAAATTAGAAACTATATAATTAGTATATATAGGTCCCTTTTATAGTAAGGAGTCTTTTAGGTTCTAGTTTAGAAACCTCTTACTACTACTATTATATTGTACACATAAGTACCTGGTTATAGGCTACCCTAAGAAGAACTTAATATTTAAGATTATTTACTAAGACTACTACTAGGATAATATACCTAAAAGCGTTACCTAATTTATGCACAATTACTACTACGTAGGAGTATATATAAACTAGTAAAAGTAGTAAGATCTCTTATAGCTACTCCTAATTATAGACTAGTTAGACGCAACTCTTAATAGATTTTATAGTAAACCTCCCCTAGGCCTCTATAGCAGCACTACGATACCTACTTATAATTACTAATAGGCTATTAAAGTATATATAACTAGAAGCTATAATCTTTATAATAGTAGAGCACTATACACCCTACTTTTATAATATATAGTAGTAGTTCTATAGCTTCCCTACCTTACTAATTATAGATAGAGGCTTAGACTAGCTAAAGAAGTTCTAGACTACGCTATATAAATTAACTAGAATAAAGTAACTCCTCTCTACAGTATACTACCCTTAAACTAATAGCGGCATAGAAAAAATAAACTAGGAGGTACTCTTAGTCTTCTATATTATAGTTAACTTTAAATAAATAAACTAGCTAGACTACCTCCTAGCCTACTAGCTTATATTAAATAATAAAGTATCTACTACTATAGGCCTAAGTTTAAACTTTTTACTAAATAGATATTACGTTAATCTCTTTAAGAGAATCCCCTTACTAGCAAAGTCTAACTGTATCCCTAGTAGGAGAGTAAAGCACTTTCTAGACTACCTTAAAAAAGGGATAGCTTTAGCCTAAGCTACTATTACTTATAAATAGTAGCGTACTATAAAGGCTATAAACTACACTTACTACCCTATAGAGTAATTCTAAGTTAGAGATAAAATATAGTTCTTACTACATAATATAAAAACTAACTAGCTAAAGAAGAAACTTAACTAGTTTAAGATTAAGTATATTATAATAGTTATACTATTCCTACTTATAGTAACACTAGACCTACCTAATAATCTCTATAAAACTATCTATATTAATTTTCTTAAGTAAGTAGTAAACAATTCCCTATCTAGTTAGACCTAGACTAACGCCTAGCTAGGTCTAGCTTTAGAGCTAGAAGAAGCAGACCTAAACCTATATAAATAGAAAGTAGAGGAGATTCTACGCATTAAGAACACCTAAAGAAAATAATAATAGGCGCTAGTAAAGTAAACTAAGTAGGTATTGCTAACTTAGGTGCTAGTTAAAAATATTATAGATACTATAGCTCTAGACTACTATGGTGCTATAGGTGCGTTTGCCTTAAGTGAGGAATATAAAAGAATGAGTTAAGTTCTCATATCCAAAATCTATTATACAAATCCAACTACTCTAATTATCTATTAGGTCTCTTTGTGTTTTTTCTAGTTAGCGCTCCCTTCTCTTCCTTTGTCTATTCCCTAATTAGCTATTTTAAATAACAGTTAATTGGCCCTATGTTTCTCTAATTCTCTATTATAGGCTAACTTTTACACTACATTTTCCTCCCTCTCTTCTAGGCTTAGTCTCTTAAGCCTAGTACCTTACTACCTTTTTAACACCTTATTAGTAGTTACCTCCTAGACCTATAATTTCCTTAATCTTTAGCTAGCCACCTTTACCTAATCATCCTACCTGCTAACCTATCGCCTATCTGCTGCTTATGTCCCTATAATTAAAGTTGTTTATTAACTTCTTTATATATTAGGCAGCGACGTAGTGTTAGCCTAATTCTAGGCCTATAATTTTACTTTAGCCTCTAGCTAACTAACTGTGCCTAATTATTCTACCTGCTAACCTATCGCCTATCTACTGCTTATGTCCCTATAATTAAAGTTATTTATAGACCTTTTAGTATATTAGATAGTAATATCGCGGCAATATTCTCTTATAAACGCTTCTACTAAGCTGCTTAGGTAGCCTACGCTTAATCTTTAGGGTATATAACTTTAGGATTTCTTCTACTCTATCTTTCTTTTAACCCTTACTCTTACTCTCCTCTTTCTCTTTTAGTCCTTCTAATACCTATTTAATAACTCTGCTGCAGTTATAGTTATAGTTAACTATACCCTAGGTAGAATAGCTACTTCTAGTGCTAGTAGTAGGAAGGGTAGTAATAACCTAAATAAGTGTGGCCCTTATTAGCGATATAAAGGCGGACCTCTTTATCTATCCTTTAAAGTCTACTAAGGAGTACATTATTAAGTAGTGTATATTATCTTAAAAAATTTTTATATTCTGTTACTAACCTTCCTAGTTAGGGTAAGGGCTAATTAGTGTATAAACTATAATCTTCTATGTAAACTAGCTTACCTTATCTATAGCCTAGGTATATAGGGTGTTACCCTAGGTCTTATTCCTCGCACTACTAGCGTCTATAAAAATAATAGTTATTTAGACCTTACTATTTAGCACTTTAATATTAGTAATACTAAAGTAGAGACTATTACTAAGTTCTTTAGCTTAGGCACTAGGGAGGCTCTATTAAAATGTAGATACTATAATGCTAACATTAATATAGGTATCTAGTATACTACTACTTTCTCTTGTTTTCTTTCTTCTTCTCTAATTAACTATTACTATACCTACTGCTAGAATAAGAGTAGGAGGAGTAAGCTTTATTTTAGTGGGAAATATAGCGTTTCCTATCTAGAAGGTAAGCTGCTAAACTAGAAAAGGTATAATAAGTACTAGATAAATAGTAACTATGCCTTTTACTTTTTTTATTATAAGTTCTAGTTCTAATTCCCTATTACCTAAGGTAATATCTCTTTCTTTTTAGGTAAGCTAGCTAACCCTAGCACTAGTCCTTTTATACATAATATTATTTTAGCTACTAATATCTTTCCTATTAGTATAACCTACTCTTAGGCTCCTTTTAGTTACACTTCTAAGGCTGTTTCTGCCCTTAATACTTTTATTCCTAAAGAGCCTGTAGAACCCTAATATACTATTACTATAAACTATAGTCCTTTTTCTTTAGTAGCCCTTTAAGATTATTTCTAAAGGTCTTTTAAAGGTTCCCTCTAGTTTCCTCTTAGTAGTGCTTTATTATTTTAGGGTTTTAGTCCTCTAGCTTAAGGGGATTCTTATTCTAGCTCTAATTATAGATTACTTAGTTCTAGATTACCTATGCGTCTAGATTCTTTTACTAGAAAAAATGCTCCTTTTTAGCTTTAGCTATCCTCTTAGTCTACTTATTTTTAGTATTCTTATTCTAGTTCTTTCTTGCCTTATTAGCAGTCTATTAATTAGGCTACTTAAAATTGTGCTAGATCTCTTCTTTAGTCTAAGATAACTAGGGCCTCTAGCTCTATAGAGCCCTAAACCCTAAATACTTATTAGTCTAGCCGCTACTATAGAGATAATATTACTGTTAATAATAAAAAAGATAATAATTAGTGCCCTAATATATCTTTAGCTAGTAACTAGGTGTTCTTTGTTTTTATTTTCTTTCTTTCTCCCTCTCTTTTACTAACTACTTATAGTTAGCTTTTCTAATTCTATATTAGGAAAGGATTAAGCTAGTTTAATATAATATTAGACTCTTAGGTAGATATATCTTAGTTTATATTAAAATCTAATACTTTTACTCTCTTTAAAATAACTACCTTTAGTAAATTGCCTCTTGTCTATATAGGTGGCATAATAGCCTATTAGAGTTCTTTCTTCTACTCTGCCCTTTTAGTTCTTATAAGACTATCCTTAAATTTTAAACTAGAATTACTATGCTTCTCTCTTTCTTTAACCTTTTAATAGCGTAGTAATTTTAGTAGCTTTAGTAGTAGAGTCTAAGAGTTAATTAGTAGGTCTTTAGGTATAATCCTTATCTTTCCTCTTAGTACCTGTGCTTTATTATCTAGGGTGTGCTAGTAGAAGCGCTTAAGGTAGTTACTATACGTAATATACTAGAATATAACTCTATTAAGCTCTTCTAGTTAGTAATATAACTAGCTAGGGTAGTTAATAGAGATTTAGTAAGGGCCTAGCTAGTAATTCCTTATCTTTACGGCTATTAACTTGTCTATAGCCCTAATTAAATCCTAAACTAGCACTAGGTCTCCTTTGTAAAAGTCTAGTTAATAGGCTTTACTAAAATCCTATTACTCTACTCCTTTAAGGCGTATTCTTTTTAACCTAAATAGCGCCTCTAAAAGTTTATTACCTCTCTATTCTAACTACTTAGCCCTTAGGGCAAGTAGATCTAATTAGTTCTCTACTTTTAACTATAGTAGGGTCTGCCAGCTTTTAATCGCCAGCTTAATAGGTAGTATAGGTTAAAAACTAGTTATTATCTCTGTAGGTGCTAACCCTATGCTTTATTAAATTAAAACCCTCTTAGCCTATACTACTATAGGTAAATTGTACTCCTAATTATTTTCTAGCTTTATAAGCGCTGTAATAAGTAATTAGTAACCTTGTTTAACTAGTTCTTAAACCTTAGAGTTATAGGAGAAAGCTTAGATATAGTGTATTTTATAGTGTCTAGCTAGTGCTTTAACTACTAATTTATTTTTAGGCCCCCTATCTACACTTAGTTAAGGAAACACCCCCTACCTATAGATAATATCCTTATAGAAGAACTTTACAATACTTTCTAAATCTACTCTAATAAGCGCTCTAGCTTTAGGCTATCCTAAGGCGTATTCCCTAGTAATAATAAGGAAGAATTTCTAATGCTTACTTATAGACATGTAGGTAATATTAATAGTCTATTATTTAAACAAGGTCTTAAAGTTACTAATTTTAAGGCTTATCTCTATCTAATTACCTTATTTAGTAGCATAGATAGTATATTTCTTTAGCTTAGTTTAAATTGTGTTAAACTAGCTCTACTACTAGAACTAAGATTAAATCGCAGCATTTATAGCCTAGATTCCTTTATAGTAGAGGTGCTAGTAGACCTCCTAAACAAGTGCCTTTTAAATATCTAGGTTATTAATTACACTTTAGATAGCAAGATTTAAGGTTAACTTTTTAAATAGTAGGTTTACTTTTACAAAAAAGGTTTAGGCCTTCTTTATCTATAAAAGGCGGCTTTTCTAGGGTATTAGCCTATTAGGTCTTGTTGTGGTAAAAAGGGCTCGAACTATCACAGGATATTCAGGAGCAGAGTTGTAAAGAATACAAAGAGCTAATTGTAGGAAAGGATACTAAAAGGGCAGACTATATATAAAAGAAACGAGCCTCTTAGCAAGAATCCTGTGATCTGAATTAGTGGATCTAGAAAGAATTACAGAAGTAAGTGTTTTACTTTAACACACCCCCTAGGTGATCGCTTAAAGCGGATCACTTATCCTAAGAAGTAATCTATAATTGTCTAAATCCTTCCTAAAGATCTTTAAAAAAACCGTCTAAAGGCTGTTTAAAGATTAAAAAACTATTAAGAATTATTCTTCTAAATCTCCTTATCTTAAGAACAGTAATTCTATCACCTCCTACTTATTGTGATAGCGAAACAATCACTGTTTATCTTTTAAATTACGAATCCTATTATAAATCGTGTCCAGAATCTCTTCTTCTAGTGGGTTAGGAGCTTATAAGCGTAGCACAAAGGCCTAGAGCGTAAATGCTTTTATTCTACTACTTTTTTCGCTTACTTCTTATTAACTATAAAGTAATTTCCCCGCTCTTACTAGCTAGCAAGTATAATAGGCAGGCGCGTTTTAATTAGGAAAGAGCAGTAGTAAAAGAAATAAGTAGTAAAGAAGGAGCGCATTTAGCGCTTAATAATTAGATAGGTAGTAGAGTATATAAGCCCTTTACTAGCGCTTAATCTTCTCTCTTTAATCTTTTACTTTTAACGCTTTAACCTCTTATCTAATTTAAGCCTACTAGTTTAAGCCTTTAAATTCTACTACTTTATAGTAAGTTCTCTTTTTCTAATTATTACCTTACGCTCTTTCTATTATTTAGAGCTTTACTAACTCTTTTAAATATCTAATAACCTAGCTAAAGCACGCGTAGTAAAGGCTGTAAAAGCTACTAAATAAAGCTCCTAATCCTCCTACTAAGATTCTCCTACTCTACTAGCTTCTTCTGCCCTAGCTTTAGGCCCCTAGTAATTACTTAGTGCTCTTAGATAAGTAAGCTACTTAGGCTGCTTAAAAGGAGCTCTAGCAGGAAAGAGTAATAAACGCTACTATAATAACACTTTAAGCTTAGGCAGGCGCTACTATACCTACTTTACTTACTCTTACACTACTATATATAGGGTTATTCTGTCACTTTAGCTAATTCTATTAATTATTTCTGTAGCTAGCCGCATATTTAGACTCTAGCTATAGATTTTATCTGCTATTAACTATTAGAGGGTGCTAATATAAGCTTTTATTCTAAAATTCTTTCTAGATTTAGCTAATACTTTCTATAAGAGAGGCTAATCACTAAGCTACGTAAGAGGGTTAAAGTAGCTTTATAAGCTCCTCCTTCTACTAGCAGTTAGGAGGAGTAAGCTTAGTATATAGCTACTATTCTACTCCTTCCCTCCTAGCTAATTCTTAGTAGAGGATAAGGTAATTACCCTCCTACCCTACCTATTAAGGAGCAGCGCAGTCGCAGCTAATACTCTAATTAAAATAGCTAAATAAGCGGCCTATTAGCTCTAAAGTAGGATAGAGGCTAGGTAAGTACTTTTCCTCCTACTAATTAAAGGAGAGGAGACTAGGGTAAGCTATTACCTACTACTAATTAAAGGAGAGGTAGAGGAGGTAAATAGGGTAAGGAATTACCTACTACAGAGAGGAGGAGAGGAGGAGGATAGGGAGAATCTCCTACTACTAATTATAGGGGAGATTCTCGCACCCCTATAATTAAGCAGAAGAGGAAAAGGGTCTATATACTTATAGATAAGCTCTTTAATCTCCTTTTCCTCTAATTTCTATTCTCCCTCTAATCTTTTCTTTTTTTTCTTTTTCTTTTCTTATTTCTTAGCTCTAAATTAATAATTCTAAGTAGTTAATAGATTATTTCTCTACTTACCTACTCTTATTCTGTGATTGTTATGCTTATATTTTATAGATTTAATAGCCTTTTAAATCTATTAAACTGCTAATAAGTAAGAGCCTTTGTAAGGCCATCTACTAGTATTTTACTAGTTAGAAGATATTCTACTTAAAATAATCCTTTCGCATGCTCTTACCACAACTATATATTCTAAATATCTATATAGCGTAGTTAAGTAGTGATTCTTTTGTTCTTTCTAATCACTAAATAAATAGTTTAAAGATTATTGTAATAGACCTTTTATAAAGGTCCTAGATCTAGAGTAAGCTTAGTAAAGAATCTCTTAATCGCTATAGCTTCTTTACTTATATATTTAAGCGCTAGAAGCTCTGCTTCTATTATTAAAGTAGTAATTATGTTCTATTAAGCTGCTTTCTATAGGATAGCTCCTCTAAACAATAGGATAATATATCTATAGGAAGATCGCCGTAATATTAGATTATTAGCGAAAGAAGCATCTCTACATATTAGCAGATTAGGTCTATTATAGCTACTAAAGACTATAGCCTACTATCTAGTTTAATAGAGGTAAAGAATCACACAATTAATAGCAGCAAAGTGTTCTTTACTTAGATTTATTAGAAAGTGTAATAGCTTTAACACTGCAAAGGCTATATCTAGGCGTAGCATAATTACTGTGTAGAGAGCTAATCCCACCTCTTCTTAAAAGAGCTTTATTTATTAAGGAGTGGCTTCTCCTGTGCTTAGAATAAAATCTTCTACTAATAGAGGTGTAAGAGAGAAGCTCCTAGAGTTTAAAAGGTTAAACTTTTTTATAATCTTATTAATATAGGTATTATAGACTAGAGAAATTAATCTTACTTCTCTATCCCTAATTACTTAAACACTTAGGAACCACTCTACTAGTCCTTTTAATTTAATCTTATATTTGTTCGCGATCTTCTTCTAAAAATCTAGGGCTTCTTTATCTTTACTCTTGTAATAGAGAAGAAGAATGTTGTTAATATAAAATAGAATAATAATACTTTAATTACTATTAAAGAAAAGGCATAGCTCTTCTAGCGAAGCTAAGAGTCTATAAGATTAAAGTAATCCTGTAAATTCCTTATACTAAAGAAGTAGTAAATTTCTTAAGCTATATAAAGCTTAATTTAATCTTACACACTTTCTTAGCTTTTTAAAACTATTAGGTAATTTATAAGTTACTAGATTAGCGGCTGTAATAAGAGTATTTAGAAACGCTCCTACTATATTAAATTATAAGATTTCTAGATTAAATTCTACTGCTAGAGCTATAGCTAATTAAAAAGATCTTACTGCTAGGGTAGCAGCATAGGTAGAGTAGAGAGTATTTTTTTTCTAAAGATCTCCTCTTACAACGATTTAAGCTTTACACTTTTTAAAGTATCTATTTTAATTAAACTTATAAGTAAAGACCTACTTTAAAAGGAGTAGTTACTCTAACACCTCTAATTGTTTAATCTCTATCTAGGTACCTTTATCTTATAAAGTTAAGATCTCCTTATAAGCGGCAAAGAGGAATAGCTTCCTATATAAATAATTATAAAGGTGTTTCTATAGGGTTAGCTCTAGTATAAGCTTATCTCTATAAGTCTAAGCTGCATAAGACGCTCTAGGCGCCTTTCTAAGTATAGAAGCGAATACTATTATATTTAGTGTAATATATTCTTCTTGCTTAGACTAGGCCTCTACTACTCCTAGTATAAACGTGTGCTCTAATATTATATTAAGATTACTTTAAAGATAATTAGCAATTAGTGTATAAACACCTAGCTTCTACCTACCCCCTAACTAATTATTCTAATTATTTTGCTTCCTTAATCTTTGCAATAGCAGATAGCGATTTATTAGTTAGTTAATTTTTAGTGCTTTACTACAATTTTACTTACTTATTCTACTTACCTCTAGATAGATCTGCCTTCGCCTTTAGTGCGCTAGTAGGTTATCTGCTTTATCTAGCGTAATTAAGTTATCTACGCTAGGTTAATTAGTAACCTAATTAGTTTCTACTAATAAATAGGGTATTAAATCCCTAGATTCTAGCAGGCTAGCTCTCTTAGTAGTGTTCTAGTGGCTGCTAGATATCTCTTAATTACTTAACAGATCACCCCTAGGATTACCTAGCTCTAGTGTCTAATTAAGGGTTATAAGTCCTGTGCTTCCTTTCCTACTTAAGCGAATTCTTAGCTACTAGCTAGCTAAGCCTATAGCTCGCTTAGTAGTAGGTACCTTAGATTCCTAATTACTTAGCTAGCCTACTTTGCTTTTAATTACCTAAAGGTTACCTATAGGTCTAGTAGTAGTTCTTATATACTTATTTATTTTAGGAAGAATATTAAGCGCGTCTTTATATACTTCTCCTAGATTATTTAGCTCTCCTTCTTAGAGGCTTTCTACTATTTTTAACACTTCTATTTTTAGAATAGATTATTCCTCTAATTCTTTATAGAATAAGGACTTATTAAACTTTACATTTTGTGTAGTAATCACCTAATTAAGCTAGAGAATCTATATTTAGTAGATATTAGAAGCTTTATAGCCTACTAGGTATCTAATATAGCCCCTAGGATTCACTTTAAATCCTCTTCTATCTTGCCTAGCTGTACGCTCCTAATCTAAAGGGTAGGCTTAGCAGCTATAGGCGTAGACAGCACTCTAGTTTAGACGAAGATTAGCTATCCTATATTATGTTTTTGCTAGTTTAAAATAACAAAAATATTGTCTAAACTAAGCATCTAACGTTTTATTAGGTAATTAATAGCCTAATACTAGGCTAGGAATTATTCCTTAGAGCTAGTATGCCGCTTATATAATTTTAGGCCAGAGATTTAATAGTAGATTTGCGCTTATTTACATTTTAATTACTTTTATTATAAGCTCCTAGCCTACTCTTTCTATAGCGCTATTAGGCTTATGCGTATAGGGTGGTAGTCTGCTAATTATTATCCCTTCCTAATTAGCCCAAAATTTGTACTAGGATTTCCCTCTTTATAGAAGTGTTGCTGTATTATTGTCCTAGTAGATTTTTGTAATTTAAAGCTCGTATTTTATATTAACAAAAGCTAAGAAATCCTACTACACTCTTATTATCTTAAAAAGCGTCTTTGTTCTAAGATTAAAAACGTAAGGTTTTTTACTAAAATCTTCTTTAATTAGCAAAACCCAGTTTTCTCTATTTTAAGCAGTGGGCATATTAAATAGATCTTAGGATAATAAATAAAATAGCCTAGGTAATTATTCTCTAGGTCTTCTAGAAATTACTTAGGTTACATGTGTAGTAGTATAGTGCTCATAATTCTTTCTTAATATTCTAGTAATCTTTACACCTTAGGCTATAGTTACTAGAGCTTATAGGGCTCTACTTCCTGCATGCCCTGCTTAAAGGTGCTAAAGGTCCTTAGAATTTAATCTCTTAATATTAACCTAGGATAATCCTTTAGTGGTCACACTTATAATAGTTAGACAAGAGTAGATTAGCTTATATTATAGGAAAGTAAGGTTATACTCGCATCTTAGGTCTACTAAGATAACGCTTTATTCTAGGCTTCTAATTCTAAAAGTGTAATTTAAACTAAGGTACTAAATCTTTACTTTCTTTAAAAGAGCTTCTAATATAATATTTATATAAAAGCTTTCTACTACTCTTACTCCTTAGAGCAGTAGATCTTTTATAAATCTCTTATTTTTCCTATGCAAAGCGTTCTTAATTAGTCTATTACTAATTCCTAAGATTAGGAGGCTTTATGTACCTGCCTCTACACTTTTGTTTAATAATTAAAACGTCCTAGGAATAAGTCTTTTATAATTGTTAACTAGGTAAACTGCTGTAGCACTGTCTAGTATTATACATTCTAATAGAGAATAAGCGTTAGAATATAGAGTAGAGTAGACACCTAATGCTCCATTGTCTATAGGCAGATTAAATAGGTTTAGTAGAGCAGTAGTAATACTACTAGAATACTTAATAGTTTTAGTAGAGGATTGTTTCTTATTCTATCCTGCCTTTGTAATCGCATTACAAAGGTTTAACTACTTAGACTACTTAAGTTAATTAAGAATCTCTAATTTTTCTTTATTAGTGAGATTAAATAATAATGTTCTATCCTAAGGTAATCTAGCTATTACGGTTTAAAGTCTTTAGCACTCTATTAGTTTCTACCTATAAGCATAGGGCTTATAGGGACAGTTTGGTTGTTTCTTTATCTAATTAGACAATCAGAACTATTAGAGTTAGTAGATTGTCTTAATAATCTATTAAAAGTAGCGAATACCCCACTTGTTTTATTAGAACTAGATTAGATTAAATACTCCTAAACAAGCGCCAAAAATACCTTCCCTAGATTATCTAGCGTGATCTAATTCTGTCCTAGCGTCTTATCCTAGATTAGCTGTTAGTTTATTAATTAGGCCTAATCTAGTGCTATACGCGCGGTGATTATATCTAGGAAATCTTAGGTAGTAAGCAGTCCGCTAATTTCGCTAATTAAGTAGGTCTTTACTTTTTAATAGAGGAGCTGCCACTCTTTAAACTAGGTCTTAGGACTTTGTCTTGCCTACTTAGCCTTCTTAAAATAAGCGCGGTATAAAGCTTAAACATTATTCTATATAGCTTCTTTATTTAGTACGAGATCTTCCTTTAAGAGTTAAATTAGGGACTAAAGCGTAGTTTAGCGTGTATTAACTAGAGTAATTATGGTAGGAGTAAGCAGATTAGGCGATACTGTAGCGTTTACCTAAGTCTAGAGATTCTGTATCTTAGTATAGTCTACTTACTATTCTAAAACTACTACTCTATATTCTACTATTTATAAAGGAAAGCTCTCTTTATCTATTTTATACTTAGTAAGCTTTGCTTTGTATAATTAAATACTTGCTATAGAGGCTATATCTGCAATTAGTAATAGTTTCTGTAAGAGCGGAGGTCGTTCTGGCTTTATGTAATTAATTACTAGAGCGTTAATTGCCTCTAGGTTAATTTAGTTCTAGATTCCTTTTAAGTTTGCTTAGAATTAAAGCTAGACAAACTAGTAGGGCTAACTAGCGCGATTAATAAGCTGTACTTCTACTATTTTAACAATTTTTGTAATTAGAAATAGAGGGGTTATATCGTAGAGAGGTTCTAAATAGAGTGTTGTATAATAATTTAAGTATTACTAAGTAGGCAGGGAGAGTTGTCCTACGTTTTAAGCGCTAGGCTTATAACTGTTATAGTAAAAAGGGCTTAAACTATTATAGGATATTTAGGAGTAGAGTTGTAAAGAATACAAAGAGCTAATTATAGGAAAGGATGCCAAAAGGGCAGACTATATACAAAAGAAACGAGCCTCTTAGCAAGAATCCTGTGATCTGAATCAGTGGATCCAGAAAGAATCACGGAAGTGAGTGTTTTACTTCAATAGGTCTTTTTTTAGATAGTAAGAATCTCGCTATCTCTTCTAATTCTTTTCAAAAGTCTTTGCTAAGGATCTAGGCCTCTTATAAAGTAAATACTAAGCCATTATTGTACTTCTCTACTATATAGTCTATAAAGGGACCTAGGTCTTTTTCTAATTCTTCTGGCGCTGTCTATCCTTTTAGTTAGGGGTACCTTAATAATCTACTAGTAATAATATTATATTTTCCTAGCCTATAGACAATTTTAAAGTCCTATAGCAGTATTATACCTAGCTATTAGTTTATAACTAATCTAGAGAGGTTAGTAGAAAACTAGTTAAGCTGTAAAATTAGAGTAGCTGTATCTGTTTTAATAATAAATTAGGTCTTATATAGGTACAGTATAAACTTCTTTAGTGCCTATACTACTGCTTTGTATTTAAGCTTAGTTAAGTGCTACTTTAATTTTGCTTTAGACTACAGTGTACTTTTAAACTACACTAGGTGGCGCTTCCTATTCTCTCTTACTTACTTAATATAGGCTCCTCCTCCTTATAAACTTATATCTACGCAGACAAAGATCTGCCTTCCTAATTTATAATTAAGAGTTATTAGAACTAGTGTAGTAGTAATGCTCTCCTTTAGGATATTTATTAATTAGCGCTTAAAATCTCCTTACTTCTATTCTTCGCCTTTCCTAGTAAGTATATATAAAGGTTTTACTTTAATAGAAAAGTAAAAGATCTATTAGTAATAGTAAGTGTAAATCCTAATAAACTATTAGACTTCTCTTCAATTTATACATTGTTTCTAGTATAGAATCTTAGCCACTTTCTTGTCTTAGGGCAATTAGCTATTAGGCGATACTTTATATCCTATAATTTCTATTTAGTTTACTCCCTAGAAGGATTTTATTTCTAATATAGTAGTATAGGCCCTCTCTAGGTTAGTAAGTACCCTATCTAGCTGTATAATATGTTTAAGCACAAATTAGCGTACCCTAAGAAGGGCTTCTTTATCTCTATAGGTTAACTTTAGTCCTACTAATGTAATATTATTAATAAAGGGTAAAGTATTAGGGAAATACTTCTAAAGGATTGTTAATATAGCTCTTTAGAAAACTTCTAGTAAATTTATTATATCTTATAGCAGTGTACAGTGCCTTATAAGGCCTATAGGTGTCTAGAAAGCTGTTATATCTCTTAAGGCCTTGTAGAGTGGTATCTAGTTAAACCCTAAAAATAGATTAAATAGAGAGTAGATTACTCTACCTCTAATCCTCTCTAAAAACTTATTAGCTAAGGGTAGGAGATTAGCATCTCTTTCTAAAACCTTATTATAGAACTAGGCGTTATTAATTAATTAGTATTCTTTGTCTTTCTTTAGGACTAGGAACTAGGGGTTTTAATATTAGCTGTCGCATATTTTAAGAACTTTTTAGTTAATCTAATCTAAAATTATCTAGTGTACTATAGGCACTAGCTTTTTTAGGCAGTTGAAGCCTTTTACCTACTAGGCTTTATATAGGATAGTCTAAATCTAGTATAGAGGTATAATATCCTTACTAATAGTTATTATCTTACTAAATTCCTAGGCTAGAGCTGCCTCCTAATAGAACATTAGCTTATAAATAAGTAAAATTTCTATAGGTTTTAGCTAGTCTCTAATATTTATCTCCTTTAGTTATTTAGGTGTTAATTAGTGCCCCTTTCTAAAATCTGTATATTTAGGTTTAAACATTCCTAAATATATATCTAGTTAAAGTCCCTAAAAAGCTATTACAGCTTGTTATTATTTAATAGCTCTTTCTCTCTAATCTAATCTCTCTACCTCTAATAGGCGGTCTCCTCTTAGGTTATCTATAGGCTAAACTTTATTTACTACCTTTTTATATATAGTATAGGTAGTTCCTAATTACCTAGCTACTATTACTTAACGTTCTCGCGCTTATTATCTAATTAATTCTACTTAACTAATTTCTTACTTATTTTCTCTATCTTCTACCTTTTTATCACTAAGGTACGCACTAATAGGGTAACCCTATAGTAAGTGTACTTCCCCTATAAGTACACCTTTTATACGTTTCCTAAATCCTTATCACTTATCTTATAGTTAGAAAGTAGTAGAGTATCTAATCTAAGGAAAGAGACTATTCTTTTCCTATCTATAGAGGTAACCCTATATAGGCATTAGCCTATTAGGGTGAATTCTATAGCTAACTAAGTAGCTATTATAAAGGGGGTCCCTAGGATAATAGGCCTCCTAATGTTTTTTTTAATCTTAAAATAAGTAAGAATTATAATTAGCCTAATCTTAAGTAGTACACTATAGGTAGTTCCTATATACTTCTCTAAATCTCTACTAGCTCCTACTATACCTAATTATTCTTTAGTAGCTAAGTAGCTCTAATCTTAGTTCTAGATTATAATATTAAGTGCCCTTATAGTAGTATATCTTATAATATTTAGTTCTAATTCTAAGTTAAGCAGAACCTTATAGAGGCTTCTAAGAATAGTAATAAAATAGGTAAAGAGTTTTACTAGAATACTCTAAACTCCTATCTATTCTTCTACCTTAGTGCGACTTTAGAGGTTAACCTTATTAGCTTCTTTCTAATATCTATCCTACACCTCTCTAATACTATATTAGGTATTCTGTACAGCGTTTCCTTGCGCGATCTAGTATAGGCTAGGGCGTAACTTCTCTATTATTACTTCTAATAGGATAGTAGGTTCTTAAGGGTAGTCCTAACTTCGTTTTTCTATTAATACTTATCTTTATTATGTCCCTATAAAGACATTTTCTAATTTACTCCTATCTAATTAGTTATTAGGCTTCTTTTCTTTTCTAGAGAGTAGTTGCTAGGCCTTTAAATATAGTTTATTCTAAAAAAATATTAATCTAACTATAATGCCTCTTACCTCTTAGGTTAGTGCTACTATTAGGATAGAATTAGTATTTAGGGTGTTAATAAGTGCAATTAGCTCTTTATCTAATAGAGGAGTAGAGGCTATTTAAGTACCCTTCTTTCTACTAGCAGTTTTAGCTTCTAGTATAGCTTAGATAATACTCTCCTCTATTATCTAAGTAGGTTTAGAAGCGCTTTAGTTTACTTCTATAACTACTACTTATAGCACTAATTCATTATTATTAATTACTAGTAGAGGAGATCCTAGGCGGAATTCTCTAATCTATAGCTAGGGATTAATCCTAACCCTTCTTTCCTAAAGGTCTCTTATTTAAGCCACTAATACTAGTTTACTTACTCTAGCCCCTATAACTCTTTTAATACTTAGTTAGTTCTATTATTCTTATAAGCTCTTTTCTACTACCCTAGTTCTAGTAGTATTTACTTTCTTAGTTATATTAACTTCTTTAAATAGGTAGGAGACCTCTAATAGGGTAGCGTAGAAGGCTTTAGCCCTTTTTATTACTTCTATCTTTAGCTCTTAGTCTCCCTACTTACTACTTATTAACCTAAAATATAATTAGCTTAATTTGTGTTTAAAATAGGTAGAGGCTTTCTTACCCTTTAGGCTTAGTACTTAGCTAAAATTCTTCTCTAAATACTTATTAGTAATAATAAAATACTATTTAATCTCCCTAACTAGGTACTAGAGCTGTGTATTTCTTTAGAAGTAGGGTATAGGCCCCCTAAATTTCTCTATCTAAAAGTGTTTTAGGCAATAGTAGAAGTTAAAAAACTAGCTATTAATATTAAAGATTTTATAGTACTAACCTCTTTTAATAAGGCCTTAGCGCTAGGGGTAGTCCTTTATAATATGCCTAGTTTCTCTATAGGTTCTATAAGCCTAGGCTTAATATTCCTAATTGCGAATCACCTAAGTACCCGCACTAGGGTTTATAATAGGGTTATAGGAGCTCTTAAATAACCTATTATTATGTTTTATACAAAAGGTTAGCTTTACAAGCTTGTTAAAAGCGTATTAGTTATTAGCTAGCTTATTAAGAATAAAACTAGTAGTAGTAGGTATAGAAGCCTTCTATTACTTATATTCTTCTATAGTAAGAGTAAGTTTTTTTATCTTTATAATAACCTCTTAGACTTGCGTATCTGCTTCTTCCTTATAATTTTTATTTCTTTCTATTCTTGTTTCCTCCTGTACCTTAAAGAACTTCCTAAGTAGTAGGATAAGTAGGATTACTAACAAAGTAGCTTTAGAATAAGCTAGATTTATAGTAACCTATCTCTCTTCCTGCTGCATAGCCCTAATTACTTTATCCTAGTCTCTACACTAGCGAAGGAAATTGTATATTTCTTACACCTAATAGGTGTTTACATTACCTCCTCTTAGGCGACTCTTTATTAGTATTCTATATATAACTATAGTCTTATTGTCTTAGCTAAGACCTCTAAAGAAAAAAGTCCTTACTTCTATCTACATAATTTATAATTAAGTAAGAGTAGCTTAGGTATAGCTATTAAACTTATAGAAGTAGTTATTTAGTGTAATAGGCTACTAGCTTACTTTATTAAGCTAGCTCTTAAGGTAGACTCTAGTTAATTTTTAGTACTTTAAGTCTATTAATAAGTACTTAGAGTAAAGTATCTTCTAGAAGTTTTTTTAGTTAACTAAAGTGCTTCTATAGGCTGGCAGTTTTATAATATCCCTTTAGTAGGTGCCTAAGTAGAAGTAAGGTAGCTTTTATCTCTTAAGCTCCTTACTCTACTCTACTCTCTACTTAAAAGTTGTAGTCTTTTAAGAAAGTAGTAATATTAATACTACTAAAGCTTAGTACATTACTATTATTTAGGCTTAGAGTAAACTAAGCTACGTTTCTCTTTTAGGAAAAGCCTTCTATTCTTAGTCCTTTATCTTTAAACTGTTTTCTTTTATCTATGTTTTCTAAAAGGTAATTAGTAATGCCCTAGCTTATCTAACTAGTGCTGCTTTTAGTAGGGGTAGTTAGATAAATAGGGTTATTACAAAACCTATATAAATCTATTTTGTCTCCTTTTTATTTTTCTTCTATTATCTACTTATTCTTATATTAGCTTTCTGTTAGCAATTTAGCTTTAGGTATGTAGATATTAATCTCGCTTAATAGAATCCTACTACTAATACCTCGCTTTCCCTTTTGTCCCTAACTTAATTATTGCTTAGATTAGAATTATTTAGGGTCTATCGCATTCACTCTTTCTAGGAGTCTAGTGGCTACTTAAAGGTCCTCTAGTCTATCGCTCTTTCTACCTAATAGCTGCTTAAAAGTCTATTAGTCTATTGTTATTTTATTCCTAGGTAACTAATAACTACTTAAAAGTCTATATAGTCTATACTAGCACTAGATACCTGCTTAAAAGTCTATTAGTGTGTTGTTTTATTTCTGGGTAATTAGTAACTACTTAAAAGTTTATTAATTTGTCTATCTAGGCAACTAATAACTACTTAAAAGTCTATTAGTCTTATTACTCTATTTTTAGCTATTTAGTAGCTACTTAAAAGTCTACTAAACAGCTTCTATGTAACGGGTAGATTACGATACTATTGTGGTGTTGTAGTATCTAGCGCCAAGGCCTTATAGAGGGTCTGTGCGCTAAGTGAGCTAGCTACGCTAAACCTACGCCGCGCATTAACTCTATATAAGATAAGTATTATTTAATTAATATTACTAGAGTTATCCTTTCACTATCCTTCCTAGTGTAAAGCAAGTACTATTGCCTATAACTAGACTTTACATAATAATACATCTTCTACAATAGTCTAAGGATAGCTCCTAGAGTTATATAAGCTACTAGTAGGGGGTAGACTTTACCTAAAGCCCCTAAAGGCAGCGAAGACCCTTTTACCTAGTATATAAAAGGAGAGCTAGTAATATAACACTTAAGCCTACCTTTAATGCTTAAGTAGTGTATTTTAGTTACTAAAAAAAAGCGTAATAAGCTTCGCGCTATATATTTACTTTATACCTTAGAAGACAAAATTTCTTAACTTAAAAGTATAAGCTAAACCCCTAGCGTAGTAGCTGCTACTAAAAATATTAAAATCCTATTTACTAATATATATAAGCGGGACGCGCCTATAGTATATATAGTAATATATGTTAAGTGTGCGCTTTAACCTAAGGACCTTACTAAATATAGAGGCAAGAACCTTAAAGAGTATTATAAATTCTTCTATTCTTATAAAGTAGCCTTTCGCCTTTTACTACAAGAATTTGTGTAGGATAGAGATAAGGTTATCTAGGTAATATAGTACTTTATAGGTAATCTAAGAGAACTATAGTACATACACTATAAGCGCACCTTTAAAGCTAAGGGAGAAATACCTATCTAGAAGTACTTTAAGTAGTATATACTTAACTTACTTTAAGACCTAGTGAATTACAGCCTAGAAGTAGCTATAGTGTATGCTTAGGTAATATAGTAAAGAGACTAAACTATTTACTTTTTTATAACCTACCTTAATGTTCTTAAAAATTAACTTACACCTTATACTAAGGAGTAAAAGGTATAGCACCTCTTCTCTAAGCTTAAACCTAAGCTATAGAGGGCTATTACTAACTACTATTAGGTGCCTATACCTAGGGAAGACCTTATTACTTTAGGCTCTACGCTTAAGCAAAACCTACACTGCGCACCTATAATATAGGAGTTAAGCTAGTGTTATATATTAAAGAAATCTAAAGACACTACGCTAAACTGCTAAACACCTAAAAGTAATAGTAAGACTTAAGATAAGAAACGTGTTACCTACTATAAGTGCTATAAAACTAGCTACTATACTAATAAATATAGAGGTAGTAATTCTAACTAGATTTTTATATAAGTAAACTATGTGGGAAAAGGCTAAGCCTTACCTATAACTTAGGTATAGTAAGGCGCCTACTAATTTATATCTTACTAGGTATAAAGCGCACATGTAGCGTAGCTAGAGATATAGGCTTAGAGAGGGAACTCTAAATAATCTTTAATCTATAGGCTAATATTAGCCTAATTAGCTAGATTATTACTGTTAAAATAAATCTAAAGCCTATTTAAGGGGCTAAGCTCCCTAAACTAGAATAAATTAGGGCCTAAAGGTAAAGCACCTACGCTGCCTATGCGCTCTAGGTGCGTATTATAAATAATATAGGGGTAGAGCGTAGGATAAAGACTACTATCTATAGCGTTAATAAGGAAGGGATTCCTCTCCTACTTAGTAACCCCTTTTTATAAGAAGGTAATATCTACTTTAATTATAGCTTACAAATATAGCGCTAGGGCTATACTATAGCTTTAATACAGCTTGTTACTATAAGGGACTTTAAAGATAATATAAAGTATACTAGCTTAGATTTATTTCTTTTAAGGGTCTTATAAATAACTAGTGTAAGCTTAGAGCACCTAGTGCGTATTAATAAAGCGCGCGTAGCGTAGGTACTATATATTTCTAATGTATTACGCGAATATAGTAACGTATTTAATAAAAAAGTAGTGTTTACCCTATTAAATTTTAAGGAGTCTAATTATGCTATTCCTATTATAGAGGGAAAGAAACCTTTTTATAGACTACTTTATAATCTCTTAGAGCGGGAGCTTAAGGTACTTTAGGAGTATCTAGAAAATACTTTAAAAAAGGGATAGATTAGGTATAGCACTAGCCTAGCTAGAGCACTAATTCTATTTGCCCTTAAGAAAGATAGTACACTATAGCTTTGTGTAGATTATTAGGACTTTAACATAATTACTATTAAGGATTGTTACTTACTACTCTTAGTTAGAGAGACGCTTAACCGCCTATTAGGCGTATACTACTATACAACCCTTAATCTTCGTAACGCCTACTATAGAATTTAGATCTAGGTAGGAGATAAGTAGAAAACTACATTCTAAACTTACTACGGCCACTTTAAGTACTTAGTAATACTATTTAGCTTAACTAATGCCCCTACAAGCTTCTAGGCATATATTAATAAGGTACTAGTACTATACCTAGATTATATATGCATTATGTACCTAGATAATATACTTATTTATACCTATAATAAGGATTTTACGCTTTATTAGTGTGCTGTCTACGCTGTGCTTAAATTACTACATAAGGCTAAACTTTTTGTTAATTTAACTAAGTATATATTTGCCTTAGGCAAAGTTCACTTCTTTAGTTTTATTATAACTACGTAAGGAATCCGCGCTAATCCTATGTGCATAGTAACTATTATAGAATAGCTATAGCTAACTAGCATCTAAGAGTTCTAGTTATTTCTAGGCTTTATAAACTTTTATAGGCGATTTATTAAGGTATATGTGTAAAAAACTGCTCCTTTTTTAAACCTACTTAGGAAGAACTAAGTGTTCTAATAGTTAAGAGAAGCTAATAATACTTTTAAAATGCTTAAAACGCGCTTCTTAAGTGCGCCTATTTTACGCTACTTTAACCCTACGCTGCTAATCTAATTAGAGACTAACGTATTTACTTTTATAATATATAGTATCTTTTTATAGCTATTTAAGGACTAGAAATAGCACCTAGTTACTTTTATATTAAGAAAACTTTAAGTAGTAGAGCTAAATTATAAGGTATATAACCTTAAGCTCCTTACTATTGTCTACTACTTTAAGTAATAGAGATATTATCTAGATAGTACACAGCACATAATTTAAGTGCTAAGTAACTATAATAACTTATGTGGTATACGCGCTATATAGAAGCTAAACCTATAATAAGTATAATAGGTGATGTATTTAGTAGCTTTTAATTTTAAAGTGAAATACTACCTAGGGAAAATAAACCTAGTAGATAGACTATTAAAAAGGGCAGATTACCCACAGGAGAACCTATTACTAACCTATTTATTACCTACCCTGTAGAATAAAATACTGCAGAGGACTAAGCATAGTAGAGTAAGTAGATCTATAAATAAGCCAAGCTTATTAGGCGTATATAAGACGTATATTACTAACATTTACAGAGCTATAAGGGTCCCTACTACTAGTGCTATAGTGTGTACGCTATATATACTATACTTACTAGCTAGAGTATTAGTTAGTAGTAAACCTATAATAAAAGAGTCTAACCTTATTACTAAAGTTTAGTAGCTTTAGTAAAGGGACACCTTTACTATTAAGTGTATTACTAGCTTAAGGTGTAAGAGAAGCACTTAAAGTAGTAGTAAAGCATAAGTATAGTGCTTTAATAAAATAGAAGCCCTAAAGTACAATAGTAGATTATATATCCTAGATAAACTAGTAATTAGGTAAGAGATTTTGTTCTAGCACTATAACACGCACATAGTAGGCTATTTTAGTATACGTAGAACGCTTAAGGCTATTAAGAGGACCTACTATTAGCCTCTTATAGGTTAAGATGTTTAGAAGTATGTAAGGACTTATACTATTTACTAAAGAAGCAAAGCTCTAAGGCATAGTAAATATAGCTAGCTATTACCTCTTCTAACGCTAAAGGATATCTTTAAGGAAGTCTTACTAGACTTTATAACTAGATTCCTACTAGCAAAGGATTAAAGCAGCTACGCTTTTAATATAATTTTTATAATTATATGCTACTTCTCTAAGATAGCTATCTATATCCCTATATAAAAAACATAGGATATAAAGGAATTTGCAGAAGCCTACTTTTAAGAGATTATTTTAAAGTTTAGTATTTAGAAAGGTATTATATCTAATAGGGACTCTACCTTTACCTTTACTTTTTAGGCAGAAATATACTACTAACTATAAGTGAAGCGTAGGCTTAGCACTACTTTCTACCCTTAAATAGACAGGCAAACAGAGCGCTAGAATTAGACGCGTAAATAATACCTTTACATATTTATTACACCTCTATAAATAAACTAGGTTAAACTACTCCTAATAGCTTAATTTGTATACAATAACTCTATCTATAATTTAACAAAAATAACGCCTTTCTATATAGTATATAGTAAGCACCCTATCCTTACTACGCCTCCTATAGATAGTAGACTAGAGGGGGAGCTACTAGATATAGTTAAGAGAGTAAAATATATATATAGTGTACACGCATCACTTATAGAGCACTTATACTTAGTATAAGAGTATTAGAGCTAGTACTATAATAAGAAGTATAAGTAAGAGTTATTCTAGAGAGGCGACTTAGTCCTACTTAGCATAAAGAATATATATATACTTTAATAACTAAGTAAGAAGCTATTAGGAAAATTTATTAGGCCCTTCTAAGTGTAGGACGTAGTTAGAATATAGATATACTACCTACTCCTCCTACAATACTATTATATTTATAACATATTTTACATTTCCCTTCTTAAATAATAGAAACTAAGGTTAGAAGTAGAACATATTAACACTTAGCTACTAAAGGTCACACCTAAAAGAGGAGAAGTCTAAGAAGTAGAAAAAATCCTAGCTAAGCAAATAAGAAAGGGGTAAAAGTAATACCTACTCTACTAGAAAGGCTATAATAAGACTTAGAACACCTAGATTCTAGAGTTAGACTTTAAAAATATAGATAACCTAGTCTAAACCTTTAAAGGGAAAAAAGCTGCGCATATAAAGAAAAGGTAAAGAATATAATAAGAGTATATAGAACGTAGATATAATATATATTATTATAGAGCACTATAGCTTAGGGAGCACTTATAGCTTATTAGGGGTATTTACTTAAAGCCTATAAGCTAGTTTCTAAAAAGTAATCTAACTAAACTATACGCTGCCTATACCCCTACTACTTATTATTCTTATTATCTTTACTATCTTTACTATTCTTGTCTACTACACCTCTAGTAGTAACCTCTTCCTTACTTTCTTTATTGCTATTATCTAAGTCGCCCTTATTACAGTAAGGAGCAGACGCTAGATTAACCTAGGATAAGTTATTAGTATACATTTTAAGTGTGGGAAAGGTGCAAACTTACTATCTACTATATAAAGGGAATAGCTACTTTAAGAGTATTAGTAATCTAACGCTACTCTACTAGAATTAAGTCTAGATACTAAGGGCTAGTAGTAGGCACCTAGGTTACTATATCTATAGGTGTACTAACATAAGCTATAACACGCTAGCAGTTAGCTAGCTCTAAGTTAAATTACTTTTAGTAATAAGCTAGTTTTAGGCCTACTACCTTTACACGCTTATCTATCTTACGCTGCCCGCCTAGGGTCTCTATAACTATAATGTAGTAGTAGTTATAAAGGGCGTATAGGCGATTAAGGCGCCTATTTATTACCTTTAGCACCTATAAGTATTAGCTAAAGCGTATATATAATATGCAACTCTAGATATACTAAGTTATACCCTCTATAATTACCTTTAATATAATAGTTATAGCGCTTATTATTATCTTTAGCGTAGTTCTTAGGAAGCTTTACTAAGTTCTGCGTATAGTGTATATAAGTTATAAGCACTACGTTATAGTCTATACACTTAGTATTTCTACTAAACGCAAAGATAGCAGTATTATAGAGATTAGACTTCTTAATATATTTAGGTACTAGGTAGTATAGTATCTTAGGTAATGAAAGGGGTTATTTAAAGATTAAGCGCTCTGCCTATACTAAGAATAAGTTATCTATATATTATATAGGTAGAGAGCACACGAAGATTAAAATAATATTAACACTATATAGCCCTACTACCTTATATTATAAAAGGCTACAGTAAATAGAAGGCGTAGAAGTCTTATATTAAATAACATACACGATGCGTTTATAACGCACACTATTTACTTATAACGCGCTGTTATAGCGTACGTAATATGCACCCCTATAGACACTCTTTTCTTTTCTTATAAAGTGAGGTTTTTATTAAGGCTATAGTATACTACAGAGGACTACAGCTAGAGGGGAAGGTTCTATAATAGGTAGATTATAATATTATTATAGTATTATAGTATCTAGCGCTAAAGCCTTATAGAGGGTCTGTGCGCTAAGTAAGCTAGCTGCGCTAAACCTACGCTACACGTTAACTCTATATAAGACAAGTATTATTCTATTAATATTACTAGAGTTATCCTTTTACTATCCTTCCTAGTGTAAAGTAAGTACTATTACCTATAACTAGACCTCACATTCTATTAGTTCTCTAAATACTTATCGCTATACTTTTCTACATCCTTTTAAAAGCAGCCCTATGTCCCTCGCCAAAAATATAGTGTTATAGGTGCGTTTGCCTTAAGTAAGGAATATAAAAGAATAAGTTAAGTTCTCCTATCTAAAATCTATTATACAAATCTAACTACTCTAATTATCTATTAGGTCTCTTTATGTCTTCTCTAGTTGGCGCTCCCTTCTCTTCCTTTATCTATTCCCTAATTAGCTATCTTAAACAATAGCTAATTAGCCCTATGTTTCTCCAATTCTCTATCGTAGGCCAACCTTTACACTACATTACTTTAAGGCCGCCTAGGGAGACTATAGGTACAATAATAGTCCTATTTGGCCTATAAGGAAGAATATATAAATATTATAAGGGAAACTATAATAGATAGCTAAAGAAGTTAGAATAGGCGTAGGTTACGGTTGGTATAGGAAAAAGAGAATAGAGAAGGGAAGAAAGGACGTAGAGTAATATAAATATAAGGAGACTATAATAGTAATACACTACTAAGGTAATAGACACATAATAATTATATTAAAAAGGGTAGGAGCGCTATCCTATCGCCTTATAATAATAAAGTAAATAAACGAACTGCCTAATAAGGGCCCTTACTATAAGACCGCCTTAGGGCTGCCTCTACACTATAAGGGAACTCTTACTAAAATAATAATAAGTTTTTAATAGAAAAATAACGCCTATAACACTACTACCTTACTATAGCACTATATTTTAAAGATCTCTAAGGCTTACCATTTAACTAAGATATTTAAACTAAGTAAGGTCTAGAATATATAATAGGCTAGGGCTATGCCCTAGCCTTTAGAAAGATCTTAAGGAAAGGAACTACCCTAAAAAAGTAGACTTACTAAGGAAAACTCTTCTTATAAGTAGCACACCCCCTATAGAGACTTAATATCTAGAATTTGTTCTTTATATTTGGCACTTACAGTTCTATTTACTCTCTAAGGCTAGCCTATAAGACTATAGGCTTAAAATATAAGACTATCTAGAGTTTCTAAATAATTAGTATTTTACCTTTACTAATAAGGTAGTAAAGTAGCTACTTAAGACCTATAATACGCTTATATTATAGTAGGTAGGCAAATTAATAGCTCTATTAGGCGATGTATAGTAACTTAGGCTAGATAAGTTTTATATAGAGTAGGGTATATAGCTCTCTAAGCGTTACTAGACGCCTCTATTTACCTTTAGTAGCTATAGCCTAAGCTCTCTAGGGCCTTATATTAGCTCTACCTACTAGCTAGAGTATATAGGGTAATATTTTTACTATACTATTTTATATAAATAACGCTATAGTTAAGTATTTTAAGTATTTTAGGTAATATAAGTTACTAAGCATCTTAACACTATAAAAATATTATAATAGTACTCTAATAGTACTCCTAGCTGCCTTAATACTATAAAAATATTATAATATCGCGCCTAGCTACCTTAAGGTCTACCTTAGCGTTAATTAATTAACTATGCGCCTAGCTAGAGCTCTAGCATCTTAATTTAGCTAAGATAGGCCTTAGCCCTGTATAAAATACTATACGCGTATAGTATTTCTGTGCGTTTTGGCGATGTCTTGGCCCGGATCTGAGTCATCCAAATCTACCAGCATTATACGCGGGACCGCTAGCGCCTTCCAGTCTCGGCAATTGCAGGGGACGCGCCGCTCAACACCACGGATGCCATGTCCACGATGCCCATGTCCAACGATGTCATGTCCACGATACCCACCATCTGGATACCATCACGACCGCCATCCCATGCGATTCAACCAGGTCGTGATCGTAGTGCCAGATTAGTATCCACAGAATGTGCCCGTGATTTGTAGTCCCGTCTATTCTTTGGCCTCTTCAAAGTGCGTCTGCATCACGCTGTCTTGGGCCTGATGGAAACGCCGAGTCGCAGTCTGGAAAGAGATAGGTTGTTCCTCCCCAAATGGTGCTCAGACAAACTGTTGTGCCACGACAATGTCTCGTCCAACCTTGTCAGGCTGGCAGACCTGCTGCCCGACGCCATATGCCACCTCACTTGACTACCTTGAACCAACAACACCCAGGTGGGATCCCTGGGGCCGTGAATCAACTCCGCCATCTGCGTTGACAATCTGATGCCGCCCAAAAGACTCGCCCCTCCATCTCAGCGTGAGCATGGGCGCCGGTCGCCGTTTGCCTTCGCTCTTGCCGAGAACGTGCTCACGACACCACCACCACCACAACAACAACAACAACAACAGCAGCAGCTTACCTTGCCTACTTCCATCTTCGCTCCTAAAAGACCACCCATCGTTACCTTCACCTCCAATACACGGGGCTGCGGGCTGGTCCTTTGCCCGACTCAGCTCCGCGTCACTCACTTCCCGCTCCTGCCTAGATAATTGCGCAGGTATTCGCTACACTTCGCCACGATTCTTTGCGAAAACAACTCCAAACTCGGACGTCGCCTCTGTAGCATAGCAAGTCTCACCGGGACTTACTCAACTGCACGACAGTCTCCAATCACCCTGCAGCTCCAATGATGCGCGCATGTACACCCCATTCAAGCTCTCATGCGCCTGCTAAAAACAGACGCAGACACGCAATGTGCCGAAGCGCAGAGCGCCCGCTTGTACGCACATCAGCATGGAGCGCATCCCGCTGGGCCTCTCTGATGGCTTTTCGTGCCCAAGCTGTGGCAACTACCGAGTTCTGGGCTTTCTCTACGTCTGCCGACAGGAGCGCGACATAGCCTACTCCGAGATCCATACGGCCCACGCACCGGAAAAAAATCGCTCGACAAAGTCGGATCTGCGCAGGGAGATGGAGGGTATTGGTCTGGGTGAGAGTGTCATTGTGACCGCGGAGCAGGGTCTTTATACGGACGAGCAACTGGCCAGCTTGAAGGCGAAAAAGACGGAGCTCAATGGAGTCGTTGCCGGATCCCTTCAGGCGGCGCAGATGAGGGACGCAATCATTCACGTGCCCGTCAACAGCATCCCTGAAGCATTCGAGGTACGTTGGCCGATTGCCTCTGCTCCAAGCAATTACAGTACCAAGTGAAAAGATTGAGCGATTTTATTGCTCTTTCTGGGGTGACAAAGTGTGCTCGATCGGTCTTTCAGCCATCGTTGTCTTACAAACTTGTGCAGGACTATATTAACACCTTGCTCAGACTGTCCCGAGCTGCCAGATAGTTGCCTGCCACGCCTGTCGGCCATACTTTAGGGATCGTATATCCATGTCGTTCGACGCTGTCTTCAAGGATGAAGTCCTTCCAATACAACCCGCTGAAGCGAACCTTCTCCCGGTCAAGTCGGCGCAGACCATCCGCAACATTTCTTGTCGCCCCATCCCGGCTCCACTGCGCATCACAGTCGAAGAAAACATGCCGAGCACGCTTCTGGTATCTTCCGGTTTCCGAGACGAATCGCCATCGACGCCCTCACAATCCAGCATGTATACCTACAAGACCACGCAATCAGAGATCGACACCGTAAACATCACGCGCCGTCACCGTCGTCGCTTTTTCAAAATGGGCCATCGCTCTTCTGGCGAACTCAGTCGCGATCTCTCCCGTCAACTGCCTCTCTTCTTCCGCCAAGGACTCAAAGATACCTTCAAGGGTATTTTCCGCGCTACGGCACGAGACTCCAGCTCGTCGGGCTCTAATATCACGCTTCCTATGCCGCATACGGCCGCTGCTAGAGACACCGCGGACGTGGCCGCGATGGGCGAGTTTGACATGAGCGCGCTGCGCCGCGTGAAGCGCCAGAAAGATTGCCTTGATCTGAGGCAGGACCACAAGAATGGTGCCCGTGCTTCAGAACAAGACAACCAGAACTGTGTGCTGAGGCGACAGTTCTCGAGCAGGACTGACGGCGAGTCGGACAGCTCTGGTTCGATGATCTCGGTCTACTCGTGTGTATCTGAGGGAAGCGAGGTGGAAGTGGAGGGCGGATTGGCCTTGACCGAGGAAGCCGTCGAGATACACATGCCGGACATTATCAGTGACCCCGACAGCATCATGACGCAGGTCTAGGGGTGGGAAATGTGAAAATGGTAAGGTTGGGACTTGGCCTCTCAGTCGATGGGTGGCCTGCGTTGCAAGTCATGGACGTTCTGGATCCTTTTGGCAGAATACCCCTGGGCGAGTGCTTTGAATACTTCGTATGACATCCTGAATTTTACTATGCCAGATCTTCAAGTCGTTCCTTTGTATGGATGACTTCTATTTTTGTGGTTGAGAGTCAGGCTTTCAGATATCCTTGGGGATGTTTCTTTACCTGAAACTTAGTCCAGACCCAGCATTTTCACTTCGTACCTGTCTTGGAAATGGAGCTCAAATACCTGATTGTTGTCAGAGCTCGGTACCTGGTACCCGGCTGCACCAGCGGAAGGCACGTGACCCACACGTATATAGTAGGTAGGGGAGCTAACGGAGTGATCTAGCAGCAGGTTGTGAGGTCTAGTTATAGGGAATAGTATTTGCTTCACACTAGGAAGGATAGTGAAAGAATAACTTAATAGTATTAAGTAGAATAATGTAATAGGTAGATCGCGATATTATAATAGTGTTGTGGCATCTGGCGCTAAGGCCCTATAAGGGGCCTGTGCGCTAGGTAAGCTAGCTGCGCAAAACCTACCTTATACCCTAATTTTAGAGAAGTTAAGTATTATTCTACTTACTATATACTAAGTTATCTTTTTACTATTCTTTTTAGTATAAAGTAAATACTATTACTTATAAGTAGACTTTATATAATAATTATTATAGGCTACATCCTAGTAGATATTCTTATTTTATATGCTTTAACCTTAGGCCTATTATGGGCTACGCCCTAGTAGATATTCTTATTCTATATACTTTAACCTTAGGCCTATTAGGTTATTTAGATCTAATCTTATTAAAGTAAAACACTCACTTCCGTGATTCTTTCTAGATCCACTAATTCATATCACAGGATTCTTGCTAAGAGGCTCGTTTCTTTTATATATAGTCTGCCCTTTCGGCATCCTTTCCTACAATTAGCTATTTATATTCTTTACAACTCTGCTCCTAAATATCTTATAATAGTTTGAGCCCTTTTTACCACAATACTAGCTAATAACTAATACGCTTTTAATAAGCTTATAGGGCTAACCCTTTATATAGAATATAATAATAGGTTATTTAAGAGCTCCTATAACCTTATTATAAACCCTAGTGCAGGTACTTAGGTAATTCGCGATTAGGAATATTAAGTATAGGCTTATAGGACCTATAAAGACACTAGGTATATTATAAAGAACTGCCCCTAGCGCTAAGGCCTTATTAAAAGAAGTTAGTACTATAAAATCTTTAACACTAATAGCTAGTTTTTTAACTTCTACTATAGCCTAAAACACCTTTAGATAGAGAAATTTAGGGGGCCTATACCCTGTTCCTAAGGAGATACACAGCTCTAGTACCTACTTAGGGAGATTAAATAGTATTTTAACGTTACTAATAAGGATTTAGAGAAGAATTTTAGCTAAGTGCTAGGCCTAGAGGGTAAGAAAGCCTCTACTAATTTTAAATATAAATTAGGCTAATTGCATTTTAGGTTAATAAGTAGTAAGTAGGGAGACTAGGAGCTAGAAATAGAAGTAATAAGAAGGGCTAAAGCCTTCTACGCTACTCTATTAGAGGTCTCTTACTTATCTAAAGAAGTTAATATAACTAAAGAAGTAAATACTACTAGGACTAGAGTAGTAGAAAAGAGCTTATAAGAATAACAGAACTAACTAAGTATTAAAAGGGTTATAGGGGCTAGAGTAAGTAAACTAGTGTTAGTGGCTTAAATAAGAGACCTTTAGGAAAGAAGGATTAGGATTTATCCCTAGCTACAAATTAGAGAATTCTACCTAGGATCTCTTCTACTAGTAATTAATAATAATAAATTAGTGCTATAAGTAGTAGTTATAGAAGTAAACTAAAGAGCCTCTAAACCTACTAAAATAATAGAGGAGAGTATTATCTAAGCTATACTAGAAGCTAAGGCTGCTAGTAGAAAGAAGAGTACTTAAATAGCCTCTACTCCTCTATTAGATAAAGAGCTAGTTGCACTTTTTAATAACCTAAATACTAATTCTATTCTAATAGCAGCACTAACCTAAAAGGTAAAAGGTATTATAGTTAGATTAATATTTTCTTAAGATAAATTATATTTAAAGGCCTAGTAACTACTCTCTAGAAAGGAAAAAGAGTCTAATAACTAATTAGATAGGAGCAAATTAGGAAATATATTTATAGAAACATAATAAAGATAGGCTTTAATAGAAAAACGGAGTTAGGACTACCCTTAAGAACCTACTATCTTGTTAGAAGTAATAATAGAGAAGTTACGCCCTAGCTTATACTAGATTACGTAAGGAAACGCTGCATAGAATACCTAATACAGTATTAGAGAGGTATAGAATAGATATTAGAAAGAAGCTAATAAGATTAACCTCTAAAGTCGCACTAAGCTAGAAAAATAGATAGGAGTCTAGAGCATTCTAGTAAAACTCCCTATCTATTTTATTACTATTTTTAGAAGCTACTACAAGATTCTACTTAACTTAGGATTAAAACTAAATGTTATAAAGTATACTACTATAAGGGCACTTAATATTATAATCTAGAGCTAAGATTAGAGCTACTTACCTACTAAAGAATAATTAGGTATAGTAGGAGCTAGTAGAGATTTAGATAAGTATATAGGAACTGCCTATAGTGTACTACTTAAACTTAGGCTAATTACAATTCCTATTTATTTTAAGATTATAAGAAATGTTAGAAGGCCTATTATTTTAGGTACCCCCTTTATAATAGCTGCTTAGTTAGCTATAGAATTCACCCTAATAGGCTAATGCCTGTGTAGGATTACCTCTATAGATAGGAAAAAAATAGTCTTTTTTCTTAGGTTAGATACTCTACTACTTTCTAACTATAAGACAAGTAATAAGGATTTAGGAAACGTGTAAAGGGTCTGCTTATAGGGGAAGTACACTTACTATAGGGTTACCCTATTAGTGCGTACCTTAGTGATAAAAAGGTAGAAGATAGAGAAGATAAGTAAGAAATTAGTTAAGTAGAATTAATTAGATAATAAGCGCGAGAACGTTAAGTAATAGTAGCTAGGTAATTAGGAACTACCTATACTATACATAAAAAGGTAGTAAATAAAGTTTAGCCTATAGATAACCTAAGAGGAGACCGCCTATTAGAGGTAGAGAGATTAGATTAGAGAGAAAGAGCTATTAAATAATAATAAGCTATAATAGCTTTTTAGAGACCTTAACTAGATGTATATTTAGGAATGTTTAAACCTAGATATATAGATTTTAGAAAGGGGCACTAATTAACACCTAAATAACTAAAGGATATAAATATTAGAGACTAGCTAAAACCTATAGAAATTTTATTTATCTATAAGCTAATGTTCTATTAGGAGGCAGCTCTAGCCTAGGAATTTAGTAAGATAATAACTATTAGTAAGGATATTATGCCTCTGTACTAGATTTAGACTATCCTATATAAAGTCTAGTAGGTAAGAGGCTTTAACTGCCTAAAAAAGCTAGTGCCTATAGTATACTAGATAATTTTAGATTAGATTAACTAAAAAGTCCTTAAAATATGTAATAGCTAATATTAAAACCCCTAGTTCCTAGTACTAAAGAAAAATAAAAGGTACTAATTAATTAACAACACCTAGTTCTATAATAAGGTTTTAGAAAGAGATGCTAATCTCCCACCCTTAGCTAATAAGTTTTTAGAGGGAATTAGAGGTAGAGCAATCTATTCTTTATTTAATCTATTTTTAGGGTTTAACTAGATACCGCTCTATATAGCCTTAAAAGATATAACAGCTTTCTAGATACTTATAGGCCTTATAAGGCACTGCACACTGCTATAAGGTATAATAAATTTACTAGGAGTTTTCTAGAGAGCTGTATAAATAATCTTTTAGAGGTATTTCCCTAATACTTTACCCTTTATTAATAATATTATATTAGTAGGACTAAAGTTAACTTATAGAGATAAAGAAGCCCTTCTTAGGGTACACTAATTTATGCTTAAACATATTATACAGCTAGATAGGGTACTTGCTAACCTAAAGAGGGCCTATACTACTATATTAGGAACAAAATCCTTCTAGGGAGTAAACTAAATAGAAATTATAAGATATAAGGTATCGCCTAATAGCTAATTGCCCTAAGATAAGAAAGTGGCTAAGATTCTATACTAGAAAGAATACACAAATTAAGGAGAAGTCTAATAGTTTATTAGGATTTACACTTACTATTACTAATAGATCTTCTACTTTTCTATTAAAGTAAAACCTTTGTACATACTTACTAGAAAAGGCTAAGAATAAAAGTAGAGCGATCTTAAGCGCTAATTAATAAATATTCTAAAAGAGAGTATTACTACTACACTAGTTCTAATAACTCTTAATTATAAATTAGGAAGGCAGATCTTTGTCTGCGTAGATATAAGTTTATAAGGAGGAGGAGCCTATATTAAGTAAGTAAGAGAGAATAGGAAGCGCCACCTAGTGTAGTTTAAAAGTACACTGTAGTCTAAAGTAGAATTAAGGTAGCACTTAACTAAGCTTAAATACAAAGCAGTAGTATAGGCACTAAAGAAGTTTATGCTGTACCTATATAGAACCTAATTTATTATTAAAATAAATATAGCTACTCTAATTTTACAGCTTAACTAGCCTTCTACTAACCTCCCTAGATTAGTTATAAACTAATAGCTAGGTATAATACTGCTATAGGACTTTAAAATTGTCTATAAGCTAGGAAAATATAATGTTATTACTAATAGATTATTAAGGTCCCTCTAACTAAAAAGATAGATAGTGCTAGAAGAATTAGAAGAAGACCTAAGTCCCTTTATAGACTATATAGTAAAGAAGCACGATAATAGCTTAGTGTTTACTTTATAAGAGGCCTAGATCCATAGTAAAGACTTTTTAGAAGAATTAGAAGAGATAGTAAGGTTCATACTATCTAGAAAAAGACCTAATAAGCTAATACCCTAGAAAAGCCGCCTTTTGTTAATAAAGAAGGCCTAAACCTTTTTTATAAAAGCGAACCTACTATTTAAGAAGTTAACCCTAAATCTTACTATCTAAAGGGTAATTAATAACCTAAATATTTAAAAGGCACTTATTTAGGAGGTCTACTAGCACCTCTACTATAAAGAAATCTAGGCTATAAATACTATAATCTAGTCTTAGTTCTAGTAGGAGAGCTAGTTTAAAATAATTCAAACTAAGCTAAAGAAATATACTGTCTGTGCTACTAAATAAGGTAATTAGATAGAAATAAGCCTTTAGATTAGTAACTCTAGGACCTTATTAAAACAATAGACTATTAATATTACCTACATGCCTATAAGTAAGCATTAGAAATCCTTTCTTATTATTACTAGGGAATACGCCTTAGGATAGCCTAAAGCTAGAGCGCTTATTAGAGTAGATTTAGAAAGTGTTATAAAGTTCCTTTATAAGGACATTATTTGTAGGTAGGGGGTGTTTCCTTAACTAAGTATAGAAAGGGGGCCTAAAAACAAATTAGTAGTTAAAGCACTAGCTAAACACTATAGAAAATACTGTATCTAAGCTTCCTTTTACAACTCTAAGGCTTAAGGACTAGTTAAACAAGGTTACTAATTACTTATCGCATCGCTTATAAAGCTAGGAAATAATTAGGAGTATAATTTACCTATAGTAGTATAGGCTAAGAGGGTTTTAATTTAATAAAGCATAGGGTTAGCACCTATAGAGATAATAACTAGTATTTAACCTATATTGCCTATTAAGCTAGCGATTAAAAGCTAGCAGACCCTGCTATAGTTAGAGGTAGAAAACTAATTAGATCTACTTACCCTAAGGGCTAAGTAGTTAAAATAGAGAGGCAATAAACTTTTAGAGGCGCTATCTAGGTTAAGAAGAATGCGCCTTAAAAGAGTAGAGTAATAGGATTTTAGTAAAGCCTATTAACAAGACTTTTATAAAGGAGACCTAGTGCTAGTTTAGGATTTAATTAGGGCTATAAATAAGTTAGTAGCTATAAAGATAAAAGATCGCTAGCTAGGCCCTTACTAAATCTCTATTAACTACCCTAGCTAGTTATATTACTAACTAGAAGAGCTTAATAGAGCTATATTCTAGTATACTATATATAGTAACCGCCTTAAGCGCTTCTACTAGCACACCTTAGATAATAAAGCATAGGTACTAAGAGGAAGGATAAGAATTATGCCTAAAGACCTACTAATTAACTCTCAGACCCTACTACTAAAGCTACTAAAACTACTACGCTAGTAAAAGGTTAAAGAGAGGAAGAAGTATAGTAATTCTAGCTTAGAAGTTAAGGATAGCTTTATAAAAACTAGAAAAGTAGAGTAGAAGAAGGAACTCTAATAGGCTGTTATGCTACTTATATAAACAAGAGGTAATTTACTAATAGTGGTTATTTTAAAGAGAGTTAAAGTATTAGATTTTAATATAAACTAAGATATATCTACTTTAGAGTCTAATATTATATTAAACTAGCCTAATTCTTTCCTAATACAGAATTAGAAAAGCTAACTATAAGTAGTTAGTAAAAAAGAGAGAGGAAGAAAGGAAAAAGAAATAAAGAATACTTAGTTACTAGCTAAAGATATATTAGGGTACTAATTATTATCCCTCTTATTATTAACAGTAATATTATCTTTATAGTGGCGGCTAGACTAATAAGTATTTAGGGTTTAGGGCTCTATAGAGCTAGAGGCCCTAGTTATTTTAAACTAAAGAAGAGATCTAGCATAATTTTAGGTAGCTTAATTAATAGACTACTAATAAAGTAAAAAAGAACTAGAATAAGAATACTAAGAATAAGTAGACTAAAAAGATAGCTAAGGCTAAAGAGGAGTATTCTCTCTAGTAAGAGAATTTAAGCGCATAGGTAATCTAGGACTAGGTAATCTATAATTAAAGCTAGAATAAAAACCTCTTTAAGCTAGAGAACTAAAACCCTAAAATAATAAAGCACTATTAAGAGGAGACTAAAGGGAACCTCTAGAAAACTTTTAGAAATAATCTTAAAGGGCTACTAAGGAAAAAGGACTATAGTTTATAGTAATAGTGTATTAGAGTTCTATAGGCTCTCTAGGAATAAGAGTATTAAGGGTAGAAATAGCCTTAGAAGTGCGACTAAAAAGAGCCTAAAAGTAGATTATACTAATAGGAAGGATATTAGTAGCTAAAATAATATTATTTATAAAAGGACTAGTGCTAGGGTTAGCTAGCTTACCTAAAAGGAAAGAGATATTAGCTTAAGTAATAAGGAATTAGGACTAGAACTTATAATAAAAAGAGTAAAAGGTATAGTTACTATTTATTTAGCACTTATTACACTCTCTCTACTTTAGTAGCTTACTTTCTAGATAGGAAACGCTATATTTACTACTAAAATAGAGCTTACTTCTTCTACTCTTATTCTAGTAGTAGGTGTAGTAATAGTTAATTAGAGAAGAAGGAGAAAAATAAAAGGAGGTAGTAGTATACTAAATACCTATATTAATATTAGTATTATAGTATCTACGCTTTAATAGAGCCTCTCTAGTGCTTAAGCTAAAGAACTTAGTAATAGTCTCTAGTTTAGTATTACTAATATTAAAGTGCTAAATAGTAAGGTTTAAATAGCTATTATTCTTGTAGACGCTAGTAGTGCGAAGAATAGGACCTAGAGTAACACCCTATATACCTAGGCTATAGATAAAGTAAGCTAGTTTACGTAGAAGATTATAGTTTATGCGCTAATTAGCCCTCGCCCTAACTAGAAAAGTTAGTAATAGGATGCAAAAGGTTTTTAGGATAATATACGCTACTTAATAATATACTTGTTAGTAGACTTAAAAGGGTAGATAAAGAGGTCTACTTTTATATTACTAGTAAGGCTACGCTTATTTAGGTTATTACTACTTTTTTTACTACTAGCACTAGAAGTAGCTATTCTACCTAAAGTATAGTTAACTATAGCTATAACTGTAGTAGAGTTATTAAATAGGTATTAGAAGGACTAAAAGAGAGGGAGGAGAGTAGGAGTAAAGGTTAGAAGAAGAATAGAGCAGAAGAAATCCTAGGGTTATATACCTTAAAGATTAAGCATAGGCAACCTAAGCGGCTTAGTAAAAGTGTTTATAAGAGGATATTACTATAATATTACTGTCTAATATGCTAAGAGGTCTATAAATAACTTTAATTATAGGGACATAAGTAGTAGATAGGTAATAGGTTAGTAGGTAGGATAATTAGGTAAAGGTAGCTAGCTAAAGATTAAGGAAATTATAGGTCTAGGAGGTAACTGCCAATAAGGTGTTAAAAGGATAGTAAGGTAGTAGGCTTAAGGGACTAAGCCTAGAAGAGAGGGAGGAAAATGTAGTGTAAAGGTTAGCCTATAATAGAGAATTAGAGAAACATAGGGCCGATTAGCTGTTATTTAAGATAGCTAATTAGAGAATAAATAGAAGGAGAGCGCTAACTAGATAAGACACAAAGAGACCTAATAGATAATTAGAGTAGTTAGATTTATATAATAGATTTTAGATAGGATAACGTAACTTATTCTTTTATATTCCTTACTTAAGGCAAACGCACCTACAACACTACACTACTACTAGCCCTTCGTATCTAGGCTTAATTTTAGTAAAGCAGCGTTAGATTACTAATGCTTTTAAGGTAGTTATTATCTTTATATAGTAAATAGTAAGTTTACACCTTTCCTATACTTAAAACATATACTAATAACTTATTCTAGGTTAATCTAGCGTCTACTCCTTGCCCTAATAAGGGTAACTTAGATAACAGTAATAAAGAGAGTAGGGAGGAGGTTACTACTAGAGGTATAGTAGGTAAGGATAGAAAAGATAGTAAGGATAATAAAGATAATAAATAGTAGGGGCGTAGGCAGCGCGTAGCTTAGTTAGATTACTTTTTAGAAGCTAGTCTATAGGCTTTAGGTAGATACCCCTAATAAGCTATAAGTGCTCTATAAGCTATAGTGCTCTATAATAATATATATTATATCTACGTTTTATGTGCTCTTATTATATTCTTTACTTCTTTATTATATACGCAGCTTTTTTTCTTTTAAAAATTTAGACTAGGTTATCTATATCTTTAAAGTCTAACTCTAGAATCTAGGTATCCTAAGTCTTATTATAGCCTTTTTAGTAGAGTAGGTATTACTTTTACCCCTTTCTTATTTACTTAGCTAGTATTTTTTTTACTTTCTAGGCTTTTCCTTCTTTAGGTGTAACCTCTAGTAGCTAAGTGTTAATGTCTTCTACTCTTAGCCTTAGTTTCTATTATTTTAAGAAGGGAAATGTAAAACACGTTATAAATATAATAGTGTAGTAGGAGGAGTAGGCAGTATACCTACGTTCTAACTATATTTTATACTTAGAAGGGCCTAATAAATTTCCTAATAGCTTCTTACTTAGTTATTAAAGTATATATATATTCTTTGTGCTAAGTAGGACTAAGTCGCCTCTTTAAAATAATTCTTACTTATACTTCTTATTATAGTACTAGCTCTAATACTTTTATACTAAGTGTAGGTACTCTATAAGTAATACGTGTACACTATATATATATTTTACTCTCTTAACTACATCTAGTAGCTCTCCCTCTAGCCTACTATTTATAGGAGGTATAGTAAGGATAGGGTGCTTACTATATACTATATAGAAAGGCGTTATTTTTATTAAATTGTAGATAAAGTTATTATATACATATTAAGCTGTTAGGAGTAGTTTAACCTAGTTTATTTATAGAGGTGTAATAAATATGCGAAAGTATTATTTAAGCGTCTAATTCTAGTGCTCTATTTACTTATCTATTTAAAGGTAGAAAGTAGTGCTAAGCCTATACTTTACTTATAGTTAGTAGCATATTTCTGCCTAAAAAGTGGAGGTAAAGGTAGAGCCTTTATTAGATATAATACCTTTCTAAATACTAAAATTTAAGATAACCTTTTAGAAGTAGGCTTCTATAAATTTCTTTATATTCTATGTTTTTTATATAGGGATATAGATAGCTATCTTAAAGAAGTAGTATATAATTATAAAAATTATATTAAAAGCGCAGCTACTTTAATCCTTTACTAGTAGAAATCTAGTTATAAAGTCTAGTAAAACTTCCTTAAAAATATCCTTTAGCGTTAGAAGAAGTAATAGCTAGCTATACTTACTATACCTTAGAGTTTTACTCCTTTAGTAAATAGTATAAGTTCTTACGTACTTCTAAATATCTTAACCTATAAGAGGCTAATAGTAGGTCCTCTTAATAGCCTTAAGCGTTCTACGTATACTAAAGTGGCCTACTATATATATATTATAGTGCTAGAATAAAATCTCTTACCTAATTACTAGTTTATCTAGGATGTATAATCTACTATTATACTTTAGGACTTCTATTTTATTAAAATGCTATACTTATACTTTACTACTACTTTAAGTGCTTCTCTTATGCCTTAAGCTAGTAATACGCTTAATAGTAAAGGCGTTCTTTTGCTAAAACTACTAAACTTTAGTAATAAAGTTAGACTTTTTTATTATAGGTTTACTACTAACTAATACTTTAGCTAGTAAGCGTAGTATATATAGTATGTACACTATAGCACTAGTAGTAGGAACCTTATAGCTTTATAAATATTAGTAATATACGTCTTACATACGCCTAATAAGCTTGGCTTATTTATAGATCTATTTACTCTACTATACTTGGTCCTCTATAATATTTTATTCTATAGGGTAGGTTATAAACGGGTTAGTAATAGGTTCTCCTATATATAATCTACCCTTCTTAATAGTCTATTCGCTAGGTTTATTTTGCCTAGGCGGTGTTCTATTTTAAAATTAAAAGCTACTAGGTATATTGCCTATTATACTTATTATAAGTTTAGCTTCTATATAGCGCGTATACTATATAAGTTATTATAGTTATTTAGTACTTAAATTGTGTACTGCCTGCTATCTAGATAATGTCTCTATTACTTAAAGTAGTAGATAATAGTAAGGAGTTTAAGATTATATACTTTATAATTTAGCTCTACTACTTAAAGTTTTCTTAATATAAAAGCAACTAGGTGCTACTTTTAGTTCTTAAATAGCTGCGAAAGGATATTGCATATTATAAAAGTAGATATATTAGTCTCTAATTAGATTAGCAGCGTAGGTGTGAGGTCTAGTTATAGGCAATAGTACTTGCTTCACACCAGGAAGAATAGTGAAAGGATAACTCTAGTAATATTAATAGAATAATACTTGTCTTGTGTTAAGTTAACGCGCGGTGTAGGTTTTACGCAGCTAGCTTACTTAGCGCACAGACCCTATATAAGGCCTTAGCGCTAGATACTATAACACCACAATAATATTGTAATCTACCTGTTACAGAACCTCCCCCTCTAGCTATAGTCCTCTATAGTATACTATAGCCTTAATAAAAACCTTACTCTATAGGAAAGGAAAAGAGTATCTATAAGGGTGTGTATTATATACGTAATAGCAGCGCGTTATAAGTAAATAGCGTACGTTGTAAACGTATTATGCGTATTATTTATTATAAAGCTCCTACGCCTTCTATTTACTATAGACTCTTATAATATAGAGTAATAAGGCTATATAGTATTAATATTATTTTAGTCTTTATATGCTCTCTACCTATATAATATATATATAACTTATTCTTAGCGTAGACAGAGCGCTTAATCTTTAAATAACCCCCTTAATTACCTAAGATACTATACTACCTAGTACCTAAATATATTAAGAAGTCTAATCTCTATAATACTACTACCTTTACGTTTAGCAGAGATACTAAGCGTATAGACTAAAATATAGTGCTTATAACTTATATATACTGCGTATAGAACTTAGTAAAGCTCCTTAAAGACTATACTAAAGATAATAATAAGTGCTATAACTATTATATTAAAAGTAATTGCAGAGGGTGCAACTTAGTATATCTAGAGTTGCGTGTTATATATACGCTTTAGCTAATACTTATAGGTACTAAAGGTGATAAATAGGCGCCTTAATCGCCTATACGCCCTTTATAACTACTACTATATTATAGTTATAGAGACCCTAAGTAGGTAGCGTAAAATAGATAAGCGTATAAAGATAATAAGCCTAAAGCTAGCTTATTACTAGAAGTAATTTAACTTAGAGCTAGCTAACTACTAGCGTATTATAGCTTATATTAGTATACCTATAGGTGTAGCGACCTAGGTGCCTACTACTAGCCCTTAGTATCTAGGCTTAATTCTAGTAGAGTAGCGTTAGATTACTAATATTTTTAAAGTAGTTATTCCCTTTATATAGTAGATAGTAAGTTCGCATCTTTCCTATACTTAAAATATATACTAATAACTTATTCTAGATTATTCTAGCGTCTACTCCTTACTATAATAAAAGTAACTTAAATAATAGTAATAAAGAGAGTAGGGAGGAAGTTACTACTAAAGGTGTAATAAGTAAGAATAGTAAGGATAGTAAAAATAATAAAAATAATAAGTAGTAAGGCTGTAAGTAGTGCATAGTTTAGTTAGATTACTTTTTAAAAGCTAGCCTATAGGCCTTAAGTAAATACCTCTAATAAGCTATAAGTGCTCCTTAAGCTATAGTGCTTTATAATAATATATATTATATCTACGTTCTATATACTTTTATTATATTCTTTACCTCTTTTTTATATCCGCAGCTCTTTTTCTTTTAAAAGTTTAAACTAGGTTATCTATATCTTTAAAGTCTAACTCTAGAATCTAGGTGTCTTAAGTCTTATTATAGCCTTTCTAGTAGAGTAAGTATTACTTTTACCTTTTTCTTATTTACTTAGCTAGGATTTCTTCTACTTCTTAGGCTTCTTCTCTTTTAGGTATAACCTCTAGTAGCTAAGTGTTAATATCTTCTACTCTTAGCTTTAGTTTCTATTATTTAAAAAAGGAAATATAAAACATATTATAAATGTAATAGTGTAGTACAAGGAGTAGGTAGTATACCTACGTTCTAACTACGTCCTACACTTAGAAGGGCCTAATAAATTTTCCTAATAGCTTTTTACTTAGTTATTAAGGTATATATATATTCTTTATACTAAGTAGGACTAAGTTGCCTTTCTAGAATAACTCTTACTTATACTTCTTATTATAGTACTAGCTCTAATACTCTTATACTAAGTATAGGTGCTTTATAAGTAATGCGTATACGCTATATATACGTTTTACTCTCTTAACTATATCTAGTAGCTCCCCCTCTAGCCTACTATCTGTAGGAGGCGTAGTAAGGATAGGGTACTTACTATATACTATATAGAAAGGCGTTATTTTTGTTAAATTATAGATAGAGTTATTGTATGCAAATTAAGCTATTAGGAGCAGTTTAATCTAGTTTATTTATAAAGGTGTAATAAATATATAATAGTATTATTTAAGCGTCTAATTCTAGCGCTCTATTTGCCTGTCTATTTAGGGGTAGAAAGTAGTACTAAGCCTACACTTTACCTGTAGTTAGTAGCATATTTCTGCCTAAAAAGCAGAGGTAAAGGTAGAGCCCCTATTAAATATAATACCTTTCTAAATACTAAAATTTAAGATAACCTTTTAGAAGTAGGCTTCTATAAATTTCTTTATATTCTATGTTTTTTATATAGGGATATAGATAGCTATCTTAAAGAAGTAGTATATAATTATAAAAATTATATTAAAAGCGCAGCTGCCTTAATCCTTTACTAGTAGGAATCTAGTTATAAAATCTAGAAAGACTTCCTTAAAAATATCCTTTAGCGTTAGAAGAAGTAATAGCTAGCTATACTTACTATACTTTAGAGCTTTACTCTTTTAGTAAATAGTATAAGTTCTTACGTACTTCTAAACATCTTAACCTATAAGAGGCTAATAGTAGGTCCTCTTAATAGCCTTAAGCGTTCTATATGCGCTAAAGTGGCCTACTATATACATGTTATAGTGCTAGAATAAAATCTCTTACCTAATTGCTAGTTTATCTAGGATATATAATCTACTATTATACCTTAGGACTTCTATTTTATTAAGGCGCTATACTTACGCCTTACTACTACTTTAAGTGCTTCTTTTACGCCTTAAGCTAGTAATATACTTAATAGTAAAGGCGTCGCTTTACTAAAACTGCTAAACTTTAGTAATAAGGTTAGACTTTTTATTACAGGTTTACTACTAACTAATACTTTAGCTAGTAAGCGTAGTACGTATAGCGTATACACTATAACACTAGTAGTAGGGACCTTTATAGCTCTATAAGTATTAGTAATATATATTTTATATGCGCCTAATAAGCTTAGCTTATTTATAGATCTGCTTACTCTACTATGCTTAGTCCTCTACAGTATTTTATTCTATAAAGTAGGTAATAAATAGGTTTGTAATAGGTTCTCCTATGCGTAATTCACCCTTCTTAATAGTCTATCTACTAGGTTTATTTTCCCTAAGTAGTGTTCTACTTTAAAATTAAAAGCTGCTACGTACATTGCCTATTATGCTTATTATAGGTTTAGTTTCTATATAGCGCGTATACTATATAAGTTATTATAGTTACTTAGCACTTAAATTGTGTACTACGTGCTATCTAAATAATATCTCTATTACTTAAAGTAGTAGATAATAGTAAGGAGCTTAAGGTTATATACTTTATAATTTAGCTCTACTGCTTAAAGTTTTCTTAATATAAAAATAACTAGGTGCCACTTCTAGTCCTTAAATAGCTGCAAAAGGATACTGTATATTATAAAAGTAGATATGTTAGTCTCTAATTAGATTAGTAGTATAGGGTTAAAGTGGCATAGGATAGACGCACTTAAAAAGCGCGTTTTAAGTATTTTAAAAGTATTATTAGCTTCTACTTACTATTAGAACACTTAGTTCTTCTTAAGTAGGTCTAAGAGAAGAGCAGTTTCTCGCGTATATACTTTAATAAATTGCCTATAAAAGTTTATAAAGCCTAGAAATAACTAGAGCTCTTAGATACTAGTTAGCTATAGCTATTCTATAATAGTTACTATACATATAGGATTAGCGCAGATTCTTTACATAGTTATAATAAAACTAAGGAAGTAGACTTTGCCTAAGGCGAATATGCACTTAGTTAAATTAATAAAAAGTTTAGCTTTACGTAGTAATTTAAGCACAGCGTAGACAGTATACTAATAAAGTATAAGATCTTTATTATAGGTATAGATAAGTATATTATCTAGATATATAATATATATATAATCTAGGTGTAGTGCTAGTGCCTTATTAATATATACCTAGAAGCTTGTAAGGGTATTAGTTAAGCTAAATAGTATTACTAAGTATTTAAAGTAGCTGTAGTAAGTTTAGAATATAGTTTTCTACTTATCTCCTATTTAGATCTAAATTCTATAGTAAGCGTTGTAAAGATTAAAGGTTATATAATAGTATACGCCTAATAGGTAGTTAAGTGTCTCTCTAACTAAAGGTAGTAAGTAACAATCTTTAATAGTAATCGCGTTAAAGCCCTAATAATCTACGTAAAGTTATAGTATACTATCTTTCTTAGGAGTAAATAGAATTAGTGCTTTAGCTAGACTAGTGCTATACCTAATCTATCCCTTTTTTAAGGCATCTTTTAGATACTTCTAAAGTACTTTAAGCTCCCGCTCTAAGAGATTATAAAGTAGTCTATAAAGAGGTTTCTTTCCTTCTATAATAGAGATAGTATAATTAGACTTCTTAAAATTTAGTAGAGTAGACGCTACTTTTTTATTAAATATGTTACTATATTTACGTAATATATTAAGAATACGTAGTACTTACGCTACGTACACTTTATTAATATACACTAGGTGCTCTAAGCTTATACTAGTTATTTATAAGACCTTTAAAAGAAATAAATCTAAGCTAGTATACTCTATATTATCTTTAAAGTCCCTTATAGTAATAAGCTATATTAAAGCTGTAGTATAGCTCTAGCGCTATATTTATAAGCTGTAATTAAGGTAAATATTACTTTTTTATAAGAAGAGGTTACTAAGTAAGAGAGGAATCCCTTTTTTATTAACACTATAGATAGTAGTCTTTGTCCTACGCTCTACCCCTATATTATCTATAATACGCACCTAGAGTGTATAGATAGCGTAGATACTTTATTTTTAGGCCTTAATCTATTCTAGTTTAGGGAGCTTAGCCCCTTTAATAGCCTTTAGATTTATTTTAATAGTAATAAGCTAGCTAATTAGGCTAATATTAGCCTATAAGTTAAGAATTATTTAGAGTTCTCTTTCTAGACCTATATCTCTAGCTGCGCTACACGTGCGCTTTATATCTAGTAAAATATAAATTAGTAGGCGCCTTACTATACTTAGGTTATAGGTAAGGCTTAGCCTTTTCCTACATAGTTTACTTATATAGGAATCTAGTTAGAATTACTACTTCTATATTTATTAGTATAGTAGCTAGTTTTATAGCACTTATAGTAGGTAACACTTTTTATATTTTAGGTCTTACTATTACTTTTAGATATTTAGTAGTTTAGCGTAGTATCTTTAGATTTCTTTAATATATAACGTAGGCTTAACTCTTATATTATAGGTACGCGGCGTAGGTTTTACTTAAGTGTAAAGCCTAAAGTAATAAGGTTTTCTCTAGTTATAAGCACCTAATAGTAGTTAGTAATAGCCTTCTATAGCTTAGGTTTAAGCTTAGAGAAGAGGTACTATACCCTTTACTTCTTAGTATAAGGTGTAAGTTAATTTTTAAAGATATTAAGGTAGGGTATAAAGGAGTAAATAGTTTAGTCTCTTTACTATATTACCTAAGTATACGCTATAACTACTTCTAGGCTGTAATTTACTAGATCTAAAAGTAAGTTAAGTATATACTACTTAAAGTACTTCTAAGTAGGTGTTTCTCTCTTAGCTTTAAAGGTGCGCTTATAGTATATATACTATAGTTCTCTTAAGTTACCTATAAAGTACTATATTACCTAGACAACTTTATCTCTATCCTATATAAATTCTTATAGTAAGAGGCAAAAAGCTATTTTATAAGAATAGAAGAATTTATAATTATTGTAGTAAAAAGGGCTCGAACTATTACAGGATATTCAGGAGCAGAGTTGTAAAGAATACAAATAGCTAATTGTAGGAAAGGATGCTGAAAGGGCAGACTATATACAAAAGAAACGAGCCTCTTAGTAAGAATCCTATAATATAAATTAGTAGATCTAGAAAGAATTACAGAAGTAAGTGTTTTACTTTAACATACCCCCTAGGTAATTACTTAAAGCAGATTACCTATCCTAAGAAGTAATTTCTAATTGTCTAAATCCTTCTTAAAGATTTTTAAAAAACTATCTAAAGAATATTTAAAAATTAAAAAACTATTAAGAATTATTCTTCTAAATCTCCTTATCTTAAGAACAGCAATTCTATCACCCCCTATTTATTATAATAGCAAAATAATCGCTGTTTATCTTTTACATTACAAATCCTATTATAAATTGTGTCTAGAATCTCTTCTTTTAGTAGGTTAGGAGCTTATAAGCGTGGCACAAAGGCCTAGAGTATAAATACTTCTATTCTACTACTCTTTTTACTTACTTCCTATTAACTATAAAGTAATTTCCCCGCTCTTACTAGCTAGTAAGTATAATAGGTAGGCGCGTTTTAATTAGGAAGGAGTAGTAGTAAGAGAAATAAGTAGTAAAGAAGGAGCGTATTTAGCGCTTAATAATTAGATAGGTATTAAAGTATATAAGCCCTTTACTAGCGCTTAATCTTCTCTTTTTAATCTTTTACTTTTAACACTTTAACTTCCTATCTAATTTAAGCCTACTAGTTTAAGCCTTTAAATTCTACTACTTTATAGTAGGTTCTTTTCTTCTAATTATTACCTTGTGCTTTTTCTATTATTTAGAGCTTTACTAACTCTTTTAGATATCTAATAACCTAGCTAAAGCACGCATAGTAAAGGCTATAAAAGCTACTAAATAAAGCTTTTAATCCTTCTACTAAGATCTTTCTACTCCTCCTACTCTACTAGCTCCTCCTACTCTAGTTCTAGGCCTTTAGCGATTACTTAGTGCTCTTAGATAAGTAAGCTACTTAGGCTACTTAAAGGGAGCTCTAGTAGGAAAGAGTAATAAACGCTACTATAATAACGCTTTAAGCTTAGGTAGGCGCTACTATACTTACTTTACCTATTCTTATACTACTATATATAAAATTATTCTATTACTTTAGCTAATTTTACTAATTATTTCTATAAGTAGCTGTATATTTAGACTTTAGCTATAGATTTTATCTGCTATTAATTATTAGAGGGTGCTAATATAAGCTTTTATTTTAAGATTCTTTCTAGGTTTAGCTAATACTTTTTATAGAAGAGGCTAATTACTAAGCTACGTAAAAAGGTTAAAGTAGCCTTATAAGCTCTTTTTTCTACTAGTAGTTAAGAGGAGTAAACTTAGTATATAGCTACTATCCTACTCTCTCTCTCTTAGCTAATCCTTAGTAGAAAATAGGGTAATTACCCTCCTATTTTACTTATTAAGGAGTAGCGCAGTTATAGCTAATACACTGATTAAAATACTTAGATAAGTAGCTTATTAGCTCTAAAGTAAAATAGAGACTAAGTAAGTGCTTCTCTTTTTACTAATTAAAAGAGGGGAGACTAGGGTAAGCTATTACCTACTACTAATTAAAGGAGAGGTAGAGGAGGTAGATAGGGTAAGGAATTACCTACTATAGAGAGGAGGAGAGGAGAAGGATAAAGAGAATCTCCTACTACTAATTATAAAGGAGATTCTCGCACCCCTATAATTAAGTAGAGGAGGAAGAGGGTTTATAAACTTATAGATAAGCTCTTTAATCTCTTTTTTTTTTATTCTTATTTTTTTTCTAATCTTTTTTTTCTTTTCTTTTTTTTTTCTTGTTTCCTAGCTCTAAATTAATAATTCTAGGTAGTTAATAGATTAATTCTCTACTTACCTACTCTTATTCTGTAATTATTATATTTATATTTTACAGATTTAATAGTCTTTTAAATCTATTAAACTGCTAATAAGTAAGAGCCTTTGTGAGGCTATCTACTAGCATTTTACTAGTTAGAAGATATTCTACTTAAAACAATCCTTTTACATACTCTTACTATAACTATATATTCTAAATATCTATATAGCGTAGTTAAGTAGTAATTCTTTTGTTCTTTCTAATTACTAAATGAATAGTTTAAAGAATATTGCAATAGACCTTCTATAAAGGTCCTAGATCTAGAGTAAGCTTAGTAAAGAATCTCTTAATCGCTATAGCTTTTTTACTTATATATTTAAGCGCTAGAAGCTCTGCTTCTATTATTAAAGTAGTAATTGTGTTCTATTAAGCTACTTTCTATAGGATAGCTCCTCTAAATAATAGGATAATATATTTATAGGAAGATCGCTGTAATATTAGATTATTAGCAAAAGAGGTATCTCTACATATTAGTAGATTAGGTCTATTATAGCCACTAAAGACTATAGCCTGCTATCTAGTTTAATAGAGGTAAAGAATTATATAGTTAATAGTAGCAAAGTGTTCTTTGCTTAGATTTATTAGAAAGTATAATAGCTTTAACACTATAAAGGCTATATCTAGGCGTAGTATAATTACTATATAAAGAGCTAATCCTACCTCTTCTTAAAAGAGCTTTATTTGTTAAAGAGTAGCTTCTCTTATACTTAGAACAAGATCTTCTGCTAATAGAGGTGTAGGAGGGAAGCTCCTAGAGTTTAAAAGGTTAAACTTTTTTGTGATTTTATTAATATAGGTATTATAGACTAGAGAAATTAATCTTACTTCTCTATCCCTAATTACTTAAATACCTAGGAACCACTCAACCCCTAGCGTAGCAGCTGCTACTAAGAATATTAAAATCCTATCTACTAATATATATAAGTAGGACGCGCATATAGCGTATATAGTAATATATATTAAGTGTACACTTTAACTTAAGGACCTTACTAAATATAGAGGTAAGAACTTTAAGGAGCATTATAAATTCTTTTATTCCTATAAAGTAGCCTTTTGCCTCTTACTATAAGAATTTGTGCGGATAGAAATAAGGTTATTTAGGTAATATAGTACTTTATAGACGACCTAAAAGAACTATAGTATATACATTATAAGCGCACCTTTAAAGCTAAGAGAGAAACACCTACTTAGAAGTACTTTAAGTAGTATATACTTAACTTACTTTTAGACCTAGTAAATTACAGCCTAGAAGTAGCTATAGTGTATGCTTAGGTAATATAGTAAAGAGAGTAAACTATTTACTTCTTTATAACCTACTTTAATATCTTTAAAGATTAACTTATATCTTATACTAAGGAGTAAAGGGTATAGCACCTCTTCTCTAAGCTTAAATCTAAGCTATAGAGAGCTATTACTAACTACTATTAGGTGCCTATAACTAGGGAAGACCTTATCGCTTTAGGCTCTATACTTAAGCGAAACCTACGCTACGCACCTATAATATAGGAGTTAAGCCTATATTATATATTAAAGAAATCTAAAAATACTATACTAAACTACTAAATATCTAAAGGTAATAGTAAGACCTAAGATAAGAAAAGTGTTACCTACTATAAGTGCTATAAAACTAGCTACTATACTAATAAATATAGAAGTAGTAATTCTAACTAGATTCCTATATAAGTAAACTATGTAGGAAAAGGCTAAGCCTTACTTATAACCTAAGTATAGTAAGGCGCCTACTAATTTATATATTACTAGACATAAAGCGCACGTGTAGCGTAGCTAGAGATATAGGTCTAAAAAGAGAACTCTAAATAATTCTTAACTTATAGGCTAATATTAGCCTAATTAGCTAGCTTATTACTATTAAAATAAATCTAAAGCCTATTAAAGGGGCTAAGCTCTCTAAACTAGAATAGATTAAGGCCTAAAGGTAAAGTACTTATACTGCCTATACGCTCTAAATGCATATTATAGATAATATAGGGGTAGAGCGTAGGATAAAGACTACTATCTATAGTGTTAATAAGAAAAGGATTCTTTTCTTACTTAGTAACCCCTTCCTATAAAAAGGCAATATTTACTTTAATTACAGCTTATAAATATAGCGCTAGGGCTATACTATATCTTTAATATAGCTTGTTACTATAAGGGACTTTAAAGATAATATAAAGTATACTAGCTTAGATTTATTTTTTCTAGGGGTTTTATAAATAACTAGTGTAAGCTTAAAGCACCTAGTATATATTAATAAAACGCGTATAGCCTAAGTACTACGTATTCTTAATATATTACGCAAATATAGTAATGTATTTAATAAAAAAGTAGCGTCTACCCTACTAAATTTTAAGTAGTTAGATTATGCTATTCTTATTATATAGGGAAAGGAACTTCTTTATAGACTACTCTATAATTTCTTAGAGTAGGAGCTTAAGGTACTTTAGAAGTATCTAGAAAATACTTTAAAAAGAGGTTAGATTAAGTATAGCACTAGCCTAGCTAGAGCACTAATTCTATTTACCCCTAAGAAAGATAGTACACTGCAGCTTTATATAGATTATTAGGGCCTTAACGTAATTACTATTAAGGATTATTACCTACTACCTTTAGTTAGAGAGACGCTTAACTACCTATTAGGCGTATACTATTATATAACCCTTAATCTTTATAACGCCTACTATAGAATTTAGATCTAGGCAAGAGATAAGTAGAAAACTATATTCTAAACTTGCTATAGCCACTTTAAATACTTAGTAATACTATTTAGCTTAACTAATACCCCTATAAGCTTCTAGATATATATTAATAAGGCACTAGCACTACACCTAGATTATATATATATTATATACCTAAATAATATACTTATCTATACCTATAATAAGGATTTTACACTTTATTAGTGTGCTGTCTATACTATGCTTAAATTACTACGTAAAGCTAAACTTTTTATTAATTTAACTAAGTGCATATTTACTTTAGGCGAAGTCTACTTCCTTAGTTTTATTATAACTACGTAAGGAATCTGCGCTAATCCTGTATGCATAGTAACTATTATAAAATAGCTATAGCTAACTAGTATCTAAGAGCTCTAGTTATTTCTAGGCTTTATAAACTTTTATAGGCGATTTATTAAGGTATATACGCAAGAAACTGCTTCTCTCTTAGACCTACTTAAAAAGAACTAAGTGTTCTAATAGTTAGTAAAAGCTAATAATGCTTTTAAAATACTTAAAACGCGCTTTTTAAGTGCGCCTATTCTACGCTACTTTAACCCTGCGCTGCTAATCTAATTAGAGACTAACATATCTACTTTTATAATATATAGTATCCTTTTGCAGCTATTTAAGGACTAGAAGTAGTACCTAGTTACTTTTATATTAAGAAAACTTTAAGTAACAGAGCTAAATTATAAAGTATATAACTTTAAGCTCCCTACTATTGTCTACTGCTTTAAGCAATAGAGACATTATCTAGATAGCATATATGTTATGGTAAAAAGGGCTCAAACTATTACACGATATTCAGGAGCAGAGTTGTAAAGAATACAAATAGCTAATTATAGGAAAGGATGCCGAAAGGGCAGACTATATACAAAAGAAACGAGCCTCTTAGTAAGAATCCTGTGATATAAATTAGTAGATCTAGAAAGAATTATAGAAGTAAGTGTTTTACATTAACACACCCCCTAGGTAATTGCTTAAAGCGGATCACCTATCTTAAGAAGTAATCTATAATTGTCTAAATTTTTTCTAAAGATGTTTAAAAAACTATCTAAAAGCTATTTAAAGATTAAAAAACTATTAAGAATTATTCTTTTAAATCTCCTTATCTTAAGAACGGCAATTCTATCACCCCCTATTTATTATAATAGTAAAACAATCGCTATTTATCTTTTAAATTACAAATCCTATTATAAATTATATCTAAAATCTCTTCTTCTAGTGGGTTAGGAGCTTATAAGTATAACACAAAGGCCTAGAGCGTAAACGCTTTTATTCTACTATTTTTTTTACTTACTTCCTATTAACTATAAGGTAATTTCCCCGCTCTTACTAGCTAGTAAGTACAATAAGTAAGCGTGTTTTAATTAAGAAAAAGTAGTAGTAAGAGAAATAAGTAGTAAGAAAGGAGCGTATTTAGCGCTTAATAATTAAATAGGCGGTAGAGTATATAAGCCTTTTACTAGCGCTTAATATTCTCTCTTTAATTTTTTACTTTTAACGCTTTAACTTCCTATCTAATTTAAGCCTACTAGTTTAAGCCTTTAAATTCTACTACTTTATAGTAAGTTCTTTTTTTCTAATTATTATCTTACGCTCTTTCTATTATTTAGAGTTTTAGTAACTCTTTTAGATATCTAATAACCTAGCTAAAACACACATAGTAAAGGCTATAAAAGCTACTAAATAAAGCTCCTAATTCTTCTACTAAAATTTTTCTACTTCTTCTACTCTACTAGCTCCTTTTACCCTAGCTCTAGGCCCCTAGCAATTACTTAGTGCTTTTAGACAAGTAAGCTACTTAGGCTGCTTAAAAGGAGCTTTAGTAAGAAAGAGTAATAGATACTACTATAATAATATTTTAAGCTTAGGTAGGCGCTGCTATACCTACTTTACCTACTTTTACACTACTATATATAAGATTGTCCTATTACTTTAGCTAATTTTACTAATTATTTCTATAGCTAGCTATATATTTAGACTCTAGCTATAGATTTTATCTACTATTAACTCTTAGAGGGTGCTAATATAAGCTTTTATTCTAAGAGTCTTTTTAGGTTTAGCTAATACTTTTTATAGGAGAGGCTAATTACTAAGCTATATAAAATAGTTAAAGTAGTCTTATAAGCTCTTTTTCCTACTAGTAGTTAAGAGGAGTAAACTTAGTATATAGCTACTATCCTACTCTCTCTTTTCTAGCTAATCTTTAGTAGAGAATAGAGTAATTACTCTTTTACTCTACCTATTAAGGAGCAGCGTAGTCGCAGCTAATATACTAATTAAAATAGCTAAATAAGTAGCCTATTAGCTTTAAAGTAGAGTAGAGGCTAGGTAAGTGCTTCTTCTACTACTAATTAAAAGAGGGGAGGCTAAGGTAAGCTATTACCTACTACTAATTAAAGGAGAGCTAGAGGAGGTAGATAGGATAAGGAATTACCTACTATAGAGAGGAAGAAAGAAGGAGAATAGGGAGAATCTCCTACTACTAATTATAAGGGAGATTCTTACACCCCTATAATTAAGTAGAGAAAGAAGAGAGTCTATAAGCTTATAAATAAGCTCTTTAATCTCCTTTTTCTCTAATTTCTATTCTTTCTTTAATTTTTTCTTTCCTTTTTTTTTTTCTTATTTCTTAGCTCTAAATTATTAATTCTAGGTAGTTAATAGATCAATTCTTTACTTACCTATTCTTATTCTATTATTATTATGCTTATATCTTATAGATTTAATAGCCTTTTAAATCTATTAAACTACTAATAAGTAACAGCCTTTATAAGGCTATCTGCTAGTATTTTACTAGTTAGAAGATATTCTACTTAAAATAATCCTTTTATATACTTTTACCGCAACTATATATTCTAAATATCTATATAGCGTAGTTAAGTAGTAATTCTTTTGTTCTTTCTAATTACTAAATAAATAGTTTAAAGATTGTTGTAATAGACCTTCTATAAACGTTTTAGATCTAGAGTAAGCTTAGTAAAGGATCTCTTAATTACTATAGCTTCTTTACTTATATATTTAAGCGCTAGAAGCTCTGCTTCTATTATTAAAGCAGTAATTATGTTCTATTAAGCTGCTTTCTATAGGATAGCTCCTCTAAATAATAGGATAATATATCTATAGGAAGATTGCCGTAATATTAGATTATTAGCGAAAGAGGTATCTCTACATATTAGTAGATTAGGTCTATTGTAGCTACTAAAGACTATAGCCTACTATCTAGTTTAATAGAGGAAAAGGATTATATAGTTAATAGCAGTAAAGTGTTCTTTACTTAGATTTATTAGAAAGTGTAATAGCTTTAACACTATAAAAGCTATATTTAGGCGTAGTATAATTACTGTATAGAGAGCTAATCTTACCTCTTTTTAAAAGAGTTTTATTTCTTAAGGAGTAGCTTCTTTTGTGCTTAGAACAAGATCTTCTACTAATAGAGGTATAGGAGGGAAGCTCCTAGAGTTTAAAAAATTAAACTTTTTCGTGATTTTATTAATATAGGTATTATAGACTAGAGAAATTAATCTTGCTTCTCTGTCCCTAATCACTTAAACACCTAGGAACTACTCTACTAGTCCTTTTAATTTAATCTTGTATTTATTTATAATCTTTTTCTAAAAATCTAGGGCTTCTTTCTCTTTACTCTTGTAATAGAGAAGAAGAATATTATTAATATAAAATAGAATAATAATACTTTAATTACTATTAAAGAAAAGGCATAGCTCTTCTAGCAAAGCTAAGAGTCTATAAGATTAAAGTAATCTTATAAATTTCTTATACTAAAGAAGTAGTAAATCTCTTAAGCTATATAAAGCTTAATTTAATCTTACACACTTTTCTAGCTTTTTAAAACTATTAGGTAATTCACAAGTTACTAGATTAGTGGCTGTAATAAAAGTATTTAGAAACGCTCCTACTATCTATACAGTTTATTATACAAATAGCACTAAGTGAAATAGGGGCCTACCTACCTATAAGGACCCGCATAAGGACCCCCTGCTTAGGTTAGCGCTAAGAGGCAGAGACTTTATAAGGTCCTTAGTGCCCCTTTGTACGATAGACTAGACGTAATTAATTAAACCTACTTCTCACCCTTTACACGATAGTATACTATTAACCCTCAAATGCTTAATTGCAGATTAAGCCAAACCAACACCTACTATATTAAATTATAAGATTTCTAGATTAAATTCTGCTACTAGAGCTACAGCTAATTAAAAAGATCTTACTACTAGAGTAGTAGTATAGGTAGAGTAGAGAGTATTCTTTTTCTAAAGATCTTCTCTTATAATAATTTAAGCTTTGCACTTTTTAAAGTATCTATTTTAATTAAACTTATAGGTAAAAACCTACTTTAAAGGGAGTAGTTACTCTAACACCTCTTATTATTTAATCTCTATCTAGGTACTTTTATCTTACAAAGTCAAGATCTCCTTATAAGCGGTAAGAAGGAATAGCTTCCTATATAGATAATTATAAAGGTGTTTCTATAGGGTTAGCTCTAGTATAAGCTTATTTCTGTAAGTCTAAGCTGTATAAGACGCTCTAGGCGCCTTTCTAAGTATAAAAGCGAATACTATTATATTTAGTATAATATATTCTTCTTACTTAGATTAGGCCTCTACTACTCCTAGTATAAACATGTACTTTAATATTATATTAAGATTACTTTAAAGATAATTAGTAATTAGTGTATAAGCACCCAGCTTTTACCTACTCCCTAGCTAATTATCCTAATTATTTTACTTCCTTAATCTTCACAATAGTAGATAGCGATTTATTAGTTAGTTAATTTCTAGTACTTTACTACAATTTTGCCTACTTATTCTACTTATCTCTAAATAGATCTGCCTTCACCTTTAGCGCGCTAGTAGGTTATTTACTTTATCTAGCGTAATTAAGTTATCTACACTAAGTTAATTAGTAACCTAATTAGTTTCTACTAATAAATAAGGTATTAAATCCCTAGATTCTAGTAGGCTAGCTCTTCTAGTAGTGTTCTAGTAGCTACTAGATATCTTTTAATCACTTAATAGATTACCCCTAAGATTACCTAGCTCTAGTGTCTAATTAGAGGTTATAAGTCCTATACTTCTTTTCCTACTTAAGCAAATTCTTAGCTACTAGCTAGCTAAGCCTATAGCTCGCTTAGTAGTAGGTACTTTAGGTTCCTAATTACTTAGCTAGCCTACTTTGCTTTTAATTACTTAAGGGTTACTTATAGGTCTAGTAGTAGTTCTTATATACTTATTTATTTTAGGAAGAATATTAAGCGTATTTTTATACACTTCTTCTAGATTGTTTAGCTCTCCTTTTTAGAGGCTTTCTACTATTTTTAACGCTTCTATCTTTAGAATAGATTATTCCTCTAATCTTTTATAAAACAAGGACTTATTAAACCTTACGTTTTATGTAGTAATTACCTAATTAAGCTAGGGAATCTATATTTAGTAGATATTAGAAGCTTTATAGCCTACTAGATATCTAATATAGCCCCTAGGATTTACTTTAAATCCTCTTCTATCTTACCTAGCTATACGCTCCTAATTTAAAAAGTAAGCTTAGCAGCTATAAGTATAGATAGTACTCTAGTTTAGATAAAGATTAGCTGTCCTATATTATGTTTTTACTAGTTTAAAATAATAAAAACATTGTCTAAACTAAGTATCTAACGTTTTATTAGGTAATTAATAGCCTAATACTAGGCTAGGAATTATTCTTTAGAGCTAGTATACTGCTTATATAATCTTAGGCTAGAGATTTAATAGTAGATTTGCGCTTATTTATATTTTAATTACTTTTGTTATAAGCTCTTAGCCTACTCTTTTTATAGCGCTATTAGGCTTATGCGTATAGAGTAGTAGTCTGCTAATTATTATCCCTTCCTAATTAGCCTAAAATTTGTACTAGGATTTCCCTCTCTATAGAAGTGTTGCTATATTATTATTCTAGTAAATTCTTATAATTTAAAGCTCGTATTTTATATTAATAAGAGCTAAGAAATCCTACTATACTCTTATTATCTTAGAAAGCGTCTTTATTTTAAGATTAAAAACGTAAGGTTTTTTACTAAAATCTTCTTTAATTAGTAAAACCTAGTTTTTTCTATTTTAAGTAGTAGGTATATTAAATAGATCCTAGGATAATAAGTAAAATAGCCTAGGTAATTATTCTCTAGGTCTTCTAGAGATTACCTAAGTTATGTGTGTAGTAGTATAGTGCTTACAATGCTTTCTTAATATTCTAGTAATTTTTATATCTTAGGCTATAGTTACTAGAGCTTATAGGGCTCTACTTCCTATATACCCTACTTAAAGGTACTAGAGGTCCTTAGAATCTAATCTCTTAATATTAACCTAGGATAATCCTTTAGTAGTTACACTTAAAATAATTAGATAAGAGCAGATTAGCTTATATTATAAGAAAGTAAGGTTATACTTATATCTTAGGTCTACTAAGATAACACTTTATTTTAGGCTTCTAATCCTAAGGGTGTAATCTAAACTAAAGTACTAAATCTTTACTTTTTTTAAAAGAGCTTCTAATATAATATTTATATAAAAGCTTTTTACTACTCTTACTCCTTAAAGCAGCAGATCTTTTATAAATCTCTTATTTTTCCTATATAAAGCGTTCTTAATTAGTCTATTACTAATTCCTAAGATTAGGAGGCTTTGTGTACCTACCTCTACACTCTTATTTAATAATTAAAACGTCCTAAGAATAAGTCTTTCGCGATTAATAACTAGGTAAACTACTATAGCACTGTCTAGTATTATAAATTCTAATAGAGGATAAGCGTTAGAATATAGAGTAGAGTAGACACTTAATGCTCTATTATCTGTAGGCAGATTAAATAGGTTTAGTAGAGCAGTAGTAATACTACTAAGATACTTAATAGTTTTAGTAGAGGATTATTTCTTATTCTATCTTACCTTTGTAATTGCATTATAAAGGTTTAACTACTTAAGCTGTTTAAGTTAAATAAGAATCTCTAATCTTTCTTTATTAGTAAGATTAAATAATAATATTCTATCCTAGGGTAATCTAGCTATCGCGGTTTAAAGTCTTTAGCACTCTATTAGTTTCTACCTATAAGTATAGGGCTTATAGGGACAGTTTAGTTGTTTCTTTATCTAATTAGACAAACTAGAACTATTAGAGTTAGTAGATTGTCTTAATAGTCCATTAAAAGTGGCAAATACCCCACTTATTTTATTAGAACTAGATTAGATTAAATACTCTTAGACAAGCGCTAAAAATACCTTCCCTAGATTATCTAGCGTAATCTAATTCTATCCTAGCGTCTTATTCTAGATTAGCTATTAGTTTATTAATTAGGCCTAATCTAGTGCTATACGCGCGGCAATTATATTTAGGAAATCTTAGGTAGTAAGTAGTCTACTAATTTTACTAATTAAGTAGGTCTTTGCTTTTTAATAGAGGAGCTGCTACTCTTTAAACTAGGTCTTAGGACTTTGTCTTACCTACTTAGCCTTTTTAAGATAAGCGTAGTATAAAGCTTAAATATTATTTTATATAGCTCCTTTATTTAGTGCAAGATCTTCCTTTAAGAGTTAAATTAGAGACTAAAGCGTAGTATAGCATATATTAACTAGAGTAATTATAGCAGGAGTAAGTAGATTAGGCAATACTATAGCGTTTACCTAAGTCTAGAGATTCTGTATTTTAGTATAGTCTACTTGCTAGTCTAAAACTACTACTCTATATTCTGCTATTTATAAAGGAAAGCTCTCTTTATCTATTTTATACTTAGTAAGCTCTGCTTTATATAATTAAATACTTACTATAGAGGCTGTATGTTAAATCTAAGAGGGTAGCTAGTCCTAAAGGGTTAAGGTTGGTTCTCGGGCAGGAGTACTTACAGAAGGTGGAAGGTCTTGTTAATACAATAGTATCTTACAAAGTGTAATAAGTTAACAATTTAGTCTACTAGAATCTAAACAATAGATTAATAAATAGATTAAACATAAGTATAGAGATCTATCCTTATATTCCTATATAATAGGGCCACTCTATTACTTAGTGTTACTAAGCAACTAAGCACATTACGTAACCTACTCTACTACTTAGTGCCACTAAGCAACTAAGCACATTACGTAACCTAATCTAAGTTACTTAGCGTCTCTTTATTACATTTATAACCCTATTACTATTCTATCACACCTTTATAAGTGCCTAAGTCCTACATTATTATCTAGTACGTAACATTATCCCCTCCCTTTCTATTCTTCGTCCTAAAGAATTATGCCTACTAACTGCAATTTTATAAAGCATTATTATAACCTTATTTTTACTATTAAAAACTACAAAGTAGTTATAGTGTTAAAGTGCTCCTTCTATAAGTTGCACTCTTATATTTACAAAGTCTATATTAGCTTAGAGAAGTGTAGTAAGTATTAGAAATAAGACTTAAAGTGTAATATAGCTGTTACTAGGAATAAGTTCTTATAGTTAATTACTAAGAAGAAGAAGTTAAAGGCGTAAATATTAAAAGCGTAAAAGAAATAAAATACAGCTTTTAAGGCCCTACGCGTAGTGTATATAAAAGAGGATTAGTTAGTAAAATAGTTAGCGTAGAATAAGAAGCGTGCTAGTAAGGTTATTATAGTAGAAAGTGCTACTCTAGCAGAGCTAGAGTTAGAGGAGGATCTAGCTTATCCTACTTAGCCTACTAGTCTAGCTAAACTTAGCACGTCTATATAGTTAGCGATAGATAACCTGCCTCCTAAGTTCTAGGATAATTCTTTAGTATTACTGTCTTAGGTAAGTCTATTAATAGAATTCTTTAATTTTTTATTAATAGTTTCTTAGGTAGTTCTCTAGTTCCTAAGTACTTTTGCTGTGTGGGTATCCTTTCTATTTAATAAAGTATATGTTGCTATACTAATTGTATTCTAGAATTCTTTTAACTTTAAATTTATTTTCTTCTTTAGTTCTGTAGTAGAAGGTGGTTCTAACTAGTGTATTAGGGTCTGCTAGTTCTAGTAGTGATACATAGAATACTAGATATATTTTTACATCTAGTAGTAGTTCTAACTTATAGTTTACTAGTAATATTTACTTAGAAATATAAAATAGTCTAACCTTAATATAATCTAGTTTCTTGTGTTTTTTTTTCTAAGTTTAAAGGTTCTTTGTAAGTAGATATGCTTTATTTCCCTTTTTTAGCTAAAGTGTTATTTTTTGTTTTCTATTTTAATATAAAATTAATTGCTACTAAGCTTTTTTAAAATTCTTTTAGAGTTGTTAGTGTATTTTCTTTATATTTTCTACTATATTTATAGCTTCTTTTACTTTAATTGTCCTAGGAAATTGTTAATTAAAGAGATATAGGTGTCTTTAGTAGTTTATATAGAATAGTGTATGTCCTAATACTGCTAATACTTTGTTATTATAGGCTAACTGTGCTATAGGTAGTAATAAAACCTAGTTATTTTTTTAACTATTGCAGTAGATGCGTAGGTACGCTTCTATAGTTTAGTTTGTACGTTCTATCTATCTGTCTATTTATAGATAGTAAGCTGTTAATAGCTTTCGTTTTGTTCTAAGCAGTGCTATAAGCGTTGTCTAATAATTTAATGTAAAGAGCTTGTCTCTATTGCTAATAATTATTTTTAGGATTCTATAGTGTCTAATTAGTTAGTCTAAGATAAGAAAAGCGAGTTCCTTTGCTGTTATTCTTTTAAGACATAGAATAAGCTTAACATACTTAGTTAGTTGGCAGACTATTACTAGTATACTGTTATATTTAATTCCTATTATTAGATCCTTAGAGTTTAGAATTCCTATAATAAAATTCATAGCAATATCTTCTTATAGTGTTGTTAGTATTCTAATTGCTTGCATCTCTCTATATTTAAAATATATACTATATTTATTTCTCTAGTATTCTACACATTTATAGATATAAGTTATTACAGCTTCTTTAATTCTTTTAAAGGTGTAATTCCTTTAGATAAGTTCTATTATTTTTGTGATGCCTAGGTGTCCGTACATAGGGTTATTATAGTATTATTAGATAATCTTAGTCTATAGATGTTCTAGAACTTCTTAGTTAATTACTAAAAGTTAATTTAGTTCTACTATTAGCTCTAGAGATCTATCTTTAGCTTTGCGAAGGATTGCGGAGAAGGTTTTCGCCTTTTCTCCTACTAGATTACTTTATTAGCTAAAAGCGTCTGCTCTGCTATTTTCTTTTCTAGCTATATAGATAATTTTAAACTTATACTACCCTATAGTTTACAACTATCTTTGTTATTATAGCGTAAGTTCTTTTATTATTATGAACCTTAGAAGGTTCTTGTAATCTATATAAATTTCTAGCGTTAAGTAACTAAGCGCGTAAATCCTCTAGTGCTTTAAGGCTTTAATAATAGCGTAGAGTTCTTTATTATATATATTGTATTATGTTTTAGCGTTATTAAATTTGCATAAGTAATAGGCAATTAGATACTATTTACTATTACATTCTTATTTAGCGTAGGCGCCTAGCGTAAAATCGCTAGCGTCTGTTTTAAAGCGCAGTGGTTTATTACTTCTAAAATAAATAAGGATAGGTTCTATAATACATGCTATTTTAAGGAGTTAGAATAATATTCTACACTTATTTATCTATTTAAAGGGTACATCTTTCTTTGTAAGATTTGTTAAAGGTATTGTAACTTTTACGTAATTTTGGATAAATTGTTAATTAAATCTATAGAATTCTAAGAATTCTTGGATATTCTTAGCTATCTTTAGTATTAGCTAGTTCTTAATGTATTTAACTTTACTTAGTGCTATCTTAATTTCTTTTATAGTAATAATATGTCCTAGGAATTTAAGTTATTTAACATTAAACTTACATTTCTTAAGTTTAATACAAAGGCATGCTTTATCTAGTGCTTCTAGTACTGTCTATATATACTTAGTGTGGTCTAATTTGTTTTTAGAAAAGACAAAGATATCGTCTATATACGTAATAATAAATATGTCTAGATGTTTGTAGAGTACATTGTTAATAAGTGCTATAAAAGCTACTAGTGCGTTTATAAGTCTAAAAGGTATAACTTTATATTCAAATAGTCTATAGTGTAATTAAAACGCTGTTTTCTATTCTTTACCTTTCTTAATTTGTATAAGGTGGTAACTATCTCTTAGATCTATTATTATAAATATCTTGGCTTAAGATAGTTAATCTTGTAACTTTATAATATTTAGTAGTAGATATTAGTTCTTTATTGTTATGTTGTTAAGTTGTTAGTAGTTAACGCATAGTCTATTTAATCTATCCTTTTTTTTAACAAACATAAAAGGGCTTGCTGCTAGTAACTTTAATAGTTATATATATCCTTTTTTAAGGTTTATCTTAATAAAATCACATTCCTTAAGGAGTTCTTCTTCTATTTTACTATATAGTAGTCTAAAGGGTAGCGTCTTCCCTTCTTCTAGGTCTATTATAAGATCCTAGGGTTAATATTTAGGTAGGTTTACTTTTCCTTCCTTTTCTATAAATATATGTGTCTATTTCCTATACTCTCTTAGTAAGGTAAGGGGTGTGCTATTATCCTCCTTCTTGTGCTTTTTAACCTAGTAGTTTCTACCAGCGTTTACTAAAGTGTGCTTCTATTTTTTAACTATCTATTGTAGTATTATGTTGTTAATAACTCCCTTATCTACTATTATTTTTAGTTAATACGTAGGCTTTGCTTATAATATATAATTATAGCATTTAAACAATATTTTCTTTGTACCCTAGTTAATCTATAGGTTGTGTATTATTAACTAAAGTAATCCTAAGACTAACTTATACTTAGATCCTAGTAAGATATCTAAGGTAAGTTCCTCTCTATATCTTTAGACTATTATTGTGGTAGTGACCTTCTAGTATATCTAAGGTATTTTAGGCATTAGAGATCTATTCGCAATATAGATAATATAGAGTACTTCTTTCTCTAATATTATAAGTCCTGCTTGTCTTGCTATCTAATAAGATATAAAGTTCTTTCCTACTCCTAAGTCTATAAGAGCTTAAGCCTATATTCCTTTAAGCTGTACTAGTAGCTTAACTAATACTATACTTACTATAGTATTTAATTTAATAAAGGCGTTTTCTTATCTAAGTTTAGGCCTAAAAAAGATATCTATTTATGTAGGTTATAGTTAAGTTCTAGTGCCTAGTATACGTTTCTAAGCATCTGCTTCTATTGTTATTCTTAAGTACGTAGCTTATGTAGATTATCTTCTTCTTCTTCCTGTAAGGATATTCTTCTATTATTCCTCTTATAGTCTTTACTATTCCTGTGTACTAGTTAAATTAGTAGTTCTATTGTTACTTTTTACGTAGGGCAGTTTACAAAGCTGTCTAAATATTTGGCTATATAGTAGTATTTATAGTCTTAGTTTAGACATGTGTACTAGTATAGTTATATATAGTCTCTATTAATAAGTATATTATAGTATTTGTTACCCTTTAGCGTAAGGTAAGGAAAGTATTTTACTTATTATTTATCCTAGAGGTGTTTGTTGTAAGCTATAATAAGGTAGTCTGTCTATATCTATCTATAGCGCAGTTTCCTTCCAAGTTATTTCTTGTTCTCCTCTTTCTCTGCCTTATATTATATACATATTAGTTCTTCACAATGCATCCACATATAGAATTAGTGTGTAGGATTTTAGTAGTCTAAGTAGTACTTTAGTATGTAGTCTAACTTCTTATTTTTATAGGGTTACATTCCTTTTAGTGCCTAGTGGGGTTCTATATAGTCCTAAACATTTAGTTTATACTTAGGTGACATAGGGTTGTCTTCTTCCTGCCTACTTTATAGGTAAGGAGTAGGAGATTTTGTTGTGGTAAAAAGGGCTCGAACTATCACAGGATATTTAGGAGCAGAGTTGTAAAGAATACAAAGAGCTAATTATAGGAAAGGATGCCGAAAGGGCAGACTATATACAAAAGAAACGAGCCTCTTAGTAAGAATCCCGTAATCTAAATTAGTAGATCTAGAAAGAATTACAGAAGTAAGTGTTTTACTTTAACACACCCCCTAGGTGATCGCTTAAAGTAAATCACCTATTCTAAGAAGTAATCTGTAATTGTCTAAATCCTTCCTAATCTTAAGAATAGCGATTCTATTACCCCCTATTTATTATAATAGCAAAACAATCGCTGTTTATCTTTTAAATTACAAATCCTATCGTGAATTGTGTCCAGAATCTCTTCTTCTAGTGGGTTAGGAGCTTATAAGCGTAGCATAAAGGCCTAGAGCGTAAACGCTTCTATTCTACTACTCTTTTTACTTACTTCCTATTAACTATAAAGTAATTTCCCCGCTCTTACTAGCTAGCAAGTACAATAGGCAGGCGTGTTTTAATTAGAAAGGAGTAGTAGTAAAAGAAATAAGTAGTAAAAAAGGAGCGCATTTAGCGCTTAATAATTAGATAGGTAGTAGAGTATATAAACCCTTTACTAGCGCTTAATCTTCTCTCTTTAATCTTTTACTTTTAACGCTTTAACCTCCTATCTAATTTAAGCCTACTAGTTTAAGTTTTTAAATTCTACTACTTTATAGTAGGTTATTTTCTTCTAATTATTACCTTACGCTTTTTTTATTGTTTAAAGCTTTACTAACTCTTTTAGATATCTAATAACCTAGCTAAAGCACACGCAGTAAAGGCTATAAAAGTTACTAAATAAAGCTCCTAATTCTCTTACTAAAATTCTCCTACTCTACTAGCTCCTCCTACTCTAGCTCTAGGCCCTTAGCAATTACTTAGTGCTCTTAGACAAGTAAGCTACTTAGGCTACTTAAAAGGAGCTCTAGTAAGAAAGAGTAATAAACGCTGCTATAATAATGCTTTAAGCTTAAGTAGGCGCTACTATACCTACTTTACCTACTCTTACACTACTATATATAGAGTTATTCTATTACTTTAGCTAATTGACTCTAGCTATAGATTTTATCTGCTATTAACTATTAGAGAGTGCTAATATAAGCTTTTATTTTAAAATTTATTCTAGATTTAGCTAATACTTTTTATAGGAGAGGCTAATTACTAAGCTATATAAAAGGGTTAAAGTAGTCTTATAAGCTCCTCTTTTTACTAGTAGTTAGGAGGAGTAAGCTTAGTATATAGCTACTATCTTACTCCCTCCCTTCTAGCTAATCCTTAGTAAAGGATAGGGTAATTACCCTCCTATTTTACCTATTAAGGAGCAGCGCGGTCGCAGCTAATACCCTAATTAAAATAGCTAGATAAGCGGCCTATTAGCTCTAAAGTAGAGTAGAGGCTAGATAAGTGCTTCTCCTTCTACTAATTAAAAGAGGGGAAGCTAAGATAAGCTATTACCTACTACTAATTAAAGGAGAGGTAAAGGAGGTAGATAGAGTAAGGAATTACTTACTATAGAGAAAAGAAGAGAAGGAGGATAGGAAGAATTTCCTACTACTAATTATAAGGGAGATTCTTGCACCTCTATAATTAAGTAGAGGAGGAAAAAGGTCTATATACTTATAAATAAGCTTTTTAATCTTTTCTTCTTCTAATTCCTATTCTCTCTCTAATCTTTTCTTTTTTTTTTTTCTTTTCTTGTTTCCTAGCTCTAAATTAATAATTCTAGGTAGTTAACAGATTATTTCTTTACTTACCTACTCTTATTTTGTAATTATTATGCTTATATCTTATAGATTTAATAGCCTTTTAAATCTATTAAACTACTAATAAGTAAGAGCCTTTGTGAGGCTATCTACTAGCATTTTGCTAGTTAGAAGATATTCTACTTAAAACAATTCTTTTATATGCTCTTACCGCAACTACATATTCTAAATATCTATATAGCGTAGTTAAGTAGTAATTCTTTTGTTCTTTCTAATTACTAAATAAATAGTTTAAAGATTATCGCAATAGACCTTCTATAAAGGTCCTAGATCTAGAGTAAGCTTAGTAAAAAATCTCTTAATTACTATAGCTTCTTTACTTATATATTTAAGCGCTAGAAGCTCTACTTCTATTATTAAAGTAGTGATCGTGTTCTATTAAGCTGCTTTCTATAGGATAGCTCCTCTAAATAATAGGATAATATATCTATAGAAAGATCGCCGTGATATTAGATTATTAGCGAATAAGGCATCTCTACATATTAGTAGATTAGGTCTATTATAGCCTCTAAAGACTATAGCCTACTATCTAGTTTAATAGAGGTAAAGGATTACACAATTAATAGCAGCAAAGTGTTCTTTGCTTAGATTTATTAGAAAGTGTAATAGCTTTAACACTATAAAGGCTATATCTAGGCGTAGCATAATTACTATGTAGAGAGCTAATCCTACCTCTTCTTAAAAGAGCTTTATTTATTAAGGAGTAGCTTCTCCTATACTTAGAACAAGATCTTCTGCTAATAGAGGTGTAGGAGGGAAGCTCCTAGAGTTTAAAAGGTTAAACTTTTTCGTGATCTTATTAATGTAGGTATTATAGACTAGAGAAATTAATCTTACTTCTCTGTCCCTAATTACTTAAACACCTAGGAACCACTCTACTAGTCCTTTTAATTTAATCTTATATTTATTCGCAATCTTCTTCTAAAAATCTAGGGCTTTTTTCTCTTTACTCTTGTAATAGAGAAGAAGAATATTGTTAATATAAAATAGAATAATAATACTTTAATCACTATTAAAGAAAAGGCATAGCTCTTCTAGTAAAGCTAAGAGTTTATAAGATTACAGTAATCCCGCAAATTCTTTATACTAAAGAAGTAGTAAATCTCTTAAGCTATACAAAGCTTAATTTAATCTTACACACTTTCTTGGCTTTTTAAAACTATTAGGTAATTCACAAGTTACTAGATTAGTGGCTGTAATAAGAGTATTTAGAAACGCTCTTACTATATTAAATTATAAGATTTCTAGATTAAATTCTGCTGCTAGAGCTATAGCTAATTAAAAAGATCTTACTACTAGGGTAGTAGTATAGGTAAAATAGAGAGTATTCCTTTTCTAAAGATCTCCTTTTATAACAATTTAAGCTTTACACTTTTTAAAGTATCTATTTTAATTAAACTTGTAGGTAAAGACCTACTTTAAAGGGAGTAGTTACTCTAACACCTCTAATTGTTTAATCTCTGTCTAGGTACCTTTATTTTATAAAGTTGAGATCTCCTTGTAAGTAGTAAGGAGGAATAGCTTCCTATATAGATAATTGTAAAGGTGTTTCTATAGGGTTAGCTCTAGTGTAAGCTTATTTCTGTAAGTCTAAGCTGTATAAGACGCTTTAGGCGCCTTTCTAAGCATAGAAGCGAATACTATTATATTTAGTGTAATATATTCTTCTTACTTAGACTAGGCCTCTGCTGCTCCTAGTATAAATATGTACTTTAATATTGCATTAAAATTACTTTAAAGATAATTAGTAATTAGTGTATAAGCACCTAGCTTCTACCTACCCCCTAGCTAATTGTCCTAATTATTTTACTTCTTTAATCTTTGCAATAGTAGATAGTAATTTATTAGTTAGTTAATTTCTAGTACTTTACCACAATTTTACCTACTTATTCTACTTGCCTCTAGATAGATCTACCTTTGCTTTTAGCGCGCTAGTAGGTTATCTACTTTATCTAGCGTAATTAAGTTATCTACGCTAGGTTAATTAGCAACCTAATTAGTTTCTACTAATAAATAGGGTATTAAATCCCTAGATTCTAGTGGGCTAGCTCTTCTAGTAGTGTTTTAGTGGCTGCTAGATATCTCTTAATTGCTTAATAGATCACCCCTAAGATTACCTAGCTCTAGTGTCTAATTAGGGGTTATAAGTCCTGTGCTTTCTTTCCTACTTAAGCAAATTCTTAGCTGCTAGCTAGCTAAGCCTATAGCTCGCTTAGTAGTAGGTACTTTAGGTTCTTAATTACTTAGCTAGCCTACTTTGCTTTTAATTACCTAAGAGTTACCTATAGGTCTAGTAGTAGTTCTTGTATACTTATTTGTTTTAGGAAGAATATTAAGCGCGTTTTTATACGCTTTTTCTAGATTGTTTAGCTTTCTTTTTTAGAAGCTTTCTACTATTTTTAACGCTTCTATTTTTAGAATAGATTATTCCTTTAATCTTTTATAGAATAAGGACTTATTAAACCTTACGTTTTGTATAGTAATTACCTAATTAAGCTAAGGAATCTATATTTAGTAGATATTAGAAGCTTTATAGCTTACTAGATATCTAATATAGCCCCTAGGATTTACTTTAAATCCTCTTCTATCTTGCCTAGCTGTATACTCCTAATCTAAAGGGTAAGCTTAGTAGCTATAGGCGTAGACAGCACTCTAGTTTAGATAAAGATTAGCTGTCTTATATTATGTTTTTACTAGTTTAAAATAACAAAAATATTGTCTAAACTAAGTATCTAATATTTTATTAGGTAATTAATAGCCTAATGCTAGACTAGGAATTATTCCTTAGAGCTAGCATGCCGCTTATATAATCTTAGGCTAGAGATTTAATAGTAGATTTGCGCTTATTCGCATTTTAATTACTTTTATTATAAGCTTTTAGCCTACTCTTTCTACAGCGCTATTAGGCTTATGCGTATAGGGCGGTAGTCTACTAATTATTATTCCTTCCTAATTAGCCTAAAATTCGTACTAGGATTTCCCTCTCTATAGAAGTGTTGCTGTATTATTATCTTAGTAGATTTTTGTAATTTAAAGCTCGTATTTTGTATTAATAAGAGCTAAGAAATCCTGCTACACTTTTATTATTTTAGAAAGCGTCTTTATTCTAAAATTAAAAACATAAAGTTTCTTACTAAAATCTTCTTTAATTAGCAAAACCTAGTTTTCTTTATTTTAAGCAGTGGGCATATTAAATAGATCCTAGGATAATAAGTAAAATAGCCTAGGTAATTATTCTCTAGGTCTCCTAGAGATTACCTAAGTTATATGTGCAGTAGTATAGTGCTTATAATCTTTTCTTAATATTCTAGTAATCTTTACACCTTAGGCTGCAGTTACTAGAGCTTATAGGGCTCTACTTCCTATATACCCTACTTAAAGGTGCTAGAGGTCCTTAGAATCTAATCTCTTAATATTAACCTAGGATAATCTTTTAGTGGTCACACTTATAATAGTTAGATAAGAGCGGATTAGCTTATATTATAGGAAAGTAAAGTTATACTCACATCTTAGGTCTACTAAGATAACGCTTTATTCTAGGCTTCTAATCCTAAGAGTGTAATCTAAACTAAAGTACTAAATCTTTACTTTCTTTAAAAGAGCTTCTAATATAATATTTACATAAAAGCCTTCTACTACTCTTACTCCTTAGAGTAGTAGATTTTCTATAAATTTCCTATTTTTCTAATGTAAAGCGTTCTTAATTAGTTTATTACTAATTCCTAAGATTAGGAAGCTTTGTGTACCTACCTCTACACTCTTATTTAATAATTAAAACGTCCTAGGAATAAGTCTTTTACGATTATTAACTAGGTAAACTACTATAGCACTGTCTAGTATTATACATTCTAACAGAGGATAAGCGTTAGAATATAGAGTAGAGTAGACACCTAATGCTCTATTGTCTGTAAGTAGATTAAATAGGTTTAGTAGAGTAGTAGTAATACTACTAGGATACTTAATAGTCTTAGTAGAGGATTGTTTCTTATTCTATCCTACCTTTGTAATCGCATTACAAAGGTTTAACTACTTAAGCTACTTAAGTTAATTAAGAATCTCTAATCTTTCTTTATTAGTAAGATTAAATAATAATATTCTATCCTAGGGTAATCTAGCTATCGCGGTTTAAAGTCTTTAGCACTCTATTAGTTTCTACCTATAAGTATAGGGCTTATAGGGACAGTTTAGTTATTTCTTTGTCTAATTAGACGAACTAGAACTATTAGAGTTAGTAGATTGTTTTAATAATCTATTAAAAGTGGCGAATACCCTACTTATTTTATTAGAACTAGATTAGATTAAATACTCTTAGACAAGCGCCAAAAATACTTTCCCTAGATTGTTTAGCGTAATCTAATTCTGTCCTAGTGTCTTATCCTAGATTAGCTGTTAGTTTATTAATTAGGCCTAATCTAGTGCTATACACGCAGTAATTACATTTAGGAAATTTTAGGTAGTAAGTAGTCTACTAATTTTACTAATTAAGTAAGTCTTTGCTTTTTAATAGAGGAGCTGCTACTCTTTAAACTAGGTTTTAGAACTTTGTTTTACCTACTTAGCCTTCTTAAGATAAGCGCGGTATAAAGCTTAAATATTATTCTATATAGCTCTTTTATTTAGTGCAAGATCTTCCTTTAAGAGTTAAATTAGGGACTAAAGCGTAGTTTAGCGTGTATTAACTAGAGTAATTATAGCAGGAGTAAGTAGATTAGGCAATACTATAGCATTTACCTAAGTCTAGAAATTCTGTATTTTAGTATAGTCTGCTTGCTAGTCTAAAACTACTACTCTATATTCTACTATTTATAAAGAAAAGCTCTTTTTATCTATTTTATACTTAGTAAGCTCTACTTTGTATAATTAAATACTCGCTATAAAGGCTGTATCTACAATTAGTAATAGTTTCTATAAGAGCAGAGGTTATTCTAGCTTTACGTAATTAATTGCTAGAGCGTTAATCGCCTCTAGGTTAATTTAGTTCTAGATTCCTTTTAAGTTTACTTAGAATTAAAGCTAGACAAACTAGTAGGGCTAGCTAGCGCGATTAATAAGCTATACTTCTACTATTTTAATAATTTTTGTAATTAGAAATAGGGGGGTTATATTATAGAGAGGTTCTAAATAGAGTGTTGTATAATAATTTAAGTGTTACTAAGTAGGTAGGGAGAATTGTCTTATATTCTAAGCGCTAGGCTTATAACTATTGTAGTAAAAAGGGCTCGAACTATTATAAGATATTTAGGAGTAGAGTTGTAAAGAATACAAAGAGCTAATTATAGGAAAGGATGCTAAAAAGGTAGACTATATACAAAAGAAACGAGCCTCTTGGCAAGAATCCCGTGATCTGAATTAGTGGATCCAGAAAGAATCACGGAAGTGAGTGTTTTACTTTAACAGATTTTAATATCTCTTCTATATCTTCTGTGTTATAGTATACGTTAGAGTCGTCTTCTAGATCTTTATATAGTTGTAAGTTAGGTAAATCTAATTACTTACTTCACTCTAGCGTAACGCGTTAGTAACTAAATAGCGTTGTAATAACTTCCTATTCCTTATTAGGTTCTTAGTTCTTAATAGTTAGTACACTTAACTTAGTTTAATAGACTTTATTCTTTAATCTATAGTTCCTAGCTATATAGCCTAGTTTACTATATGTAAAGCATTTATAGGTCTTAGTTATTAGTTATTAACTTTTATTAGAGACGCGTTTATTAGGCTACTTAGGGCCTATCCTTCCTCTTTTTCCTTTGCCTATGTAGTTAAACTAGACATCTTCTATTAGTTTGTATCTCTAGTAGTTCCTTAGCTATTACTTTTAGATAATTCTAATAGGGTTTTTATAAACCACTTTTACTAGTTGTCTAAAGCTTATCGCCCTAGGGTTCTAGTAGAGCTTTTATTATAGTGAAAACTACTCTCTGTTAATCCTAATAGTTTCTTTGTACAGTTCTTTTAAGGTTAGCGATTTATACACTACTACGTAAGAGTTCCTTATATAGTTTCTATTTAAGTCCTTATTTGTATATATCCTAAAGAGATTTATTATTCTAGTTAAGTTGTATAGCGTATCTACGAAACTTAGCTATATACTTAGCTACTAATTGTTTCTAAATTATAGTCTAAATCTTTGCCTTTATAATAGAGTCCTTGTTAGCGATCCTAAAGAGTTGTTTAAGGCATTTCTTAAAGTTATTATAATCCTTAATAATATTAACTACATTAGCGTGCTTGTTTGCGTAATTATTATTATTATTATTATAGTCTATTCCTAGGTACTTTTTAAGGTAGAGATAGATCTATAATTCTATATCTCCTTACATATATATTGCTGTAAAGATAACTTTCTTTTTGTCTTTAAGGGGTTTATTTAAGTTAAAGAAGTAGAGGTCTAACTAGAGAATCTAGACGTTAGTTTAAGATTGTTTACTAAAGTAAAGATTAGGTTTATGCGCCTTACTACTATCCTTTATAAGAGTAATTTTAGCGGCACCTAAAGCTATAGAAGAGGTAGGAGTTTGTAAAGTACTTATATTAAGGGTGTTTAAGATATTAAATCTAAGAGGGTAGCTAGTCCTAAAGGGTTAAGGTTAGTTCTTAGGCAGGAGTACTTATAGAAGGTAAAAGGTCTTATTAATATAATAGTATCTTGTAAAGTGTAATAAGTTAACAATTTGGTCTACTAGAATCCAAACAATAGATTAATAAATAGATTAAACACAAGTATAGAGATCTATCCTTATGTTCCTATATAATAGGGCTGCTCTGTTGCTTAGTGTTACTAAGTAACTAAGCACATTACGTAACTTGCTCTGCTGCTTAGTGCCACTAAGCGACTAAGCACATTACGTAACCTAATCTAAGTTACTTAGCGTCTCTTTGTTACATTTGTAACCCTGTCGCTGTTCCATCACACCTTTATAAGCGCCTAAGTCCCACATTGTTATCTGGTACGTAACACTGTATCTATAATTAGTAATAGTTTCTATAAGAGTAGAGGTTATTCTAGCTTTATATAATTAATTGCTAGAGCGTTAATCGCCTTTAGGTTAATCTAGTTCTAGATTCCTTTTAAGTTTACTTAGAATTAAAGCTAGACAAACTAGTAGGGCTAGCTAGCGCGATTAACAAGCTATACTTCTACTATTTTAATAATTTTTATAATTAGAAATAGAGGGGTTGTATTATAGAGAGGTTCTAAATAGAGTGTTGTATAATAATTTAAGCGTTACTAAGTAGGTAAGAAGAATTATTCTACGTTCTAAGCGCTAGGCTTATAACTGTTGTAGTAAAAAGGGCTCAAACTATTATAGGATATTTAGGAGTAGAGTTGTAAAGAATATAAATAGCTAATTGTAGGAAAGGATACTAAAAGGGCAGACTATATACAAAAGAAACGAGCCTCTTAGTAAGAATCCTATAATATGAATTAGTAGATCTAGAAAGAATCACGGAAGTGAGTGTTTTACTTCAACAATATAGTATATAATTTAAGTGCTAAGTAACTATAATAACTTACGCGGCATGCGCGCTGTATAGAAGCTAAACCTATAATAAGCATAATAGGCAATATACCTAGTAGCTTTTAATTTTAAAGTGGAACACTGCCTAGGAAAAACAAACCTAGCGGATAGACTATTAAGAAGGGCAGATTACGTATAAGAGAACCTATTACTAACCTATTTATTACCTACCCTATAGAATAAAATACTACAGAGAACTAAGTATAGTGGAGTAAGCAGATCCATAAACAAGCTAAGCTTATTAGGCGCATATAAGACGCATATTACTAATATTTATAGAGCTATAAGGGTCTCTACTACTAGTGCTATAGTGTGTATACTATACGGACTACGCTTACTAGCTAGAGTATTAGTTAGTAGTAAACCTATAATAAAAGTGTCTAACCTTATTACTAAAGTTTAGTAGTTTTAGTAAAAGAACGCCTTTACTATTAAGCGTATTACTAGCTTAAAGTGTAAAAGAAGCACTTAAAGTAGTAGTAAAGCGTAAGTATAGCGCCTTAATAAAATAGAAGTCTTAAGGTATAATAGTAGATTATATATTCTAGATAAACTAGTAATTAGGTAAAAGATTTTGTTCTAGCACTATAACATATATATAGTAAGCCACTTTAGCGTACGTAGAACGCTTAAGGCTATTAAGAGGACCTACTATTAGCCTCTTATAAGTTAAGATGTTTAGAAGTATGTAAGGACTTATACTATTTACTAAAGGAGTAAAGCTTTAAAGTATAGTAAGTATAGCTAGCTATTACTTCTTCTAACGCTAAAGGATATCTTTAAGGAAGTCTTACTAGACTTTATAACTAGATTTCTACTAGTAAAGGATTAAGGCAGCTACACTTTTAATATAATTTTTATAATTATATACTACTTCTTTAAGATAGCTATCTATATCTCTATATAAAAAACATAAGATGTAAAGGAATTTACAGAAGCCTACTTTTAAAAGGTTATTTTAAAGTTTAGTATTTAGAAAGGTATTATATCTAATAGAGGCTCTACCTTTACCTCTACTTTTTAGGCAGAAATATACTACTAACTATAAGTAAAGCGTAGGCTAAGCACTACTTTCTACCCCTAAATAGATAGGCAAATAGAGCGCTAGAATTAGACGCTTAAATAATACCTTTGTATATTTATTATACCTCTATAAATAAACTAGATTAAACTACTCCTAACAGCTTAATTTATATATAATAACTCTATCTACAATTTAACAAAAACAACGCCTTTCTATATAATATATAGTAAGTACCCTATCTTTACTACGCCTTCTATAGATAGTAGGCTAGAGGGGGAACTACTAGATATAGTTAAGAGAGTAAAACATATACATAGTGTACACGCATTACTTATAGAATACCTATACTTAGTATAAAAGTATTAGAGCTAGTACTATAATAAGAAGCATAAGTAAGAGTTATTCTAAATAGGCGACTTAGTCCTACTTAGTATAAAAAATATACATATACTTTAATAACTAAGTAAAAAGCTATTAAGAAAATTTATTAGGCCCTTTTAAGTGTAGAACGTAGTTAGAACGTAGGTATACTACCTACTCCTCCTACTATACTATCGCATTTATAATATATTTTATATTTCCCTTTTTAAATAATAGAAACTAAAGCTAGGAGTAGAAGACATTAACACCTAGCTACTAGAAGTTATACCTAAAAGAGGAGAAGTCTAAAAAGTAAAAGAAATCCTAGCTAAGTAAATAAGAAAAAGGCAAAAGTAATACTTACTCTACTAGAAAGGCTATAATAAGACTTAGAATACCTAGATTCTAGAGTTAGACTTTAAAGATATAAATAACCTAGTTTAAACTTTTAAAGAGAAAAGAGCTGCGTATATAAAAAAGAGGTAAAAGATATAATAAGAGTATATAAAATATAGATATAATATATATTATTATAAAGCACTATAGCTTAGGGAGTACTTATAGCTTATTAGGGGTATTTACTTAAGGCCTATAGGCTAGCTTCTAAGAAGTAATCTAACTAAACTACGCGCTACCTATACTCCTACTACTTATTATCTTTATTATTTTTACTATTCTTACTATCCTTACTTACTATACCTCTAGTAGTAACCTCTTTTTTACTCTCTTTATTACTATTATCTAAGTTACTCTTATTACAGCAAAGAGTAGACGCTAGATTAATCTAGAATAAGTTATTAGTATATATTTTAAGTGTAGAAAAAGTGTAAACTTACTATCTACTATATAAAGGGAATAACTACTTTAAGAGTATTAGTAATCTAACGCTACTCTACTAGAATTAAGCCTAGATACTAAAGGCTAGTAGTAGGCACTTAGGTTGCTATACTTTTAGGTGTACTAATATAAGCTATAACACGCTAGTAGTTAGCTAGCTCTAAGTTAAATTACTTCTAGTACTAAGCTAGCTTTAGGCCTATAACCTTTACACACTTATTTATTTTACACTACTTACCTAAGGTCTTTATAACTGTAATATAGTAGTAGTTATAAAGGGCGTATAGGTAATTAAAGCGCCTATTTATTACCTTTAGCACCTATAAGTATTAGCTAAAGCGTATATGTAACGCGCAACTCTAGATATACTAAGTTACACTCTCTATAATTACTTTTAATATAATAGTTATAGCGCTTATTATTATCTTCAGCGCAGTTCTTAAGAAGTTTTACTAAGTTCTATATATAGCGTATATAAGTTGTAAGTACTACGTTATAGTCTACGCGCTTAGTATCTTTGCTAAATATAAAAGTAGTAGTATTATAGAGATTAGACTTTTTAATATATTTAGATACTAGGTAGTACAGTATCTTAGGTAATTAAGGGGGTTATTTAAAGATTAAGCGCTCTATCTATACTAAGAATAAGTTATATATATATTATATAGGTAGAGAGCATATAAAGACTAAAACAATATTAACACTATATAGCCCTATTACTCTATATTACAAGAGGCAATAGTAAATAGAAGGCGCAAGAGCCTTATAATAAATAACACGCATAATACGTTTATAACGTATACTATTTACTTATAATACGCTGCTATTACGTACGTAATATATACCCCTATAGACACTCTTTTCTTTTCCTATAAAGTAAGGTTTTTATTAAGGCTATAGTATACTGTAGAGGGCTATAGCTAGAGGGGGAGGTTCTATAACAGGTAGATTATAATATTATTGTGGTGTTGTAGTATCTAGCGCTAAGGCCTTATAGAGGGTCTATGCGCTAAGTGAGCTAGCTGCGCAAAACCTACACTACGCATTAACTTAACACAAGATAAGTATTATTCTATTAATATTACTAAAGTTATTCTTTTACTGTCCTTCCTGGTGTGAAGCAAGTACTATTGCCTATAACTAGACCTCACAACCTTAGAGTTCTACTCTTTTAGTAAATAGTATAAGTCTTTACGTACTTCTAAATATCTTAACTTATAAAAGGCTAATAGTAAGTCCTCTTAATAGCTTTAAGCGTTCTACGTACACTAAAGTGGCCTACTATATACGTGTTATAGTGCTAGAATAAAATCTCTTACTTAATTACTAGTTTATCTAGGATATATAATCTACTATTATACCTTAGGACTTCTATTTTATTAAGGCGCTATACTTACGCCTTACTACTACTTTAAGTGCTTCTTTTACGCCTTAAGCTAGTAATACGCTTAATAGTAAAAATATCCTTTTACTAAAGCTACTAAACTTTAGTAATAAAGTTAGACTTTATTATTATAGGTTTATTACTAACTAATACTCTAGCTAGTAAGTGTAGTACACATAGTGTATATACTATAGTACTAGTAGTAAAAACCCTTATAGCTCTGTAAATGTTAGTAACATGCGTCTTATATACGCCTAATAAGCTTAGCTTATTTATAAATCTACTTACTCTACTATACTTAGTCCTCTATAGTATTTTATTCTATAGGGTAGGTAATAAATAGGTTAGTAATAGGTTCTCCTATGTATAATCTACCCTTCATAATAGTCTATCTACTAGGTTTATTTTCCGTAGGCAGTGTTCTACTTTAAAATTAAAAGCTGCTAGATATATTACCTATTATACTTATTATAGGTTTAACTTTTATACAGCGCGTATACTACGTAAGTTATTATAGTTACTTAGCACTTAAATTATGTGCTACGTGCTATCTAGATAATATCTTTATTACTTAAAGTAGTAGATAATAGTAAACAGCTTAAATTTATATACTTTATAATTTAGCTCTACTACTTAAAGTTTTTTTAATATAAAAGTAACTAGGTGCCACTTCTAGTCCTTAAATAGCTATAAAAAGATACTATATATTATAAAAGTAAATATATTAGTCTCTAATTAAATTAGCAGGGTAAGGTTAAAGTAGCGTAAAATAGGCACACTTAAGAAGCGCGTTTTAAGTATTTTAAAAGTATTATTAGCTTTTACTAATTATTAGAACACTTAGTTCTTCTTAAGTAGGTCTAAGAGAGGAGTAGTTTCTTATATATATACCTTAATAAATTGCTTATAAAAGTTTATAAAGCCTAGAAATAACTAGAGCTCTTAGATGCTAGTTAGCTATAGTTATTCTATAATAGTTACTATGCGCGTAGGATTAGCGCAGATTTCTTATATAGTTATAATAAAACTAAGGAAGTAAACTTCGCCTAAAGTAAATATATACTTAGTTAAATTAACAAAAAGTTTAGTCTTACGTAGTAATTTAAGCATAGCGTAGACAGCGCACTAATAAAATATAAGATCTTTATTATAGGTATAGATAAGTATATTATCTAGGTATATAATATATATGTAATCTAGGTGTAGTACTAGTGCCTTATTAATATATACCTAGAAGCTCGTAAGGCTATTAGTTAAGCTAAATAGTATTACTAAGTATTTAAAGTGGCTATAGCAAGTTTAGAATATAGTTTTCTACTTATCTCCTACCTAGATCTAAATTCTATAGTAGTTATTGCGAAGATTAAGGGTTATATAGTAGTATACACCTAATAGGCGGTTAAGCGTCTCTTTAACTAAAAGTAGTAAATAATAATCCTTAATAGTAATCGCATTAAAGCCCTAATAATCTACGTAGCACTATAGTGTGCTATTTTTTTTAGGGGCGAATAAAATTAGTGCTCTAGCTAGGCTAGTGCTATACCTAATTTATCCCTTTTTTAAGGCATCTTCTAGATACTTCTAAAGTACCTTAAGCTCCCGCTCTAAGAGATTATAGAGTAGTCTATAAGAAGGTTCTTTTCCCTCTATAATAGGGATATGTCCGTACAGTTTATCGTACAGTAAGTAGCACTGGGTGAAGTGGGGGCCTGCCTACCTATAGGGACCCGCACAAGGACCCACTACTTAGGTTAGCGCTAAGAGGTAGAGACTTCATAAAGCCCTTAGTGCCCCTTTGTACGATAGAGAAGACGTAATTAATTAAACCTACTTCTTACCCTTTGCATAATAGTATACTATTAATCCTTAAATGCTTAATTACAGATTAAGCTAAACCTATACTAATTAGTAGTTAATTCTAATTAACTGCAAACTAGTAAGGTCTAAAGATAGAGCGCCCTATAAGCTAGATACGTAGGCTCTATATTGTTACCTTTACTAGAGATTAAATTTTAGATTGTATAATAAGTAGAAACAAAGCGCACACATCTATAAAGAGTTGTATAATTTAGTCTAAGCTATTCTACAGAAAAGAAAGGAGATAATACCTGTTGTGGTAAAAAGGGCTCGAACTATCACAGGATATTCAGGAGCAGAGTTGTAAAGAATACAAAGAGCTTATTATAGGAAAGAATACCAAAAGGGCAGACTATATACAAAAGAAACAAGCCTCTTAGCAAGAATCCCGTGATCTAAATTAGTGAATCTAGAAAGAATCACAGAAGTAAGTGTTTTACTTTAACACACCCCCTAGGTGATCGCTTAAAGCGGATCACCTATTCTAAGAAGTAATCTGTAATTGTCTAAATCCTTCCTAAAGATCTTTAAAAAACCGTCTAAAGGCTGTTTAAAAATTAAAAAACTATTAAGAATTATTCTTCTAAATCTCCTTATCTTAAGAACAGCAATTCTATCACCCCCCACTTATTGTGATAGTAAAATAATCACTATTTATCTTTTAAATTACAAATCCTATTATAAATTGTGTCTAGAATCTCTTCTTTTAGTAGGTTAGGAGCTTATAAGCGTGGCACAAAGGCCTAGAGTATAAATACTTCTATTCTACTACTCTTTTTACTTACTTCCTATTAACTATAAGGTAATTTCCCCGCTCTTACTAGCTAGTAAGTATAATAGGCAGGCGCGTTTTAATTAGGAAGGAGTAGTAGTAAAAGAAATAAATAGTAAGAAAGGAGCGCATTTAGCGCTTAATAATTAGATAGGTAGTAGAGTATATAAGCCCTTTACTAGCGCTTAATCTTCTCTCTTTAATCCTTTACTTTTAACGCTTTAACCTCTTATCTAATTTAAGCCTACTAGTTTAAGTCTTTAAATCCTACTACCTTATAGTAGGTTGTCTTTTTCTAATTATTACCTTACGCTCTTTTTATTATTTAGAGCTTTACTAACTCTTTTAGATATCTAATAACCTAGCTAAAGCACACGTAGTAAAGGCTATAAAAGCTACTAAATAAAGCTCTTAATCCTCCTACTAAGATCCTCCTACTCTACTAGCTCCTCCTACCCTAGCTTTAGGCCTCTAGCGATTACTTAGTACTCTTAGATAAGTAAGCTACTTAGGCTGCTTAAAAGGAGCTCTAGTAAGAAAAAGTAATAGATACTACTATAATAACGCTTTAAGCTTAGGTAGGCGCTGCTATACCTACTTTACCTACTCTTACACTACTATATATAGAGTTATCTTATTACTTTAGCTAATTCTGCTAATTATTTCTATAGCTAGCCGTATATTTAGACTCTAGCTATAGATTTTATCTGCTATTAACTATTAGAGAGTGCTAATATAAGCTTTTATTCTAAGATTCTTTTTAGGTTTAGCTAATACTTTCTATAAGAGAGGCTAATTACTAAGCTACGTAAGAGAGTTAAAGTAGCCTTATAAGGTCTTCTTTCTACTAGCAGTTAAAAGGAGTAAGCTTAATATATAGCTACTGTCCTACTCTTTCCCTCCTAGCTAATTCTTAGTAGAGGATAGAGTAATTACCCTTCTACCTTACCTATTAAGGAGCAGCGTGGTTGCAGCTAATACCTTAATTAAAATAGCTAGATAAGCAGCTTATTAGCTCTAAAGTAGAGTAGAGGCTAGGTAAGTGCTTCTCCTCCTACTAATTAAAGGAGGGAAAGCTAGGGTAAGCTATTACCTACTACTAATTAAAGGAGAGGTAGAGGAGGTAGATAGGGTAAGGAATTACCTACTATAGAGAGAAGGAGAGAAGAAGGATAGAGAGAATCTCCTACTACTAATTATAGGGGAGATTCTCGCACCCCTATAATTAAGTAGAGAAGGAAGAGAGTCTATATACTTATAAATAAGCTCTTTAATCTCTTTTTCCTCTAATTTCTATTCTCTTTCTAATCTTTTCTTTCTTTTTTTTTTCTTTTCTTATTTCCTAGCTCTAAATTAATAATTCTAGGTAGTTAATAGATTGTTTCTTTGCTTACCTACTCTTATTCTGTAATTATTATACTTATATTTTATAGATTTAATAGCCTTTTAAATCTATTAAACTACTAATAAGTAAGAGCCTTTGTAAGGCCATCTGCTAGTATTTTACTAGTTAGAAGATATTCTACTTAAAACAATCCTTTTGTATACTCTTACTATAACTATATATTCTAAATATCTATATAGCGTAGTTAAGTAGTAATTCTTTTGTTCTTTCTAATTACTAAATAAATAGTTTAAAGATTGTTATAATAGACCTTCTATAAAGGTCTTAGATCTAGAGTAAGCTTAGTAAAGAATCTCTTAATCGCTATAGCTTCTTTACTTATATATTTAAGCGCTAGAAGCTCTGCTTCTATTATTAAAGTGGTAATTATGTTCTATTAAGCTACTTTCTATAGGATAGCTCCTCTAAACAATAGGATAATATATTTATAGAAAGATCGCTGTAATATTAAATTATTAGTAAATAAGGCATCTCTACATATTAGTAGATTAGGTCTATTATAGCCTCTAAAGACTATAGCCTACTATCTAGTTTAATAGAGGTAAAGGATTACACAATTAATAGCAGCAAAGTGTTCTTTGCTTAGATTTATTAGAAAGTGTAATAGCTTTAACACTATAAAGGCTATATCTAGGCGTAGCATAATTACTATGTAGAGAGCTAATCCTACCTCTTCTTAAAAGAGCTTTATTTATTAAGGAGTAGCTTCTCCTATACTTAGAACAAGATCTTCTGCTAATAGAGGTGTAGGAGGGAAGCTCCTAGAGTTTAAAAGGTTAAACTTTTTCGTGATCTTATTAATGTAGGTATTATAGACTAGAGAAATTAATCTTACTTCTCTGTCCCTAATTACTTAAACACCTAGGAACCACTCTACTAGTCCTTTTAATTTAATCTTATATTTATTCGCAATCTTCTTCTAAAAATCTAGGGCTTTTTTCTCTTTACTCTTGTAATAGAGAAGAAGAATATTGTTAATATAAAATAGAATAATAATACTTTAATCACTATTAAAGAAAAGGCATAGCTCTTCTAGTAAAGCTAAGAGTTTATAAGATTACAGTAATCCCGCAAATTCTTTATACTAAAGAAGTAGTAAATCTCTTAAGCTATACAAAGCTTAATTTAATCTTACACACTTTCTTGGCTTTTTAAAACTATTAGGTAATTCACAAGTTACTAGATTAGCGGCTGTAATAAAAGTATTTAGAAACGCTCCTACTACATTAAATTATAAGATTTCTAGATTAAATTCTACTACTAGAGCTACAGCTAATTAAAAAGATCTTACTACTAGGGTAGTAGTATAGGTAGAGTAGAGAGTATTCTTTTTCTAAAGATCTCCTTTTATAATAATTTAAGCTTTGCACTTTTTAAAGTATCTATTTTAATTAAACTTATAGGTAAAGACCTACTTTAAAGGGAGTAGTTACTCTAATACTTCTAATTATTTAATCTCTATCTAGATACCTTTATCTTACAAAGTTAAGATCTCCTTATAAGTGGTAAGGAGGAATAGCTTCCTATATAGATAATTATAAAGGTGTTTCTATAGGGTTAGCTTTAGTGTAAGCTTATCTCTGTAAGTCTAAGCTACATAAGACGCTCTAGGCGCCTTTCTAAGTATAGAAGCAAATACTATTGCATTTAGTGTAATATATTCTTTTTACTTAGACTAGGCCTCTACTACTCCTAGTATAAACGTGTGCTCTAATATTATATTAAGATTACTTTAAAGATAATTAGTAATTAGTGCATAAGCACCTAGCTTTTACTTACCCCCTAGCTAATTATCCTAATTATTTTGCTTCCTTAATTTTCGCAATAGTAGATAGTAATTTATTAGTTAGTTAATTTCTAGTGCTTTACTATAATTTCGCCTACTTATTCTACTTACCTCTAGATAGATCTGCCTTCGCCTTTAGCACGCTAGTGAGTTATCTACTTTATTTAGCGTAATTAAGTTATCTGCGCTAGGTTAATTAGCAACCTAATTAGTTTCTACTAATAAATAGGGTATTGAATCCCTAGATTCTGGCGGGCTAGCTCTTCTAGTAGTGTTCTAGTGGCTACTAGATATTTCTTAATTACTTAATAGATTACTCCTAAGATTACCTAGCTCTAGTGTCTAATTAGGGGTTATAAGTCCTATGCTTTTTTTCCTACTTAAGTAAATTTTTAGCTGCTAGCTAGCTAAGCCTATAGCTTACTTAGTAGTAGGTACCTTAGGTTCCTAATTACTTAGCTAGCCTGCTTTACTTTTAATTACTTAAGGGTCACCTATAAGTCTAGTAGCGGTTCTTATATACTTGTTTATTTTAGGAAGAATGTTAAGCGCGTCTTTATACGCTTCTTTTAGATTATTTAGCTCTCCTTCTTAGAGGCTTTCTACTATTTTTAACGCTTCTATCTTTAGAATAGATTATTCCTCTAATCCTTTATAAAATAAGGACTTATTAAACCTTACGTTTTGTGTAGTAATTACCTAATTAAGCTAAGAAATCTATATTTAGTAGATATTAGAAGCTTTATAGCCTACTAGGTACCTAATATAGCCCCTAGGATTCACTTTAAATCCTCTTCTATCTTGCCTAGCTGTACGCTCCTAATCTAAAGGGTAAGCTTAGTAGCTATAGGCGTAGACAGCACTTTAGTTTAGATAAAGATTAGCTGTTCTATATTATATTTTTACTAGTTTAAAATAACAAAAATATTGTCTAAACTAAGTATCTAACGTTTTATTAGGTGATTAATAGTATAATACTAGACTAGGAATTATTCCTTAGAGCTAGCATGCCGCTTATATAATCTTAGGCTAGAGATTTAATAGTAGATTTACGCTTATTTATATTTTAATTACTTTTATTATAAGCTCCTAGCCTACTCTTTCTATAGCGCTATTAGGCTTATGCGTATAGGGCAGTAGTCTACTAATTATTATTCCTTCCTAATTAGCCCAAAATTTGTACTAGGATTTCCCTCTCTATAGAAGTATTACTGTATTATTATTCTAGTAGATTTTTATAATTCGAAGCTCGTATTTTATATTAATAAGAGCTAAGAAATTCTACTACACTCTTATTATTTTAGAAAGCGTCTTTATTCTAAAATTAAAAACGTAAGGTTTCTTACTAAAATCTTCTTTAATTAGCAAAACCTAGTTTTCTCTATTTTAAGCAGTAGGCATATTAAATAGATCCTAGAATAATAAGTAAAATAGCCTAGGTAATTATTCTCTAGGTCTTCTAGAGATTACCTAGGTTATATGTACAGTAGCACAGTGCTTATAATCCTTTCTTAATATTCTAGTAATCTTTACACCTTAGGCTACAGTTACTAGAGCTTATAAGGCTCTACTTCCTATATGCCCTGCTTAAAGGTGCTAGAGGTCTTTAGAATCTAATCTCTTAATATTAATCTAGGATAATCTTTTAGTAGTTACACTTATAATAATTAGACAAGAGTAGATTAGCTTATATTATAGGAAAGTAAGGTTATGCTCGTATTTTAGGTCTGCTAAAATAACGCTTTATTCTAGGCTTCTAATTCTAAGAGTGTAATCTAAACTAAGATACTAAATCTTTACTTTCTTTAAAAGAGCTTCTAATATAATATTTATATAAAAGTCTTTTACTACTCTTACTCTTTAGAGTAGTAGATCTTCTATAAATCTCCTATTTTTCCTATATAAAGCGTTCTTAATTAGTCTATTACTAATTCCTAAGATTAGGAGGCTTTGTGTACCTATCTCTACACTCTTGTTTAATAATTAAAACGTCTTAGGAATAAGTCTTTTGCAATTATTAACTAGGTAAACTGCTACAGTACTATCTAGTATTATACATTCTAATAGAGGATAAGTGTTAGAATGTAGAGTAGAGTAGACACCTAATACTCTATTGTCTATAGGCAGATTAAATAGGTTTAGTAGAGTAGCAGTAATACTACTAGGATACTTAATAGTCTTAGTAAAGAATTATTTTTTATTCTATTCTACCTTTGTGATCGCATTATAAAGGTTTAACTACTTAGACTACTTAAGTTAATTAAGAATCTCTAATTTTTCTTTATTAGTAAGATTAAATAACAATGTTCTATCCTAGGGTAATCCAGCTATCGCGGTTTAAAGTCTTTAGCACTCTATTAGTTTCTACCTATAAGTATAGGGCTTATAGGGACAGTTTAGTTGTTTCTTTATCTAATTAGACGAACTAGAACTATTAGAGTTAGTAAATTGTCTTAATAATCTATTAAAAGTGGCGAATACCCCACTTATTTTATTAGAACTAGATTAGATTAAATGCTCCTAGACAAGCGCCAAAAATACCTTCCCTAGATTATCTAGCGTAATCTGATTCTATTCTAGCGTCTTATCCTAGATTAGCTGTTAGTTTATTAATTAGGCCTAATCTAGTGCTATACGCGCGGTGATTACATCTAGAAAATCTTAGGTAGTAAGTAGTGTACTAATTTCGCTAATTAAGTAGGTCTTCGCTTTTTAATAGAAGAGCTGCCACTCTTTAAACTAGGTTTTAAGACTTTGTCTTGCCTACTTAGCCTTCTTAAGATAAGCGCGGTATAAAGCTTAAACATTATTCTATATAGCTCCTTTATTTAGTGCGAGATCTTCTTTTAAGAGTTAAATTAGGAACTAAAGCGTAGTTTAGCGTGTATTAACTAGAGTAATTATGGCAGGAGCAAGTAGATTAGGCGATACTATAGCATTTACCTAAGTCTAGAGATTCTGTATCTTAGTATAGTCTACTTACTAGTCTAAAACTGCTGCTCTATATTCTGCTATTTATAAAGGAAAGCTCTCTTTATCTATTTTATACTTAGTAAGCTCTACTTTGTATAATTAAATACTTACTATAGAGGCTGTATCTGTAATTAGTAATAGTTTTTATAGGAGCGGAGGTTATTCTAGCTTTATGTAATTAATTACTAGAGCGTTAATCGCCTTTAGGTTAATTTAGTTCTAGATTCCTTTCAAGTTTACTTAGAATTAAAGCTAGACAAACTAGTAGGGCTAACTAGCGCGATTAATAAGCTGTACTTCTACTATTTTAATAATTTTTATAATTAGAATAGAGGGATTATATCGTAGAGAGGTTCTAAATAGAGTGTTGTATAATAATTTGAGCGTTACTAAGTAGGCAGGGAGAATTATCCTACGTTCTAAGCGCTGGGCTTATAACTATTGTAGTAAAAAGGGCTTAAACTATTATAGGATATTTAGGAGTAGAGTTATAAAGAATACAAAGAGCTTATTATAGGAAAGAATACTAAAAGGGCAGACTATATATAAAAGAAACAAGCCTCTTAGCAAGAATCCTGTGATCTGAATTAGTGGATCCAGAAAGAATCACGGAAGTGAGTGTTTTACTTTAATAATACCTTTACTAGAGATTAAATTTTAGATTATATAATAAGTAGAAACAAAGTGCGCACATCTATAAAGAGTCGCATAATCTAGTTTAAGCTATTTTATAGAAAAGAAAGGAGATAGTAAGCATATTCACAACCTTAAAAAACACGTCGCACAATTAAACTAGCGATAACTAAACACAAACATGTTGCATAATTAAACTAGTAATAACTAAACGTAGACACGTCGCACAACTAAGAAAGATAATAACAATATAGCCTTAAGACTAAAAGACTTCCTAGAGAAACTATAACCTAAAGACGTTGCGTAATAATTAATAGTACCTTCTTAGTAAAAAGACAAAGCAATATAGCTTTAATAAGTAGAGGAAGTAATAAACATTAAGGCTATTACCTTAAGAGGAGAGATCGCACAAAAGTACTAGATAGATAGAGTAGATCTATATAGCCACCTACCCCTTTCTCTAAAATAGCTAAACACTTATATAGTGTATATAATTGCGTAATATTACGCAAGTAGCCTTAAAGGTAAAGAGGTAATCTCTTCTTTTACTAAAGATTTTAATAACTAGAAAAAGAGAACTTTTAATAAAATTAGTTATATAGTAAGAAGAAAGCGTATTGCATTTTTTATAAAAAAAGGCTTTGTCGCTACTAATTCTATAATAAAGGACACCTATATAAAGAAACTCTTTAAACTGTTACAGCTTAACTATAAGCTATAGACTCTTTATATAATAACACTATAACTATAACTTAAACTACTTTACATAATCCTAATAATATAACCTACACTATCTATAGGTAATATATATATATATAGAGCATAGCTAGGGCCTATCCTTATACGTATAAGGATAGAGACACTATATATAGAGCTACACTAGTAGTAGTAGCCTAAAACCTAGACTACTTTTGCCTAACAAACTACATTGTACAAAGAGGCTAGACATTCCTAGTCTCCTTAATAACTAGGAGATTATGCTTATATCTAGCTAGACAAGATTATTCTCTTTTAGAAGGCTTAAAGTAAAGAGAATAACTACACTAGTAGACTATATAACATTTTAGTAGATAAGGTAAAAGTCTTTAGAGAACTATACTATAGGCTAGGTATACTATAAGACTAGTATACAAATATCTTCTTAGGAATCCTTTCTAATCGTGCGAGTACCTACTACCTACACAATATTAGACTAGGACTTCTATAGGATAAATTGTACGATAGACTAAACAGGCACTTTAACACTAGTGTTAATCACAATTAGTACTAGACAAACTAGACCACTTTTACCTTTAAACACTATAAAAGGGATAATCTAGCTACTACATTATATAAGGCCCTAGAAGTAATAATTAATAAGCTTACCTTAGCCTAAAGGGCTCTTAGACAAGACTTTAGTAGTAAACTATAACTACACACTACTATTATATAAGTATACTGCAGCTATTCTAACTTTAAATAAGCTATATTTAATCCTAAAAATATAGTAGAAGGCTTACTTAGCGACCTTTATATATTACTCTAAGTTACTAAAGATAGGAAGAAGTTACAGTTCCTCTAAAATAGTAAAAAGGTGTACTACACTAATTAATAATATAATAATTCTAATTATATAAGAGGATCTAGCCCCTCTAGAGGCAGATTAACCTTTAGACTAAAAAGAAGGAGTAACTTTAGAAGTTTAAGCTCTTATACAAAGTAGAAATACTTTATATACTATAAAGAAGAATACTAGTCTACTAACTATCTACTAAGGGATACCTAGTAAGCTAGAAGGTAATACATATTATTATACGCTAACTTCTATAAATATAAACCCTCTATTATAGATATATAAGCATATATCCTTAACTTTAAAAGAAAGCTAGAGGAAGAAGACTATTACATAAAAGAGGAGAAAGATAAATAAGACTAATAGAGTAATAAAGAAGAAGCACAGAAGGCTACCTTATACTTTATTTCTACTACCTACCTTTATCACATAACTGGCGAAGACATCTAATATAGCAAGGATAATAAGGATATAAAAAAACCTATATAACTGTTTACTCTAGCTAGTTAGTATTATATAAAGTACTAAGGAGAACTCTAAGACATAGGCGCTGCATAAGTGTCTATAGTAGGAAAGAACTAGCTTACTGCCTACTTATATAAAAACCTAACTACTAAAGTAGACTAGTTACTAGGATCTACTAATATTAGCTTTAGAGAACAGGGTTTCTAGATATCTCTAGGCACTATATAAATTACTAACCCTATAGGAATAGTAACCTACTATATCTTTAACTCCCTAACACTATTCCTGCTATTACTAGTAGATGCTAATAGACTTAGGGTATACTTTAATAACATCCTAGATATTATTGTATAAAGGGACAGTATAATAGTCCTAGTTATATAAAAGTAGGGTTACCCCTTCTTTAATCTTAGTAATAAGGAATTAGCTCTCTTCTTTATAAAGATAGAACTCTAACGCCTACACTACTATTTTGGACACCCCTAGACAGAAAGACTGTATAAGCTTTTTACTTAGGTAGGGCATAAAGTAGAGAGCTTTGTACTAGAAGAAGTAAAAAAGTTCTATTACTACTACTAGTTATATAACTAAGCACTAAGACGCTTTAAGTTCTCTATCTAAGATAACTTATACTTTAACTATAAGATTATTATTAATGTTGTATAAATTAGTAAAAGGAATGTCCTACACGTTATTAATATAGACATATTATTTTAGGCAGCCTAATTCCTAAGATTAATAACTGTATAAGACACCTAGAATACCTTAATAAGATGCTAGATTAATATATACTAAGGCCTACTAGATTATATTATCTATAACCTAGGAACTAACTTCGCTTCTAATAAGTTTTAGAATTATGCGAAAATAGTTAGGGTAGAATATAGGCAAATGCTAGTAGAGGTACACTAGGCTATAGGCAAGATTAAAAGAGTATATACACTACTATACTAAGCGTATAATATTCTAAAAGCTAAGATTAATAGTTATATAAATAATAAGATAGTGTTACAGATAGCAGTAAAGACACTAAATAATATAGCTAGGCCTAATAGCATAGTACCTACCCTCCTAGTCTTTAGTGCCTATCTAAGGATTAATAAGGACTCTTTACTCTTACTAGAACTAATCGCCTTAGCTAATACAGTTTAGAAAGTAATAAAAATACTTAAAAGGAATAGAGCTAAAGTTAAAGTTACTTATATAATTAATACTAAGAATAGCCTATTATCGCATAGAACCCTTACACTCCTACTAGGCTCTAAAGTTATAGCCTAAAGAGAAAAGAAGGGATAGTAAGGACTATACAAGATTAAAAGTATTAAAGGAAGAGACATTATCCTAAAGCTTAAAAATAGACCTCTAAAACTACGCTATATATAGGTTAAACTATACTATCGCGCAACTAAAGATAGCATATAGGAACTATAGGATGTAGATACTCCTATAGCCGCACAAATTAAAGCTCTAAAGCTAAGGCTAAGAGAAAGACCTAAAAAGAACTAAACTACTACAGTTATATAATTAGGTAAAGCTTAATAAAGATTAGAAAGACTAAACACCTAGTTTATTACCTAAAAAGAAAAAGATAACTTTAAGCTTACACTAAAGCTTTATATAAATAGCGTTATTACTACACCTAGCTAGCCCTTTAAAGAATTAGATATAGTAGAAATAAATGCCCTTATTACTAATAGCACTTTTAAAATCTTATTGTACAACCCTAATAAATAACCTAGCTGTATCTTTAACCTACGTCTTATACGAGACATTAAAGGCAAAATAACCTAACTATATAAGAAATTAAGACTTGTCTTTGCTAGCTATTTAGATAAAGAAAAAGAAGAGATTCTTATATAATCCCCTACTATCTAGTGTATAAGCTAGAGGTTACTATTAGCTCTTTCTATAACACTAATTTAGTTGTATAATATGTATATTAAGCTTAGGAACATTACTTAGGCCTATATATAGTTTACTAATAAACTCCTTCGCACATTATACGCCTAACTACTAGCAGAAATGCGCAATTTCTTCCTACTAAACACAATTTTATAAGTTATATAACCTCTATATAGCGCAGTAGAATTAAGTCTCTACTAGTTTAAGATATACTATAACCACTATAAAGAGAAACTAAGGATATATGTGTTAACGTACAACCTATGCCTACTTATTATAGATAAGGGACCTAAGATATTTAGCATTACTAGACTCTAGACTAATAACACTCTTAGTGTAGTTATAGAAAGCTTTATATAATAAAAAGAGAAGTAGCTCTATGCTATAAAGTTTTATACAAAGGACAAAAGCGTCTTAATATAAGATAGAGTAATTAAGTTTAATAAAGGTAAAATCTAACTTATTTAAGGTGTTATTACCCTAGAATAGAAGAGATAGGCTAAAAGCCTTCGTATAATTAATCCCTAGGACAAAGACGCTGTACACTAATATATTATATAATAAGTAAGAGGTATATATATCTCTTTAGTTTACTAACTAGAAGTAACATTTAACCTGTCTATTACCGCGTAAATAATAGTACTAATAGAAGAAGATATTAAGGCACTAAATATACGTTTAAACTAGCAAATTCAAAATGTATAAAAAAAACTAAAATTTATTCCACTTAACCTAGATTGCACAAAGCTATTTATCTTTACAAATAGCTCTTTTGCTAATAACAGAGACCTAAGCTTATAGCTTAGCTTTATTATTATACTAGCAGAGGAACATCGTACAACAACTTAGGACTTTAAGATCTATAGTAATATTATCTACTAGAACTTAGTAAAGTGTAAAAGAGTAACTAGAAGTGTTCTAGTAAGCAAATTATACAGTCTAGTAGGCGGTTTTAATAATATAATTGCATTAAGTATAACACTTTAATAGATTATACAAACACTTTAGATCCCCCTAATTCCTATTATAGTCTATACTAACTTGAAATCCCTATACAAATGCCTCGTACAACTAGGCACTACAAACAAAAAACGCCTTATAATTAATATTATGTTAATTAGGGAGTCGTACGAAAAATAGGAAATTATAGAGATTAGGTGGATTAATAGCAAAGATAATCCTACTAATGCTTATACAAAGAAAGCACCTAACTAGGTACTCTAAACACTAATCTTAACAAATAAACTACATATTACTGTTAAGGCTTTAGTAGATAGAATTAATAAGAACTGTATAATAGAGTAACTACTCTACTATATAATATTTCTTTTATTATTTCACTTACTATTTTAAAAAAAAAAAAATTTTTTTCTTTTATCTAACTTGCTATAACTTCGCACAGACACATTTATTTTTAGGCTATATAAGCCCTACTACTAATTTAACATTATAGTTTTATTATAAGAGAAGAAACACATTGTAGGAGATTATACAAAAATATTAAAGAATATATTTTCTACATTAATAATTTAGATATCTTAAGAATAGGCCTACCCACTCCTTTATACGACAAAGATATTCACCCCCCCTATACATAACGCTTATAATAAGCACTATGCAACTTCTATACATAGGCGCTGTATAATCTAGACTTATAACCTAGGATTGCATAATAATCTAGGAATACCTAATTACTAGTATTAGTAGTGCTGTATAAGTAAGCATAAGGCTTATTTTAAACTTGGCTGCGCGACTAGATAAGCACCGCTTACTAATATCTCTTACGTTATATAATATAAGCAGCCTACTACTAGAGGTTCGTGCTAACTAGGATTTGCACAATAATGTCCTAGGAGGGTATTTAGGCCACCCTAGCCTCTTTGTCCTACACCTATTAGTATTATATAATAAAAATAAAGATACTCTAGAAGATTTATTATACGTCTACTGCTAGACTCTACATAAAGGCCCTTATACTAGGCGAACTAGTAGGGAGGTTAACCTAGATACGCGATCTAGTCTGGCCTATAATAATTAGTATAAAAACACTAGCAGTAAGGGCACTAGCGCCTAATAGACTAATAGTGTTATTAGCTATTATATAATAGTAAGTGTGTGTGTATATATATGTCTTATTAAAAATTAGCATCGTATAAAAAAGCCATATATATTTACTAGTAATAGAGCACCAGCCACTAGATACTAGGACACTAAAAAGAATAAGGCAAGAAGGGAGGAAGGTATATATATATTAAAGTGGGATAAAGAAGAGAGAGTTTAGAGGAGCTAGGAGATATCCTTTTATACCTACTTACTAAAACCTAGTGCTAAGTATTATATTACTTAATACTCCACCTTCTATTTACGCATAAGGCACATGCCTAGAAAAAGCCTTATTATATAATATAGCTCTGCTACTGTATAAGGGAGTAAAGTAAAAACTAAGTAGGTTAGCTGTTACTACCTATTTGCATAAAAGTAGGTATAAACAGGACCTCTACTATATAGTAACACTGCACCTACCCTACAACCTATTCTAATAGGGGAAGGCCAACTGTATAGATAGAGAAGGATAGGAAAGGGAAGTGTATAATAGATATAGGCTATTACACAAAAGAAAAGTTGCTAGTGTCTATATAGTTTATCGTATAAGTAGCACTGGGTAAAGTAGGGGCCTGCCTACCTATAGGGACCCGCATAAGGACCTACTACTTAGGTTAGCGCTAAGAGGCAGAGACTTTATAAAGCCCTTAGTGCCCCTTTATACAATAGACTAGACGTAATTAATTGAACCTACTTCTTACCCTTTACACAATAGTATACTATTAACCCTTAAATACTTAATTACAGATTAAGCCAAACTAACACTAATTAGTAGTTAATTCTAATTAAATACAAACTAGCAAGGTCTAAAGACAGAGTGCCCTATAAGCTAGATATGTAGGCTCTATATTATTACCTTTACTAGAGATTAAATTTTAGATTATATAATAAGTAGAAATAAAGCGCGCACATCTGTAAAGAGTTGTATAATCTAGTCTAAGCTATTCTATAGAAAAGAAAGGAGATAGTAAGCACATTTACAACCCTAAAAAACACGTTACATAATTAAACTAGCAACAACTAAACGTAAACACGTCGCACAATTAAACTAGTAATAACTAAACGCAGACACGTCGCTTAACTAAAAAAGATAATAATAATATAGCCTTAAGACTAGGAGACTTTCTAAAGGAACTATAACCTAAGGACGTTACGTAATAATTAATACTACCTCCTTAGTAAGAAGACAAAGCAATATAGCTTTAATAAGTAGAAGAAGTAATAAATATTAAGGCTATTACTTTAAGAGGAGAGATTGTATAAAAGTACTAAATAGATAGAGTAAATCTATACAGCTACCTACCCCCTTCTCTAAAGTAGCTAAACACTTATATAGTGTATATAATTACGTAATATTACATAAGTAGCCTTAAAGGTAAAGAGGTAATCTCTTCTTTTACTAAAGATTTTAATAACTAAAAGGAAAGAAACTTTAATAAGATTAGTTATATAGTAAGAAGAGAGCTTATTACTTTTCTTATAAAAGAAAGCTTTATCGCTACTAATATTATAATAAAGGACACCTATATAAAGAAACTCTTTAGACTATTATAGCTTAACTATAAGCTATAGACTCTTTATATAATAACGCTGTAACTATAACCTAAACTGCTTTGCATAATCTTAATAATATAACCTACACTATCTATAGGTAATATATATACACATAGAGCACAGCTAGGGCCTATCCCTATACATACAAGGACAGAGACACTATATATGGAGCTACACTAGTAGTAGTAGCCTAAAACCTAGACTACTTTTGCCTAATAAACTACATCGTACAAAGAGGCTAGACACTCCTAGTCTCTTTAATAACTAGGAGATTATGCTTATATCTAGCTAGACAAGATTATCCTTTTTTAGAAGGCTTAGAGTAAAGAGAATAACTACACTAGTAGGCTATATAATATCCTAGCAGACAAGGTAAAAGTCTTTAGAGAACTATGCTATAGGCTAGGTATACTATAGAACTAGTATGTAAATATCTTTCTAGGAATCCTTTCTAATCGTGCGAGCACCTACTACCTACATAATATTAGACTAGGACTTCTATAGAATAAATTGTACGATAGACTAAATAGGCATTTTAACACTAGTGTTAATTATAATTAGTACTAAATGTAAGGAATAGGTAACCTTTAAAGGTTCCTAGAGTTACCTTTTCTATATTCTAGAACTTTCTATAATAACGTTATAATAACGTTATAGCCCTATAGATACTAGGTAACGTTATAGGTAACGTTATAAGGTGACGTTATAGGTGACGTCATAGGTAACGTTATAGATAGTAGAGAATTACTAAGTAGAATACTCTAGAATCTCTACTGTATGTATATAAGGAGAGTTACCTTCTACGTGTACTCTCTATTCTAGATAGCAATTCTAAGCCTATACCTAAGATTTTATTGCTCTATTTAACTACGTTCAATCTACCCTCTATTACTCTAGTCTCTACTATTCTAGGTAACTAGTACTAGGGGAGAGAAGGTACTAGAAGGTCTAGAAGGTTACCCTTTATCCTCTAGCCTATACCTCCTCTTTATAGGTTATGAGCCTAGTCTAGCTTTCTACTACGTATTAGTCTATTAGTAGTACTATTTAGGCATTTATCTATTAGTTTAAACTACTATAGAGTTTCCTATAAAGGGTAACTTTTAACCCTATAAGGAAAGAGGGCATTTCTAGAAGGAAACTAGTTAGGTTATATAACCTTTAGTTTAATTCCTTCCTAGAATAAAATTCTAGAGACTATATCTCTCTAGAAATATACTTTATTAGAAAGAACTATTTCCTACCTTTCTAGGAGATATAGAGTTAGGAGGCTTATATAATCGTTTTAGCCTAGCCTAGTTTGCCTAGTTATAGTTATCTATCTAGTAAAGGGTAAAGAGAATAGGCCTATTACTTTATAAGTTAGGCTAGTATTCTCTAAGGTTCTATCCTAGCCGTCCCTGCTTACCTTACCTCTAGTAATAGAGGAGTAATAAGGTAAACTAGGAGTAAAGTCTATGCAAGAGTGATTTCTCCTAGAACTAAAGGTATATAAAACTAGGCCGTTTAACTAGTGTTAGGAAGGTAGTAGTAGGATTAAATTATTCTAGAAACTGCGTAGAAAATAGTTACCTAGGATAGTCCCTACTATATAGCCTCTTCTAGATAAGGGAAATCTAGTAGAGCCTGGCCTAAGCTAGTTTTACCGCTAAAAAGTAGAACCTATTTACGCCTAGGAAGGCATTTTTTCCCTAAAAAACCTAGGGCTATTCTCTATTATTAAGAGATAGAAAAGGTTATCTTTATAAAAGGTAAAAAGGGAACTTGGGGATTATTCTCTAGAAGTTATAAGACCTATTATTATAGGCTTTCTATCTAGTAGAAGATTATTAAGGGGTTGTTTAGAGAAAAGTTATATATCTCTAGACAAAAGACCTAGATCTCCTAAGAATTAAGGAGAAGAAGGCATTTTAGGTTTAATTCTAGATACCTAAAAAAAGGTTTAATCTAGAAACCTATAAGACCTACAACTTCTAAAAAGTAAACTAGAAGTATAAGGCAATTAAACCCCTATAAGACCTATAACTTCTAAAAAGTAAACTAGAAGTATAAGGCAATTAAATCCCTATAAGACCTAAAACTTCTAAATTAAGAAGTATAAGGCAATTAAACCCATATTTTAACCTAGAATCTTATTAAGATCTAGAAGTTAGAGAAGTACTTACCCTACTAGTCCATATATAATAAGACTAGATAAAATAGGAGACTCTCTATTTAAAATCCCTAAGTTAAGTGGTTCTAAGAACTACAAAATTTGGTCTATTAGAATAGAGGCCTACCTTATTAAAGAGGGTTGTCTAGAGGTTATGTCTAGTAATACTTAAGACCTAACTCTAGAACAATAAGCTGTTCTACAGGAAAAAGCTTCTAAAGCTACTAGTATTTTAAAACTTTCCTTAGAAGATAGCCCTCTAGTACAAACTAGGTTTATAATAAATTCCTATATACTTTAGAATAAGTTAAAAGAACTTTATAAGCTAAAGGGATTTAGTAGTGAATTTATACTAAGTAAAAACCTTATTAACACTACTTTAACTAGCTATAAAAATAATCTAGAAAGCTACGTTAATAGCTTTAAGAGGCTAGTAAATAACCTAGAGGCTAAGTCTATTAATCTTCCTAAAAAATTCCTAGTAGCCCTACTTCTAAACAATCTAAATAGTAGGGATTATAAGTATATTATTGCAGTTATTACTTAATCTATTAGGATAAATAATAAAAAGGAAGAAGACCTAGATTTAGATTCTATAGTAAGCCAGCTCCTTAACAAATCTAGGAGACTAAGTTCTATAAGAAAAGGCTCTACTAATAGTAATCTACTTCCTAGAGTAAATAATAATAACTCTAGAGAAGATAAAGACATAGAAATGTCTATGCCTACTAGAGGAAATAGTAAAAAAGACCTTTATTCCTACTGTAGTAAAGAGGGACATATACAGTCTAATTACTAGGTTAAATTCCCTAATAAAAAGCCTAAAAACTATAAGGCTAGAAAGGGAAAGTTTAATAAAGAAAGTAGTAATAATACTCTTCTAAAAGAAAAAGATAGAGAGACTATTCTTACTACTAAAAAAACCAAAAATAAGTCTAAAGAAATAGACTTTATACTAGATTCTAGCGCAACTATACATACTTATTATATAAAAGAGTTTTTTACTACTTTAGAACCTACAGATACCTCTATTAAATAGGGAAATTCTGATAGCTCTATAGTAGCAAAAGGGGTTAGAAATATAGAACTCCTATTTACTAAAACAAGTAAGAAAGTAACCTTAAGTAAGGTTTTATTTGTGCTAGAACTAGGTGTTAACCTTATAAGCCTAAATAGACTTACAGAAAGAGGTCTGAATCTAAATTTTACTAGATTAGGCTGTGAGGTTATATCCTCTAGTAGAAATATCCTTATAAAAGGAGAATATAAAGAAGGTGTTACAGTCTTTAAAGCCATAAGTTCTAAAACAGACTTTAAAACCTCTAGTAAAATACTAAATACTTTATCTCCTAGGAAAATTAATCCTAGAGAAGAAGAGGTTAATTCTATAGAGAAAATAGTTATTAATAATAACTCTATAGAACTATGGCATAATAGACTAGGGCATATTAATAATAAAGCCCTATTAGCCCTTAAAGAATCCGCTCAGGGTATTAAACTAGACAAAAAAGATCTAGATAACTCTAGAACTAGTCTAGATTCCTGTCCTATTTGTATTTAGGCCAAGTTAACTAAAAAGGTTAATAAAGAACCTTCTACTAAAGTAGATAATTACTTAGACCTAGTATATATAGATATAGGGGGACCTATAAATCCTTAAACTCTAAAAAAGGAGAAATACTTTATTACTTTTAGAGATAGTTTTACAAAGTTTCTAGAAGTAACTCTTCTAAAGAGTAGAGAAAATATTGTAGAGGCTATAAGACAATTTATAACTAAAGTAGAACTACAGAGTTCTTCTAAGGTTAAAGCCCTACAACTAGATAACGAATTTATATCTAAAGATCTTACAAGATACCTAGAAGAAAAAGGTATTATAGTTCGTTTTTCTAGCCCCTATACACCTGAGCAAAATGGAGCTGTAGAAATAATAAATAGGCTACTATTAAATAAAGTTAGAGCCTTATTAATCCAATCTAATCTTCCTAAAGTTATATAGGGAGAAGCTCTATTAACTACAGTCTACCTATATAATAGAACTCCTAATAGTTCTATAGGCTATAAAACACTATTCTTCCAAAGGTATAATAAAGTATCTAATATAGAAAACCTAAAGATTTGGTGTTCCCTAACTTATTATAAAGAGCCTAGTAGTCTTATTAAGAAACTAGACGCTAGGGCTACTCCCTACTATCTTATAGGTTATAACTCTAACTAGTACTAATTATTTAATCCTAGCAAAAATAAAATAGTATATGCTAGAGATTGTAAGGTACTAGAAGGCTACTTCTATAAGCCAAATAATCAGGAAAGGGTAATAGAGATCTATAATAAACTAGAGCCTATAGAGCCTAGTAGAGAAATAGAGCCTAATAAGGAAAATAATATTCCTAAGGTTTAACAAGACTCTAGCCCTAAAGTAGTTATAAATAGGAATAAAGAACCAATTCCTAAAACTACTAATATAAGTTGGAAAAACCTGTATAAAGAACTAGTAGAAGAAAATATACTAGTTACTAGTACAGAAGAGCCAAAGAACTATAAAGAAGTTCTAACTAATTCTAATAAAGATTTCTACCTAAAAGCTATGAAATTAGAGGTAGAAAATCTAATATAAAACAAAACTTAGGACCTAGTTATTAAACCTAATAAACTAATTATTAAGGGTAGATAGGTTTTAACTAGGAAATATCACCTAGACGGCTCTATAAACAAATACAAGGCTAGATACGTAGCTAAAGGATTCCTACAAAAGTATAGAATTAATTATAAAGAAACCTTTACTACTACCTCTAAACCTAGTCTTATAAGGCTTCTATTATCCTATTTTTCTAGTTTAAACTGGGAAATTTATACATGGGATATAAAACAGGCTTTTCCTAACGCCTATCTAGAGGAAGAAGTCTATCTAGATTCACCTTAAGGTCTAGAAAACTTTACCCTAGAAAATAGCCCTACAAAACTAGACAAAGATCTAGTTAGTTCTATAATTAAAAGCCAAAACTATAACCAAGTGTCTCTAAAACTAAATAAGGCACTATATGGATATACTAGTAAAACTAGGTTTTAAAAACCTAGTAAGTGAAAATTCTATCTTTGTTCACCAAGAAAAGCCTATTATATTGGCTACACATGTGGACGATATACTAGTATTCGCCAAAACTATAGACCTAGTTAATAGCCTATATAAGGAACTAACTATTTCATCTACCCTAGAAGTCTCTAATTTAGGAGAGATAAAAGAATTCCTAGGTGTAGAAATTATAAGGAATAGGGAACTAAATACAATTAAAATTTCCTAATAATCCTTTACAAAGAAAATACTTACAAAGTATAATAAGGAGGGGAATAAACCAAAAGATCTACCCCTACCTATAGGGCTAAAACTAGTGAAAAATCTAGAAGAACCTAATCTAGAATTAACTAGTTTATACTAATAAGAGATAGGTAGTCTAATCTATCTAACTATCTATTCTTAACCAGACCTAGCCTTTTATATAAATTATTTGGCAAGGTTTATGGCAAATCCTAGTCTAGAACACTATAAATATCTAGACTATTTATGGAGTTATCTAGTTAAAACACAAGATTATAAACTAGATTTATCTCTAAACCAATCTAAATCCCTAGACTTAATAGGGGTTAGTGATTCAGATTAGGGGGGTGATTTAGACTCTAGAAAATCTACTATAGGCAACCTATTTCTACTAGATACCTCTAGTAATAGAGTAGCTATATCCTGGCTATTAAAACTACAAAAAACTGTTGCCCTAAGTAGCGTAGAAGCTGAATATATAGCTTTAAAAGAAGCTACTAAAGAGTCTTTATACCTAAATACTTTTATAAAGGAACTATTTAGTTTCCTACCTTTAAAGGAGTATTATAATTTTAACTCCTTAAGCACTATAGAAAGTGATAGCTAATCTGCTTTAGATCTAGCTAAAAACCCTATTTACTATACTAGAACTAAGCATATAGATATTTCCTATCACTTCCTAAGACAAAACGTGCTAGAGAACAAGATTAAACTAGTTTATATTAATACTAGTATTCTTCTAGCAGATATTCTTACAAAGGCTATAAGTAAGCCTAAACTAGAAGCTTTTTATAAAGCTATAGGTTTAAATAAAACCTAAAGAAAAAATAAGGCTAAAAAGTCCTCTAAATTGTTTTAAAGGGACTAGCGTATAGAAATTATTTAATCCCTATAATATTTAAAAAAGGGATATTTATTACCCTAGAAACCTATTAAAGGTTAAGGGGGTGTGTAAGGAATAGGTAACCTTTAAAGGTTTCCTAGAGTTACCTTTTCTATATTCTAGAACTTTCTATAATAACGTTATAATAACGTTATAGCCCTATAGATACTAGGTAACGTTATAGGTAACGTTATAAGGTGACGTTATAGGTAACGTTATAGGTAACGTCATAAATAGTAGAGAATTACTAAGTAGAATACTCTAGAATCTCTACTGTATGTATATAAGGAGAGTTACCTTCTACGTGTACTCTCTATTCTAGATAGCAATTCTAAGCCTATACCTAAGGTTTTATTGCTCTATTTAACTACGTTCCATCTACCCTCTATTACTCTAGTCTCTACTATTCTAGGTAACTAGTACTAGGGGAGAGAAGGTACTAGAAGGTCTAGAAGGTTACCTTTTATCCTCTAGCCTATACCTCCTCTTTACACTAAATAGACTAGACGACTCTTACCTTTAAACGCTATAAAAGGGATAATCCAGCTACTATATCGCATAAGGCCCTAAAAGCAATAATTAATAAGCTTACTTTAGCCTAAAGGGCTCTTAGACAAGGCTTTAGTAGTAAACTATAACTATACACTACTATTATATAAGCATACTACAGCTATCCTAACCTTAAATAAGCTATGTTTAACCCTAAAAATATAGTAAAAGGCTTACTTAGCGACCTTTATGCGTTACTCTAAGTTACTAAAGATAGAAAGAAGTTATAGTTTTTCTAAGATAGTAAAGAGGTGTACTACACTAATTAATAATATAATAATCTTAATTATACAAAAGGATCTAGCCCCTCTAGAGGCAGATTAACCTTTAGACTAAAAGGAAGGAGTAACTTTAGAAGTTTAAGCTCTTATATAAAGTAGAAATACTTTATATACTATAAAAAAGAATGCTAGTCTACTAACTATTTACTAAGGGAATACCTAGTAAGCTAGAAAGTAATATATATTATTATACGCTAACTTCTATAAACATAAACCCTTTGCTATAGATATATAAGCATACATCCTTAACTTTAAAAGAGAGCTAGAGGAAGAAGACTATTATATAAAAAAGAAAGAAGATAAATAAGACTAATAGAGTAATAAAGAAGAAGTATAGAAAGCTACCTTATACTTTACTTCTAGTATCTAGTTTTATTATATAACTAGTAAAGACATCTAACATAGCAAGGATAATAAGAATACAAAAAAACCTATATAACTATTTACTCTAGCTAGTTAAAATTATACAAAGTACTAAAGAGAACTCTAGAATATAGGCGCTGTATAAGTATCTATAGTAGAAAAGGACTAGCTTACCGCCTACTTATATAAAAACCTAACTACTAAAGTAGACTAGTTACTAGGATCTACTAATATTAGCTTTAGAGGACAAGGTTTCTAAATATCTCTAGGCACTATATAAATTACTAACCCTATAAGAATAGTAATCTACTATATCCTTAACTCCCTAACACTATTCCTGCTATTACTAGTAGATACTAATAGACTTAGAGTATACTTTAATAACATCCTAGATATTATTGTATAAAAGGACAGTATAATAATCTTAGTTATATAAAAGTAGAGTTACCCCTTCTTTAACCTTAGTAATAAGGAATTAGCTCTCTTCTTTATAGAGATAGAACTCTAACGCCTACACTACTATTTTAGACACTCTTAGACAGAAAGACTATATAAGCTTCTTACTTAGGTAGGGTATAAAGTAGAAAGCTCTATAGTAGAAGAAGTAAGGAAGTTTTATTACTACTACTAGTTATATAACTAAGCGCTAAGACGCTTTAAGTTCTCTATCTAAAATAATTTATACTTTAACTATAAGATTATTATTAATGTTATATAAATTAGTAAAAAGGATATCCTATAGATTATTAATATAGACACATCCTTTTAGGCAGCCTAATTCCTAACATTAATAACTGTATAAGACACCTAGGATGCCTTAATAAGATGCTAAATTAATGTATACTAAGGCCTACTAGATTATATTATCTATAACTTAGGAACTAACTTTACTTCTAATAAGTTTTAGAATTATATAAAGATAGTTAGGGCAGAATATAGGCAAATACTAGTAGAGGCACACTAGGCTATAAGCAAGATTAAAAGAGTATATACACTACTACGCTAAGTGTACAATATCCTAAGAGCTAAGATTAATAGTTATATAGATAATAAAATAGTGCTATAGATAGCAGTAAAGGCACTAAATAGTATAGCTAGGCCTAATAGTATAGTATCTACTCTCCTAGTCTTTAGTGCCTACCTAAAGATTAATAAAGATTCTCTACCCTTACTAAAACTAATCGCCTAAGCTAATATAGTTTAGAAAGTAATAAAAATACTTAAAAAAAATAGAGCTAAAGTTAAAGTTGCTTATATAATTAACACTAGGAATAGCTTATTATTATATAAAACCCTTACACTCCTACTTAGCTTAGAAGTTATAGTCTAAAGAGAAAAGAAAGAATAGTAAGGACTATATAAGATTAAAAGTATTAAAGGAAGAGACATTATCCTAGAGCTTAAAAATAGACCTCTAAAACTACGCTATATATAGGTTAAACTATACTATTGCGTAACTAAAGATAGTACACAGGAACTACAGGATGTAGATACTCCTATAGCTGTACAAATTAAAGCTCTAAAGCTAAGGCTAAAAGAAAGACCTAGAAAAGACTAAACTACTATAGTTACATAATTAGGTAAAGCTTAATAAAGATTAGGAAGACTAAATACCTAGTTTATTACTTAAAAAGAAAAAAATAACTTTAAGCTTACACTAAAGCTTTGTGTAGATAGTGTTATTACTATACCTAGCTAGCCTTTTAAAGAATTAGATGTAGTAGAAATAAATACCCTTATTACTAATAGCACTTTTAAAATCTTATTATATAATCCTAATAAATAATCTAGCTATATCTTTAACCTACGTCTTGTACGAGAGATTAAAAGTAAGACAACCTAACTATATAAGAAATTAAAACTTATCTTTACTAGCTATTTAAATAAAGAAAAAGAGGAGATCTTTATATAATCCTCTACTATCTAGTGTATAAGCTAGAGGTTACTATTAGCTCTTTCTATAATACTAATTTAGTTATATAACATGCACATTAAGCTTAGGGATATTACTTAGGCCTATATATAGTCTACTAATAAACTCCTTTGTACATTATACGCCTAACTACTAGTAGAAATACGCAATTTCTTCCTACTAAACATAATTCTATAAGTTATATAACCTCTATATAGCGCAGCACAATTAGGTCTCTACTAGTTTAAGATATACTACAACTACTATAAGGAGAAATTAAGAATGCATGTGTTAACGTATAACTTATACCTACTTATTACAAATAAGGAACCTAAGATGTTTAGCATTACTAAACTCTAGACTAATAACACCCTTAGTGTAGTTATAGAAAGCTTTATATAATAAGAAGAAGAGTAGCTCTATACTATAAAGTTTTATATAAAAGACAAAAGCGTCCTAATATAAGATAGGGTAATTAAGTTTAATAGAGGTAAAATCTAACTTATCTAGAGTGTTATTACCCTAGAATAAAAGGAATAGGCTAAAAGCCTTTGCATAATTAATCCATAAAATAAAGACACTATACACTAATATATTACATAATAAGTAAGAGGTGCATATATCTCTTTAGTTTACTAACTAGAAGTAATATTTAACCTATCTATTACTACACAAATAATAGTACTAATAGAAGAAGATAATAAGGCACTAAACATGCGTTTAAACTAGCAAATTTAGAATACACAAAGAGGACTAAAATTTATTCTACTTAACCTAGGTCGCATAAAGCTATTCATCTTTATAGATAGCTCTTTTGCTAATAAAAAAGACCTAAGCTTATAGCTTAGCTTTATTATTGTGCTAGTAGAGGAACATTATATAATAACTAAAGACTTTAAGATCTATAGTAATATTATTAAAGTAAAACACTTACTTCCGTAATTCTTTCTAGATCCACTAATTTAGATCACAGGATTCTTGCCAAGAGGCTCGTTTCTTTTGTATATAGTCTGCCCTTTTAGTATCCTTTCCTATAATTAGCTCTTTGTATTCTTTATAACTCTGCTCCTAAATATCCTATAATAGTTTAAGCCCTTTTTACTACAACAGTTATAAGCCTGGCGCTTAGAACGTAGGACAATTCTCTCTACTTACTTAGTAACACTTAAATTATTATACAACACTCTATTTAGAACCTCTCTATAATATAACCCCTTTATTCCTAATCACAAAAATTATTAAAATAGCAGAAGTACAGCTTATTAATCGCGCTAGTTAGCCCTACTAGTTTGTCTAGCTTTAATTCTAAGTAAACTCGAAAGGAATCTAGAACTAAATTAACTTAGAGGCGATTAACGCTCTAGTAATTAATTACATAAAGCTAGAACAACCTCTACTCCTATAGAAACTATTACTAATTATAGATACAGCCTCTATAGTAAGTATTTAATTATATAAAGCAGAGCTTACTAAGTATAAAATAGATAAAGAGAGCTTTCCTTTACAAATAGCGAAATACAGAGCAGTAGTTTTAGACTAGTAAGTAGACTATACTAAGATACAGAATCTCTAGACTTAGGTAAACGCTACAGTATCACCTAATCTACTTACTCCTACTATAATTACTTTAGTTAATACACGCTATACTACGCTTTAGTCCCTAATTTAACTCTTAAAAGAAGATCTTGCACTAAATAAAAGAGCTATATAGAATAATATTTAAGCTTTATACCGCACTTATCTTAAGAAGGCTAAGTAGGTAAGACAAAGTCCTAAGACCTAGTTTAAAGAATAGTAGCTCCTTTATTAAAAAGCGAAGACCTACTTAATTAGCAAAATTAGTAGACCACTTACTACCTAAGATTTCCTAGATATAATCACCGCGCGTATAGCACTAGATTAGGCCTAATTAATAAACTAACAGCTAATCTAGGATAAGACGCTAGGACAGAATTAGATCACGCTAGACAATCTAGAGAAGGTATTTTTAGCGCTTGTTTAGGAGTATTTAATCTAATCTAGTTCTAATAAAATAAGTAGGGTATTCGCCACTTTTAATAGATTATTAAGACAATCTACTAACTCTAATAGTTCTAGTTCGTCTAATTAGACAAAGAAACAACCAAACTGTCCCTATAAGCCCTATACTTATAGGTAGAAACTAATAGAGTGCTAAAGACTTTAAACCGCGATAGCTAGATCACCCTAGAATAGAATATTATTATTTAATCTTACTAATAAAGAAAAATTAGAGATTCTTAATTAACTTAAGCAGCCTAAGTGGTCAAACCTTCGTAATACAATTATAAAGGCAGAATAGAATAAGAAATAATCCTCCACTAAAACTATTAAGTATCCTAGTAGTATTACTACTGCTCTACTAAACCCATTTAATCTGCCTACAGACAATAGAGCATTAGGTGTCTACTCTACTCTATATTCTAACGCTTATCCTCTATTAGAATATATGATACTAGACAGTGCTGCAGTAGTTTACCTAGTTAATAATCGCAAAAGACTTATTCCTAGGATGTTTTAATTATTAAACAAGAGTATAGAGGCAGGTACACAAAGCCTCTTAATCTTAGGAATTAGTAATAGACTAATTAAGAACGCTTTACATAGGAAAAATAAGAGATTTATAGAAAATCTACTACTCTAAAAAGTAAGAGTAGTAGAAAGCTTTTATGTAAATATTATATTAGAAGCTCTTTTAAAGAAAGTAAAGATTTAGTACTTTAGTTTAGATTACACTCTTAGAATTAAAAGCCTAGAATAAAGTGTTATTTTAGTAGACCTAAGATGCGAGCATAACCTTACTTTCTTATAATATAAGCTAATCCACTCTTATCTAATTATTATAAGTGTAACTACTAAAGGATTATTCTAGGTTAATATTAAGAGATTAGATTCTAAGGACCTCTAGCACCTTTAAGTAGGGCATATAGGAAGTAGAGTTCTATAAGCTCTAGTAACTGCAGCCTAAAGTGTAAAGATTACTAGAATATTAAGAAAGAATTATAAGCACTATACTACTACACACGTAACTTAGGTAATCTCTAAGAGACCTAGAGAATAATTACCTAGGCTATTTCACTTATTATCCTAGGATCTATTTAATATGCCCACTACTTAAAATAGAGAAAACTAGGTTTTACTAATTAAAGAAGATTTTAGTAAGAAACTTTATATTTTTAATCTTAGAACAAAGACGCTTTCTAAAATAATAAGAGTGTGGCAGGATTTCTTAGCTCTTATTAATACAAAATACGAGCTTTAAATTACAAAAATCTACTAGGATAATAATATAGCAACACTTCTATAGAAAGGAAAATCCTAGTACGAATTTTAGGCTAATTAGGAAAGAATAATAATTAGTAGACTACCGCCCTATACGCATAAGCCTAATAGCGCTACAGAAAGAGTAGGCTAGGAGCTTATAATAAAAGTAATTAAAATGCGAATAAGCGCAAATCTACTATTAAATCTCTAGCCTAAGATTATATAAGCGGTATACTAGCTCTAAAGAATAATTCCTAGCCTAGTATTAGGCTATTAATCACCTAATAAAACGTTAGATACTTAGTTTAGACAATATTTTTATTATTTTAAACTAGTAAAAACATAATATAGGATAGCTAATCTTTATCTAAACTAGAATGCTGTCTACGCCTATAGCTACTAAGCTTACCCTTTAGATTAGGAGCGTGCAGCTAGGCAAGATAGAAGAGGATTTAAAGTAAATCCTAGGGGCTATATTAGATACCTAGTAGGCTACAAAGCTTCTAATATCTACTAAATATAGATTCTCTAGCTTAATTAGGTAATTACTACACAAAACGTAAGGTTTAATAAGTCCTTATTCTATAAAGGATTAGAGGAACAATCTATTCTAAAGATAGAAGCGTTAAAAATAGTAGAAAGCCTCTAAGAAGGAGAGCTAAACAATGTAGGAGAAGTGTATAAAAACGCGCTTAATATTCTTCCTAAAATAAATAAGTATACAAGAACTACTACTAGACCTATAGGTGACCTTTAGGTAATTAAAAGCGAAGTAGGCTAGCTAAGTAATTAGAAACTTAAGATACTTACTACTAAGTAAGCTATAGGCTTAGCTAGCTAGTAGCTAAGAATTTACTTAAGTAGGAAAGAAAGTATAGGACTTATAACCCCTAATTAGACACTAGAGCTAGGTGATCTTAGGGGTAATCTATTAAGTAATTAAGAGATATCTAGTAGCCACTAAAACACTACTAAAAGAGCTAGCCTACTAGAATCTAGGGATTTAATACCCTATTTATTAGTAGAAACTAATTAGGTTACTAATTAATCTAGCGTAGATAACTTAATTACGCTAGACAAAGCAAATAACCTACTAGCGCGCTAAAGGCGAAGGCAGATCTATCTAAAGGTAAGCAGAATAAGTAGGCGAAATTGTGGTAAAACACTAGAAATTAACTAACTAATAAATCGCTATCTGCTATTATAAAGATTAAGGAAGCAAAATAATTAGGACAATTAGCTAAGGGGTAGGTAGAAGCTAGGTGCTTATACACTAATTGCTAATTATCTTTAAAGTAATCTTAATGTAATATTAGAGCACACGTTTATACTAGGAGTAGTAGAGGCCTAGTCTAAGCAAGAAGAATATATTACACTAAATATAATAGTATTCGCTTTTATACTTAGAAAGGCGCCTAGAGCGTCTTATATAGCTTAGACTCACAGAAACAAGCTTATACTAGAGCTAACTCTATAGAAACACTTTTATAATTATCTATATAAGAAGCTATTCCTCCTTACCGCTTATAAGGAGATCTTAACTTTATAAAATAAAGGTACCTAAATAGAGATTAAATAATTAGAGGTGTTAGAGCAACTACTCCCTTTAAAGTAGGTCTTTACCTATAAGTTTAATTAAAATAAATACTTTAAAAAGTGTAAAGCTTAAATTATTATAAAAAGAGATCTTTAGAAAAAGAATACTCTCCACTCTACCTATACTACTACCCTAGTAGTAAGATCTTTTTAATTAGCTGTAGCTCTAGTAGCAGAATTTAATCTAGAAATCTTATAATTTAATATAGTAGGAGCGTTTCTAAATACTCTTATTACAGCCACTAATCTAGTAACTTATAAATTACCTAATAGTTTTAAAAAGCTAGGAAAGTATATAAGATTAAATTAAGCTTTATATAGCTTAAGAGATTTACCACTTCTTTAGTATAAAAAATTTACAGGATTACTTTAATCTTATAAACTCTTAGCTTCGCTAGAAGAGCTATGCCTTTTCTTTAATAGTAATTAAAGTATTATTGTTCTATTTTATATTAACAACATTCTTCTTCTCTATTACAAGAGTAAAGAGAAAGAAGCCCTAGATTTTTAGAAAAAAATTGCAAACAAATATAAGATTAAATTAAAAAGACTAGTAGAGTAGTTCCTAGATATTTAAGTAATTAGGGACAGAGAAACAAGATTAATTTCTCTAGTCTATAATACCTACATTAATAAAATCACGAAAAAGTTTAACCTTTTAAACTCTAGGAGCTTCCCTCCCACACCTCTATTAGTAGAAGATCTTGTTCTAAGCACAAGAGAAGCCACTCCTTAACAAATAAAGCTCTTTTAAGAAGAGGTGGGATTAGCTCTCTATATAGTAATTATGCTACGCCTAGATATAGCCTTTACAGTGTTAAAGCTATTATACTTTCTAATAAATCTAAGTAAAGAACACTTTACTACTATTAATTATGTGATCCTTTACCTCTATTAAACTAGATAGTAGGCTATAGTCTTTAGTGGCTACAATAGACCTAATCTGCTAATATGTAGAAATGCCTTATTTGCTAATAATCTAATATTACAGCAATCTTCCTATAGATATATTATCCTATTATTTAGAGGAGCTATCCTATAGAAAGTAGCTTAACAGAACACAATTACTATTTTAATAATAGAAGCAGAGCTTCTAGCGCTTAAATATATAAGTAAAAAAGCTATAGCGATTAAGAGATTCTTTACTAAGCTTACTCTAGATCTAGGACCTTTATAAAAGGTCTATTATAATAATCTTTAAACTATTTGTTTAGTAATTAGAAAGAACAAAAGAATTACTACTTAACTACGCTATATAGATATTTAGAATATATAGTTACAGTAAGAGTATACAAAAAGATTGTTTTAAGTAAAATATCTTCTAACTAGCGAAATGCTAGTAGATAGCCTTATAAAGGCTCTTACTTATTAGTAGTTTAATAGATTTAAAAGGCTATTAAATCTATAAAATATAAGCATAATAATCACAGAATAAGAGTAGGTAAGTAGAGAAATAATCTATTAACTACTTAGAATTATTAATTTAGAGCTAGGAAATAAGAAAAGAAAAAGAAAAGAAAGAAAAGATTAGAGGAAGAATAGAAATTAGAGGAAAAAGAGATTAAAGAGCTTATCTATAAGTATATAAACCCTCTTCCTTCTCTACTTAATTACAGGGGTGCGAGAATCTCCTCTATAATTAGTAGTAGGAGATTCTCTTTATCCTCTTCCTCTTCTCCTCTCTATAGTAGGTAATTCCTTACTTTATCTACCTCCTCTACCTCTCCTTTAATTAGTAGTAGGTAATAGCTTACCCTAGCCTCCCCTCCTTTAATTAGTAAGAGGAGAAGCACTTACTTAGCCTCTACCCTACTTTAGAGCTAATAGGCTACTTATCTAGCTATTTTAATTAAGGTATTAGCTACAACTACGCTGCTCTTTAATAGGTAGAGTAGGAGGGTAATTACCCTATCCTCTACTAAAGATTAGCTAGGAGGGAAAGAGTAGGATAGTAGCTATATACTAAGCTTACTCCTCCTAACTACTAGTAGAAAAAGAACCTTATAAGGCTACCTTAATCCTTTTACGTAGCTTAGTAATTAGCCTTTCCTATAAAAAGTATTAGCTAAACCTAGAATAAATCTTAAAATAAAAGCTTATATTAGCACCCTCTAATAGTTAATAGCAGATAAAATCTATAGCTAGAGTCTAAATATACAGCTAGCTATAGAAATAATTAGCAAAATTAGCTAAAGTAATAGGATAACCCTATATATAGTAGTGTAAGAGTAGGTAAAATAGGCATAGTAGCGCCTACCTAAGCTTAAAGCGTTATTATAGTAGTGTCTATTACTCTTTCTTACTAGAGCTCCCTTTAAGCAGCTTAAGCAGCTTACTTATTTAAGAGCACTAAGTAATTACTAGGGGCCTAAAGCTAGGGTAGGAGGAACTAGTAAAGTAGGAGGATCTTAGTAGAAGGATTAAGAGCTTTATTTAGCAGCTTTTATAGCCTTTACTACGCGTGCTTTAGCTAAGTTATTAGATATTTAAAAGAGTTAGTAAAGCTCTAAATAATAGAAAAAGCGCAAGGTAATAATTAAAAGAAAACAACCTACTATAAAATAGTAGGATTTAAAGGCTTAAACTAGTAGGCTTAAATTAGATAAGAGGTTAAAGTGTTAAAAGTAAAGAATTAAAAAAAGAAAATTAAGCGCTAGTAAAGGGCTTATATACTCTACCGCCTATCTAATTATTAAGCGCCAAATACGCTCCTTCCTTACTACTTATTTCTTTTACTACTACTCCTTCCTAATTAAAACGCGCCTGCCTATTATACTTACTAGCTAGTAAGAGCGGGGAAATTACCTTATAGTTAATAGAAAGTAAGCGAAAAGAGTAGTAGAATAGAAGCGTTTACGCTCTAGACCTTTGTGCCATGCTTATAAGCTCCTAACCTACTAGAAGAAGAGATTCTGGACACAATTCACGATAGGATTCATAATTTAAAAGATAAACAGCGATTATTTTGCTATCACAACAAATAGGGGGTGATAGAATTGCTGTTCTTAAGATTAGGAAGGATTTAGACAATTATAGATTACTTTTTAGAATAGGTAATCTGCTTTAAGTAATCACCTAGGGGGTGTGTTAAAGTAAAACACTTACTTCTGTAATTCTTTCTAGATCTACTAATTTAGATCACGGGATTCTTACTAAGAGGCTTGTTTCTTTTGTATATAGTCTGCCCTTTTAGCATCCTTTCCTATAATTAGCTCTTTGTATTCTTTACAACTCTGCTCCTAAATATCCTGTAATAGTTCGAGCCCTTTTTACCACAATAAATATTATCTACTAGAACTTAGTAAAGTGTAAAAGAGTAACTAGAAGTGTTCTAGTAAGTAAATTATATAGTCTAGTAGGTAGTTTTAATAATATAATTGTATTAAGCATAATACTCTAATAGATTATATAAACACTTTAGATCCCCCTAATTCCTATTATAGTCTATACTAACTTAAAATCCCTATATAAATGCCTTATACAACTAGGCACTACAAAAAAAAACGCCTTATAATTAATATTATGTTAATTAGGGAGTTGTATAAAAAATAGGAAATTATAGAGATTAGGTAGATTAATAGCAAAGATAATCCTACTAATACTTATATAAAGAAAGTATCTAACTAGGCACTGTAAACACTAATTTTAACAAATAAACTACACATTACTATTAAGGCTTTAGTAGACAGAATTAATAAGAACTATACAATAGAGTAACTACTCTACTGCACAACATCTCTTTTGTTATTTTACTTACTATTTTAAAAAAAAAAAAATTTTTTTCTTTTTCTATCTAACTTGCTATAACTTCGCATAGACATATTTATTTTTAGGCTATATAAGCCCTACTACTAATTTAACATCACAGTTTTATTATAAGAGAGAGAATATATCGCAGGAGGTTATATAAAGATATTAAAGAACATATTTTCTGCATTAATAATTTAGATATCTTAAGACTAGGCCCACCTACCCTTTTATATAATAAAGACATTCACCCCCCCTCTTTATACACAACGCTCACAACGAGCACTATATAACTTCTACACATAGGCGCCGCACAATCTAGACTTATAACCTAGAATTACACAATAATTTAGGAATACCTAATTACTAGTATTAGTAGTGCTATATAAGTAAGTATAAGACTTATTTTAAACTTAGCTACGCGACTAAATAAGCACTACTTACTAATATCCTTTATATTATATAATATAAGTAGCCTACTGCTAGAGGTTTATGCTAACTAGGATTTATATAATAATGTCCTAAAAGGGTATCTAGGCTACCCTAGCCTCTTTATCCTACACCTGTTAGTATTATATAATAAAAATAAAGATACTCTAGAGAATTTATTATATATCTACTGCTAGGCTCTGCATAAAGGCCCTTATACTAGGTAAACTAGTAGGAAGGTTAACCTAGATACGTAATCTAGTCTAGCCTATAATAACTAGTATAAAGACACTAGTAGTAAAGGCACTAGCGCCTAATAGACTAACAGCGTTATTGTCTATTATATAATAGCAAGTGTGTGTATATATATATATATATCTTATTAAAAATCAGCATTATATAAAAAAGCTATATATATTTACTAGTAATAGAGCACTAGCTACTAGACACTAGAACACTAAAAAGAACAAGGCAAGAAGAGAGGAAGATACATATATATTAAAGTAGGATAAAGAAGAGAGGGTTTAGGAAAGCTAGAAGACATCCTTTTATACCTACTTACTAAGACCTAGCGCTAAGTATTATATTACTTAATACCCTACCTTCTATTTACGCATAAGGTACATGCCTAAAAAGAGCTTTATTATACGATACGACTCTACTACTATATAAAGGGGTAAAGTAAGAACTAAGTAGGTTAGCTATTACTACCTATTTACATAAGAGTAGGTGTAAATAGGACCTCTACTATATAGTAACACTACACCTACCCTATAACCTATTCTAATAGGGGAAGGCTAACTGTATAGATAGAGAAGAATAGGAAAGGGAAGTATATAATAGATATAGGCTATTGCACAAAAGAAAAGTTACTAGTGTCTATATAGTTTATCGTACAAGTAGCACTAGGTAAAGTAGGGGCCTACTTACTTATAGGGACCCGCACAAGGACCTACTACTTAGGTTAGCGCTAAAAGGCAGAGACTTTATAAAGCCCTTAGTGCCCCTTTATACAATAGACTAGACGTAATTAATTAAACCTACTTCTCACCCTTTGTATAATAGTATACTATTAACCCTTAAATGCTTAATTACAGATTAAGCTAAACCAACACTATTATTATATATATAATATACACCTCTATAGACACTTTTTTCTTTTCCTATAGGGTAAAGTTTTTATTAGGGCTATAGTATACTATAGAGAACTACAGCTAGAGAGGGAGGTTCTATAATAGGTAGATTATAATATTATTATAGTGTTGTAGTATCTAGCGCTAAGGACTTATAAAGGGCCTATACGCTAAGTAAGCTAGCTGTATAAAACCTACACTACGCCCTAACTCTACATAAGATAAGTATTATTCTATTAATACTACTAAATTATCCTTTTACTATCCTTCCTAGTGTGAAGTAAATACTATTACCTATAACTAGACCTTATAAGTAGATAATAACTTTAAAATTAGATTTATATAAGGAACGCTCATAAATCTAATCTAGTTAGCATTTGATACTTGGCAGCTTACGAATCACGTTTGCCACCTGTCTATACGCCATACAGCTAGCCTCATGCAGACCCTGGTCATCCGTTACTTGGCAACCTCTACGGTATATGAGATTATGCGGTACGTACTGCTGGCTTTGCCAGTCGACACTGGAGCCAGCTCCGGAGCCGCTTCCGTAGCCGCCTCGAGGAAGCATCGGGTCTACCGGCAGACTTAGTACTATAGGACCAATTGCGGACTGCAAAAAATGCATGCCTGCGGTGTAATATATGGGCATGCTTAGGACTGCAGTATTGTTACTTGCCTTTAACATACTTCCTTACGTACCTTGATCCACCGCAAACATAAATACTTCACGCAACACGCTTGCTCTAAAGACAGTCAGCTTCGCATGTAGGGGCAACTATATCGCAGGCCACCTCTACCTACCCGAAAAGTATAACCCTGACCAACGTTATCCAGCCGTGGCAGTAGGTGGACCGATGTACAGTGTAAATGAAATAATGGCAGGAACTTCCACAGGCAAATTATCGCGACGTGGCGTAGTTAGGCTGGCCATTGACTACCGCAATTATAATGAGAGCGGTGCAGTTTTTCAACACGCGAAGATCCCAAGTCCAAGGCCGCAGATCTCTCAGCTGCCGTAGGATACCTTTCACGCTGGTCAGACGTGGCAACTGGCCTGCTTGGGATATGTACCTCGGGTGGTAATGTCCTCTACCCGGCGTCGAGCGATCCTCGTATCAGAGCGATAGCAACCGTAGCTGGATTCTTCCAGTCTGCCTCTATTGTACCACTTTTACACGGTGGAGAGGATGGCATTCAACTTTCGACGCGCCCAAGGTTAGGAAAAGGTTAGGAAGCGACCAAGATACACAACGACACGCATGAGATCAAGCTCATCAATGCTTACGGGCGTTCTGCAACCGTATCAGCCAGCCCTGGTTCAAACCCATATTACAAGGACCCAACACGTGGCAACGTACACCAGTGGCGCAACGAGTTTGCTGTGGCCTCCTGGGGTGCCTGGATGGATTGGGACCCAGTAGCGCAAGCTTCACACGTCCTGGCGCCGACTCTCATCGTGCATTCGGAAAAGTCCGCCTTCCCAGATCAAGCACGCCCAGTGTACGAGAAATTAAGATCGCAAAAGCAGATAGTGTGGACGGAAGGGACGCATTATGACTTCTATGACGATGCTGAGACAGTACTCTCCACAGCTGATGAGTTAGCGAAGCACTTTCATGCCTACCTTAGCCAATACCTGTTACCTGCATGAAATAATTGAACACTTTAAACTAGTATAGAGGAATTGTCTAGGAAGTGCACGTTTTACATCCTGGGTAGCTGAGCACAAAAGTGAGGCATTGCCACGTAAGGCCGTTTAACAAAGAGTGTTTAGGTAGCGGTGTTATGGATGTGCCGATGTGATAGACCGAATGAACACTATCGCAGACAGGCCATCCATGCGAGGTATTTCGGGACGATTGGATTTCTGCTCCTGGGGTACGTTATCAACGACCAAGCAGCTCAAGGAGTATTTCCCACATGCACGTCTGCTGCCCACGGGTCTGTCATCCTGTGCAGCTGGATTGATCCTGAACGTTAGTGTTCCGGAAGAACACATGCACCGCAGCTCAGCGCGGTAGGCGACCCAATATTCTTGTATTGCTGCGACTAAAGCTTGAGGTAGAGAACCCGCATCCGCCTCGTAGATGTGCCATCTAGTCACTGGAAGTGGACCACTTGTCCGTAACAACGCCGTACTCCGTCCCAATGCGGCCACTGATCGCCCTGACATTCCGTCTCCCCGTCATTGTTGATCGTGGTATCTTAGCGTTCGACTTGTCGTTCGATGTAACTCGTTACGAAGGCGATGTTGGCTCGGTCGTCTAAGTCCCGGGGTTGGGGTTCATCTGCGCACGTTAGAACCAACGTCTGCATCGCTGTAGCGAGAGTGCTTACCTTGCGCTTGCCGCCGGTCAGGGTGACGTTAACGAAGCGGCGGGTGTATGTGAGCCTCTTCTTGGCGCGGCCCTTGGGCGTCTTCTTCTTCTCCTGAGGTTCGACCTTTGCGGGCGTTAGCGCTGTGCGGCGGGGGCGGGTGCGGGTGCGACGGAGAGCATACCTTGGGAGTCTGCGACTTGACCTTTCCGGCACGAGCGAGGGATCCGTGAACTTTACCCATGATTGCGGTGTTGTAGATTTGCTGTCCTGCTGGGGTTCGGCGGCCATGGGATTCGACGCTCTGTGGCTGCTTCGCTTGTCGGGGAAAGTTTTCGCCGGCCGCGCTTGCCCCTCAGTTACTGAATGGCAAGTGGCGGTCGATGCTCAGTGACGAGACTCGCAAAATTTCACCTCTCTGAACTGTACATAGCATTATCCAGTCATCGCGTTTGGTCCTTCAGCAACTCACTCTGAGTCATTTTTACAGTCGCTGTTTGGTTACGCTTCGCTGCTGCATTGACTCATCCGCTTGATCCTCCACTCACCACCCGGAATGACCGTCAAGATTGCTTAGGTACCATTAGATACCGCTTCGCTCGATTTCGCTCGAACACGGTTCCTCTCTCCAAGATCCGCAGTTTCTTCTAGGCGATGCCCAAGAAGCACCAACCCACCCATGCATCTATCAAGCCAACTTATGTCCACCCGTCCCTCCAAAGCTCGCGCAACGCAGCTTCGTCTTCCACCCCGCCCCCACAGACCGTGAACGAACGCATACATCGACTGCGCCGCGAGCAGGCCCCGCGCGCAACCGCACAACGTAGAGATGAGGTCAGTGAAGTTGTCAGTGGCCAACGCACCGTGCCGCCCGAGCTGAGGCGGATCTTGCATATGGCTGAAGTTGACGCGCCGAAACCAAAGCCAGGTAGACGGAGACCGCATGGCGAAAGACCGCCGCCGGGACCTGCCACGCCCACGAGCTGGCTGAGCAGAAGCAGATGGTCGCCAGATTGCGCCAAGAAGTTGAATACATTTGACGGGCAGGGCAATGGCGTCGGTCGACTCTGCAAGCTGGCGAGCGTTCATAGTAAGGAATTCAAGGTATGTGGTAACACCATCCTGGTTTAAGGCATGGAATTGCGCAGGCAATGTGGCCAGTGAGACCCTGGACGAAGACGCTGCAGAAGATTGCAGCTTCAGCCTAACAGTCGTTAACTTCTCGCCCCCCACCACGAGTCCAGTAAGCACGTTTCAAGGTACAGCGGTAACTTGAACAGCGTCTACCGCCGACACGAAGCCTCATTCACCACTGTCTACGAACGTTCGCATTGCATTGGGAGCAAGTTGCGGTATACGAGCAACATTACCTTCCCGCGCTGCCGTTCGCGCTCAAAGAGGCGATGCTCAGTTACCTCTCCCTATACGGGGAGCGGTCATGTCTGGACTTCAAAACGTTCAAGATCCTCTTCCAGAGCGACACCGAGGTGGAAGGCGCCTCAGGATCCGAAGACATACAATTCCTAGATCTGACAGGCTTGCTGAACGAAGGATGCGCGTTGAAGGACATTGAAAAGTCGCTTCAGCGGTCAGGCCTCGGCGCTGCTGTAACGAGCAGCATGGCCGACCTCTCCATATCGACTTCAAAACGACAAGACAAGGCGCCCATCGAAGTCGCCGACTCCTGGGAAGACGAAGCAGAAGACGGCACGCCCTCCGTCCTCCCCGCGACCCTCACCATGCCCATCTTCCCTAACCTCACCCGCCTCTCCCTCGCACACCCCGGAATCGCCGCCTCCTGGACCGACCTTCTCTCGCTATCAACCCACCTCAAGACCCTCACCCACCTCTCCCTCGCATACTGGCCGCGCCCAAGCACAACACCCAACGCAGCGACCACCTCGATGGTCGCGGGCCACACGACTGTCTCGCTTGGCGGCTCGCATTTCTACAGCGACCTCGACGACGACTGGCACGAGGCCGCCAACATCCTGCGGCGCCTCTCCCTCAACACATACTGTCTCAAGTGGCTGGATCTCGAGGGCTGCACCTGGGTCAAGGCCCTGACCTGGGACCTGCCCTTGAACGCGGCGCCTTACCGATCGGCCGCTGTCATGTCAGGCGCCGACGAGTGGGTGCGGCCCTCGTCGTCGCCAGGTCCCGACTGGAACGGCGCGTGGCGGCAGATGGAGTACATCAACCTGTTCCAGGGCTGGATACCCAGCGATACGAGAAGCCTGCAGAATATGCCCGCCGGGGTTGTGCCCGTGCAGTTGATGCGGTGGCTGAGAGACAACGGGAGGAGGCCGTGTGTCAAGGAGGTGCTAGGGGACGAGGGCGCGTACGGGGCTGTCGAGTGGGTTGAGAAGGAGAAAGTCGCGCGGAGCGTGGGGTTTGCGGTGCAGAGTCTGAGGAAGGTGGGTGGGGGGAAGTACTGTTGGGTGGACCATGGCTGGGGCGGAGAGCTGTAGCGGGGAGGGTGCCAGGCGCATCATAGCAACGGGAGTGCATAGATGGGACCGACGGCAATGATAGAGCTGGATGCTGTGGTGTCTGTCTCGGCCCCTTGCAGAGCTGCGTTGCTCTTCAAGCCTGTCACTGCAGGATGCACGATGTGAGGCAGTGCGCACCATGGGAAACTGGGTCAGCAACACCGACCGTCTCACCCGTGCCGCTGGGTACATGGCTCGGCAGGCCCGAGTCGAAAGAGCTTGATATTTGCCAGCGACTAGATGCCGATGCACGGTGCAGCATCGTCTTAGCGTCCCCGCGCGATGTGTTGCTTCGTAGGTATGCTCATTGCTATCCCAAGTGAAAAGGCGGGCTCGTGCGGATATTGTCAATGGTTGGATTTGTCGGCGGACAAGGGAGTTGTGGATAGGACTGCGGATGGCGTGGTTTCGTAAGAAAGGGTGGCGGGCTGGTGGTTTCGTAAGCATGCCCAACGTGTATGGTAGATATGGTCTGCTGCGTGGTGGGGGTGCACACTAGGTACATGAGGTGCTTGCTTGCTATCAAGCCGAGTGTCACTCGAAGGAGTTTTGCGAAAAGCCTTCTTGATGCACGTACAGACTGATGACAATTGCCAAGGCATCGGTACATTGTTGCCGTATCTACACCGCGTAGGAATGGCACCATGGCAAGGTGTACTTTGGACGCCGAGTACACGGGCTCATGGCAAGGTGTACTTTGGACGCCGAGTACACGGGCTCATGGCAAGGTGTACTTTGGACGCCGAGTACAAGGGGTCATGGTCTGAGCAGGGCGTGCTGTCTGTTGGCCCTCGAAGGCAGCGGATGAGGCTGTCTGCAACCACATGTACCTCTGTGGTGGTGTCAGTGAAGGAGTCTAAGCACGCCACGGCCATGATGGCCAGGGTCACGACAGGTGAAGAGAGTCTGTGACACCTGGTTGTGTTTCGCAAGGGCTCGGTCCGCTTGTCACGCAGATGGCGCCAGCACCCGCTACACCCTCGTTGGCATATCTACCCGTTGCTGTGTGACCCGGCTCCCTTTCTTCGTGAAAACCGGGCACGAGGGATTGTAGACATATGCATGGTCTGCTCGATGGGGCAATCGACTGAGTCCAGGTCTTGGTTTCTTACCATGTGGGGTTCCGAGACGACCATGATGGGCAGCTGGTTTCCCTGCCACCCGCAACAGCCACCTCTGCAACGCAAGCCAGTAGCAAAGAGAAGGCAGGAGCGACGCAAGCAAGCCAAGAGTGACGAGGTTGGCCCCGCGCGCAGACAAGGCAGGAGCGACGCAGCTAGCTGAAGCCGGATACGGAAGCAGCAATGCACAAACAACAATGGGAATGGAACGATTGCCGGCCCCGCATGAGTTGGACCCGCAGCGTTTCGGGTGATGTTGGTGGGGAAAGTGTCAGGTAAATAAAGACGACGGCTCCATGCGTCTTGGTATAGCGTGGGATGTGTGCATGATATTGACTTGGTGTGCATGGGCATGTATGCATGATTTTGACTTGGTGTGCATGGGCATGTATGCATGATTTTGACTTGGTGTGCATGCCATTGACTTTGTACCACGGAGCCAGGATGGTCGGGCTTGGTGTTGGATGGCGATAATCAACATGCAGGTTAAAGGTGGTGCAGGATAGCGATGGTCAACATGCAGGTGAAGGCTGGTGCAGGATAGCGATACTCTTCAAGGTGCAGATGGCGATAATCACTTGCAGATTAAGGCTGGTGCAGATGGCGATAATCACTTGCAGATTAAGGCTGGTGCAGATGGCGATAATCACTTGCAGATTAAGGCTGGTGCAGATGGCGATAATCAACGTGCAGGTGGAGGTTGGTGCAGGATAGACGGTGATGCATCAGGCTTCGGAGGACTCGTACAGCCCCGGGCGCGCTGACTGAGGCTCATCGGGACGGGGCGGAGTTTGTCCACACAGTAGTGCTCGGACATGATGACGACGACGACGACGACAAGGACCGGAGAGCAGGAAGCAGTCAACCAAGTGATGTCACTGCAGCAACGAACGTGTGTGTGCGGACTGGAGTATCTAATAAATAAAAGTAGTCCATCACCAACTGAATGGCGACCACGTGATGTCGCTACAGCAACGAACGTGTGTGCAGACTGGAGTGTCTACGTAGTCCATCACCAATTGAATAGCGACCAAGTCATGTCGCTACAGCAACGAACGTGTGTGCAGACGGGAGTAGCAGTCCATCAACTGAATACCTATCTACCGTAGCATTCAAGGCAAGATGGGTTGAGGCCTCGTCTTGTTTCAGCCTGCCGTGGCCGCCCGCCCAAGTGACAGCACCGAGCACGCAAGTCGTGCAGAGAGCAAGGGAGATTCACGAGTGACATGAGACGGTGGTTCGGATCCTCGCGCGTCCCGTGGCGCAGCAGCGTTGGAAGGAGGAGAAAGGGGCAGTGAGCAAGATGGGCACGATGAGAACAAGGTTGGTGTCGTCGAATCAGGGCGTTGGCCGGTGCGATGGAGTGCAGCGGTGGTCGCTGTGAACGCGTGGCTCTCAGCTCCGCTCCGAAACGAGACGGGCATGTGGACTGCAGCGCAGCGCTGCTGGCGAGTCGTTTGCAGATCGACAGCGACCCGGTCCACAAAAGCCGTCGGAGAGATACAGCGATCTTCGCAAGCGCATCTTGAAATCGCAGGTGTGGTGAATTTGCGGTGGAGCGCCGGACAATCTTGATGACCCAGGGGACCCAGGGCGGCGTCATTGCGTGGGCACCGGTAGCGGCTTCCTGAAACTCGCCTCCAGGCTGCATGGGGGGTGCTGGCTACCCACGACGCTGGACGCTGGACGCTGGACGCTGGACGCTGGACGCTGGACGCTGGACGCTGGACGCTGAAGTTTGATCGCCTGCTATTTCTTCCTTCCATGATCAATCGCTTTCTCTCCCGGACCTGTAAATTGTGTTCCAACCCTCTTTTTCCTTCCTGTCCAGCGCCGCCCTCATCTCGCCTGCATCGGGCCTGGCTCAGTTAGTGTAACGGTCGCGGCTGCCGTGCTGATAAGACATTCTGGCCCAGGAAGGGGCTGGTCGACTGCAACGCACCTACCGCGCGAATCACCCAGCGGAGCAGGGGTCTGTGCCTGCACCAACAATCTGCCCGCTGCAATGTCTGAAAACAGCGCCGCAAGATAATCTTATATCTCCCGCGCTGCCCCCTCCCCTCCCGTGTCCAGCTATTCTTTCGCATCTGCCTCCACGCTTCCACGTCCCGGTCAGGTACCGCTCTTCCTCCTCTCCCGACCTCCCGACCAGCCTCTGGCCACCCGCGGCCACGATGCTCTCCTTCAAAAAGGCCCTCGTGCTTTCCCTCGCCGTCCTGACCCTGTTCTTCCTGTTCAAGAGCACCCACTCGTCCAACTCGCCCGCCTCGTACCGCAATGCGAACGACATGCCCAAGCCCACGTCCATGCAGCCGAAGCCCAAGCCTGCGCCCAAGCCAGAGACCAAGGCCTTCGACACGCCCGACACGCCCAAGAAGGTCAGGCAGCAGATTCCCTTGGACGAGCTGCACAACAGGCCGCTGCGCAAGCAGCTCGAGTACCAGTTTCCCTACGATGTCGACTCCAAGTTCCCAGCCTACATCTGGCAGACGTGGAAGTCGACGCCGGCGCAGGGCAACTTCCCTGAGGAATTCCGCGAGGCCGAAGCCAGCTGGACCATCAATCACCCAACCTTCGTCCACGAGGTCATCACCGACGACGTGGCCGTGCACCTGATCCGACACCTCTATGCCTCTGTTCCCCAGGTCCTCGAGGCCTACAATGCCCTGCCCGTCGCCGTCCTCAAGGCCGACTTCTTCCGCTACCTCATCCTCCTTGCCAGAGGCGGCATCTACTCCGACATTGACACGCACGCGTTGAAGAGCGCCGCCGATTGGATCCCCTCGGATGTTCCCAGCGACTCGTATGGCATGGTCCTCGGCATCGAGGCTGATCCGGATCGCCCGGATTGGGCCGACTGGTACGCGCGCCGCATTCAGTTCTGCCAATGGACTATTCAATCCAAGCCTGGCCATCCCATCCTCGTGGATGTGGTTGCCAACATCACGCAGGAAACGCTGCAACGCAAGGCCGACGGCAAGCTCACCAAGGACCCCAAGGGCATAATCGAATTCACCGGCCCAGGCCTGTGGACCGATAGCGTCTTCTCCTTCTTCAACGACCCTGCATACTTCGACATGAGCACCAGCAAGGGCAATATCACCTACACCCACTTCACCGGTATGAAGCAGCCTAAGAAGGTTGGCGATGTCATCATCCTCCCCATCACGAGCTTCAGCCCCGGTATCAAGACAATGAACGCCGGCGAAGAGGACGACCCGATGGCTTTTGTGAAGCACCAGTTTGAAGGTGCGTGACATTTTCCTCGAGTACTGGTGATACTACTGTACGCCCTTCAGTACCACACTGATAGGTGTCACTGCTGCCAATATCCGATGCGACGGAACCGACGTGGTCTAGAGCGCCTCTGGGATACAAATATGCTAATTCATGTACAGGCTCTTGGAAGCCCGAAAGCGAGCGCCACATTGGCATGATATTCAATTGATCGAATCCATCGACGCTTCGATAAAACCAGTCGATAACGAATTTCCTGTACATGATTTTCGACGCCGAATATATATTGTCGGACGGCGTATTTGAAGGACACAAAAATTTCACTAGGGCGAGGACACGGTAACCGTTCCCAACGAAGGCATCCTCGAGACGAGTCTCTGTGGGCTCTGTGAGGCGATGCACAAGCACACTTGTGGCGCTTTTTACTGAGCTCATCGGTTCAGCTGTGCTGCAGTTGGGCAATGACCGTTTGTCCAAAGTAAAGCGTGGGTGAACCCCAAAAAGCAGGATGGGGATCTGGGACAGCGGCGTTTTCTTTTCAGCACCTTTTCTACCATCTTCCCATGTGCCTTTTCTTCTTCTTCTTCTTCTTCTTCCGGCAACAACACTTCAAGCGCTGAAGCAGTTGTTTCGAGGCCGCCGAGCCGCTTTCCTTTAGGCGTTGGATCAGCATCTCGATCTCACTGGAAGTTCATAGACGGAAAGGGGTCGCTCGGTGGTGGTTCAGCATACGCGTGATACTGAGCATTTTGTACAGGCCTTGTCTTGTCATAGCATGGTGTTGGTGGCTACCGGAATTGGCAGCCTGCGAGGTCGATATGGTTGCAGCAATTCAATCTTCACATCTAACATCAATCGCGCACCTGGTTATGTTCACTGTAGGACTGTATTCGCACTGTCATGGTAAGACTCCATGGTGACATTGCGGGCGTGACTAACAGAAGCCGCGGCAGCCAGTTTCATTCCACACATCGCACAGCATCTTACCTCCTGACTCAAAGCATCCTCCATCATTACCACTACTACCCCATAACAAAAGCGAAGGAAGAAAGAAACTATTACAAGACCCGGGTATCTATGCTATCCAGATTCTCCTCAGCGTAGTCAAAGAACTGTTATTTCTCCACGCCATCACCTCCGTTGCCATTCACACTCTCCCTAAACCCCTCTTTCGTCACGTCCTCCTCCGCGAAAAAGCTCCCAACAGACTCTCCCACACCAGCACCACCGTATCTCCCAAGCTCGGCCGCTTCTCCATCTCGCGCTCTTCGCGCTCGGAACGGTGGCGATGATGCGAGCGATGACTTTGTGTTGAGTGGTGGCTGTGGTGGCTCTGACTTGACGGGCGGCGCGCGGGCGAAGGGGCCACGTAGGCGTCGTATGGTTCTTGGTTTGCGTAGGCGTCGTGGGGCGTGAGGTGATGCGAAGTCGTGGCGTTGTAGGAGGAGGAAGAGGAGTGGTGGTGGTACTGGTGTTGCGGGCGTGGCAGCGGGGTTAGGGCGTTGGAGGCGGAGGCGGAGGCGGAAGCGTGGGGTTGCGACTGAGACTGAGACTGAGACCGAGGCGGGTAATAGGGTTGAGGTTGGGATTCGTAGTGGGTTTTCGGATCGTAGGTGTGTGGTTGGGGAGTGTAGGAGGGCATCTTGAGTGTTGGTGATGTTGTAATCGCGGTCAATGTCATCGGAATCAGCGTGGGTGGTAGAGGTGTAGTAGGGGGAGCGTACGTGTCCAGCAGGCCAGGGCAGGCGAGGCCGCCGTGATATATGCCGTGATGTTTGCCCGCCTGTATGTGCTGATCACTCAGCCTTGCTGACCGTCCCGCGTGTGCTGCGCAGCAACCTGAACCCAACCTTACCGATCCTATCGTATCTAGGCGGCCCTCAACGCACGCTACACTACATCGTCTACGTATTTCGTCCTTTCAAGCCACAACCAACGGATGTCCTTTTCGAATGACACATCAAGCACGAGTGCAATCATCTCATCTGCTGCCTGTCCACTTCGCCGCTCGCGTGTCACATGAGCGTGCTCAGCCCTGTAATTGGGTGACTCAACTAGGCTGCTCACAAGTGCAGCGAAGCCCACCAAGCTGCAACGGCGATCGAGGGCGCGGAGCGGCTGTCCGGTGCTGAGTCGGATAGATCCACGGTTTGCAGACGGGAGGGGCAAACTGCAGTATGACGTCGATGGCTTGGCAGGTGTGTCTGAGTCCGCGACATGGAGGCTGGTTGCGGAGAGAAGGCAGCGGGATGCCTTGCATTAATGCAGGGTATAGTGGGTGTAGGGGTTGTGGCAGCGGGTTGGTTGTTGATTTCTGGGGTAGAGGGGGCGAGGCTGAGTGCGACTGTCAAATCTGCATAACGATGCGTGTAGAGCATGCCCTCCATTGTCACTACAGAGCAAAGCTCAGCAGTTCACGAGGGTGCATCGAAAGTTCATATTTCTCTGATAATGTACCTGACAGGGTGATTGAAAAGACACATGCATACAAGATATCTGGTCCTGTTGATGGCAAAGTGAACCCCTGGCTGGTGATTGTGATAGCATTCCGGTCTTCCAGGATAATCTTTGTGTTCGACCAGTGGTTCTGCTGCCACCGCTGGCTTCTATATTTTCTGTTGGTCATGAAGAAAATCAGCACAACGATGGCTGTTATCGACGGTTTCTGAAGGGGTTTGTCAATTTACATATTAGTGTTTCTTTCATCTCATGAGGTGCGCAAATTGTGGCTCAGGGCTATCGATGGAGCTCAAGTCGACAGGTAAACCCAACGTTTTGAGTCTTGTACTTTACGAATCGTCGGGTTAGAATGATACCCTTTTTCACTGAAAAGAGGAACACTATACGGTACGCAGAGTGGATGTCTATTTCTTTGTAAAAACCAGGACTTGTCGCTTAGCTGAGATAAACTCACGCTGACTTGTTACTCGCGGCAACTTGTTACTCGCGGCAACTTGTTACTCGTGCCTCGTTTCAGGAAGCTATGCATCAGCGTCCTTACTCACCACCTTTCACAGAATTTTTCAGAAAAGGAGTCCCTACAAATTATCGCCAAAACCCGAATCAGCGTTTATGTCGCGCACAAGATGAAGTACCACCTCTAGTAAGCCGAGCTTCTAATCCGAAGCAGAACTGCGGCATGCACATGTGCCCAAGAACTTATGTAGAGTGGTGTGCAGGAACCCAGCTGCAGGTGAGGATTTAAAGTCACACCTCGCTGTTCAATTACTTAAACACAAAGGGCTACGCTCTCATGCCACTTTCCTCGCCGCAGCCGCAGCTCTCTTTACCTTCGAAGCAGCTACACATCTGGAGCGTCGATACAATTATTTCCGGGCACTCAAACAGCGGCACGTCTACGGAGACGGATGAGCAGGCTGCTGCTCCTTGAGCCCTTGCAAGGGCCCAGCAATCGCCAGTGGCTGCCCGGACGAAGGAGGCTCGAATCCACCCATGCCTACCGTTGAATATACTGAACCCTCATAGGCGGCATGCTCCGGTGCTGGAAAATTCCCTGAAAACTCCCCTGGAAACCACTATGCTGACAATGGCTGGTTTGACGCATCTAGCAAGGTCTGCAAGGAGACAACTCAGATTGCAACCGGAAGCCTATATTCCACACAGTCAAGAACTAGAATGAAGAGTTGGGCAAGGACTCCTCACCTCAGGTCTATGCATGGCAAAACGGGGCAATCGACAACAGCGTAAAGAGGCGCGATGTTATTGCCGTCCAAAAAGACATTCCCGACAACGTGAAGAACTGCAGCATTCACTGGTACAAGCCCATGGCTTAGTAGGAATGTGCGAAAACATTGGTTGGTAAGTGAACTCCTTTCATCGGGCATCCCATGAATTATTTAAGTTCACAAGACAAAGAAGTCACCAGCCTTGGAACCAGGGAAGAGCTGTCTAAGTCTGGGAAATCCCAAGTGCAAGTGTATTGGAAAATCTCACTTGAGTGTTGAGGGGGTACATGAATTGATCTACTCCAAACAAAAATGTACATGAACCCATGGTTTGACATTCCATCTCATACAAGACCTGCCGTAGCATTTGACATTGTGCCAGCCCCAAGAAATTCAACCACCTGAAAAACCTGGAAGCCGGTGCGAGTACTAGTGCCACCGCCTGAGATGCTGCAACCACAGGCGCTGCAGCAAAGTGATCCGCCAGACCGACGAGCTTGAAGGGGAAGGGTCATTTTCCAGCGTCGTGGTTGGAGCGTCGGCCTTGAGGGGCCAGATGGGCAAGGACATTAGCGGTGAAAGCCAGGAAGAGTGCGGTATGGATAGTCTTGCAGATAATTTTAAGTCTTGAGTGGTTTCTGTGAAGCAGTGAAGGGAGCTTGGTTTGAGGATGAGGCGAAACCAAGACAGAAGTGTTCGTACAGAGGCGTGAAGACCAGACTGAAGTGTTCAAAGATTGGTGCGATAATGTTATCAGAGGAGGAGATTCCGTGCGGTTTTCATACCCAAATCTGTCCCATACCAACTTATTGATGAAGCCAGTTTTACATTCTTGTTGCAGCTTCGTCCTGAGCAGTCACTTCTCGCTTTTTCCTTCTTCTTCCACGAGCTGCTTCTTGAGTCTTGAAGTTTCCGTCCAAGAAGTGTTGTAATGTTATCCATCTCAATACTTCCACATCTGTAGGACTGATCACATCCCATATGAGACCGAAAGACAACACAACGTCGTGTTCTTGCATGCATGAAAGTTACAGGTACGAGAAGTGGCGCGCTGCCTGAGGAGTGTTTTATAGGTATGTCTAGCGAGGACGCTCCATATGGCTTAGCAAAAGTCTACATCTACACATTCTTGGTATGTGCAGTCGTAAAATCCAACAGCAGCTTCGATTTCCACCTTTTAAGTCGCCTTGTTGATAACAGGGATATTTACGAACAGCTATCATGTTACATTGCCATGCACTGCCTAGGGAAGCGCTAGTACAATGCGAACAGTCTGGTTTATGATTGCATACTCACAGCTCTGTCACTATTAATATGTCTTTTGCACAACGTTTCGGTTGATTTTTCCTTCATGTACTGGAGCTTAATGCACGACTTAATTCTCGGCTACTTTTATGTGTCAGGGCTAGAGCAGTTGACTCCATTGCTTCACGAGAAGGTCAGCAATGCAACAGCTCTGGCAACCGAATGAAAGAGTGTCCTATTGTTCATCATGCGAGGGATTTTGCGATTGGTACTTTGTGGAAAAGAGCGTGTCCGCACCTACAATGCTAGGTCAACATTTGTAGGACTGCTTTGCTCCTCGTGGCACTACATAGTGTACTCGAACTTTTGTTCAGGCACTGTAACTACGGAAAGTCGATAGGTACGTGTTGGTGTACCATCCGTCGGTTCGGCCGATCAAGAACTGCGATATGAAGGAACTCTCGGGGGGGGAAAGGTTCTAGAACTCACGTGCAAGAGGCAGAGAGACCTCTGGAACAAGGGCTGTATTAGAACAAAGGTACAACGCGATAAGAAATCCACTGTTGAGCATGTTCATGAATCGAACAATAGACAAGGCAGTGCATCTGGCAACATCGGATGTATCTACCGAAGAGTGGGATAGTACAGGTGTCAGGGACCGATCTAGACGAAGTCGGACAAAGACCAGCCTCCTGCACGTGCGCTTCCACCAGTGACTCGGTGCCCTTCCACACCGGGGTGACCTCACTGTCAATGTCTCTTGGCCGGCCCACATTCCACAGTGCGAAACAAACACTCACCACGCCGAGAGCTTACTTGGTCCCACGGAGCGTCAAGTCATCCCATCGGACTTCCGACACGATCGCTGATCCAGAAAAGGTAACGCTAAGCCACAACAGTCAACGCCAGGCAGCTCACGCCCCATGTACACTTCGAATGTCGGACTTTTGCGCATCGCAATAGGTAAGAGGACCAGGCACCGTTTTCCTCATAGATGCAGCGGTGGCCGTATAGACTTTATACTCATCTCCGGTGGATGCCCTGTTACACGCCTCGGATCCGATCCGAATCGATCCTGTAAACTAGGAAGTAATCCGCGGTGTCACTCTCAAAGTTCACATACATGAGGGCGAGGTTATCGAAAAAAATGATTCGAATGTACATTGAAGTCTATGTGCCTGTCCGCATGCGCGACGACGAGTGCGCCTGTGGTATCGATATTTACAGCAAGAAAAGGAAGAACGCCGGTGTGAAACTCCAGGTCATCATCAAAGCCCGGCCCCCATACTCACAGCCGGTTACGGCTGAGGCTTGGGGGGTTTAGATGGGGGCAGCAACCAGAGCACCAGTTCCGTACTGGATGTTCATGACGTCCATGCCGGAGAGCGGGTTCTGAGCGCCGAGCTGGTGAGCACACGAGGGCTGGTTGCTGACGGCAAGGTCAAGCGTGCAGACCTCATTGTAGCCGTACTTGCAGCCGCAGTCCTGGATGTTGTACAGAGCGGAGTTGTCGTGGAGCCAGGAGCCGGCAGGGCAGCCGACATAGGTGTTGATGCTGTTGGCAGCCATGAGTGGGAGTTTGCTGAGTCATGTCAGTGAATACAGTCAGGATGAGCCAACACATCAAGTGACTTACCCATCAGGAGTCTTGATGATGGAGGCGCACTCGCTCATGGGAGCATCTTCAAACTCGGCGGGAATACCTCCACCCTGGGTAGGATCAACGGTAGCACTGGCGCCGACGTTGAGGTAGTTCCAGGCATCGTAGCTGATGTCGTAGGCACCGCCCGAGGTGTCGATCTGGAGGAGGTTGACAGTGCGGCCATTGGAAGTGACACGCTTGCAAAGGTTGTTGCAGTCGGGTTGCATGGGCCAGTAGGCAACGCGGTTAACGTCGATGAGGCAGCCAAGCACACCGATGGATGAAGAGTAGGCATCGTGGGGAGTGATGGAGATGCCAGTGGCAACGGCGGCCGAAGCCAAAGAGAGAGTGGCAGCAATCTTGGAAAACATCTTGAAGCGGGAAGATATCAAATCTTATGTTGAAGTTGGACTCGAAAGAGGTCGGGAACACGGTTCCTCGTTAAGATAGTTGTTACCGTGAAGGCGACAGTCGAAGTGTTGCAATATGTTGTGACGCTCTTTGATGATACAAAGGGCTTTAAAGGATTGTAATGTGGAAGAAGGGACCGTGATGGTGTGGGTAGTTGGAAAGAATGAAGTGAGTCCTAACAAGGAGTGTAGTGGAGAATGAATCAAAGGAAAGACTGTTTGATGCTTGCACTGGGAGTCATATCGGTGGGAAGACAAAACATCTTTATACCTGAGAACATGGGCAAAGCGGAATCTACGCTCGGGTTGTGAAGGGTGCTCTGACGCGTATACACACTCCTTTAGCCGAAGAGCTGTCGGAACCGCTTTGTTTGAGCCTCTAGGGCAATCTCCGGGCCGTCGTCAGACTTTTACTGGAGGGATACCAGGCGTGCTACATCGGAGGTTCACCCGAACGTGTTCTGGCAGGTTGACCGGACTTGAGTGGAAAGCACTGCAGCGCTCTGTTTGGCCCATCTGCCCCCACTCTCACTGCTAGCCGTGTGAACCAGGGCACAGCGTAGGCATCCGATTAAATTTCTTCAGTGATCGCAGCGGGTAGTGTCTACACCTACGTTGAGGCGTGAAGGGTTTGCACAAGCTTCTTCTAGGGCCCTTCCACGCATGTGGCCACGCGGAAAACAGCCAGGCACAGTAGGTAACGTGCGCCCTCCCGTGCCGTGTTCCTGCATTTCCGAGATCAAAGACATCGCTAATTGGCCGGAAAACTCGTGGAGCAGAGGTCATCGTCGGTTAAGGGACCTGCTCATGACGGAAGGCTTGAAGATGAGGTTTGATGAGATTCGTCTGTGATTGGGCGGACTTGAAGGGAGCAGATCGGACTGGGCGACAGGCAAAGGCGGCGCTGAAACGGATCGAAACGGCGGGTTCCTGTGGCTTGTGGCTCTACTCCGGCCCGCATGACAGCAGCCTACCTATCGATAGTACCATTGACGAGTACCGTTGATGGTTTGCCGATCATCTGCGTGTGCCGGCGAGGAAGAGGGAGTTTGCGTAAAAATCTGCAAGGGACGCTTTGTCTTCCGTACCTAGCAGACACTCAGCTCAGCACGACGTCTTCTCCGACGACATCACCGACGGGATTGCCGTGCCGTATCTGTCTTGCTGCATTCCTTTATTGCCGACAGCTGTGGTGTACCTGTCTGTTGGAATTAGTTGATACGTAAACTATGTGGTGGTGACTGCAAGTGTACCGCGACGCATCTCGGTACTTGCACAGCTTGCGACAACGGCCGTACAGCAACAACGCAACTTGCCAACAACAGCGAGCCTCGGAAGGTAGAGCGGCAGGGTTCTGCGAGACATTGAAGCGGCCACCTCGGCGGACCTACTCCGGATCCTCAAGACTGGCACACGGCACCGCGCAGGACGGAACGTCTTCGCAGGCATGTCTCTGAGTAATCGCTGGCACGCTTGTAAGTTATCTCGACTTGGCGTGTATTATTCAGTAATGTATATAGGGTTTAAGGCTAGAATATCAGCAAAGGTAGAGCGAGATAGCGTCAGAGCTCGCATTCTAGAATCTTTTAAAAACATATCGTACTTACTTCATCAGAAGCTAAGCCTAGATAGATAGCTTACAGGCCTTGCCAGCCATTACTCCGAGACATGCCCGCGACGAGATTCCGGGGCAAGGCGGCGCATTTCCAACTCCACTTCGCTCATGGACTCCAGCTACGGGCTCTTCTTGTGGGGCTGGCTTTCTCTGGCCTTCCACCCCGAAGAATTGACAGACATTTTTCACATCGACAATGCCTGACCTGTCCATGACGTGACTTACGCGTTGGGCAAATGTGTCGAAGATTATTGTTTATTTCCCCACTGGTACTCCATGTGGGAAGGTAGGTAGTAAGGATGATCACCGTGCAGTGATCCACAGGGAGTAGCGTCTAAACGGACCGTAGTGGAGCAGGTCTGCATCGTCGAGAAATGCCGGGGTAACACCAGCCTGGGAGCTTGACTTCGTAGCCTGCGCCATATCCATGCTGCGCATCGACGACCCGTCTCGTCTCTGTCGAAATAGTTTACACACGCGGCGACGGTGTGCTGTCAATGCTCCCACCGGTGAACGATCGCCCAGCAGGGGCTTGGTACCTACACTAAAGAAAAACTAGCAACGAACCCAAAAGTGGGTTCAGAGACTGTGGGATGGCGGATGACTTCTGTCTGGCTCGATAGGCGTAGTTATGTCAAATTCTAGGATACGTGCAATCGACGTGTTGTATCGAGACGGTCCCCAGTGGAGCAATCCAAGAGCGCGCCGCCGAGATCGGGGTGCATCCGCATTGACGCGCAATGAGCGTTCTGGAACAATGTGGATCGCGCACGCCGAGTGGCGTGGGACCAATGTTGATGACTTTCACCAGTATGTTCATGGGCAGTAGCATCGGCGAACGATCCGCACTGAGGATGGCTGCATCGACCAGCGGAACACCTGTGTGAAAAATGCATCGAACAACATCTGACCAGAGGTTTCGCGGGGCTCGAGATGCTCATGAAAACTGCTTTGGAAACGCACAGGGTAGGTAATGACCTGCAAATGCATGTACGGACCTTTGTGCTCTTGCTATCAAGCACGCCGCCTCTACCTGCAGACGCAAGCTGAGATAGACGCATCACGAACGCGACCTCTCCAACGCATGTGTGTCACCCGTACTGAGTGGACCCGTGCCGTTGCACTGGACTGCCGTAGGTACAGTAGGTCTGTGCTTCACTGATGCCTACATTCAACTTGCACCGTCCAAATGGTCGGTAGTAGACTTGATTGATCAAACTCTGGGGTACATCACCCGCGGGCATAATGTTCCGGATTGTCCAGCAAGACCATGCTGTCCCGTACACACCGACCTAGGAGGTACCGGTGCGGGTGCGTAGCGCGTTGACTTACACTCGAGGAAGATCACGAAGAGGTCTGAACATCCCTACTACCTTATGCACCGGTGCTTCGTGGGAGGGTATGTTTTCCAGCCGACCGACACCTTGAGACCTTGACCCGCGGTTCGCAGCTGCGTGTCCCCACCTCCGCACTGAAGATGTAGGCAGCGCGCCGCCAGCGCTCGCCGCACGGAAAGTGACCGTGTTGAGTTGCATATCTCCGCGCCATGCATAGCGTACCGTCTTACTCACTCAACTGGGGAAGTCGGAGCGGCCGTTCGGTACACGGTACACTACACTGTTGTATATGCCGGTGCGAGCGCCTTCAAACTACCCCAGAGCCCAAGCTTTGTAACCGGCTCTGCCATCGATTGTCCTTCCACGGCTGGCGCCAGAGGAAGCTTCTCTAATTACCTAGTACCGTACAGCCTCCTGCCACTCGGCAATTACTCTAGGTAGGCCTGCTGAGATTGCGGAGTGACCCACCGACTATCCAACGCACTCGAATACATCTCCTGTATCTTCATAAGAGCCACAGGTGAGGCCCGAACTGTCAAACCTTCACCAACAAGTCTCATCAGTGCTGGCGGCCCTCTGACGGATATACGAGGGAGACTGCTGGAGCTCGCAAGAGTCGCCTGCGAGAACACTTTGTAAATCTCCACCTTTGCATACACTGCAACTTGCCGGGTCGTTGATTGATCTACTAAGGTGAACAGTAAGGTGAACAGTAAAGTGAATAATTACAAGGTGAATAATGCATACCAAAAGTAAACAAAGGATGAGTGATGGTAGGTCTTCGCAAAGCATACCCGTGCGGTAAGTCAGTAGACAGCTCAACAGATGGAATCGAGGCTTGGAAGATGAATTTGTGGATGTTGTGTGGTGCACAGTGACGATACTGTGTTGAGTGAGGTTCCGAGGCTCTGTTGCCGAGCTCAAAGAGTGCAATAGTACAGTCAGGTAAGCGACGCTCCATTCATCATCGCCATACAATATTGTACATGTCGAAGCGTCCGTGCCGTGCCCACTTCAAATGCCACACATATAATACAAGTCCAGCCGTTATACACCAGCAATGCACATCGTACAGCTCCATCCCATGCGTCGCACACATCTACCTCTTGCCCAGTTTCCATCTGGCGATCCTCGTCTGTATCTCGTCCCACGAGAGGTCCTTCCTCTTGAGCCCCTCCATCTCGCCCTCCTGCAACACCACAGTCGGCGCTCCGCTCCCCACGCCTTCATTCTTTACTCCACCGCCAAATACCTGCCTCGCGACCCTGCGCAGGTCCTGGATAGTTACAGCCTCAATCTTGGCGCACATCTCCTTGACGCCTACCTTGCGGCCATGCACCTGGACCTGCCTGCCGAGATCCTCGAGCTCGACCATCCGCGACTCAAGATTCATGAGGAGACTGGACCTGAGCTGGTTCTTCGCGCGCTGCACCTCCTGGTCTCTCAGTACAGCGTAGCCTGTCTCGGAGCCGAGCGCGCTCAGCTCGCGACACATGACCTCGAGCATCTGGGCGACTTGTGCCGGCGCGCAGGATGCGGCGATGCCGAAGAGCCCGGAGTCAGTGTACGAGTGGTTGAAGGCGATGCAGGACTCGATCCAGCCGTGCTGGTTGAGCACGTTGGTGTAGAGGCGTGAGTACATGCCCTTGCCTGGGCCGCCTGCGCTGAAGGAGCCGCCGCCGCCCAAGAGGGTTTGGAGGGTTGCGAGCGCATATATGTCGGGAGAGGAGATGGGGAGTGCTTCGAAGGCGATGTGGATGTGCGAGAGACGAGGGAGATGGGGGTTTAGCGGAGGGGGGATCGGAGGGAGGGTGAGGAAGCCGCCGGTGTAGTGCGATGGGATGGAAGTGTCTATCGGAGGGAAGTCGAGAGGGAATGATGTATTTACTGAAGCGTTCGACGTCGCAGAGGTGGAGAGGTTCTTGAAGAAGGGTATCTTGGAGAGGAGCTTCGAAGATTGCGGAGGAGCGCCGGTGGGTGTGGGGTGCGATGCCGTGAAGGTCAGTTGTTCTGTGATGGTGGTTTCCTCGCCAATGGCAACGAGTGAGGGCCCGGTGCCTTTTTCCATGTCGCCGAAATGTTGCTCTGCCAGGCGGACAGCCTCTGCGTGCTCCACGCCAGCAAATGCAACAACCATTCTTTCCGGCTTGTAGAACTCCTTGCGATATGCCTCCACCACTGAGCGGTTGATGTGAGGCAACCTCTCTTTCGGGCACAGCAGCGGATTGCCCAGGGTGTTGTCCTTGTAAGCCGCCATGTGCACCAGCTCGGGCAGGATCAGCTCCGGCTTGGACCAGATCTCGCCAATCTCGTAGTCGGCCGTCTCCAGCTGCTGCTGGACTTCCTCCTCGGTGACGACTGGGTTGCGGATGGTGTCGGCGAGAAGGCCCACGGTAGTCGGTACGGCCGAATTGAAGGTGGCGGCCTGGTACATGAGCGACTCGCGCGACGAGGCGCACTGGATGTTTCCGCCCAGTTCCTCAGCCGTTTCTGCGATGTCGAAGCCAGTTCGGGAAGTTGTTGACTTGAACGCCAGGCGATCTATGATATGGCTCACGCCCCGCAGCGCGTCGTTTTCGTATCTCGAACCGGCGTCGACATAGACACCAACACCGGAGAAGTGACCGGGAAGGGCCTCGGTCGCGACGCGGATGCCGTTGGGAAGGGTCGTGATCTGGTCGAGCTCTACGGGGTCCTGCAAACATTAGCAAGATGGTGGACTAGTCGCAGTGGGGAGCCAACCTTTTCCTCGGCGACCACCGACGCCAGGCCGCGTCTACCAGTGCATGGTGCAGGTTTTGTAAGAGAGGCAGAGGCAGAGGCAGAGGCAGAGGCTGAAGCTCGACCGAGTGTCCGCGACAGTGGTCTGATTGATCGCGGCCTCAACATTGTAGGATGGGGTGTGCGGAGCGATGCAGCATCAACAGGAGAGGGCAATGGCGGCGTGGTTTCGAAAAAGTCGACATGACATAATCACAGGGCTGGCTTGGCATCAGATTCGCAGGGCTTCTCGTGCACGGCGTATCAGAGCAGGCGTGCGAAAGCGTCTACGCAGACAAGGCGTTTGTTGCTCTCTTGCAACGGATGTCATAGGCAGAGGCGAAGTAGTCTGGTCTTGTGAGGCTGGCCTAACTGTTGGAATCGCCATCGCCATCGCCATCGCCATCGCCATCGCGGCGCCGTGCTCGTGACAAGCGGGCACGCGGTCCAGGCCGCTGACTCTCGGGCATCTCCTCGTTTGCTTGCTTGGTTGCTTTCTTGCTTAATTGCTTTCTTGCTTGCTTTTTTGCTTTTTTGCTTTCTTGCTTTCTTGCTTTCTTGCTTGGTTGCTTTCTTGCTTGGTTGCTTTCTTGCTTGGTTGCTTTCTTGCTTGGTTGCTTTCCTGCTTGGTTGCTTTCTTGCTTGGCCACTCGCCCCCAGCCGTCAAGACGTGCAGTGCTTCACGTCCTGCTCTGCTGCTACCATCTATCGCCCTCACCCCCCTGCTGCCACATATCGCCCTCAATACCAGCCCGTCATAACGTGCAGTGCTTCACGTCCTGCTCTGCTGCCAACCAGCGCCCTCCCTGCTGCCAAATATCGCCCTCCCCCAAACCGCTGTCGCCCCCGCATCCGCACCCGCACCCGCAATTGCACTCGCACTCGCACTCACACCCATTCACCGCCGGCGTCGAGTCCGCCTCTGCTCATGTTCACAGCCCCGTCCGCAGCTCCTCAAACGACACCACTTGCCTCGCCGCTGCCCGATCGACCCAGTGCTCTGCGCGCTCTCCTCAGGCACTACCACTCCCACACCACCCACCCCCAGCCGCCTGCCTCAGCCACCGCTGCAATCACCAACCACGAGGGGCAGCGCCACCAACCGCAGCAAAAAGGTCGCCCACACGCTGCGACTGCGACTGCGACTGTCACTCCAACCCCGCCCATATCGCCGTCTGCTGCGTCGACATTCGCATCCGCGTCCGCATCCGCATCCACACCCTCCCACGACCACGCCCGCCCCAGCGCCTTGCGCATCCAGACCGCTCCAGAGGTCGCTTCGCACCCGCCCCCGCTGCCCCCGCTGCCTTCGCTTCCTTCCCCGACCATGACACGTACGAGGGCCGAAACGGCAGCGCCGCAACTCACCGTCAGGAACCATTCTGGCCCCATCCCCACGACGCCCACCATGGTCTCCAGCCAAGCCGACCAGGCCACCGCGAGCGAAGCCCCGGCCATGAAAGACCTCCCGTCGATACGTTTCATCATGCACCAGGACCCACGCGCCGCGAGGCCCTCGCTCTCCTTTTCCACCATCAACCGCACACTGCCCGACGAGTCGGCCGTCATAAGAGTTGGGCGCTATTCCGAGAGAGATGTGCTGCCCGACGTTCCCAAAGACCAGCCCTCGGCTGCTGCCGTAGGCTTCAAGTCCAAGGTCGTGAGCCGGAAGCATTGCGAGCTGTGGTGCAAGAACGGCGAATGGTGGATCAAGGACGTGAAGAGCTCCTCTGGTACCTTTCTCAACCACATCCGATTAAGTCAGCCGAATCAGGAGAGCAAGCCATTCAAGCTCAAGGATGGTGACATCATCCAGCTGGGAATAGACTTCCGCGGCGGCGAGGAGATGATTTTCCGCTGTGTCAAGATCAGGATAGAGTGCAATCGCGGCTGGCAGCAGGCCCTTAATGCATTCAAGTCAGTGACACATTGCCTCTACTTGAATGGCACTGACAGCTACAGTAAACAAACCCACCAGCGACTGCGCAACCTCGGCAAGGCCAGGAAAGATGGCGACAACGCTTCGACCCATACTTCCGAATGCTCCATCTGTCTCATGTCTATTGCGGTATGTCCCTGCGTGACCATACTTGTGAAACTCGTACTCATCCGTACAGCCGTGCCAATCGCTCTTCGTTGCACCCTGTTCGCACGTGTGGCACTACAAGTGTATTCGCCCAATCCTCAACGGCCCTACGTATCCAAACTTCTTGTGTCCCAATTGCCGCGCAGTGACCGACTTGGAAGCGGATGTCGATGATCCAGTCGACTTCGATGAGTGGGAAGAGGAACCTGCTCTCGAGAACGGCGAAGTCCAGACAAACGGCGCATCCTCGCAGGAAGACCGCCACGTCACGCCCAAAGCCTCTGCCAACGCACTCAATGCGCTCGCCGACAGCCATGTCAGCTTTGGCGATCTGGAAGCAGCCATTTCGAACATCACCGTCTCAGATTCTGCGTCTCAAGCTACGAGCGAATCGACAGTCGACCCTTTCACGCCGCAGCAAAGTCCAGCTCCGTTTGCGTCTTCGTCAGTCACACAACCAGTCGCCATCAACGTCATAGCAGCAAACGAGAGCGTCGGTCTGACGCCGCTTCAGAATAGGTTATCGAATAGCTCAGACGGCTTGAGTCCGAACGGCGCCCCAGAAGGCCCTATGACGCCACGCAACGATGCTGGACCCTTTGTGCTTGACGGCAGTGGCAGCACAGGACGAGCTGCTGGGCAGCGCTTCCGCGACGCGTAGCCGTCCGCTCAGATAAGCGAATGCAGGCTGACGTCTGGCATCTGAAGTTTGAATCGTTCACATCATCATCTCGTTTGGGCATTTTCTGGCGTTGGTGTTGATCATTCTGGTCACGAAGAGACGTGCGCCTGTCTTTAACAGCATTCTCCGGGAAGAGCGTTCTTGTGGTTATGTCTCCTTGTTTTCGTTTCGAGTCACTTGCGTGTTCTCTACTTTGCGCTCCCGATGCCCAAGTGGCTGGTCTCCAAGTGCAGGCGAGTTTGCGCCTGTTGTGTTGCTGTGGATGAGTGAGGGCAGAGTGGGCAAAGGGCCGTGGCATTGGATATCTCAAACATGATCTGAGCAGACAGAAACGGAATCAGATATTGACATGTCCGAAGCGCTTGATGTCGTCATGCTGTAGCCAGCGGAATGGATGACAGACCCACACTTGCCGAGAGGCAGCGTTTGGGACTGGAGATCGTACCGCAGTGAGGCGTACGTAAGCACGCCTGCATGCACTTGGTTCCACGAAGTAATCTACCTAGCAATAGCAAGGAGGTAACAAGTCCATCCGCACACGACTCTAACAGGCTCAAGCTCGCTGTCTATCCGTTCGTTATGCGCTCGAGATCGTGCGAATGGCACCATGGGCATCTCGAACAACATCATGGTTGCAGCTCCGCCTCGTACGAACGCGCCTCTTCGCTTGCGTGCGAGCTGTCAAGAGTGCGCAAATGGCGCTTGCTACATGGCCAAGTGGTGCTGGGCGAGGTTGACGGAGGAGCTGGGTAATCTAGTAGCACCTACGTGCCCGAGCCAGATCGGGGATGTGGGAAGATGGCAGGACTGACGAGTACAACGGGGGGTTGATGGGTGCCGGGGGGTTTGGGCTTGGTCGGAGTGTAGCGCGCGGTGGGAGGGCGTTTGCTGGTGTTGGTGACGAAACCTACCGTAGACACAGCGCTTCCACAGAACTCATCCAACGAGTCTGTGCAGCAACATCATCGTCGGGTAGTCTGTGGAGAAGAGTGAGGAAGGAAACCGTCGCAAGAGTTGAAACGTTTGAGATGATCGCAGAATGCATTGTGGGGTATTTGACTCTACGCTCACCAATCAGACGCTAAAACGCATCAACATAAACCCACCAAATACACCACAAGTTGAACTTGACCGACACCTTCCTGCCGGCGATCAATTGAACATGCCGCCCAGATGCGCGCCTTCGTCTCCATGATCGCCCTGCGCCTTTTGCCACTCGGCGAGTAGCGTCAGCACTTCTCGTCGCGTGTCCTCAATGATGCCGTCCATCTTGATGTCGTTCTTGTCGTAGCCGAAGGGGTCCTCAAGCTGCTGCCCAATCCCCTCGATGCCGTACAGCGTAAAGGCAACGATAGCAACAATGGGAACGGACCACCATATGTAGTCGTCCACGATGGCGAAGGGCAGGACGCAGGTGAAGAGGGCGAGGACCTGTTTTTGGTGGATGCTAAGTGCCGCTGTTAGAGATGTCCATGGCCAAGGTAGGGGGCAGGGTGGCTTACAGATGGGCAACTGGGAGCGGTGTCGAGCGGATGGTTTCCATGCGGCCATATGCGTCGACGAGGGAGTTTATCTGGACGGTCATCTGCGAGGCGAGCGGGGCGTGGAACCATCCACGATCCACACCTCTCCTTATGAAGCTTTCGATCAGCACACTCAGCTGCAGCGGGAGACTCAGTCCCTCGTCTTCGTAGCCGCGGAGACCGTCTGGGAGAAGAGATCGGTACACTTCCTTCGGCTGGTGAAGCCCATGCTCATCATCGAGCCCGATGTCCTCGGACGACGACGTAGGCCGATCCGTATAACTCGGCCTCCTCGACACAGGCGTGGAATGCGCGTCGAAGACAGGTGCGCCCTCGAGTGACGCAGGCGGGATGTTGAACTCGGCGCGCAGGTTGTGCTTGATGGCGTACATGACGGCAATCAGCACCTTGAGCACATTCTCCGTGTCCCTCTTCTCGGCCTCGCCCAACCTCGCCTGCCTCTGCCCCTGTCCCAGCCCCGAGTCCCCCAAACCCCCGTCCTCCACCCTCGCATTCACCAGCACAATCCTTGCCAGATTCCGCACGCTGGTCCCGATGGTCGTGAGGCAGTTGCGGCCGGTCCAGAAGCGGTCGTATGAGGTGGAGTTGCGGAAGACGAGCATCAACCCCACGACGATAGACAGAGAGGGAATGATTGTGGAGGGAAGGCCGAGAGATTCGAGGACGCGAGTGTCAAGGTAGACGATAAGGACGGTGAAGAGGGAGTGCAGCAACACAGGGATGAAGACGATACCGTGGATGGAGCCTTTTGTGAAGCGTAGGACGAGGGGGATGCGCCGAGGCTTGTGGCGGAACGAGTGCGCTAGGGGGTAGGTTGGACGGCGGGATGGCATTGTGGGCGGTTTACAAGAGCTTCCTTTGTGAACTGGAGCCCAGGGAGGAGTGGGATGACGGACAGAGGATGTGGGGGCTGAGCGTTGGACATGTGGGAGCTTGGGCGCGGGGCTCGGCTGGAGCTATGGCGCGTCTCAGCGCATGTTTCCCTGATTGCGCCGGGGTACCTAGTCTTAGCATTCCAGGCTTGGTTGTGCCACTCGATTGAAGCTGCGAGTAATAATGCCATCGGGAAGCCTTAGTGCGCACACAACGCTCGTGTTGATAGCATACGCGGTTGTTGATGACGGCGAGAACAGGGTCCAGCAACAACACTAGCGAGGTACGGTAGGTAGGTAATACGATAGGCGCAACGCCTAAGCCGCATGCTCCAAGCTTGGTGTCCAGAATTGGCAGACCGTCTTCAAGTGTGAATAGTCTACCTAGACTGCCCTTCATCCATTTCACCCATAGTCATGGCGTCCGACGAGCGTCCCACATCTACCACCATTCCCTCTTCCGAGCCCGAGCCCTCCCAAGGACGCCTACTAAGACGAACAAAATATACATCCAGCTCTTCGGCTCCCTCGTTTTCAGCCTCCGACGCCTCTCCACCATAACGCTACACTGGAGCGTTGAAGAAGAGATGGTCTTCCTGAGCGACTGGGGTGTACGCTACCAGACAAATGAAAGCAAACCGCATAAAGCCGGACCCTGTATGCACTCAATATACACAACATTGCGAGCGGAGCACGATTTCTCGATGGAGAAGACAATCCCACCATTAAGTGCGCTCTGGCTCCTACCATGCCCTTTCGTACTAATGTTGTTTCAGGCGTTTCCAGCGACACTTGGTCTTGATTGGAGGACATCTAACCCCAGGTTTTCTCCCGCGTGTAGATCAAGGCACATCGCTGTCACCGCGATAACATCACCCCGAGTCGAGCGAGATCCCACCACGCAATATGAGAGGGATCATCATCAGGTCTCTCCTCAACGTATCATGGGTTCTCCAGGGCAGCAGACCCAATTAGCCGGCTACTTGTGACATCTATATATTTTAGACATGTCCGGAATCAACACAAAGGCTCGCAGTCAGTGAACAGTCATTCAACGCCTCAAGATGCAACTCCTCCCCCTCCTCTTTCTCATTCCATCCGCCCTCGGCCTCGCCTTCCCCGGCGCCGAAGGCTTCGGCCGCAACGCCATCGGCGGCCGCAAAGGCTCCGTCTACATCGTCAACAACCTCAACGACTCCGGCACAGGATCCCTCCGCGATGCAGTCTCCAAGAGCGACCGCATCATCGTCTTCGCCGTGGGCGGCGTGATCAAAATCACCGACCGCATCGTGGTCTCCAAGCGCATCACCATATTGGGGCAGACAGCACCTGGGGATGGCATCACCGTGTACGGCAATGGCTGGTCCTTCAGCAACTCGGACGACGCCATCGTGCGCTACATCCGCATCCGCATGGGCAAGGGCGGGACCTCGGGCAAGGACGCGATTACCATCGCCGAGGGCAGCACCATGATCTTCGACCACGTGAGCGTGACCTGGGGCCGCGACGAGACCTTTTCCATCTCAGGGAGCGAAGTCGGCAACATCACGATCCAAAACAGCATCATCGGACAAGGCCTCGAAACGCACTCCTGCGGCGGGCTCATACAGACGGCCTTGGGCAACGGGATCAGTCTCTTCCGCAACCTCTACATCGACAACAAAACCCGCAACCCCAAAGTCAAAGGCACAAACGACTTCACCAACAACGTCGTCTACAACTGGGGCGGCGGCGGCGGGTACATTGCAGGCGACTCAGCCGGCCCAAGCAACGCGCACATCATCGGCAACTACTTTGTTTCCGGCCCCAGCACCAGCGTGACGGCGTTCACGCGCGGCAACGCACAGTTCGCGGCCTACGTCGAGGGGAACTTCTACGACCCGGACAAGAACGGCCAGCTGAACGGCGCAGCCCTGGCAGCGACGAGCAGCAACTACGGCGGCGTCGCCATCCAGACCTCGAAATTCGGCTTCCCGGGCCCAGCTACGATCCTCGCCGCGCCCGACGCACTCACCTACGTGACCGGCAAGGCAGGCGCGAGTCTCGTCCGCGACGCCGTGGACAAGGCGCTCATCGCGCAGGTGCAGAGCTGGGGCAAGACTGGCGCGACCATCAGTGACGAGGCGGCGATGGGGGGTGTAGGCACCATTTTTGGCGGCGCGAAACCCGTGGATACTGACGGAGACGGGATTCCGGACGCTGCGGAGACGCAGTTTGGGTTCGATGTGAACGTCGACGATGCGATGGGGGATAAGGATGGGAATGGCTATGTCAACGTAGAAGATTGGGCGAATTCGCTGGTGCCGAGCAGCTACTGAGTGCAATGAATTCGAAGGTGGGTTTTCAGTCGCATTCTTACACGTGCTTGGATGGACTCCTGCGTCGTTGCTGGGACAGAGACACCCCTTTTGTTTAGACTAGGCCGCGTCGCCAAGCAACATCTCCAAGCATACCTAGTGTATTCGGTGAAGATCTCCTTCCGACATCCATCTGGTGCATTTGGTGAAGCACGCTTTCAACATCAATCTACATCAATCTCAAGACAAACAGAAAATCAATTGACCACCGGGGTACTATTAGTCGATCAAAGTGGATTACTAGTTCCTACATGGAATGCAAAAGGGGGAATAGATATCGAAGTAAGAAAACATAAGAGAAGGGTGTCAGGTCATGACGAATACCTGTTAACAAAAGTGACCCTTGGGGAGCGAAGAGTAAAAAATCCCCAATGGCTATCATCCCCGTGCCCTTCGATATCCGCAGTGCAAGCCGACCATTACCAACGCCCGTTGCAGCACAGATTTTGCTCGTGATATATACCCGCAAACGATGTCACATCGTACGCCACGGGAGGTTGATTCATATGACGACCCTGCGCTGCCCCATCGTGCTCAACATGTCCTTTACGCCTCGTCGGCCTCCTGCTGCTCTTGCTGCTGTCGTTCTAGGTGGCCGCTATGCTCCCTATTCATGCGGGCTTCGATCTCTTTCAGCTGGCTCTCACGGGCCAACAGCTCCTGTCGCTTCTCGTTAATCTCGCGCTGCACCTTGACTTCAATCTCACGAAGCTTCTCCTCCTCACGACGCAGTTGTTCCTCCTTGAGGCGCACGGACTGACTGGCAAGATCTTCAGGGTTCATGGACGAGTTGCTTCACATGGTCAGCATCAGCGACATGGGAGGCTAGGGTTGAACTTACGGAGCATCACCGCCTTCGACGCTCTTGCTAAGCTTCTCGGTACGGTAGTTTTCGTACAGGAAGTCGTGCGTAATCTCCTTTAGATCCGCTAGATGGCTGTGAAGCAGAGCGCTTCGCACTGCCAAGAAATCTGAGTGACGCGGGTTGTCGACTTCGACGATACCCCATGGGTACTGTCGGGCACGCACCCGGCGGCCGTTGACCTCGATGACATCCTCTGAGCCGACAATGGCAAAGGGCATCAGGCCACGAAGCTCAGCATTCTCCTCAACCGTGTCCTCGTCATCCTCCTCAATGTCGTACGGGAAGTTGTATACGGGGATGCGGTAGTGCTCAATGTCCTCCATGACGAGCTTCTTCGACTCGGCGAGCTCGGCAGGCGTCAACGAATCGGCCTTGCCAATGACGGGGATGACATTGACACGGGGAGAGAGTCGCTTCATGAGCTCGATATCGAGTTCGCGGAGACTGCATCTTGTTAGAAGGGTTGCGTTGGTGACAGCAGAAGACGTACCCGTGGCCGGTGGGGGTGATGAAGTACAACAGCACGTGCACACGGTTGTCCCGGAAACGTGGGTTACGCTTGATACGGCTCTCCTCGGCAAGAATGTCGTCGTACTGTCTCTCGAGGAATCCGACGATCTCTGAGAAACTGGGCACCATGTAAGCTACGTGGTTGCACAGGGGGGCGGGTGGTGGTCTACCTGGCCTCATTGTCGATCTGGTCGCCGAAGCCGGGCGTGTCGACGATGGTGAGAGAAATGCGTGTGCCTTCCTCATCGAGCTCTGCTGGCAGTCAGTAACAAGCGGGGCGTGGTGGGTCATGGATGCAGACGGACCGACGGTGACGGGCGAGATCTTGACGCCCTCCTCGACGTGGGCCGTGGTCGGGTCCTCGGTGTCCTTGTGCTCGAGCACCTGCTTGCCGCAGAGCGTGTTTACGAACGTCGTCCGGCCTGGGCACAGTTGTGTTAGTGCCGTGTCGACGCAAAGGATGCGGACGCGCTCTCGTACCTGTTCCTGAGGCACCGCAGACCATCAGACAGAACTGGATTCCCTTCTTGACATTCTTCTTCCTGCGCGCCTTGAGGATCTGCAATGGCATTAGCGCGGCCTTCAATGGGCGAGTCCGAGGCAGGCGCGCCATGTTTGGCGGGTGCGGCAAGCTCTCAGGGTGTTGGGGGTGCCGTACCGAAGACATATTTGCTGTGAGATGCCGGCGGCGGAGTGCGGGCGAATGGGCAGAAGTGACAGCCCACGCGTGGTAAATGGGACAAGGCGGGCGTGAGTGTGGTGGACGTCGGCGCGATGGGCGTGGTGCGGTGGTGTTGTCAAGAAATTTGGGACGTTGGCAGCTTCTCCTGCGCAATGCAAAGGGGCTCGCTAGCGGGAGTGGCCCCGGTCGCCGCCCCCCCATCATGCTAGCCCCCCCTTAGCCGCCGCCCTGCAGCCGCGACCGCAGAGGTTGAAACGCTTTCGACATCTTCACAAACAAAGGCATGGCGCATGGGTATCTCACAGCTTCCAGGGTGGAGTTTTTTGTTCTAGGGGCTGTCCGCATGGTGGTGGTGGACTTCCAGCACGCGATCAGGAGCGGGCAGCTTCCCCAGATACACCAGATACACCAGACGCGGTTGGGACATGCACCCATGGTAGACCAGCTTCCGCAGCCATTGAAGGTTTGACGTGAATGTCCATCCACTCGATAGCGGAGAATTTACTGGTTTTAACACGTCTCCAAGTGGCGAGAACACTCAACTTCTTCATGTGCAGCTTGATGTTGCAGCTCTCACGTGCTAGCGCGGCTGCCTCGATTGGGCTAAGTTCGAGTCGGCGCGGGAGCTTGGGCGCATGACATGGCATCACCGGGGGACGCTTCACCCCACGCCGCCCTTCACCATCCTTCTCTGCCACGACTGCTGGGGACATGGACTGGACATGGTGCCTGCCCCTCTCTTTACGGTCCTTCACGCCGACCCCCAGGCCACTCCGAACTCAGCCTCAGCTCCGGCGCACCACCTCGCCGCTTGTCGCCCACGGAGTGACCACAGAATATCCCTACAGACACACTCCTACACGTAGTCGAGCATGAACACCCGGCCAGTCCTCGACCCCACCCAGCAGCCCTTTGCTTTGGCCGCCGCGTTCAACGAGAACAACACCTTCTTCTCCGTCGCACACGAGCATGGCTTCAAAGGTAAGATACCACATTGATTGGGAGGCCGTCCGCTAACAGATACAGTCTTTAGGGCGGCAACATGCGAAGCAAAGATAGGTCGAGGTACTGTACTCGCTCGCGCAGCTACATACACCTTCTGACTCCATGCAGACCTTAGTGGCGGCCTTGGCTGCGCTGACATGGTCGGCACCACAAACTTCATTATCCTGGCCGGAGGAGGCAGGTCGCCGCACTTTCCGTCGAACAAGGTAGGAATTGGCCGCGGGGCTCTTTCTTTCACTGGGGGTTGACACATACAGATACAAATATGGAATGACCAGATACAACAGGTCTCAGGCTCGCTCGAGCTGAAGGCGCCCGTACTTCGCGTTCGCGCCACCAAGGAGTTTCTAGTCGTAGTCCTGCCCTACCAAGTGGTCACATACAAGATGGGAAACCCTGCGCAGAAAATCCATACGTACGACACAGCGGAAAACCCTTTCGGGCTGTGCGCCTTCGAGAAGAACATCGTGGCAATGCCTGGCGCACAACCCGGCCAGGTCAGGATTGTCAGGCTTGTGCATGGCAACCTCAACCCACGTGTTACTCTCATTAATGCGCACACCGGCCATCTGCGCGCCGTCGCTCTCAACAAGACCGCTGACAAGGTGGCCACCGCGAGCGAGAAAGGCACAATTATCCGGCTGTACGCTGTAGAATCCGGCACAAAGCTCGGCGAGTTCCGTCGTGGCATAGATGAAGCTGCTGTTTTCTCAATCGCTTTCTCGCCGTGCGACAGTATGCTTGCTGTAACGTCTGACAAGTCCACCGTACACGTTTTCGACCTTCCAAACGGCGTTCAGACGACGACGCATATCGATCCCAAGAAACACAAATACGGCATCTTTTCGAAGATCCCATTTCTCCCTGGTCCGCTTTCCGACACCTACTCCAGCGCCTCAACTCGCTTTGAGATGGGCGACGAAATGGGCGGTTGGAGCTTGCAATCTAAGGCTGCCACAAAGGAGGTCCTGAGCAAGTTCTCTCCGGAACGTGTCCCCACGAAGGGCCTCCTGGGGTGGATATCCAACAACGAGTTCCTGATCATTGGTGCTGGGCAGGATGCGCGATGGGAGAAATTCGAGGTGGTTGTCGACGAGGCCAACAACAAATACATCCAACGCAAAGCCTGGAAGCGCTACCTGGTCTGAGAGCATGGTTTCTGATGATAACCACCAATGGTACCATGATGAACTGGTAATGCTACGTAGAGGACTAGAGCCGCGCCATGGATCCATAGATTATATTGGATTGCTGGAATTCTCACTACAGCGATCCCAGAAAGGGTGATATTTGAGGGCTAGCATCTACTCGTGCTGTGAGACTTGTCTTGGATGCTATGGATCCGAACCCGAGTCAGGCTGGACCCTACGTACCCAGATAATCATGTCGGTTACAAGCATGGCGCAGATGTGGCCATGTACGCAGCGATGCCGATCTGGGGCCTCACAAGAGCCATGGGTGTCGGCACTTGCTGCTCGGCGACCGGAACGTGCCCTCTCCGCCTGCAAGCATGATGAATGGCGACCGTTTGCTCCTCTCCGCGGGTGAAATATGTCGACGTGGCAATCACTGCGCACGAAATATCTTGTAAATTAGAGCGAGCCACGTCCTATGATGCCCTTGCACTGTTTCTTCACGGACAAGCTCTAGTCGGACAGCACTCGTAGTCCTCAACACCAAAACATACGCACTCATTGCGCCTGCAAAGTGCCAGCCGGTCAAGTGGAGCTGAGAGCTGGGGTGAAGTGGTATCGGTATGGAAGGAGTCTGCGAGGTATGACTTTGATCAGGAGGACATAACCCTTGGAGACACTGGTGAGCTTCAGCACTTCTTGTGGTGGTGTTGAGGGCTCCTTCCTTGTCTGGAGTTCACCTTGTCCGAGCATTGTCGAGCAACATCGTCCCACACACATACGCATCATAGATAGCCCCACAGGACTCAATAGACATAGTCTAGTTGACGCCTATACAGACTGCAAAGTTGATCAGCAAGTCCTCAGCCGCGGCGTTGAGGTGCGCCTTCCTAGTTGCGACTCCCTTGGCTGTGAAGACACCTTTCCCAGCATCTCCAACCTCGATCATGCTACCGCAACTCACAACAGCATCTGCCCATGCCGGGGCTCGTCAGCCAAAATCACCTCACTCCTTCGACGCCATTCTCATACCTTGCTTGTCGGATACATGACACCACCATGGAGCAACCGCACAGCCTGATCGGTCGATCCGTATGCATTGGTACCCATACAAAGTGCGCTTAAATGTACACACTGGATCATCGGGCGTAATCTGCTACGTCTGGATGCAATGCATGTAGCGCAGGGTCCGGCCAAGGTTCACTTACACAGAGATGCGGGTGATGCACCGTAGTTACGTCGGTGTATCCCGTCTAAATTTTACTCTTGGGCCGGAGAGCTTCCCGCATCGGTGAGCACTTGCATACATACACCCACAGTGCTGGCTCCATCGCTACGGGTATGCTCTTCGGCCTGATCGGTGAGTGGCTTTGCTTCAGTTCTCGTCACATGCGTCAGTGCCGTCCAGTCTTATCGGCCCACGCACTCAAGCTCAATCTTGGACGGAAAGCCGCATCTTCTGGGAACGCAGAGCCAGATCATGTACTCTCCGGCACTTCGAGAAATGGAATGCCACCAAGCCTCTCTTCGAATGCTCGACCTCGGAGTGAACAACACGTTGCTCACGGTCCGAAAGAGGCCGCCAGTCAATCAATTCGAACTGAACGGTCAGCTTCGAGCGGAACAAACAAATCATCTCCAAACACACAAACCGACGGGGCGATATACCCGCAAGTTGTGCAATGGTGTCCTTTCCACTACGTTTAGCATCCCGAGGGAAGGTTTGCATTCAGCTGTGCATACTTGCACAAGCCGAGTCGCTTCATCGCCACAACTGGCTGTTTATGCAGTTAACATAACTTTCCCTGAGCTACACGGTGGGGTTCAGGTGAAGCAATGGCTCCACTGCCGAGCCGTGCCCATTCCTCCGCGAATAACTCCCGCGACGGAAGAAGGCGCACTGTTCAAGATGCATGAAGCGAGCTAGCAGTCCAGGGAATCCTGTCTCCGCATTGCAGTCTAGAGCACCAGCCCGCATCTGAAAAGGTCCATGGCCACCAATAGACATGGCATGGGATCCACCAAATATCGATCACCTTACGGCTCAGGCCGTTTAGCCTCACGAATCACGGACCCAGGCATCTTTCGGACCGCGTGAGAGCCTTCTGCAGGTCGGCATGCCGAGGGCTGTCAGCAGCGCCGGAGTTCCTCCCTGAAACTCTTCAACTTTCAAGCGAACGTACATGGCACGCTCTGCAGAGATTGGGTCGGGATAGCTTGCGCCAAATGGATATGGTACTGTTGAGGCAACAAGGACTGCAGCCTGTTGCAGCCGTTCCCAAAAGACAATGCACGATTGGATCATCGTGACCGGCTCAGGATGTCCCGATGGGCGATGGTTGACGTCGAAGGTCTTCGGAGCAGTCAGCTTTACTCTCCGTTGGAAAGCGGCATCGACAACCCTGGGGTCATATTGCAGACTGGGAGCATGGTCAGACAAGATGCCCTTTCGCAATGCTGATGGTCCCGACCGAGAAGATTCTTGTGGGTAGCTTAAGGACCAATTCAAGCAACGGGCCGGATACTGCAAGTTTGAAGGCGGCGTGGGTTGACGAAAAATGCGGGCTCGTGCTGACTGCAGCGGCAAGAGAACGAGTGAGACAACAAGACTGTTTTGCGACATGCGTCCATGTCAAAGCAGCAAATGGAAACGGGGTCCTCGAGGCAAGACGCGACATGTTGGGTAGAGTCAGGATCCATTTTCTGACGGCACCTCATGTGGTGGGATGGAAAGGTGCGAACGGAAGTTCGTCAGTGCACAAGTCTTTGACGATTGTCTCGACTGGCACAGCCTCTACCCCGCCTGCTCCGGTTTTCTTACGCGTCTTTTCGAAACATAAAATGATATCGCGGGTTGCGCGCCTAAATGAAGAAATCGGAGAGGGGTTCACTAGGTGGACAGTCGACTCAGGTAAGGGCAGTGGGCCAACGGCCTGGTACCGATGCCTAGACAAATAGCGCACAATGTGGAACTGGTTCTCGATTCTGCAGCTGGTTACGTTCACAAATTTCTCCACTTATCGCAGGTGTTCCGATGCTCTTCCAGACAGCCTGCGCATAGCGTTGAAAAGGACAGCGATGCTCAGGACTCAGGAGTACCTGCCCTGGTCTTGGCCCTACGGTACCTACTGGTGGCGAACTCATTTCACGTTAGCGAGCGCTCGGATGGGGAAACATGGACAGAGCCGCCAGCTGCAGTGGACAGCCTCAGCAATGAACCTATGCGGCGATCCCTACGAGGCTGGCTCCACCGGCGCGGCTCTGGGACACGGTGGGTACTGCTGTGTCACTGGTCTTGTGTCCTGTTCCCTTCTACACCACAGGCGTGTCACAGCCGCACTGCAGAAGTCATTCTTTTCTCAGATTTTTCACTCACAAGACGTGCAGGTGCTCTGCATCAGCTGATGAGATCGACTCCTCTCGAGTTACCAGAGCTCAGCTTGCGATGGGATGGAGGCGATTCCCTGACGCCACGCAAACCGGTCGGCTGAGGACGCTTGCGGCGTCAGAAAAGGCTTCCCTTTCGAGCTCACCGCACAAGGATGTCCATTGGAACTCGGCCATCCTTGCCTCCTCAAGTGGGCGTCAATCGATGGCTGCTCGCAGCTACCCCTGTTCAAGCCGCATCCTGCGTGTTCCTCATGCGGGCAGCAATCGGGGAGGCGAGGCACGGTTTCCGCCATGTAGTCTCTGAATTGGTTTCACACGTGTGCATGGACAAGGTGGCCAGCCGGAACTGGACGCGCCCTTTGCCGTCGACGTGCTCACCAATCGGAAGCCCAGAATGGCTAGGCAGGTGAATGACCATTTCCTCGCTACCTCAGCCACCTAGCACTAGGAGCGCGCCATGCCTGTCGAGCGTACCTCGACCGTGAGAACGGGACCAGGGGGTCCTGTCTGAACTCAGTGAACTGTGGATCTTCCCCAATGCACAATTTCTCGACCGTGCGCGCGTCCGACGCCTCCCATGGTTTACACGCGACTCTCGCGGTGGGCTAGGAAAATATGCCTCCTCTAGGCCGTCACCAGGTCCGTATGGCCTTTCGGAACCACGCCAAGAGCTCAGTTGCCTGGGGCGGCTGCACTATACCATCTCCACTTGCTGGTGGGGAAACTGGGTTCGATTTCTGCATTTCAATGTTGTTCATATGTTTGGCTGGGCCCACTGCGCCCCTGTCCACTGTCATCGTGGCCTTGGATGTCACAGTGGTGCAGCACGTCGTACAGACATAACAGCATCTAGTGCCATTTACTCCTGCACCATAAAGCCACAGCCCAGTCCCCACCCGCCTTCCGGTCACTCGTTCCTGAACTATCTGCCTTCCCTGGTCCTAGCTTCTTCATAGCCTCTTTCTTGCGTGGTTCCCCGGTCCATACCTTCTCCCACGTTTGACCTGAGGACGCATATCATGACGAAACCACAAGAATCTATACCGCCGGTGCGTGTCTCCCGAGTTTCTCTCAGTGTTGCGTTGTACTGACTTCATGCACAGGCAGCAGATATTCTTGGGGTGAGATCCCTCTCAATCTACGACGAGCGCGTTGACACTGACAACCTTTTCTGTGATTCTAGACCATCGGAACAGGTTGGCGATTCTCCTCGGAACACGATTAAATGTAGGCTAATGTTCCGAAGTGTAAGCCAACATCGACGATACCTGCAAAACTCTGACACTGACAACTCTTTGTCTGTTCCAGTTGCTGGTGTGTTCAAGTAAGTGTCAAACCTCAGATCACGACAAACGTTCAAGGCTAACTCATTATAGATACTTCCGCAGTAAGCTTACACGCCGAGTGCCTGAACCAAGGCTCACAGACCGCAGAATATGGCACAACTGGCGCCGGAAGAACACCGACGGACTACCTAGCACTATGTTGATGCTGTGGGCTTCATGTACGTCATGATACCATATAATCTTGCAACAACGAGTTGACCATATTAGGCGCTGTACCGTTTGGAGTCTATGCCATAGTCCAGGCAAGTCTGTCCACACTCCACATTATAGTGTGTGCTGACCGAGCTAGAAATTCAGCCTGGCCCTACAACTGCAACCGCACTGTTTCGGCAGTCTCACCCTCATTGCATGGGGCCAAACTCTCTACTACGGCAAGTGAGTAGCCTCACTCACGTGGCGGGTTCGAAATTCTCTGACAGGACACAGGAAATGGAGAGCATGGACTGCAACGGCAGCTACTGTGGGAATGATGGTTGCTTTCGCTGCATCGGAAGCAATTCTTATCCTCACGCTCCGCGTACGTTCCGATTCTCCGAATCATCTCATCCAGTGGTATCTAGACTGACGACTGAAGATACCGTACTACAAAGGGGTTGAATGGCCTATGATGATGATGGCCATCCTGGCTTCGGTCATGCAGTGCCTGGGTCTAGTCATGCCGTACTTTGAGCTGGCTAAAAGACAAGGTCGCGTCATTGGCATTGGTATGATATTTGCATCTGCCACTTGCAAGTTTGCTCACCAATGTAGACTTCTGGTTCCTTCTCATTGATTATACGGGCGCCTTCTTCTCCCTAATGGCACTGGTAGCACAGCATACCTTCGATGCGCTCGGTGGATCCATGTATATAGTTGCGTGAGTGGCTTCTCAGCATCTTCAAAGGACATACTAACAGTCGCAGCATGACGCTGGAAACCGGAATCGTTGTGTCCCAAGCTATATGGCTTTGGCGCGTACGACACATTCGGCACGAAGCAAATAAGCTGGGCATGACATACGACGAATACGTTGATGCGAATCCGTCGAAGAAGCTGTCTCGGAAAGCATCCCTGGAAACAGTTGCCGACGTGGAGGCAGCTCACCCCGAGGGACTAGCCGTCCCGGAGAAGTGCCTTTCTAGAACACAAGAGAACGTCCCCACCGAGGAGCCCACGAATACGAAAACCAAGAATGCTCAATTGCATGAAAAGACCCTGGAAGCACCCGAAAAGTGTTCCCCGCGAGCAGATGACAGAATTTGCTGACGTTCCGGTGAATGAATGCGCTCCATCGTGCTTGCTTCTGCATCTGCATCTGCATCTGGCTCCGGCTCCGGCTCCGGCTGCGGCTGCAGTATGCAGACTCTCACGGCATGCCGAGTCGATTTGAACCAGCCGTGCTGACACCGATCGGCCGCATACTACACTTAAGCCATTCTGCAAGCCATTTTTTCTTCGGCCGCCAACGGAGGCGCACCTCGCTCTCGTTTTTATGTTAACAGAAAGTACCAAAGTACCAAGCGTTTTCCTCACTATGTTGTATCAACAGATATGTTTACTTTCCAAGCACTCCTCTTTCCAAAAGCGACGAAAATTCAACTATACTACCATTTTGCGATACGGTCCATTGGACGGCAATCTCATTCCCTTATCTTTTAGGATTGTGGCGCTGGATGGGATTTCACATGGGCCTTTAGGCACATTGGTGACATTGCGCTACGAACAAGGTGCTTGATTGGACATACGGGTATTCTGGGGCTGTTGTTGGTTTCAAGGCGATGGCTGTGGGGGTTGGCATCTAGATGGGCTACCTATTGGGCTTTGCTACCGGAAACGGGTGGCCTTTTATTCTGTCCTGTCGTATAAGTACCGTGGGTGCTCTAGCGCATCCCATTCTGCAATGTCCATTTGCCGTTTCAGAGTCTCGGGTGTCCGTGATGAATGCAGGTCAGCGTTGTTCTCGCAATGCTATTTATCAATGGGGAGGAGCGTAGAAGATTCGCAGCGGGGCACACGGCAAGCGTGGAAGCAAGTCTACCTCGTCCGGAAGCGCGGATGCACAAGACCAGACCATTCTCAAAAGCTCATACCCATCTATCTACCGCGGCCTCTCGCATCGCCCGATGGTGTGCCTGACGCTTGCGCACCCTGCAGCCGTTCCTGGCGTGACTTGGTTCCTTGTTGTTTTGACCTCGGACCCCACCACCCATGACTAGGTACCTAGATAGATACCTACTGACCGCAGCACTGAACTACACTGCACTGCCCAGCACACGTCGCTCGCTCACTCAGTCTCATCGCGTCGTAGCCTCCAGAGGAACTGCTTCCCTCGTCTCTCCTCTCTCCTCCGACCCGGACGTCCCCTACCTACCTACGATAGCGCCTTCGTGCAGTATCTACGGCACCCATCTGAGGGGTAGATAGGTAGAGATGGCCTTTGCATTTGCCTCTGTAAAGATTCGAAGCGGGCCGCCAGAAATGGAAACAGGACTCCCATCCCCGCCCTTCTACCATGTCCCGAATCTGAACAATCTACGGGACGCGGCGCTCGCGTGTGGCGGGCTGAAGACGCTGGATGGGGAGAGAGTTCGGCCCGGCGTGCTGTTTCGGAGTGCCGAGGTTAGCAAGGTGGATGGGGAGGGGTGGTCGAGGATTGTTGAGCTTGGTGTGAGTTTGGCTTGGCTTGGCTTGTCTTGCCGTCGTCGTCTTTTTTTTTGGGAGTGGAGGAGACTGTGTACTTACCTAGTAGCGCCGCTTTTCATTGTGTCGGTGCACTGACATCCCTCAGGTTGTCCATGTTTTCGACCTCCGCAGCAAGCAGGAGGTGGACCGGGGCTTGGCCGGCATCACCAACGAGGAAGGCAAGGACGCAGAAGATGTGGTGCAGGGCTGGGAGGCCACGCTGAAGAGCGCGGGCGTGGTGAGGTCGTGGGTGCCCGTGTTCAGGGAGGCGGATTACAGCCCCGAGAAGCTGGCGGAACGGTATATGGTATATCTTACCCACCTACCACTCCCTCCACGCTCGTCTGGTGTTGACGCGGTGAAAACAGAAATACCTCGGCAAATCCACCGAAGGCTTCGTCTCCGCCTACCACGACATCCTCTCAGACGGTGGGCCCGCCTTCCGCACCATCCTGCTGTATCTTGCCAATCTGCCCCCGCCCGATGCAGAGCCCCAGGAAAAGTGTCTAGGCGCCCTCATCCATTGCACCGCCGGCAAAGACCGTACGGGCATCTTCTTCGGCCTGCTCTTCAGCTTCCTCGGCGTCCCCGACGCCCAGATCGCCGACGAGTACCAACTCACGGAGCCAGGGCTGTCGCACATCTATGACGCGGTTTTGCCGCGGTTGGTGGCGAGTCCGGCGTTTGTGCGGTATCAGCGGGAGAAGCTGCAAGGAGGAAGCGAGGAGGAGGGGAGGAAGGCGGCGCTGAGGATGTTGGGGGCGAAGAGGGAGAGCATGCTGGGTGCTTTGGAGATGTTGCGGGGGCAGTGGGGGAGCAGTGAGAAGTACATGAGGGAGGTGTGTGGGCTAGGTGACGGGGAGGTGGAGGCGCTGAGGAGGAATCTACTTGTACATGGATAGACGAGCTTGCATACACTGGCAGGTGAGTAGACGCGGCCTTGTTTTTTAGAGAAATAGTGTGTTCTTGCTGAGTTTTAACTTCAGATGTCAGTACTAGTCTGAGGACTGCTAGCCTGCTTATTGCCTACCCCACCCTGAGGTGATACACTGTGCTTGAATTTGTCCCGGTGATCGAGTTAGGAATATGATGGGTGAGTTACGATTCTGCTTCAACAACGATATGTTCCTGCACTGCACTATTGGAGTAGGGAGGCGCGCTCGCGAAGAAGAAGAAAGCGTGAGACGTAGGCGATCACCCAGTCCTGTTGCAAAACCAAACTAAGTGTCAATGATTAGGAGCCGGTCGTTTCTGCTTCGACCAGCGAGGTGATTGTTGATCCTGCGTAGAGAGTCGCATTCCACACATGCCCTCCCCAACATCGGATACTTTGCCTTCTAACTGCCATATCGCTGGTCTGCCCTGCGTCTGGCGGTTGAGCCAAACGTGTATCTGTAGCCATATTCTTGGCCTTCAGCTTTGGAGATTCGTTCTTTAATCTGTGAGAAGGTGGGTGTTATAGACACCAGCGATTTGAAATTCTTTAGTTTCAGCTTCTTGAGTGGTGGCAGCGAGACCATCAGCGGAATGATCATTTCGAACTTTTGCCGGCTCGTCGTTGTAGCCAGTTGGCCCACGCAAAGCCCGCTTTTTCACAGTCGCAAGACATCGTGCCACCTAGGGACCCAATCCTAGGCTCGTCGTCTTTACCTCGTAAGTAGGTACCTCCCGATTTTCAACCGCAGCACTTCCAGCTACGAGAGAATGGATAAGATCGCTTCGACATGCGGAAATGCCTGTATCGTCCTAATCTCCTCCCACATATCGCGTATGCCAGGCTGAATGAGAGCCTCCGCTTCAAAGAAGCCTCACAATCGCATGAGGCTGATGACCGTGAATGTTGAGAGAGCACAAGGTTCCACACAAACATGATCGTAACAAGGACTCCGAGTCCATTGAAATGCCATGTAAGGAATTTCATGATGACGGAGAGAATACCTGTGCCCATGAAGACATCACTCCTGAAGCATTATTATCAGGCGTATTTCACGATTCAAGACGGAAAAATACCATGCAGGCGAGAAGTTCTTCATGGCGGTCGAGACTGTGTATGACCGAGTATGGCCTGGACTGTGTTTACGCCCGTTCGAAGTCATGCCGAGGGTCTGACGCGCTTATGCTATATTATCGCGATATGCTTCAACGACGGAAGAATAGACATCTTTGACACATTTATCATCCACAAGTCTGCAATTTCCTTCATGATGTCGTGAGGGTCCGCGAACACTCGGCGCCATCGGTGATGATGATGCGCATGCACTGCGCTATTAGGTACGAGAAACGCAGTGTTTCGACCGCAGAAAGAGGGTTGGAGGCCGACGGAGCCATGAAGATGGCGAAGAAGAAACATTGCTAGAATTAGAACTCGCTGGTACGAAGGATGGTCCCGGTGCCGAGAGACGCGTCTGTGATGATCGTTGCGAGCCAGTGGTTACCCGTAATACGAAGTGCTAAATTACCTAGGTAGCGTGTACATAATTGTGCTATTGACAGCCGAGATTCATTTTATTGATTTCAATAACTTCAATTGCCTTGGTCCTTCTGCGTATCATCTGCATGAATGCTGGATGCCCTTCCGCAACTCTTCTTGTGTTCGTTTCAGGAAACCTGAATGGAACCTTATAACGTATAAAATGCTCTATATTTCCTCTATAGCTCCTCGAAAAGCATACTTGGTTTATATTACGTGAGACTGCGTTTCTATGAAAGCGCAACAATGGCTCCAATTTTTGAAACTGCTTACGCAAATATGTGAAGTGGGTGATTGGGAAGATAGTGACCCGGATCGTTGAAACGGAGGCCCTTGTCGAGTGCTGAGATGGACTCCAGCTCGGCTTGCGAAAGGTCGAAGCTGGTAACATCGAGGTTCTGGGCGAGGCGGCTCTGGTTGTTTGACTTGGGTATGACGGCGATATTCCTATACACAGTCAATTACTGCCGCACGAAGAAGATGATAAAACTCATACCTCTGTGTTGACCATCGAAGGAGCACTTGTGCTGGAGTCTTGTTATGTTTACTCGCAATGCTCTGTACAGACTCCGCATCAAACAGCAGACCAACATCGTTTGTCCTCTGCCTAAAAGCCGGCGGCAGCTCGAGGAAGCTTTGGGGGCCAAACGAAGAGTATGCAGTGATAGCGATGTTGTGTGTCTGAGCCATGCGAACAAGTTCCTCCTGAACAAGATATGGGTGATGCTCGATCTGGAGCGAAGAAATGGGGTGCTTTGCGTAGGTCTGGATGTCGTAAAGAAGCTGAGCCTGGAAATTGGACACACCAATGGACTTGGCAATGCCCTGGTCCACAGCTGCTTCGAGTTGCTCCCATGTTTCGCGGATGGAAATCTTAGCAGGCTTGACTGTCTTTCCATCCTCCATCCACCAGGCCTTTGGTTCACAATCAGTTGTGGCTGGCATGCCAAAGGCCGATATCACTCACAGGGTATCGCTTCACCTCTGGGTCAACGTACGCAAGTGCGACCGGGAAGTGTATAAGGAAAAGATCAATGTATCCCAAGCCCCATGCCTCATTCTGCTTCTTAATCATTGCGAGCGCATGCTCCTTGCTGTGGTAGTTACTGGGGGAACCGTTAGCGTAAAGATCACTAGCACATGTTCTGGGTAGAAGCAATGGTATTACGTACTTCCATAGCTTCGTGGTGATGAAGATATCTTCGCGCTTGACGAGATCTTCCTTGATCGCACGCTGTATACCCTCGCCTGCCTCTTTCTCGTTCTGGTAGTCATATGCGCCATCAAAGAGCCTGTACCCGACTTTTATGGCCTGACGTGTGTTAGAGTGACAATGGAGATGGTAAAAACTTCGTACATTGTAGACAGTGTCGGCAGCAGTCTCTTTGGGCACTTTCCAGAGGCCAAATCCCACGAGGGGCATGTCATAGCCAGAAGCAAGCTTGACTGTGGACATATTTGAAGAAGTGGTAGGTGGGAAGATTGGACGAACGTGGGCTCTTAAGTTCGAAAATGTAATAGAAGAAAAAATTTCGATTCGGAGGAAAAGTAAAGAGGGTTCTCATAGCTTTTGACTTGCCCACCAACTCAAATGGAACGTAATGAGGGTCCGTACCGTAGGCTGTCGAGAGTGGAGACCTGAACAGCATTGCTAGCTTCTCATTGGTGGACTCCTAACATTGCCCGATTAGGTCACGCTTGGGGATGAAAGTCGATACGACCAATCCGAACACCAAACCCTGTGCAGATATTTGGAACAGGTTTGAATTCTTACTCACAACATACGTGGATACCTCCACGCAATCTGGTGCAGAAGTTGAGGGCCCACCAGTAACCCCGCATTATGTGGCGGTTCCTCTTCTTTGAAGTTCCGAAGTCATGCCGGTGGCGGCTATGATTTCCCCAGATGGAAAAGTCGGCACTCATCCATACACATCCTCGAAACGACGACGATAACCACCAGGTTGTCGGCCCATAGCCACATGGATGCCGCGGGACAGATGGAGAAGCCTACGGACGCTTCGGTGAAGTCCCACCAGAAGAGATCTCGCACGGGCTGCTTGACCTGCCGTACCCGACGGCGCAAATGTGAGTACTGCGAGAGAGATCAAGTTCTGTCTGGCTGATGTGCAAGAAGGCGACGAGGGCAAGCCAATATGTCAGAATTGCATATCGAAGGGATTCGAGTGTAGATACGCAGCTGCCTTCCAGATCTTAGGAAAGCACAACTTTACCCCAGAAGTGCCCACTAAAGCAGGCTATAAGGAAGTTCAAGTCAGTCAACCGCGATTCTGCACAACGCTTGCGGCATCCATGCGTTGGTGACCTGTAACTTAAGCTGATCATCGGAAGTTCGTCTCTGAACACGACGATAATACTGGTCAGAAGGAAACCGAGAAACCCGGGAAAGAAACGAATTCCAAAGACACTGCAAACGCTTTTGCAAAGAGTACGGGACCACAAAAATCGACACCGCCGCATAATGATCGTAGCACGAATCTTCCGCAAAACATTCGAACCCAAAGCCCATCCGCGGAACGTGACGAGCTCGCCCTGCATGGCCTACTAGCACTCGGAAGCGGAAATAGCGGAGGTGACGCTCACGGGGTACCTGAAGTCAACTCTACAAGCATGCACTTTGCCGAGCGAGATCACGCAGCACTGTCCAATCGGAGTAGCATAGCCATGGATCAATTCCATCCCGAGGCAAACTCAATTGTTGTTGGAGATTTACAAGAGAGCCCGAACTGGGCTTCTATGAGCGCAACACCTTCCGTTGAAATTCCACAGATGACAGACGAGCGTATCCTGGAATATCTCACGCACTATCGATACAAGATTGCGCCCTGGGTAAGCCTAAAATCCTATCAAGATTGTGTGCACATTCGATCTGCATTTTGCCTACATTTGGGCAATGCTGAGTACCTAGAGTTTTGTGTTGCGACAAGACCATCCGTAGAATCAGCTGACCGAGCCCCTTCTAGATGGACATCTGCGATATGAAGCAATGTTTCGGCTGCGAGCTGCTCCAGTTGTCCCAAACATCATCGGCTCTTCAACTCGGAGTATTGGCACTTGCAGAAGCTTCTATTGGCACTCGTCAACAGTTCCAGGGTCTTTCAGGAAACATGCTTACGCGCATGCAACAACTAGAAGATCCTCCTGGAGACCAAGTCCATGCGGCCCTATTGGAGGTCTTTGGAAGGGTGAAGGCCGTTGTTACGAACCTGTCAGGATTCTGGAATGATCAGAACAACGTTCGGGCTACACAGCACGTGCTCGAATCGCTGCTCTTGAAGATCAACCAAGACCCAAGCGGGAAGAATGGGCCTTTGGCACCTGCAACATTTTGGTTGATTGCAAAACTTCGTAAGTATTACACCAGCATAAAAATATTTGGGCGGAACTTCTGTGTCAAATCTTGATTGATATACGCTGCGTTTTCACCCCCACATTTACCATAGGGAAGTTGGCACAGTGCCTCTCTTGTTTGGCAAGGTTGACCGCTATGAATATTTTGCGTACTAGACTGACTGTAATATGCAGAACTAAGTGTAGCACTGATGGGCCACGGTATAGTGAGGATACCTTTGCCAACCGCATCCATCTCTGCCTCGGAGTATATTTCTGCCGGAGATGCGGAACGCGTTGCCCGATATGCCCACGACGCTGTAGCCTTGTGCATCGATGCAACGGTTTTCAGTCGTGGGGATGAAGATCAATGGCTGCAGCAGCAGTATGGGTTGAATCGTGTTGAACTGTGGAAAACTTTGGTCGCTGGTTTCGAACGTTGGTACAAACACAGACCCCTCGATTTTCAGCCGATCATCGAACTGTACCCGAGGGACGCTCCCACTTCCGAAGATGGATTTCCCACGCTCGTGTTCTCCAGTGGAGCAACTGTATTGGCTAATCAGCTCTACCACACTGGAATGTTGCTTCTCCTACAGAACAAGCCACGTTTCATGGATCGTCCGCACTCTCAATCTCAATCCATGTCTGCTCTTTGGCACACTCATCGAGTTTGCGGGATCGCTCTCAGTAACGATCGATGGGATTGTTGGGAACCAAGTCTCATAGCCTCATTTCTTGTAGCTGCGAAGACCGTCACTCATCAGAGCCAACACAAGACAATCTTAAGCACGTTAGAAAACGTCCAGCAACTTACAGGCTGGAACATCTCGCAACATGTGGAGCAACTTGCAGTCGAATGGCAGCAAGCAAATGGCTGGTGAGCAGCGGATGCAAACCGTCATGGCTACAGTACTTAGAACAAAAGTCTGAGTACAATCGGCCTGTGTATAAGCCAACCTGTGGTACCACAATATACTCAGACATCTGTACAACTGCTGCATCATCGACCGAAAGACCATGATCAAACAATGCCTCGGGTCCTGTGGCCATAGAATTGCTCAAGATCTCGAGCACGCCAGCAAGCTGTCCACCCTGTCAAGGCTTCAATGTGGCGAATGGTTCTGACGACTAGTGTCTGTTCAGAGCTATGACTTAGAAGGCGACCCGCGATCCAGAGTGGCTGAATGGCGTTGTTGAGGCATCCTTCGTGAGGATTTGCCAGAGAAATGCCGCAGATCCGTTTGGCGTGCCAGAGAATGGAAGTGGTGGGCGAGGGTACCAACATTGCTTTGTGCTTCGGGCTTGCAGACAACAGGAGCACGCATGCAGTGTGGTAAAGCTGGTTTGAAGATATAGCTGCCCAATGTGCGAATAGCTCTTTCGGAAATGGGAGGGAGGCCCTAGTGAAAACCGGCGAGATCTCTCTTGGTCGATTGGTGTTCCAACGGCTGAGCTGATCCCATAGTTTAAACCATCTATCAAAAAAACTTTGTGCGTTGCAGCCGTTGTCTTCGCCGAGTTCAACGAATCTGTTCCGCTCAGAGATGAGTTCACATGCCTTTGCGCACAAGTACACTGCGTAGTTCGCGTACATGTCTGCGGAAGATGCGTTGCAAAACATTGACTCGGCGAGTTCTTCCGAGGTGTTCGGAGGCAGCCATTTTTCGGGTTTGAGCAAGGTACTTTCGGCGCCATCGGAGATGAGGGCACCGCACACGTCCATTCTTGCGTAGCACCAGAACACAGCTTGGAGAACATCTCCGCTGAACCCATTGACGCCGAATGCGTCGAACACGGCCGCACATCCTTCTAGATGGCTTCGCCAATCTTGAGCGCTTGCCGAGAACATCTCTAGACAGCATAGGACGACACATGCTGCAATGACGTGAGTGTCTCGGGCCTGGAGCAAGGGGGTAAGAAGCCGAATCGCCTCCTGGTACAACTCGAGGCTTTCGAACGACGACTGTGTTTTTTCTTTCCGTTCCAGTTGGCGAGCTCCAATAGCTAGTATAGCGAATAGGAGTGGACGTGATTCTTTTGCCAACGCAGGCAGTTGGATGGCAAAAGCACGGTTGCTGTCAAACATATCTAGCCATGCTAGTGGTGCAGACGCAGTCAGTATGACGAATTGAATTTCAATTCGGGAGATACGTACGGGCTACTGCAGAGATGTAATTTTTCAAATACTGGACCCGTCTACCTTTGCCCAGAATTTGCTTGACGCTGAAGTTGAATGATGGTTCGCCACTGGTATCGTCATCCTCGACAGGAGTACCCGCACGCGTAGGTGCTGCAGAGCGGGCGGTGGTGAATAACAATTCACGTAGTTCCTCTTGTGATGCTAAATAATTGGGATCGTGCGCGAACTCATCGATTCCCCAGCTTGTTGCAGGCGACAGAAATGGGTCCATGTTCTCCAGCCCATGGAATGGACTTTCCGTATTTGGAGTGGGCAAGAAGGTGGCCATAAGTCCATCCGGCGCAGACTCATCGGCGGTCCGTCTTCGCTTTTGTGGATGCTCCTCTGCCATGCTGTTCGGATGCAATAGGCATGTTGCGAAAACAGAAATGCTAGGGACGATGCGAGATGCAGGGGATCTGAAGGGTGGGGAAATGCACTTGCATAATTTAGCGAGCCATGTGATTCAACATCTGATGCCTTAGGTAGGTAAGGCCCAGGCCGAGGCCGCACCAGCCCTCGTCTTTTCGCGTCGCCATCACTTCGCCATTCCATCTCAACAACCATCAGCAACGACAAGAGTCCTGATTACTTTAACGATACAATTCGTCAATGTTCATTAACATGTGTTCTAATTATATGCACGACCCAGAAAACCGAACGCCCAGAAATGCCACAATGCTCTACTCTTGACAAGTCGCTTTATAGCTCAACAAACTCCTGACGAAGGATCTCATCAGCCTTGATGTTGTCGAGATATTCACTGACCTTGGCTGTCATAGTGCCAACCTCAAAACCAAAGAACTTATAGGCTGCCTTGCCCGGCAGGCTGTGGCCAAAACGTTTCACAGAGATCGCAGCATTGGCATATCGCTCCCATCCGTTAGGCGCATACGGCTCGATAACAACAGCAGGAACACGATGCTTCCTCAACGTATCCCGCTTGTACTCGAGCAACTGAGATTCAAACAGTCTCCAGCAGGGGAAGCTGATCAGGCGCGTCTTGATTCCTTTGCTTCTGAGCTCTTTTGCCACGTCAACGGCAAGACAAAGCTCCGCACCGACACCAATGAGTGTGACATCCGCGTCTTCAGCCTCTTCCAGAACGTATGCACCCTTCGCTACACCGTCCCGTCTTGTCTGAGGCAGTTGTGGCAATGTGTGGCGGGAAGTAGAAATGATGGTCGGTGTTTGCTTCGCCTCGATGGCCGTTATCCACGCACCAGCTGTCTCCTCACTGTCACCTGGTCGAATGTAGAGGAGGTTCGGCATGGCTCTGTAAAGGTTGGCCAGCTCAATCGGCTGATGAGTTGGGCCGTCTTCACCCATTCCGATGGAATCGTGCGTTGCTGCGTGGATGACCTGCAAGTGCTGCAGCGCTCCCATGCGGACTGCCGGGGCAGCATACAGGTAAAACATGAAGAATGAGGAGGTAATCGGAACAAATGTGTTGGGGGCGAATGCAGCTAATCCATTGCTCACAGCGGCCATGGCATGTTCACGTACACCATAGTGGATGTATCGCCCACCATAGTTGCCCGTTATGCCGCACGTCGTTTTCAAGTCGGGCTGCATCTTGTCAGTCTCCGCAACACGCGTAAGCAATTCTCAGCTCCACTTACGTGTTGAAAATCAACTTTGCCCTTCCAAGTCATGTTGACCGAGGGCGAAAGATCAGCTGTGCCAACCATGAAGTTGTTGCATGCCTGTGCGATGGGATTAAAGACGAGTCCTGAGGATGCTCGGGTAGCAGTGGCCTTATCAGGGAAATCATCCTTTGTCGGTATCAATTCCTTCCAGTTGTCTGGCAAGCGACCCTCGACACGCCTGCGGAAGTCTGTACCGAGCTCGGGGTATTTGTGTTCGTACGCTTGCACCTTCTCGTCCCAAGATCGCACAAACTCTTCTCCTCGGGCCGGAAGATCTTCGAAGAATTTGCGCACTTCCTCGCCGACAACGAAAGAACTTTGAGGATCAAAGCCGTACATTTTCTTCATGTTTGCAACATCGTCGTCACCGAAGGCGGCACCGTGGGCTACCGCGTTACCGGCAACAGCACTGCCTAGGCCGATCACAGTACGGACGTTGATGAACGTCGGCTTGTTGGTCGCTGCTCGTGCCTTGTTCAGTGCTTCTACCAAGCCCTCGATGTCGAAGCAGCCGTCCTCAACGTCAATAACATCCCAGCCGCAGGCCCTCATCTTGGCGTTGACGTCTTCTGTGTTCGTCAAATCAACACTGCCATCGCAGGTGATCTGGTTGTTATCGTAGATGATAGTCAGATTGTTCAGCTTGAGGTGACCTGCGAAAGAGATCGCTTCGAGCGCAACTCCCTCTTGCAAGCAAGCGTCGCCAATCATGCACCAGGTGTGATTTGATACAACATCGAATCCAGGCCTGTTGTAGGCGGCTTGGAGGTTCTTTGTTGCCATCGCGAGACCAACAGCGTTGGCAACACCTTGACCAAGGGGTCCGGTTGTGACTTCGATACCTTCGTTTTCGATCTCTGGGTGTCCCGGGCATAGGGCATCGACGCGATCCGAGTGGTAGGACTTCAGCTGCTCGAACGTCATGGCTTTGTAGCCCGTGAGGTGCAAAAACGTGTATTGGAACAAGCATGTGTGACCTTTCTGTCGTCAGCACTTTCAGCTCTACATTACTTAGGAAGAAGGTTTACCGTTGGACAGCACAAATCGATCACGATTGAAATACGTTGGAGTGTGAGGTGCGTAGCGCATGACATACTTCCACAGCGCAACACCAATCGCTGCCATACCGATCGCACCGCTGGTGAGAGTCAGTGTCGTTCTTTCTCTGTCCACACCTGGTACAAGATAGCTTCGAGCTCTTCAAAACGGAACATGAATTATGCCTGCGCCTGATGCGTCTCAATTTCTCGTCAATGTACATACCCAGGGTGCCCTCCTTTGAACTGCTGGCATAGATCGGCGATTAACAGGCGGAAGGTCTTCAATACGATATCCTGTTCACTGGACAACTTTTGGGCGGAAACCTTCTCAAGCTGCTCTTCCTTTTTCAATCCTTCGATCACATTCTGGCCATACTCTGTCTGGCCATTGCCATTGACCTGTGGGGCAAGATGCATTATTCGGTCTTCAATGAGGTGGATGTCCAGAGCGAGCGAAACTGACAAGAGGACTGCAAAGAAACAAACGTCTGGAGATGTTTCAGCGGATCTTTACAAGACTTGAATGCCTGTTAGACCCCTCTGCAATGGAATAACCTCTTCAGGAAATTCCGAGTTGCGGCTAGGTGGGCTGTGCCGAAAGCGGCAGTCTTAGCCGCCGGTTCTTGAAATGGTATCCGTAGCCACCATATCCACCAATCATACGGCTCAGGTTTCTCTTCCGATACCGTCTATGCATCGGGGTGGGGATCGTCTCCATACCCCGCGGTCCGCCCTCGTCCTGTCGCGGTCCGTCCGTTGAGAGCTGCAAGAGCGTGACCTGGCAAACTTTCCGCGCGCGTTGACGAAATCTTCTTCCAAACACGTATACGCATAATACGTGTTATTTTCCTAGTTGATCGCTGTTTGCGATCTTCCTTAATCCTAGATTTTTGTTCACTCCACAAGCTTGTACGCAGATATACCAGTAATCGGCTGTCATGTCTCCTGCCGTTGTAAGCGTTATAGCAATTAAAACATTCTCTGAGACTGATAAGGTACGACAGACGACAACGAACGGCGTCAACGCGAACGGCGTCGTGATATCTACAAAATCTACGATCTCGACGCCTTTACCGAATCCTTCGTTACAAGTAACAGCCGATCACAACTTGAAGCAGGTGGAAGCGCCCGTGTATGCTCCAGGTATCGGAGAGGTCCTCTTACACATCAAGGCTACCGGTGTCTGCGGGTATGTCAATATATCTTGAATTGGTCATGGCGGTCCGGAAACATCGATTGATACTGCTCTAGATCGGATATTCATTTCTGGAGACATGGCAGGATAGGATCTTTGGTCGTCGAGGGCGATTGCATATTAGGACACGAGGCTGCAGGAATCGTCCTACAGTGTGGAGAGGGTGCCACCAACCTAAAACCAGGTGATAATGCTCTCTCATCGACTGCGAGGCCTGATTTTTTAACTATGATCCAGGTGATCGCGTAGCCGTCGAGCCCGGCGTTCCCTGTGGCGTATGCTTTCTCTGCACGGATGGTCGGTACAATCTTTGCGAAGATGTTCAATTCGCCGGTGTATACCCCTACGACGGAACCATCCAGCGGTACAAATGCCACCCCGCGAGATGGTGTCACAAGATTCCCGACCACATTTCCTTTTCGGAGGGCGCGCTGCTCGAACCTCTTTCCGTTGTCATGCACGGAATCAACATTGCGGGACTGTCTCTGGGTCGCGGGGCTGTTGTGTGTGGCGCAGGCCCAATTGGACTCATCGCCTTGGCCGCCGCAAGAGCGAGCGGTGCGCATCCGATCGTCATCACAGACCTGGAGCCCAAGCGACTAGAGTTTGCGAAGAAGTTCGTGCCCTCAGCCGTCACTTACCAGGTCCAAAAGAATTTGAGTGCCGAGGAAAACTCGAAGGAGATCAGAAGGCTATTCAACTTGGAGCACGTCGGCGAGTACGGCGCGCCAGAAGTGGTCTTGGAATGCACGGGTGTGGAGAGTAGCGTCATTACAGCATGCTACACAGCAAGGAGAGGTGGTACTGTTATGGTCATTGGCGTAGGTCGCGAGATCATGAACAATCTTCCGTTCATGCATCTGTCGCTCGCCGAGGTATGTTGACTCTACTCACAACATTGCATCCACTGGGATTGGCACTGAAACAGCACAGATCCATCTCAAGTTCATCAACCGCTACCGCGATACCTGGCCAGCGGGCCTGCAGTGCCTCGGTGGCGGTGTCCTAGACCTCAAGCCCCTCGTCTCGCACACATACCCCTTGGAGAAGGCGCTGGATGCACTGCACACATGCGCAGACTTAAGCAATGGCAGCATCAAAGTGCAAATTCTTGATGAAAAAGAGAACGTGTTTTGAATTTGAATTCTTCTTTGGAAGCACTTATAGCATTACTGCAAGCGGCATTGATTTGATAAACCAAGACCTTGTATCGGAACTTGCGGAAGTAACAATATCACAATCGAATCTTGCCAGCTTAACCAGAACAATTCCCAGCAAGCGCAACGACTTCGTTGTCAGCGCTTGTCGTTGAAAACTTGAAGGACCAGCACGCAGAGGCTGCAGTTCCCCTGTCTCACTCACACATCGTCTTTCCGTCTCGGCCGAACCAGACTCGTCGCGCCGAGAACTCCAACTCCAACTCCAACACCTCCGTTAGCACATTTGAGAACACGTTCTATGATTGCAAGGCGCTGTTCGAGACCAACTTGGTCCACATGCTCTCCACACTCGATAAGCATAGCATGCACTTTATGCCACGCGTAGGCAAAACCTCGATGCCGCACGATCCGTGCCAGCGCTTCTGAGACCCGAATTGAGAGTCCTGCACGGATCGCATGTGAATGAAACGGCAAAACATCGGCAATGTCGTCTTCGCCGCAACGAACCGGCTTCGCATTGGGGGTCACCAAGTCGGCGCCGCCGCTCAATCGGTCTAGCCCCTGTCAAGGCCGACGCCGTCTCAAACTCGTCGCCAACACAGACCTCGTCGCACCGCCAGCTCTGGGGAAAATCTCGCCAGCGCGCAAACATTCCTGGTCTGTCCTGGAGGCTGGGGCGGACCATGTGCCCGGCGCATGACATGATGCATCATCTCCATGCGGAGGCCCGCATCTCTTCTCCAGATACTTAAAGGACCAAGCATCTCCACGTTTTGGTGACCCACAGCGCTGGAACTCGGAACCGCATTTCTGGGTAGAGGTCTGCGTCTGATACACCGCCTTCTTTGTCTTCGTTCAACCGCCGAGACTTCGCACTTCCGAGTCTGTTCGCGCTCCGTCATCATGGCAGACAAACCCTCCAGCGTCGAGGTGAACGAGAATTTCGTGGAGAAGCTTGCGCCCACTGCAACGGATACTGCACAGCTGGGGCACCTTGCCAACCAGGAAGATCACGAAGTTGGCAAACTTGCCTCGTTCCGCAAATACCCCTGGGCGTGCCTTTGGTGCTTCTACGCGGTCTGGTGTGGTGAGTGATATCAACATGCAAAGTTCCCCTTTCTTGACGAGTATGCTGACTTTGTGCTCTCTGTTTAGTCTTGCTGGTCAGCTTCGAGAACCAAGCTTCAGGCAACGTGATCAGTATTCCAGAGTTCAGGAAGGATTTTGGCAGTTCATACATCGATGCAGATGGAAACACTGCCTATGTGCTGGATGCAAAATGGCAGGCTGCCTTTCAGGGAGCGCCAGTGGCTTCGTGAGTCCCCTTTCATTCTCCGACATTGATCGTTTTCGGTCCAGTGGATAGTCCTGACTCCTTCCAGCGCAGTGATTGGTGCCTTGGGATGCGGTCAACTTGCAGATTGGCTTGGTCGCCGGACAGTGATCATGCTATGCCTGATCGTAAGCTTCGCAGCCATCACCATGGAATTCGTAGCCACCACCAACGACCTCTTCTTCGGGGGTAAGTTCCTCAACGGCTTCGCGACCGGCGCCCTCGCCTCAGTCACCGTGACCTACATCGGCGAGATCGCGCCCCTCGCGCTCCGCGGCATGTTGACGTGCTTAACCGCCCTCGCCTACACCTTCGGTCCCCTCACCGTCGCCCTCATCGTCAATTCCACTGGTACCTACACCAACCGCTGGGCCTACCGCGCCGTTTTCTGTGCACAGTACGGCATCGCCGCCGTAGCCGCCGCCTTTGTGTTCTTCATGCCCGAAAGCCCGTGGTGGCTCGTCAGCAAGGACCGCCCGGAGCGCGCGCTCAAGGCGCTGCACGGCCTCGGGTATAGCGCGATTGAAGCTGATAAGAAGCTCGCCCTCATCACCAACACGCTCAACGAAGTGAAGCGCGAAACAGAGGGCGTGACTTACCTTGAGTGCTTCCGCAAGTCCAATCTCCGCCGCACGATGATCTCCGTTGCGCCGCTGTCCATCCAAGCGCTGTCCGGCATTGCCTTCGCCGCCAGCTACTCCACATACTACATGCAGCTTGCGGGTTTCTCCACGGCGATGTCATTCAAGCTGCAGATCGTCCAGCAGGTCATCTCCCTGATCGGAAACGTCATGTCATGGTACCTCATCGACCGCATCGGCCGACGCAACCTCACCTTCTACGGGCTCGCCGTGCTCACCGTCATCCTCTTCGCCATGGCGGGCAGCGCCGTCCCGGGCACGCCTGAAGGGTCCAAAGCCGCCGTCAGCATGATCCTGCTTTACTGCTGGTGGTTCAACGTAACGATCGGTGCGACAGCCTACACCATCCTGTGCGAGGTGTCTACGTCGCGGCTACGCGTCAAGACCATCGGGCTCGGATTGGCGCTGCAGAACGCGCTGAACACCATGTGGTCCTTTGTCCTGCCGTACCTGTTCAATCCCGACAAGCTCAACTTGGGCGGTAAGATTGGGTTTATCTTTGGGGGGCTGTCAGTAATATGTTTGGTGTATCTTTGGTTCTACCAGCCTGAGACGGCGGGACGAACGTATGAGGAGTTGGATGAGATGTTCATCAAGAGGGTGCCGGCACGGAAATTTAAGGGTTATCGTACGGATGCGCAGGCAATGGGTGAGGCTGTTAAGGAGAAGGACGGTTTTTAGAAAGCGTGGACTCGATACGGAGTGTATGTGGTTGAGGATATTAGCATATTGTTTTTGTATAACGAAGGACACGACTGTTGGTACGTGGGCGTAACATCTACTCGCATGCAAAATTATGTTCGTGGTTGCACCCAACTATCTTTGACACTCACATTGTGTATGTTCGACTGAACTCATCAGTTGGTAGCCTGGTCCAGCCTCCACAGCTCGTCCCCGAACACACCCATCATCAATCTAACTCTCCTTGCGCTCCCATCCATATGTTACCAACAAAACTGCGTGTCCAAACTCATCCACGCTCCCCGAGTCCTTGCCAAGCCATTTCCCTACGCTCGACCTTGCATAAACACTCTCTTTCCATCCGTCCGTTCTCTGCCTCCACTCCCGCTTACTCCTTGACTGCAAGATGCGAACAGTGAGACAAGTCCGGCGTATGCTTTCGACGACGCACCATGCTTTCCACAACGACAAGGGAACAAACGGGTACGGAGAAAGGGATGCTAGGTTCCCGGCTGTCAATTCATCGGCTGTTTTCTGCCAGAGAAGCGAGTTCCAGGACGCGAGGATGGTCTCATGTGCTTCTGCGCGGGCGCGCAGGCGAATATCGCCATCGAAAAGGCGGATGAGCTGGGATGTGAGAAGGGCTTGGACGCGGGCGAGATGTTCGAGGAGAGGTAAAACTACTGGGTCTTATGTGGAATACCATATGAATGCATGAGCTCTGCAGCACGGACCTCGATGGCCCGGAAGACAATTCTTTGTGCAAAGGGAGTATTATTGAGGTACCCAGTGCGCACCGTGAAGGCGTCTTGGATGCAGCGCGGCATCTGCTTCTGATATAGCTGTCGGTGTATCAACTCGCTCTCATCCGACTCCGAGGAAGAGTGAAGCGTTGCTAGATTTCATTTCAAAGACTGCAACCCGATGATCTTGTTTGTAGATGTGTATGTGAGCACGTGACGGATAAACTTGTGGAGGATGCGCTGGAATGTTCTGGGAATGGTGTCAAATGAATCATGACGCGCGATTATGTCACCGAGGCTTGGCAAGTCAGTGACGACTGGGTTATTATTATACACAGCCTACCGCCACCAGGCTCCCTCATCGCAACGCCCACGTTTATAAGTCAACGGCGCGCCGCTCTATCGACTGATATCGCTGAACGGTAAACCGCGACAGCATCCGAAATGGCTGGCCCGAAATACACGAATGTGCCGCAGCGGGACTCGCTCGACGAGCCCTCTGGCTTCGCGCAGGCACCACCGAGCTACCAGGAAGCATCAGACCCGACACGCGAAGCTCTCATCTCAGGCGTGCCCAGGAGCGAGCATGACAACTTGCCTGACGACTTCAAGTTTGGAGGCGTGGTCGCAGAGGCGACGCTGGACATCCGCATGGCCTTTATCCGCAAGGTGTATGCTATCCTGTAAGTGTAGAAGCACGTCAGTCAACATACAGCATGAGACTGAGTACGACACAGGACCGCGCAACTCCTTGGCACAGCGGTCCTCGGCGGACTGTCGATGATGTCTGAATCGTACCAGAAGTTCATCAAAGAGAACCAGTGGCCCATGTGGGTGTCGCTCATCGGGGCGTTCGTATTCTTGGGCCTCACCTACTGGAAGCGCAAATCGTACCCTACGAACCTCATGTTCCTCACCGGTTTTACTCTCATGGAAGCCTACTCAATCAGCGTCATCATCGCCTTCACGGACAACCACATCGTTTTGCAGGCAGTCGTGTTCACGCTGGGCATATTCGTGGCGCTTAGTCTATTTGCATGCCAGACCAAGTACGACTTCACTCACTGGGCGCCGTACCTATTCGGCGCACTGTGGGTGCTCATCCTCTTCGGCTTCATGTCGGCCTTCTTCCCGCACACGTCCACCATGGAGCTTGGCTACGGCGTCGTTGCAGCGCTGATCTTCTCTGGATACATCCTGGTCGACACACAGCTGATCATGCGCCACTACCACGTGGAAGAGGAGATTGCGGCGGCCATCTCGCTGTACCTCGACATCATCAACCTCTTCCTGGCGATTCTGAGGATCCTCAACTCGCAGAACAACAACTAGGACAGGGTACTGGATGGCGGGTTTTGGACGGTAGGCATGCACGGGTATTGTACATGAGGCGTTTGGACACGGCACTTGATCTTTGGCGCGGGTTTCATGATGTGGGTTCAAGGGCGCTTTCTTTGCGTCGAGGTTGCACCTGTCCGTATCAAGCTGTATGATGGTATACCATTTCAATCTACAAGACTGGCCACTTTGTGTTGTCACGGCATGTCTGCGTGATGTCCATGGATGCACTGCAGCTGGCGAGCCTCCTGATTAGCACATGGGGGAAGGCATTGGGCACAGGCGAAGATGGACCCTGCCACCCTGGGCGGCGCGGGCTTGGCTGCAGGACACGAAACAGCACCCTCGAGACACTCGAGGAAGCTTTGTCTGTTCTCCTGTCTGTGTCTGTGTTGTTTGTCTGTGTTGTTTGTCTGTGTGTCTGTCTGTCTGTGTGTCTGTCTGTGTCTGTGTCTGGCTTGCCCCTCGTTTGTCGTTTGGCCTCTTTCGTTGTTTGCCGCCTCGCTGCTCGCCTGCAACCTGCAACCTGTCGCTCACGGACCTGTGCGCAAAACCACGCCGTCGATATTTGCGGGGGTCCGTTGACGCATTTGCGACCTTCCCGAACAGTGGACTCACCCTGTACAGTTTCAATTGCCTCGCCCGCTGTGAGTTGAGGGTGAAGACGGCACAATCATCGGAGGCCATCTGCCCAACTCGCGAGAACGACAGGAAAAGGAGGTGCGATCCGCGCACTCTGGCCCTGACTTTCACCGCCTGTCTCCCCGTTCGAAACGCACATCCCCGCAAAACGGTCGCTCGCCCGTCCACCGCATCTTTCCACCACACGCCGCACGCCGCACGCTGCGCTCCTCGTCCCGCCTCCTCCTCCCGTCGTCCATGTCCGCTCGATTCTAGGGGGAAGCAGAAGAAGAATCGAACCAACGCTCGTTTCCCGACACGTGTGGCCGAACCGATCGTCGCGCCAACATCGTCGTTCGACATCTCCACCATCTACCACTTGCGCAGAGCAGACGTGCACATTCACCGCGAAGCGAGTCTCCGTTGGCGACGCCACCTGCAATCGCACGACGCCCTGCCTCCAGTGGACCGCTACCCCATACCCACTCTTCCCCGCGGTCCCTCCATTCTTCTGCCATACTTCGGCTCAGCGCGCCATACACAGCATGATCAGCTGTCGCAGTTCAGATACAGGCGGCTTGAGCAAAGCCGCACGTGTTGCCCCGAGCAAGCACGAGCAGTCCAACGGCGCAAGTGACACACACACACCTTATAAGAGAGCAAAGCCACGGACCGAGAATGACGGGCTCTTCACATATCTGTGCATGCAGCTATGCGAGCATCAGTTCGGTACGTTGGGCCCGTCTCTTCACACATTGCAATCTTGTGTAAAGCTCTAACCTTCCCGCACAGGCATAGCGGTCAACCTCCTCTCCCTCCTGTTTCTCACGCACATCTCCTTCCCTCGAGCGCGCCAACACACATGGAAGTTCTACCACCTCTCCTACTACAACGCCGAGAACGGGAAATATGGCTGCGGCATTGACGACCTCGCATACGTCGCGCTGTGGCTCGTTCTGTTCGTGGGCTTGCGAGTGGCCGTGATGGACTATATCCTGGCACCGTTGGCCAGGCGCGGAGGCATCAGGACGAAGAAAGGCCTTGTCAGGTTCCAGGAGCAGGCCTGGTTGGTCTGCTACTGCGTCTGTTCGTGGTCACTTGGGATGGTCAGTGGACAGCGGCGCCAACATGGACAGAAAGCTAACGGTCGAATAGTACATTCTCTGGAATTCGGACTACTTCTTCGACCTGCATGGTATGTGGAAAGGCTGGCCGTTCCGCGAGATCTGCCGTCTGTCCAAGTTCTACTACCTCGTTCAATGGTCGTTTTGGATTGCGCAGATTCTAGTTGTGAACATTGAGGAGAAGCGGAAAGACTATGCAGAGATGTTTACCCACCACATCTTCACCATTGCGCTCCTGTTCCTTTCGTACGGAAATTACCACACTCGCGTCGGCATTGTCATTCTGTGTATCATGGATCTAGTCGACATAGTACTGCCGGTAAGTGCACACATTTACTACTACAAGCCACACTATGCTAATGCGTTTCGTAGACCGCCAAGCTGTTGAAGTACATGGGCTATGCCAAAACCTGCGACATCTTCTTCGGTCTCTTCGTCGTCGTCTGGCTCGCCACCCGCCAAATCTTCTTTCCGGTGGTGATATATTCCGTCTACAAGCACTCTCCCATCGATATAGAGTGTGGCTGCTATTTCACTAATGGTACTATGGTGGGCATCAACGAGACAGAACGTCACGATGCGCTCGGCGGCAACGTGGTTTGGCCCAACCTTGTCAAGGCGTACACCGATCGCGAAGCGCCCGTCTGCTGGAATACTGCCATCCGCTTCAGCTTCCTCACCCTTCTATTGTGTCTGCAAGCGATTATCTTCCTGTGGTTCTGCATGATCGTAAAGGTCGTGGTAAACGTCATTCGAGGGAACTCCGCGGATGATGTCCGCTCCGATGACGAAGGCGACGATGAGGAGAGGGAGGATGTCAAGACCGGATATGAGGCACAGCAAGTGGCGGCCGCACCGCTAGAGCAGGAAGTTGGCGTTGAGTCGCTCAACTTCGCCTCTAGGAAAGGTGCGAATGCCAATGGCGCCGCGGCCGCCCGGAGAAGCAAGAACCAGCGCTCGACCAGATCGAGCGGGATCAGCATTCCCGGCCATGGCGACCACAAAGAGCTGCTGGGACGCATCGGTTGCGATAAACCGAGCTGAGCCCCTTGGAAGATTTTTTTTGGGTCTGCATCTCTGTCTTTGTTTCCCTTTGGCGAGTGAGCTTAAGCGCTTTTACTTTGCATGTGCAAAAAGTCCCTTCTGGGATTCTAGGACGGGCCTTTAGTTTGGTCACGGCATGGCGAGGAGAGGGTGGAGTGGGCCATGGAGAGTGCATACCCTAGAGTATAGACAAAGAGTCCTGCCGGTATCTATCATTGTTTTGCGCGCATCTTCGTCTGCCCTGCCACGGTGCATCGCAAGCCCGGCAGACGTGTGACTCCTCGCGAGGCCTATCTACTAATTTACCGTGTGGATGTCGGGTCTACGCGGGTCCCGCTTGTCACGAAATACTGCCATTTCTGGAGCCTTCTTCGGAAGGGAAATCAAGCTTGACGTAGACCTTGCATGGCTTCATGTGGACCCATACCTATGGCTTGCTGGAAATCGTGTAGATGTGGGTCTGCTAACGCACAGCGTAGAGCACAGGAGGGCTTTCTTTTTGGAAATTGAGCTACTCGACCATTGCCCTCGATATACGGGTCCTCCTGACTTCATGCTTCTATCTTGAGATGCCTATGCCTTCTAGCGACTCTACGGCCTTCACAAAGACTTTCCACATTTCCTGCAAGGGGGAAGGTCATTTTGGTGACTGGCGGCAGTCGAGCTATCGGAAAGGCCATTTTCCATTGCCATTGCTTTTGCCAAAGCGAAGGCAGCGATATCGGTATACTGGGCTGGAACGAGGCTTCCTTGTCATCTGCGGATACTGGGATCACAGGCATTGCCTGCCCAGGTAGGGTCACTTGACAGTGGTCCGCAGCTTCACGGCCGATGTTGCCGATTGCGAGGCTAACTACGATTACAGTTACCGGGTGCGTTTTGTCTGTGGCTTTGCTGCACGCGCGAAGGAGGATTTCTGCAGGACCGTTTGGTGGCATGTAATCGGGATATCGACGAACTCTTACGCATGCGCGAGGGGATCGAAGCCACGGGGCTGCTGAAGATGCATTTTGCCGGTTTAGGCTTGTAGATTGACAGCAACGTAGTCGAGTTGCACCTGGCATGTTCATAACATATTGCGGTTGCGCAAGTCAATCGGAACGGAGAGATTGCCTGCTGAAAGTCACCATTGTGAGCATAATCCACTAGTCTTGAAGAAGCAGGCGCTAGTACCAATGCGATGAGCACTAGGAATGAGGTGCAGTAGCGATACGGGCCAACGTCGTCCATTCCCTCATTGCGATCACCAAATTCTTCTCGGCAGAACTACACATTCGAAACCGCATTTCAAAGATTGTATCACAGCATCGCGGAGTTTCTATCTGTTCCATAGACTGTAAATGCAGACCAAAACCACAATGTCGGACAAGCCGTACGCCTTCAACCCACCAGACGTTCCCAAGCCCCCACCAACCTACTCACAAGTCTCCGTCACGGATCTCCTGCCGACATCGAAGCTCATCACACTTGCCGGGCAGGTCGGTCTGGACAGTAACACCCATAAAATAGTTGACGGCTTCGACGCCCAAGTCAAACTCGCCTACCAAAACATCCTCAATGCGCTGAAGGGGGCTGGCGCGACTCCTCGCGATATCATCCACGTGAAGCATTTCATCGTCAAAGACACTGGACGTGTCGGAGTCGAGAGTGAAGATGAATTGACACGCGTGTGGGGTCACCATTGTGAGTAGGCCCGACATTGATCCACATGATGATATGCTACCGTGTCCTTCCATGCCCTCATTCTAACCGCAGCTCAGGGATGGAATTCATGGACAAGGAAGCTGACGGCTATCGTCCTCCGGACACAGTACTGGGCGTTGCAGCCTTGGCAACCCGAGAGATATTGTATGAATGCGAGGTGTGGGCCATCGTACACAAATAAGCAATTGCCTAACCAGTAGGTGCAAACCCAGTCGACAGTAATACAACGGACCTGTTTCGTCTCGTATCCGATACCTATGTGCTTGAGAGTTGACTTGAGACGTTTGACCCGCAATTTGACAGCATACCACTGGCAGTTCGGACATCACGCCGTCATCCCTGCCCACCGTACCCTAGGGAACGCGCGCGAGTTGTTATTTTCCGCGCATATAACCCAATCGCGCTTAGTCCTGAAAAACGCACGCCTACGAGATTCGCGCGTACGGTCTTGTTCACTGACGATGATCGCCTCCACCATGAAAGCGGTTCGTGCATTTGTTGTCTTGATTTCTCGAGTTGTGCAAGGCGCCCATGTTGTGACCTTTTACTCAATCTACATTTGTTTGAAATGCCAAGTCTATATATCCAGACTCGCCATCACACCCTGAGTCATGGTCCAGCTCCCACGGCACCGTCTACGGAGCTACATCCGACACCTACCGAGCCGTAAACACGATCCTTGTATCTACCTGGACATTATCTCGGTCCGCTACCAAAGGTAGCTATTCTCAACCTGACCGCAACTTCTCCCATCTCTCCGGCAAAAGTTGCTCTGCGTCCGGGTTCCAGAAACCGGGATCGCGCATCATCGTACGATAGTTGGCCTGGATAATGTCGCCTTTCTGGCAGAAGAGCGGACCATTACCGTCAGGACCTCCACCCGTAGGAATGATTACGTCTCGTCACCAGATCTGATTGGCAAGCATGTATCTGTCTCTCTTTATCCAGAATCCAAGTTTTACTTGATACAGATCCGTTAGTTGCCATTGACCAGGTGCGTCAGACGATGGGGCTAGATCTCAGCAGTGCCTAAATGAAGGAGATCGAGGGTAGTGTACTCACGAAAGACGTTATTCAGAGCATTTATACGAATCCAGCGAATCGTAACCAATTGGCCGGTCCGCGTCACTCATAACTGACGTCGCATGGAAAGGTCTAAATACATGTAGCAAGGGTATCGCCTAACTCGGCCCAAGAAGCAAAAATTATATTAAATTACAACATAGTATGAGAAACTGATTGTATGTACATGGCAGCGTTATAGCCATATTATATATTGCGTTGATCAACTCAAGCCGAGGTAGAATTCGTGTTGAGCGAGCCGAGAATAACATCTGCGGCCTTCTCAGCAACAATGTATGTCGACACAGCAGTGAAAGTTCCCGGAATCTTGGGGAACACGCTGGCGTCGACAACACGCAGGCCAGCGGTGCCACGGACCCGGAACTCGCTGTCCAGCACAGCCATCTTGTCGGCGTCGGAACCGATGGGGCACGTGGATGAGGCGTGGTGACCCCACACGGTGTCCTTGACGTAGTCGGAGATTTGGGCGTCGGTGGTGACGTCCTTGCCAGGCAGAGTCTCGTCAATGTCGACGAGCTGGGCGGCGAAGGACTTGCGAGCGAGGCTGATGGCTTCGGTGAGAGCGGTGATGTCTTTTTCGTAGTCGCCATTTCCGGTATCGAAGTAGTTGTAGGTGATCTTGGGGACATCGAGCGGGTTGGCAGACTGGAGCTTGACAGTTCCGGCACTGTTGCGGGGGTGCGACTTGAGGATCGCCCAGGTGAACCAGTCGTGGTCATTGGTAGCGTTGAAAGCATAGCCAGGGTAGTAACCGCGGAAGTTGACGGGGCCACCGAAAAGGAAGGTGTCCCATTCGTTGTTCTCAGCTGTGCTGCTCTTGAAGAACATGGCAGCGCCGAGACCAGGAGAAGCGTAGGTGCCGCGCTTCTCGATGGCGTTGGGGTTGTTCCACTTGTCGAGGCACTCATCGGCCTCAGATCCGTCGAAAGTGCATCCATCGAAAGCGGTGAAGTTGCTCGGAGCCTTACCCTGGACATTGGTCTCGTAGTGGTCCTGAAGATTGGTGCCGACACCGGGAAGGTCGACGACAACAGAGATGTTGAACTCCTTAAGCTCGTCGGCAGGCCCAACACCGCTAAGCTTAAGCAACTGGGGTGAATTGTAAGTACCGCCAGCAACTATAACTTCGCGGGATGCCTTAGCGGAACCAAGAGTGCCAGCAGCACCCTTAGACTTGGGGCTGGCCTTGTACAGGTACTGGCCGTCGAGGAACTCAACACCAGTTGCGCGAGGAGGGGTAACAGACTCGTCAAAGGTAATCTTGGTAACGTGGCAGTTCATCCTAACATCGAGAGGGTACTTTTTGGAGCCGTTGGCGTTCTTAGCCTCGCTGACGGAGAGAATGAACTCACGGGCGCCGTTGCGCTTTCCGTCGGCGGTCGAGATGGGAATCTGGTAAAGCGAAGGGGCCTGGTCGCGCGCGAGGGTGTTGGCGTTTGCATCGCCCAAAATGAGAGTGGTCAAGTCGATGACGGAGCCAATGAGGCCACCGAGTGCGGCAGCGGCACCAGAAACAAGACTCAGGAGCTTGGAATCCTCGGTGACAATCGTGATGGGCGCATACTCGACACCTAGCCACCCGTCGAAACCGTGGCCCTGACCAGCCTTTACGGCAAGGTAGTTGTTGTCCTCGAGTTTCTCGAAGTACTTGCGCATGTTATACGGAGCCCATGAGTTGTCGCCGGTGATATCGGCAACGTTCTGGAAGTCAGACTGGTGGGGGTACACAGCAATTAGGGCATTGTGTGCTGTGCAACCTCTCAAGCTGCCAACCCTAGGATAGAGAGTACCCTTCAAATTGGAGCCAGCAGGTGGTGAGAGACCCGTGTACTCGCCGCCATCAGGCGTCTCATACGAGGTCTTGAAGTCACGGGCTTGCCTCTCGTCATCAGCGTAGTGGTGGACGTAGAAGTTCCATGCGAGTGCGGGATCCTCGGAAACGCGAGCGTTGAAGGCGGGAACGGTGTAATTGATGTTGAAACCCTGGTCATCACCGGCTTCGATGAGGAGAGTCTTGTGACCCGCAAGCGCAAGACGAGAGGCGAGGGGACCACCACCCGCTCCGGAGCCCACTACGATGTACTCGTATCCGGTGAGGTCAACAGCGACCGCGAGCGATGAAAGCGCCGTGACCGAGCTGAAAAGTTGCTTGAGAAGCATCGTGAACGAATGGACAGGCTCTGAAAACTGGTTAGTGACTGAACAGATATAACATGCCTTGAAACATACAACTGCTCTGGGAATGAGTGTCTAGAGATTGGAGCTGCAGAAGCCTGGCCAAGTTATCATGGTGTCCCAGCTCTCTTTGTACCAGAATATCGCGGTTTGTATTCAAATTTACCGACCCCCCTTCCCTAGTATTTCTCATCAATACAATGTCGCATCATTTAGTTTTGCTTGTCACAATCACTGCATTAGACCCAAACCTATGCCGATATGGGCAACGCATATTCGGAGCTCCTGCCACGCTTGGTTGGCGATCGACGCAACCCTGAAAGTGTGCACAGTATTCTTGTGTGGGTGCGTATTTCAGCCACTTTGCAGGGGTTCCATCGGATCAGCAAGACCACAACGGACTTTGCGGCCCTCGCCGCACCCGTACCTACTAGGGTCATAGATTTTAGAAGTGAAACTGTACCGTAGGTAATCGCGAAAAAAGAAGGAACGTGGAAGCGCAACTTTCATATCCATGAATGCTACGCGCACCATGAATCTTTCCGCGAGAACAGGATCCTACAGATCCAATCATCACTTTGTAGCGCTGAAATCGTGTAAAATGATATGTTGGTGGTGGTAAGGTTCGTTAGTCATGGTCATCCATGTTGTCTGTTGTCCAGACCTCAAGTTGCCTTGGCAGACAAGGGTGGCCGGCGCAATCTTAATCAGGAGTGGATGAACATGCAGTGAAGCGACTACGGTATCCTGTTTAAGATCGACGTGCCCCGTTTCTCTGAACCGTTCGACGGTGGGATAGCGTCAATGGCACGGTCTGGGGAAGGCAGTGCGAGCTTAGCGACAGTTGTTAAGGTCCCGGGTTGCGTGTACTGTAGATTGGATGAAAGAAACGTGTGTCTGAATAAACTCAACTCGCTTTGCAAGGGACGAAAATCTTAGGCAATAAATTAATCTCCCACAACATTAGAGGGATAAAAACACGGCAGGAATTAGAAAAACATAAAATGTATTTGTGAGTCATCTGAAGTGACTTAGGATGCCTCATGCATCCCTCCAAAAAGAAAAAAAAAAGACATTTTAAATACCCGTTCTAAACTCTAGCTTTTGCTAGAGTTTAGGGCGGTCGAGTCCATCCCGGATTCATCGAAAAGAAAAAAAAAGGTATGTATATACATATACCATCGCCAGCCAAGAACCCCACAGATCATCCATCATCCATCTCCATCATACCATCCTGGCATATGAAAAGTATATACCTTCACCAGCCAAGAAACCCCCAGATCATCCACCGCCCATCCCCATCCTCATCACACCAGCCTAGCCCGTGTAGGGCAGCGAGCACACGATGCGATCCACCTCGACCTCATGCTTCACCGCCCTGAAGTCCTTCTCGAAGTACTCCCGCAGCTCCTCGAGAAGCTGCACCACGCTGCCCTTCTTCACAAAGTGATCCACGAGCTCCGAGTCGACCAGGTAGCACGTCAACTTCTTCAGCTTCGTCTTCTTCAGCTCGAACACGTCGTCCAGCTTATAGAACGCCACGACGTCCCTCCGCCTCAGCACTTTGAGAGCCTTGCTCTCCTCGAGCCAGCCCTGGTTCTCCAGCGCAATCCGGTCTTTCTCCGTGTACCCGGCGCACGTGAGACCCGCGGAGTGGAGCGTCAGGGCCAGGTGTTCGAGGTTGGGCATCGCCTTGGCGAAGTCGAGGTACGGGTTCGAGGTGCGGTTGTCCCGGATGCCAGCGAACTGGTAGAACTTAGGGAAGGCGATGGATGTGATGGCCTTGTGGAGGTTGGGGAGCTGGGGGCAGGAGAGCAGGGCGCGCATGAAGTCGACGTCCGGGAGGGACTCGAGTTGGAAGGTGTAGGTGGCGATGAGGGGGAGGACGGTGTTCTCCCAGTCTGAAGGGTTGGAGAGGGCGACGTTGGGGTCTGGGAGGAAGGAGGGTTGGTGGAGCAGCTGGGTGCCAGCCTCGACTCGGAGGCGCTCGGCGGTGATGATGATGCTGGTCGGGGAGGTGGCGATGCTAGTCATTGTGGATATAGATGTTGAGCTGTGAGTTGATTAGTACTTTGAGTCGGGAGATGTAGGTAGGATGACTGACCTTAAGCTGTTTGCTGAAAATTTGAGTGGAGTCGAGGTGGTGTTGGTGGAGTTTGAGTGAGATCAAGGTGGTGTTGTTGGTGGGGTTGATATTGGGAGAAGATGTATAAAACTCTGTGCAGGAACAGACTATTGAAGAAGGAGGTAGTAGTCGTCAAGTCACAGAGAGCCAGAGATGTAGTGAGCAGTTGTGAGGATGAGGAACTAAGATTTGGGGAGGGGACGTCGGGTTTATATAGACAGGCTTGTCAGGCAAAGTGAGAATACGGCGGTAACCTGAAAAGTGAGCGGCAAACGCAAGCACATCCAGCAATTACACGCTAGACGCAGGTGAAGGCAACTTTTTAGCTCATTGATAATACAACCAAACAGATTTCATTTGGATCGCCAAAAAGCTATTATCATCTGTCACACGCACGCCCGTGCGGTCTAGGTCTAAGATTTACCTACTGATACACCGCCTAATGCAAACGCTGGGGAAATGATACAAAGCGGATTACACGTAAGGGGAACAAAGAGCAATACCAAATAGTGCCAAATGGGAGTGCCGCAAGTCGGGTGACGTGCGGAAACAAAATGAAGCTGCTGCCCAAGAGCAAAGAATGACCGCACCGTGCGAGCGCCTTCAGACCGTATCTTTGCTCTTTCCGCGCTGTATCCGCACACTCCAAGCGCCACTTTCCTTTGGATCGTTGAACGGCAATGATTTGATGACTTCCTTGACGTTGTCAGCCTTTCTAGCGAAGCCCTGTGCAGCCCAGTCCTGCAGATCCCAGAAAGTAGCCATCGTGCGTGGGTTGCAGCGAACGGGACCATCCCTATGCCATTCACAGATCATGGTGAGCTTTCGAAGACTGCGAAGGTCAAACAAAAGATCGAGGTCGTAATTTGCGGCGACTTGGTCTGGGCTCTTGACACCTGGCGTGCCGTTGAGGAAGGCGAGCTGTCGATACGCAGGACCATGCTCAGGCATGTGGAGAAGGTCAAGCTTGACCTGAAGCGTTAGCTGCTCGATGTTCCGACAACGGGCTATACAGTCGAAGAGTTCACGCGTGCGGGCTGGGGACGTCGCGAGGTCCGAAAATCTAGTGAACTTCATGCTCTTGGCACTGTTCCAACCTTTCTGGCCAGGAAGTTGCTCTAGTGTGTCCTCGAAGTAGTGAAGGTCATCAAGGACACTGATCTCCATGGTATGATTTTCGAGAACGAATGTTGCAATCTCGTTGTATGTCTGACGGTTCGTGTAGGCTAGACCAGGAAGCGACTTAAAGTACGATTTCCTGTCGGGCACTGCGGTCATGTTGTACAGACGGTTGTTTCGTAAGGCCAATATGGTAGGGTGCCTTGTGAACAACAAGCGGTATATGTAGTTCCTAAGTTCACCAGGAAGTCCTTGGAAGGTGGGTTGTGGGTTCGATGCACGTGGGCTGGGAGCTGCTGATGGCGGCGGGGCTGAATTTGTACGAGCAATTGGCTCGAATATCATAACACTGGACACAATGGTAGACTCAGTCCGGCGGTGACCAAGACGAGCACGCACAGTGTTTGTGTCCGATCTATCAGCAAGTCGGCGGGAAGAAGAGCGACCTGGGATCATATGTCAGAGCCGCAATCAACAGGAAGCACGTCGAACATACCAATAGAGAAGTTGACGCTCTCCATAGCTGTCTGGATATTCTTGCCACTTAGCATTCGCTGAAGGTCGGCATGGCTTCGTGATCCGGATATCGGATTGGGTCTTGGTGCCAATATAGGATATGCAGCGGGATGATGAGTTTCATCAGCGCATGATGATGAAGTACCTGCCATGAAGTGAGAATGTAGTTCATGGGCCGACGTCCCAGTCGCGATATCGAGCTGGTTTAGAGCTGGATCCTGGTTCTGTGAAGGCTCAGCGGTCGAGACCGACTCATTCGACGCCGGCATGACTGTTGCTTCTGCGGATGTCAGCGTTCGGCTCTGAGAAAGATGACGAGCTTGTACCGCACAGCTGGGAGGTGTTTCCATAGGGTCAAGCAGAACAAGAGCGACAGATGGACAGGTAGATATTGGCGGGGAGGTATAGTTTATATGCGCTAAGTTTGGTGCCAAAGAAGTTTCGAGCAAGACTCGAGGAGCAGTGATGGTGACAGTGAATACCTCGCGCTCAGGCCAAGTAGCCTTCAGTGCGAGCTGCAGCGCTTTTCGTTCTGGGACGCTTGTTTATGACAGCCGGCTGAGCTCATCGAGCCGCGCTACAGACTCAGTGTAGGATTGGCTACCCGCGATATCGCTTTAAACTGAGACTACCTATGCTATGGTGATGGGTAGGCGAAAGTAAAGCCTGGTATGGGCGCGCTTTGCGACGGCATTCGGCGACGCGTGACTGGCGCGTTGACCCGTGATCACCTATTGCTCACACGGCCTGCAGTTTGCAAGGGCAGAGCTCAAGGTGGGTTCCAGCGGTCTTACGCAAGGACAAGTGTCGGACATGATACTCGGAGAAGAATGCTTCTCGCAGGCGGTGTGTTTGCCTAAGTGCATCGGTTCAGACCAGGAAAGCAGGACAGTTAGACTGGTGAAGACAGCACGGTTTAGACTAGTAAAGACCGGACGGTTCAGACCAGGGAAGACGGGACAATTAGACTAGTAAGGACGGGACAGTTAGACCAGGAAGAACAGGACAGTTAGACCAGTAAAGAGCGGATAGTTCAGACTAGTAAAGAGCGGACGGTTTAGACCAGGAAAGGTAGGACGATTCAGGCCAGGAAAGACGGGTCAATTCAGGCCAGGAAAGACGGGTCAATTCAGGCCAGGAAAGACGGGTCAATTCAGGCCAGGAAAGACAGGCCAGTTCAGACCAAGAAAGACGGGTCAATTCAGGCCAGGAAAGACAGGATCCACGGTCCAGGGTCTTTTCAAGACAGCAGGATCATCTCTTTCTGTCATGGCATTCCCACAGATACCCATGGCATTCCCACAGATACCCATGGCATCCCTACAGATATCCATGGCATCCCTCAGATATCCATGGCATCCCTACAGATGTCTACGCTGTCAGCGTCAGCATCGCAGGAGTTGAATCCCGGTTTCCGTGGCACATAACACGTCGGAGCCTTGTCACTGTTCGTGAGCATACCGTAGTGTTATCAGCATGGCTACAATGGTATCCAGTCAGTCCGAGAATGCACCCGCACGATTGCAGAGCTGTGGGCAATGCAAAGGGTCTGCTGAAGCGGCTTGCAATCGTGCATGAACAAGTTACGCGTCTGCCATCGCGGCTTCAGGCGGACACGGTGGGCGGTTGGCGGTTGGCGGTCGGCGGTGGGCGTGGGTGTGGGCGTGGGACAAGCAGGTGCGTTCATCAGCACAGTAGGTATACGGGTTGCGGGAGCCAAACGCCAGGTACGATATTCGTCCCGGTGGTGCAGAGATGAGAGTCGGCGAGTTGCTGGAGGTGTTGCTGCAGTGTGCACCGTGTGCGCGTTATGTCAGCAGCCCCCAACGCTTAGCTAACGTTACGGTACTCGTAGCTATCGTGCACGGGGAAGCCAGGTCCGACTCCGCACCCTGAACGCCGATGGCGAAACAGGGCTTGCCGCCATGGTAGACCTCGTCACATCCTGCGGCTGATGGCGTACGCAATACTCTCCTCCTTGTTCAGGTCTCTTTGTTCATAATTGAAGTCGCGCCGTCTTGTCTTCCTTCCTTCCTTCCTTCCTTCCTTCCTTCCCTCGCATCGACACCGGTCATCATGGCGGCCGACACGTCCTCTGCGCGCGGCTCGCTCGAGGAAGAAGCGCCCCTCCTCTCGGTCACGGAAAACACGTCACGCGAATCGTCACCCGCACTGCTCCGCGCCAAGAATGAGAAGAATAAGAAGAGGAAGAAGAAGCCATGGGTTCGGCTGGTGTTACTCGCCTTCGCCCTCGTCACCATCGTCGACGTGGGCGCCTTCCTCGCTGAGCCCCCAAAGACCCGCGTCTTCGAAGCCAACATCTGTCGGCGCTACTATGAGGAAAACGATCCCTCCCAGATTGGCGACAATGGCTACGTGCCCGAGGCCCTGTGCAAAATCGACGCGGTGCAGCAGCAGCTGGCCATGATCTTCGGCTGGCAGGACACGTTCGATGCCATCCCAGGCCTCCTGCTGGGGATACCCTTCGGTGCCCTCGCCGACAGATGGGGAAGAAAGTGGATTTTCGTTGCCTCCCTGGTTGGACTGCAGCTCAATTCTGCCTGGATCCTCTTGATGTGCTACTTTCGCACCCTGCCGCTGCAGCTGACCTGGTTCTCCTCGGCTTTCTTTGTGGTCGGTGGTGGGCCTATCGTGGCATCCGCCGTGGGCCTCACCATGATCTCTGACATCTCGCCGCCCGAGCAACGGTACGCCTCCGACTGCGCATTGAGGCGTGACTGCCTGGCTAACAGTTTGCAGCACCAACGTCTTCCTGTACCTGACCGCGTCCGCGCTGATTGCCGAGATGTGTGCCCCAATCATGGCCTCCAAGCTCATGGAGTCGGGCGTGTGGCTCCCGCTTCTCCTCGCCCTTGCGATACAGCAAGTCGGTGTCACCGTGGGCATGTTCTTCCCCGAAACCCTCCACCTTCGAGACCTTCCTGAGCCACGGGATCGCGACGATGCCGCCATTCAACTGCAGACCAAAGACGAGGCACACGGCTTCCAGACGCAGCTGAAGCATTTCAAGTCTGCGCTGCTGTTGCTGACGAGCGATTTCCAGCTTGCCCTGATTGTTGCTCTCTTCATTGTCAACAGGCTCGGAAGACAGGGTCTGACCTTGCTCATCCGCTACGCCTCAAAGCGGTACAGCTGGGAGATCTCAAAGGTACGCATACCCCACATGCACCCGACAGCTTTCGACTAACAGTCGGACAGGCGGCGTATCTGTTGTCGTTCCGCGCCGCTACAAACCTTTTCGCTGTAGCTGTTTTCATCCCCGTTGTCAACCTCATCCTCTTGAAATATCTACGTCTACCCGTTCATTACGCCGATCTGTGGTTGATGCGTGGCTCGTTATTCATCACAGCTTTAGGGTTCCTCGCCTTGGCTGTGGCTTTCCAGCCTGCCATTCTCATCTTTGGCCTGCTCGTGTTCAACCTTGGGACGGGATCGAGCGCCGCGATGCGATCAGTCTCGCTGCACCTTGTTGGCGGGCAATCAAGTCCCAATGTAGGAAAGCTCATGAGCTTGATCGCTGTGACTGAGAACATCGGCGTCATGTTTGCTGGACCGCTTCTGAACGAGGCATTCAAGAAGGGCATGGATTTCAAGGACGCTTGGTTGGGGCTCCCCTTCTTCGGCGTGTGTGTCCTTTATGTTCTAGCCACGATGGTCTCATGCCTCGTTAGCGTAAAGGATAGGGACATGGCCTACGTTGAGGTTTCCACATCAGACGACGAAGAAGTAGACGCCGAGCATGGAACAAGCTCCGCGCTAGAGGACGGTCTTCCAACAAGACATACAGTGGAGCATTAGTCTCGACTATAATATTGATACCCTTTGACCAATTTATTTCCACAGCCATGGATACCAAGATTCGATTCTCTCTCGGCGGTAGTGCTTCGTGCTTTCGTCCGTATCAACGGCTCTGATGCTTCTTCCTCCAACTAGCGTACGTGCATGGAAAGAGCGCAGGTTAGCCCCCTAACAAATCTCCGCCTTCTCGCCGACGCTGGCAAACTGGCAGGTATCACCATCCGTCACGACAGCAGGAAGCACCATGTGAACCAACAATAGCACCCGCACCTGTGTCGTCTCTGGCAGACACATAACCGTCCCTGTCGGGTCTCCTCCAAGTTGTCTCGTACACAGTACATCTTGTGCACGCTTTAGCAAAGTCTCGCTACGCCAGATTGCACTTTTTACCGCACTCTGTCCTCGGCGATTAGTCTTATCCTCCCGCAATGCTCGGTCGGTCTTCCAGCGATGCCGGCACGCGTCTTCGCCGCTCCAAGTCTGCATCCACCGTCCATCGCCCCCAGTCGTCTGCTCCCACACCAGTTGATCCCCGCATCGCCCAGCAACATGCTGTGGCTGCAGCTACGACTGCCTTCGTCCGAGCCCATGGTCAAGCTGCAGCTGAGCGTGCGATGAAGCGCAGTTCTGAGCTCTCCCGGGCCAAGAGTACTTCCAGTCGCAAGTCCTTCACTTCAGATGGCAGCCATTTTCCGCCGAGAGGGTCCAGTGTCCGCTCCGTCAACCGCCCGAAATCATTACAAGCTACCAGAGCACAGCAGCAGTCTCGAGCCCCGGCTGTAACGACTGAAAAATTCCCGTCATTCTACCCTGCGCCAGGGAGCGACAGGCCTCTATCGACACAGCCATCCATCACATGCAATGAAAATGCCCGACCAGGCTCTCAACCAAGATCACATCGACCAAGTGCTGCATCTTCCATTACCTCGCAACAGATACGAAAGGCGCGCTCAATGTACTATGCAAGCAGCGTCCAGACGGGGTCACCAATTGCTCGCCCACCTGCGAAATACTTGACTACACCTCCTGTCAACGACAGTCTCACGCCGGAACTCTTAACGCCAGTGTTGCCGGCTCGCAATATGCCGCCTTCGCCTCTTGCATCGACTCAGATGCCTGTGGCTGTAGACCCCGGCGACACAATCGACAACGCTCGGGACAAGTGTCTCCAAGGCTTTCAACAACAGCATCGCCAGGCCAAACATCGACCTTCCTTGTTTTTCGCCCCGTTCAAGAAGAGGCAGGATCGAGCGAAGAGCAAAGAGCGGCCTCTATCCGCTGGCTTCTTATCTGGATCTTCAAGAAGCCGCCATACGCCTATGGAGCCGACGGCTGAATCAATCGATGATTTCGGAATGCCAAAGCAGAAGAAGGAGAAGCGATCGTTGTCCAACTCAATTAAAGATAAGTTCAAGAAAGTTTTCAGGCGCACGTCGAGTCACGCGACGCCGATGCCCGTTCAACAGATCGAGGCAAGCCGGGACTACTTCAATTACCAAGCTCCTCCTGCTGCACTGTCAAGCAGCACGTTTGAAGTCCCAAGCCCCGACGATGTAACGCTATTGCGGGTAAGGTCGCGCGTCTCCTCACTTGAGAGAATGCCCTCGCCTCTAGCACGCCCGGGATCGCAGGGCAGCACCCGGAGCAGGGGCAGTAATCGAAGGTGAGTTACGGTCTACCTCACATGGAAGTCATGGTTACTATTTACGAGCATGTATAGCCTCCACAGCGAGACGAACGCTACACACATATCTTCACGTGTCACAAGTTGGAGCGATTCCTCGGCAGCCAACACGCTCACACAGCGCGACATCAAACGTCTCACCGTGATCCACGAGTCAAAAGATAGCATTAGTAGTGATGCAGATCGGAGTACATCTTCCATCTCCCTGCGCAGGAAGACAATTCCCCTTCCGAGCTTTTCGGCCTTCAAGGACCCGATGCCGATGGAAAGCCTTCTGGAGGAGACTCCCACGCCTGTGGATCCAAAGCGCGTGTTCTCGGCATTGATGAAAGAAATAGACTCAACCAAGACACGGATTACCCAGTCTGGCCTCTCTGATGTCTCGCCTGGCGCAGAAAGCGATGTTTTTGAGTCCAGCACAACGAAGGAGCTGCACGCGATGGCCTCCCGCGAGTTACATTCAAGTGCAAGCAGGGAATGCCGCACGAGCACGAGCAGCGACCAAAGACCTGTGTCGCGTCGCCATCCCAACACGGCACAGAGCAAAGCCGGCTCGATTAGATCTCTGGGCAGAGCACTTAAATCAACAATACGAACAGTGACCCCAATCAAGCGTAAATCTTCGCCAATCCCAGAACACATTCAGGCTAGACTTGGCTCAAGGCCCGGCACTTCTGCTTCGGACCATAGCGCCGACTCTCGCAAAGGGATTGCTTCCACGTCCATTGCTCACAAGAAGCACGCACGAACGTAAGTCCTCCGCACCGCAGGATATCCCATATCAGAAGGACTACGCTTGAAATTGCAAGATGATATAGGGGACCGCGCTAATTCATCGCATTAGTCAGACCACTGCTGAAAATACTTACGTACAGACGACAGTCACTCCGAGCGCAGGGCAGCTGGAGCAGCGACTGTTACGGTCGAACGAGCGCTGGAAGACGCCTCTAGACGAACACCAGAAGCATGGATCACTACATTATCGCTCCCATGCGCGAACCATATCTGCCTCGCATTTTGCTGATTCCGCTTTCTGCACACCCAATACCGTGGTTGGCATTCCAGCCTTACCAGAACTAGAAGGCGACTCACCGAAAGAAACAACACCAACTGAACTGCGAGCGACACCCGTGAACCTTGCGTCAGAGACGCCTCGTGTTAATCCTATCTTCTCACCGTTGTCACCCAGCATCTACTCTCGCGGCACCGACGGTATGAGTATCCTCCCCAACGACAGCGTCATGTCGTTCGATTGCACTCAAGACCAACAGAGCAACGAAGACTCTGGCTCCGCTGTCATCATCGCTAGCCATGCCGTGAAGAGCTACGTGATCGGTACGGTATCACCGCGACAGAAGACGGAGTCAGCAAGATCGAGCAAAGATTGGAAAGCATGGTTGTCCCGTGAGGTTTCCGAGCTAGGTAGCTCCTTCGAGGGAGACATTACGATCAACCAAGGATACACACCAACAATTCGAAACAACTCATCGGCAAGTCGGCACCGTCGTGAGCTTACCCAGATCGAGGATGATAGAACGACTATAATGGCCAGGGTATCTATAGACACACGAGTCCCTTCGCCCCCACCGCCAACAACGACTGAGGTAAAAGATGAAGTTGCGGAAGTAGACCAGCATCTGCCAGCCATATCGCAAAAGGATACTCAATCTATGGCCGAAGTCGTTGCGAAGACCGAAGCTATGTCTACTTCACATGCGAGACCTGAGCAGCGCGCGGTGTCTCCACTGGCTTGGACTCCTGTCATCCGCAAGGACAGGCACTCTTCAGCTCACAGCCATTACTCTGGAAAGTCTCGGCCCTCCTCCGGAACCCCGAAGTCCTCCACAATGAATGATCGCTTCCCTTTCATTGAAACAGGTCGACGCACAAGCATCAAAAGCGCACTATTTAGCCGTTCTTCGCGGTCCGCTACTGATAGCAGCTCGTCGACTAGATCCAAAGGCACACCGATGTCGAAGGTGTACTCGGATGTCTCTGCGCCCGTGACGGTGAACTGGGCACCACAACCTACACCGAAGACAAATCCGATGGATGGGAAAGAGGCGGATATCAACAAGGAGAACATTAAGGAGAAAGTGATCGCCATTAACACGGGTATCAAAGGACCAAGTCCAGAGCATTCTGACACAGCAATCTTGTCACCCCTCATTAGCAAAGAGAACAGACCCAAATCGATGCTCACGATGCCCGCTGTCACCAACAACAAAATCGCGCCACTTCTCACGAATTACGCGAGCACAAATGAGAACTCTCGATCGTCGGCGTCAGCGAACAACAAACCAGCGCAGCCGTCCACGTTGTCAAGCAGTCCTCAGCGACAACGCATGCGCATGGATCTGTTACCTATATCTCCAAACAAGCTCACAACAAGGCCGAAGAGCGCATTCGAGCTTCGTAGGAAAGGTAACCCGCTACTGACGCCCAGTATCATGCAGCCTCCGTGCTTGTCTACCGATGAGAGTCTAAAGAAGAGTTCAGCGGGTAGGTCTAGCACAATGACACCGGACCATACTCGTATGCCACGCCCTGAGTACTCTAGCGGCATTGATCAGGACACTTTGCGCATGCTGCTTGAATCCCCGTGGGCTATCTCCGGCCCACCAGTATCGCCACGGTCATCAATGGAACCTACAGATCGTTCAAGGGTGAAACATAAGCTACACGTCGAGCATAGCTCGAGCAATTTAGCGCTGCACCGGGAACCGAGCCCCGGATTTGAGGAGCGAACTATCGACGCCTTGATCGACGAGCGACCTTTGAGTGGGCGAAGCAACTTCAGTAGTGCTTGCGGAGATGACAGAGGCAGTGTGACGGGAAGGATTACCCCTGGGCAGCGGATGGCGGAGAGGTATCTAAGGGAGAGGAGTGCACCGAGGGGGAGCGGGACAGGAACACCGTGCAATGAGATGGAACAACCGGGCTTGAGGACAGGCGCAACAGGACATGTGCTCAAGAGGGAGGATACACCTGCATTTTTGTGATCGGGGTAGCATTGCATGGGGTGGGAACAGGCGAGGTTACATGGTATTGATATCGCTGGGTAGAGCTTGGATAATGGTGATGATGATGGTAATGCGGGGGATGAGGTGAGATGCTTTGACTACGGTGGATGGGCATGGTCATGATGCGTCTCGATGGATGGGCGACGAAGAAGTGAATAGGAGTTGCTGTAGTAGCACGTCATGTAAGTTAGGGGCAGCACGGGCATTGTGGGAAGAATAATTTCAGTGCATGTTACACTCGTATTGGATCGTGTTTGCATGTTGAGCGTATAGGTAGGGACTAGGCGTCCGCGAGAGCGCTGGATTTCACCTCGCATGTACGAGGGGCTGATAGTGTAATTACTTACTGGGAGGTGCTATGGTGGGTGGGGTCTGGTGGTTGGGCGTTGGGCGTTGGCGAGGTTGGATCGAGCGTCTTGCACATTAGAAGTGCATGCATCCGCCTTCGCAACAGTGTGCCGGGTTGGGCTTCCCCAAAGGAGAGTCGTATTCGTTGGCGTAGAGGTAGTTCGACATGCGTTTCCCCCCGACCCAAGGATTGTCGTCTGGTGGTGGGGTCCAGCACTTTGGCTCCTTTTCTCACTATCGTTGGCGTCAAGGCAAGGCGGCGGTGTCTTGTGCTTGTTTCGCCTTTTTTTCGGGTGCTTTGTGAACAGAGACTCGAACAGTGGCCGCGAAAGATTTGGATCCAGGGCGGATGATCGCCTTGGGAACGTTCTAGCACCGGCTCTTGCATGGGATGACGAGGTCAGGGTGGTCGCCTGGTGCAAGGAGGTTGCACGTAGGTGGTTAGTCAGTGTCTATATACGTTGCTCGATGAGCTGGAATATATACGCTTTCTGTGGTTTGTTGGGGGTCGCGCATTGTGAAGGTGGCGGGAGGTGCTGTGGTTAGGTGCGGCCATATTAGTGGGTGAGTGGAGTGGGTTAGAGACGCTGTGCGAGGAAGAGCTGGGTTTATGTGTGATGGGGATCAGGATGGGATAAGCAGCTGGGGCGTGTGCGAGTCTGGTGCAGACTTCCTGCACGTGAGAGCACCGCGGAATGATCATATGTCACTCTCAATTACCATTAAACTTGAATTGAAAAACCATGATGTACAAACTACGGCTCCGACACGCGGAAATGTGTCTGAGTGACGGCCTTCCCGTCGCGATAACGGTCCAACACTTCGTTCACCTTCGCGGCATCCAGACCCTGCTCTACCACGTACGCCAACGGTTGGACCTTGCCCTCGACCAGATACTCGGCAATGCGCTTCCAGAAGGGACTCGCAATATCTGGCTTGAGGTGAGAGATTCCAAGGACGCCCTTCAGAACGTATCCAGCTTGCTTGGGGTGGATCTTGGACTCGTCCACAGCACCTCTCGACCAGACTAGACGTGCAAGCGTACCTTGCTTTGATTTGGAGAGTGCATTGATAGCCAAATGCTGGCTTCCGGGTGCGTTGAAGGCATCGAAAGCATACACCAAGTCATCGCCCACGATATCCCGGACACGCTGGAGTACAACGTCGTCTCCGCCGTGACGGTTCACCACGTTTGTTGCGCCGTATCTGCGAAGCTCTTCCTCTTTGCCGCCGACCACAACAATCGTTCCGAAGCCCGCCAACTTCGCTAGCTGCGTCGCAAAGCGGCCGCAGTTGGATCCTCCGCCTACGATTAGGATCGATGAGTTGGTCAGGTGGGACCTGCTTTCCGTCGAACTCCAAGGGTTGGGAAGACCCAAGCCCTGCTCCTCGTCAAAGAAGCCAACGAGGCCAGCTACGACGTTGGTTGGAAGCGTAGCGCAATCGTCTTCGGACACACCGTCCGGTACAACAGAGGCGAAGTCTTCGTCGAGAACCGCATACTGCTGAGTTGCCTTGGACGCAGACCCAGGTGCGATGGAAGCTTGTCCGAAGATGCTATCGCCCACTTTGAAACGAGTTGCCCCTTCGCCTGGGACCGTGACGACACCGACGACGTCGCTGCCGAGTACGGCCGGGAGAGAATCTTTCGTGAAGAGACCGATGTCGCGGCCCTTTTGATCGTGCGGAATCAGTCCTGCGACGGTGACACGGACTTGGACTTGCCTCGGGCCAGGTTGTGGGATGGGAAAGTTGGAAAAAGCTACGACCGGGGCTCCGACCGTCTGAACGACCATAGCAGTCTGCGTTGTCATGTTGAGGCGGATTCGTCTTTCGAGATGAAACGTCAAGTCTGTTGAAGCGCGGTATCGTAATCGTTGAGGATGTTCCTGCTTCACTTGATACGAAGCAGATTGTCCTGTACACGTGATAATGCCCGTCAAGTGCTCTCTCTCGGCTCCTTTATGTACTACAATGCATTCACAGCTTGCTTACAAACAGGACGAGCGGTTACAAGCATTCCCTGTCGCCTGTACATGAGAAGGGGCATGCGAAATTATTCTAATACTCTGTCGGATTGCCGCGGCACAGGGGCCTACTGCAGGTGAGCAGAGCATTTAGATTAGTAGTCACCAGCACCGTTTTGTAATCGTTTGTTGAGCTTTTGCGATCAGTAATCGTACTTGATGCATAGGAAATAGCAACAATGCATTCTCTCCTGGGTGATGGTGAGCGATCTAGGGTGATGGTGAATGATGGTGAATGATGGTGAATGATGGTGAATGATGGTGAATGATGGTGAATGATGGTGAATGATGGTGAATGATGGTGAATGATGGTGAATGATGGTGAATGATGGTGAATGATGGTGAATGATGGTGAATGATGGTGAATGATGGTGATGGTGAATGATGGTGATGGTGATTGATGGTGATGGTGAATGATGGTGATGGTGAATGATGGTGATGGTGAACAGACCAAGGTGATGGTGAAAGTCACGATTGATTGATAATGTGGCAAGAGATTGTGGGTGAACTCAGGAGCTTTGCGTCATACGCACTGCGCTAACCCAAAGCGGGCTCTACCTCTCCCTCGAGATGTCGCGCATCCCCAGAGGACTTGCGTGGTTCAAAACATCAATGTCTATGTGCGCTATAAGTACTGGGACACTTTTCTTGGACTTACGCGTCCTTGTACTCCTTGTTAAACGCCCTCCCAATAACCATCCTCCTTACCTCGCTTGTCCCCGCCCCGATCTCATACAGCTTCGCGTCCCTTAGTATCCTCCCCACCGGCACCTCGTTCATGTATCCCATGCCGCCCATCAACTGCACCGCATCGGCAGCGACTTCACTCGCCCTCTCGCCCGCATACAGGATCGCGCCCGCGCAATCCTGCGTCTTGATGTCTGGGTTCTCATGCGACTCGTCGATGTGCCTGGCAACAGAATATGTGAAGGCTGATGAAGCACGGTACTTAGTGTACATATCTGCGAGCTTGCCCTGAATAAGCTGGTTGTGCGCAATGGGCTGGCCGAATTGCTTCCGCTGGTGTGTGTATGGCAGTGCGTTGTCGAGCGAGGCTTGCATGAGACCGAGGGGCCCGGCAGATAGCACCAACCGCTCGAGATCGAGACCTTCCATAAGCACCCGCACGCCCTTGTTCACCTCGCCCAGAACATTTTCTTTTGGTACGAAAACGTCCTCGAAGACGATCTCGCCTGTGTTGGAGCCGCGCATGCCAAACTTGTCGAGCTTCTTGGCGACCGAGAAGCCCTTTGCGCTGGTCTCGACTATGAAGGCGGTGATGCCTTTTGAGGCGGCGTCGGGCTGGGTTTTGGCGTAGACGACGATGATGTGTGCGTCCGGGCCGTTGGTGATCCACATCTTAGTCCCGTTGAGAATGTAGCCGCCGTCCACCTCCTTAGCTGTGGTCTTCATGCTCACGACATCAGAGCCGGCTGAGTGCTCGCTCATCGCCAGTGCACCAATTTGTTCGCCGGAGATCAGACCGGGGAGGTACTTCGCCTTCTGTTCTACGGAACCGTTGAGTGAGAGCTGGTTTACGCAAAGCTGGGAGTGTGCCGCGTACGAGAGCCCGATGCTTCCTGGATGGTTTTGTCAGCCTTATTCCTCCATGATTGGGTATATGCGACCTACCGCTCGCGCGGCTCAACTCCTCCAAGATCACGCAGTGTGCCTGATATCCCATGGCCAACCCGCCGTACTCTTCGTCGGCTGTGGGACCTAAGAAACCTGCTTCGCCGAACTTCCGCCACATGTCGTTAGGAAACTCGTTCATTTGGTCGGTCTTCTGCGCGAGCTCTTCGGGGATTTCTCGTCCTGTGGCAGTTCAGGTTAGTGCTTGGTCGATTCCATAGAATACCATGTCTCTGCCAATCAATCAGAAGGTATGCTTACTCGCAAATTCCTGTACGCTCGCCCTCAGCTCTTCCAAATCTGCCTGTGTAGGTGGCGCGAAGCCTTCGGGATGCTTGTTTGAAGCATATCGTCTCCCGGCGACGAACAACGTACGCGGGTGACGTTGGCTCAGCTGTCGCACGCTGCGGGCGAACATTGTGGATGTGATTGCAGACATTCCTGTGAATGTATTAGAGGAGACCAGGGTGGAAGACAAGCGCTTCCCAGAACTGTCACGGTGGCGGACGTGCTGCTAGGGTGCGTGGATGGATGCTGCCCGCGCCGGAAACAGAATGAATTATTACTGGAACAGTGCACTGGTGCGAAGCGCGAGTGTGAAAGTAAAAGCAGAATTCCCACCCTATGTCCGAGTAGGAGTTGAAGTGTATGAAAGCCGCGGCTCACAGAGCGGTTGTTCACGGCTGAAGCTGCGGAGGCGCACAGACCTCCTCTCACTGATGACGTGGGGAAGCGTGCCTGTGCCGAGGCGAGGCGAGGCGCGGCACGTTCCGCGTTCCGCTCACAATTCGGGGATTCTTGGAGGGTTGAAGGGATGAACTGGTATACAGTGCATTGCACGGTGGATCATAGCTCACCAACCTTCTTCATCGGCCTCCCGTTGCATTCACCAACATCCAGAGCTACCAGAAGCCTGCTTACGCAGTTGTACGCCGCGATCGTAGCCGTCAGCTCCACGACCTGCTTGTCACCCAACACCCCCCTCAATGCACTCGCAACTCCATCGTCCACCTCTACGCCCACCGTCATCTGATCCGTATATGCCAGAACAACCCACTGCTCCTTAGTCAATCCACCCTTCTCCGCAAAGTCCACCTCGTCGCCCTTCTTCACTACTTCTGCTGCATACGCTGTCTCCAGCCCTTCCTTCGAGATGCCACCCTTGAGTGCGAGCGCAGCGTGGACGTCCCATTCGTGAACAGCGTGATTGATCACCGCGACGCGCGCGATGGCAAGTTCTTTGAGGGCATCGGCAACGGAGGTCTTGGTACGGATCGCGCCAATGAACGAGTTCCAGCCATCGGCCACGGCCGTGTTGTGTAGAAGGGCGAGGTCGAGTGGTATGAGTGGGCGAGGGGCGCGGCGCGCGGCTATGCGCTCGTAGATGGGCTTGTCTTCCTCGGTGGGAGGCTCTTTGGGGGCATATGGGACGCGCATCTTGAGGGGTGCGAGGTGGAAAAACGGCGGAGTCGGAGCGAGGTGTTGATGTTCACTCTCAGAAGACTTTGAATTGGAGGTTTGGCAGTAGAAAGTGGAATTATAGAATGATTAGCTGCGTGGAGTTGTTTGGGTTTTAGCCTACCTACAAGAGCTCTACCGTAGTAGTGGTGCGGAGCTTGCCCGCGGAGCTTCCCCGCGGTAGCAGACACGGTAGATGACATTCCCAACTGTTCCCAGCGATATCGGCGTAACTACGAAAATGCCCTACATCCGCGTCCTCTGGTTGTTGATCGTCAACTATTGCGAGGGCTCTGTTCTGGTATGCTGATACAATGCCATTTAAGAGGCTCGCCTTTAGGCAATGGGACCATTTGATCAACATGTACCTACAGGCCCTCCATTCGGGAGCACCAATTTCAAAATCACGCTTGAGTTGTCAATGTCCTAATACATCGATTATTTCTTGAATTCAGTTCTCTTTCAAATCTTCGCAACACGCTCAAAAGGAGCTATCCGCTGTCGTGCAGAGCCATACCTACGTGATAGGTGAGGTCGGGTTTCGCCTGCTCATTGTTTGGTATGGAGATGTTTGTCAGCACCTCATCTTCAGGAGTATCGATCTAGGTTTATATGTTCATTCAGTGTTTTTCTAGACTTGAAGAGGTCCAAATAGAATGTCACCGCACACGAGCACAGTGCCGAATGCTTCGATGCGGGGCCACGCTAGACAGGAGCTTTGTCCAATCACAACTCTCACGAGCGTGGATAAAGGCTTATCCACCCCTCATCCCTGTCTCCAGCCCACCCAGCGGTAACGCCCCTCCTTCGGTTTAGAGTTCGGCGTGTGCAAAACATGGGACAAAGTACGGTGGATAAAACATCGCTCCTACATCCTTTGCTCTGCTGTTGACATTTGCAATCGTGTTGAGGAATAGACGTGTCGCAACAAGATGGGAAAGCATCATCTCATGATTGGCACCTGGGTGAAGCCCGGCGTCATCATCACGGTCGCATTTGACGATGAGAAGTTGACCTTGGAGCTGGTCAAGAAGACGGAAATTCCACACGACGAGCCCATTTCCTGGATGGCTTTCGACGTACGTGCAGTCGCTCCGTTATAGGCAATTTGAGCATATTGGAGGCTGATGTGGATGCGCAACGACAGCATCAAAAGAAGAACATTTATGGCGCAAGCATGAAGAAGTGGAGCAGTCACCGGGTTGACAGTCCGAGCGAGATTGTGCATACCGGTAGCTTCGAGATCGGCGGACATCGTAAGTGCACTCAGCGATGTACCCTGTACGATTTTAATGGTTGCGAAAGCGAAGGCAAACGACGCCGATACAAAAACGCGCGCCATATTCCTCCTCCCGGCCAAGAAGCCGCCGTACAACGTCTACTGCAATCCTTTCTACGATTACGCTGGTCACGGCAACATTTTCAACGTTAACGGCGACGGTTCGTTGAAGGAGAACATACAAGACTATGAGTACTGCGACAAGTCCGCGATCCACGGCATGGTCTTCGATCCCACCGAGACCTACCTGTACAGTGCAGATATGTGGGCAAATCGTGTTTGGTGCCACAAGAAGATTGACGACCAAGGCAGACTGAAGACCGTTGGTTTCACGGAAGCGGAGGGCAAGAAAGACCACCCGAGATGGGTTGAGATGCATCCCTCAGGACGCCATCTGTATGCCTTGATGGAAGCGGGAAACAGGGTCTGCGAATACACCATTGACCCGGAGACACATCTGCCTGTTTATACACACAGATGGTTCCCGTTGATCCCGCCTGGTGAGTCCGCTTCTTTCGGAAAGTTCATTTGACAAAGGACTAATCGCACTCCAGACATTCCCAACCCCCACATGTACCGCTCCGATGTTGTCTTCCTTACACAATCCTCGAACTATCTCTTCGCGACTTCTCGCGCAAACTCTTTCGATCTTACCGGCTACATCGCGGCGTTCAAGATCTCGGAATCTGGATCGATTGAGCGACAGATCTGCCTAAATCCTACACCGACTAGCGGAGGTCACAGCAATGCTGTCAGCCCGTGTCCTTGGACAGATGAATGGCTAGCATTGACGGATGATGAGAAGGGTGGGGTCGAGATCTATAGGTGGCACAAGGAGTATCTCGCGAGGGTTGCAAGGCTGGAAGTTGGAGAGAAGGGCTTTGGTATGAATGCTATCTGGTACGACTGATATGATTAGAACGCATATATACACGGGCCTGTCACCCTGATTATTTGAATCCTATGGCGTTATTTGATCGCCACGTAGAATTGGGATAGCTTAAAAGTACACGATACCTAGAGCGTTACGCAACAGAAACGCGGACGTTCAATTGAAGCTCCACATCGCCTTAAAAATGTGGTAGATTACAGGTCTGTTCTGACGCAATGACGCGTTCCGAATCCCTTCCGACCTCGGAACCACCAGGAGGAGGGGCAAATGTCTTTGCAGCTCTCCAAATCACTAGTGTGTCCGGCAAATGTCATCGGCGAGCTCCCCAATTGTCTGAGGGGAACACCACCATAACGCCGTGGGTATACGATTCCTACTTCCACTAGCTCTCACTTTCGTTTGGACAGAAACGTATTCTCTCTAAGTTTCATTGTCAACTCTCCCAGAAAACTGCCACAACACATCACCCACCATGGCGTCTCAGAGCACTACCCGCGGCATCCTGTATGTAACGATGCAGCCTAAAGAGGGTCTGCCTCCTGCCCAATTCCACGATTGGTGAGTAACACGCCTTTGCCTTTGCTTTCACTTCGCCAGGCATGCTAAGCACATCCCCAGGTACAATAACGAGCACGGTCCCGGTCGCCTGCGCCTCTCTTTCTGCCAAAATGGTTTCCGCTATCGCGCAAACGACCTTCCAGCATCCTCGTCGACCGGTACGCAGGAGCAGCCAGAATGGATGGCTATCTACGACATCGAAGACATGGATCACCTCACCAAAGATGTGTACACGCGACTTCGCAAAGCGCCTGTTCAGAGCCAAAGAGAGCGCGATACCATGAAGCAGATACACGTAGATAGGTGCTTCTACGACGCAGTTGAGGGAGACGAGTGGAAGGCCGATGACTTCAAAGTCTTGGAAGAGGTGCAAAACGAAGGCGAGAGCAACGTTTTAGTCGCTGTTTACCTATCTTTGAAAGAGGGTGAAGGCAAAGAAGAAGAATTGGCCAAGTGGTACCGCGAGGAGCATGTCCCTCTGTTATCTAAAGTGCCTGGTTGGCGTCGGACGAGGCGCTTTGTGACAAGCTACTTGGACTTGCAAGATGGCAGAGAAAAGGTGTATTTGGCGCTGCACGAATACGCGCCGCATAACGGGCTAGGCGGGCCAGAGTTTAAGAAGGCTACTACTACGGACTGGAACAGCAAGATTTACGAAAATGTGGTCGCGTCCAAGTTCAGGAGGGTATACGACCTATACTACACGTTCGGGCCAGCACCACGAGACCTTCAAACCCTTACTTCGTCCGACACCATTCTGGCAGAATCCACAGACGGAGCGACAAAGACATATCCCGCTTCCTCCAACAAGGCCGTTCCGGCGATCGACTCTTTCATCACCACATCAGACGGTGTCAACCTTCCCTACCGCCTGGAAGGGTCGTCCGACCCCAACGCGCCCCTCCTCATTCTTTCAAATTCAATACTCGTCGAGTACGGCATCTGGGACGACTTCGTCAAAGAGTTCCTTCAGCTCACTAAAAACAAGTACCGCGTTTTGCGCTACAACTCGCGCGGTCGCACCGCACTCCCGTCGTCGGCGAATGAGCCCGTCACAGTCGACAAGCTCGCCGCCGACATCATCACCATCATGGACGCCCTCCGCGCCAAAACCGCCAGCGTCATCGGCGTCAGCCTCGGCGGCGCCACCGCGCTCTGCGCTGGCCTCACCTACCCAGAGCGCGTCACCGCCTTCATCGGCTGCGACACCAATTCCTTCGCTCCCGAATCGAACCCCAAGGCCTGGGGCGAGCGCATCGCCATCGCAGAGAAAGAAGGCCTCAAGTCCGCAACAACCTCGGAACCCATCGTCGGCGAAGAGCTCGCCGAGTCGACTACGCGCCGGTGGTTCGTCAAGGAGAGCTACGAGGATGCTGAGCTGGCGAAGAAGATTGCGCGGGCGAATGAGATGGTGAAGACGAATTCGCTGGCGGGGTTCAAGGATGGGGTTAAGGCGCTGTATCAGTACGACTTCAGGGACAGGATGTGGGCGTACAAGGGGAAGGGTGCGTTCTTGGCGGGTGCGGGGGATGGCGTACTGCCGAAGACTATGCAGGGGATGGCGGATGCGTTGGGGAGTGGGGTTGAGTTGAAGGTTGTCGACAAGGCTGGGCACTTGCCCATGGTGGAGCAGCCGAGGGAGGTGGCGGAGTTTGCTGCGAAGTTCTTGGGTTGATGCAGTGAGTTGGATGTTACTGAATGTTATATGTTGACCATATATAGGCAGTGGCACAGTACACAGTTCTACGTAAGACTCATGCGTTTGATCGTAGCCCCTGTGCTGTACTCTCAAATATCCTCGGTCCGTGTGACTGAGCATGGAGATGCATTTTAAACGCAAACCTTAAGGTAGACATGAAAAGTCCATCGACAGAATGAAGTGCGCATTCCAACAAAACGGCCTGAACATGAAGAACACTTTCACACTCGCTCTTTTCCAGCGGTCATGCCGGTCGTCGCTTCCGGGGTATAAAAAGAACCCGAAGAAAATCTTTTATGCTCTCAAATGTCACTCACAACATTCAGAATCCACCAGCATCATCTACTCACGTATTCGAATATGACAGAACTACTTCTTGACAGGAAGGAAGTTGAGGATAGCCGTGACTCGACAGCCGAAGGATGGACACACAATCATTAGGAAAGCGACTACGATGCCCTTCCACGCTTGAACGGAATATTACATACAGCCGTACGCTTTCTCATACAGGCCGTCTCAGTTCAATCCGGTGTGCATGACGCTGACCCTTGGTCGAGACGCGTTCAAGTCCCACCGGTGACCCTCAATTGCAAGCAACATCATCCGGGTGCAATCCCAAGTCCTATTCTGAGCACAAAGACCCAATCATAGATGTTTCAGAATTCTCGATAGGGTTGCACGCTCAGCCTCATACAAGCACGGCTAAGCGCCACCTCAGCCCATTCCAACAACGGCTCTTGTTCTTCCGTTGCGCCCCCCCCCCCCTCCCCAAAATAGTCTCACCCCGAAGCGAGCGAATGGAAAGCCGGATCACGCCAGCTATTTTCTTCCCGTTGTGCCGCGCTCCTGGACTTGATGTTCTTTTTGGCTTGCATGCTCACTTCCGCGCTACGACCAAGCCCGGATTGGCGATTTCCGTGGGGCACAGATGGGTTTTTTTGGAACGACACCGAGATATCTTTGCTCGTGGGTGGCTTCTCGACGGCACTTGAAACTCCTGAACGCACAAAGAGCGACTCGGGGGGAGGATGCATAAGGCTGCGGATTCCTTCAGAATGGAAGTCTCACACGACACCCACTTCCAGTTCCTCACTACGATCTCTTCAAATACCCTGTCTCATTAGCTGCGTTTCTTGGTAATCTTGTTCAAGATGCTTTCCACCTCGTTCGTTGCCGTTGCTCTGAGTGCTCTGCCCTTGGTGTTTGCAAACTACGGATACCCCGTAACCAACGGAACTGCAACCTCAGTCGTCTACCCATCTGGCACAGGAAGCCCCGCCGCGTCCACTCAAACCGTGGCAGTTGGCAAAGACGGTCTCGTCTTCACACCCGACACCATCCACGCGAAGTCGGGCGATGAAATCGTCTTCGAATTCTACCCAAAGAACCACGCGGTCGTCCAGGCCGACTTCAACAACCCCTGCAACCCCAGCGCGAGTGGACTTGGTATCTCCTCGGGCTTCGTTCCTAGCGCAGCTGGTCGCGCTGTGAGTATCATGCTGCAGAAATAAGGAGAGAAGATCGCTGACAGACGAGTGTAGAACAAGACCTTTACCGTCACGATCGAAGACGATACAAAGCCCATCTGGCTCTACTGCCCGCAGAACAACCCAAAGTCACACTGCGCACAAGGTATGGTTGCTGTGATCAACCCACCGCAGTACTCCCCCAACACTCTCAATGCGTTCAAGCTGGCAGCGGCAAACACAGGAAACGCCACGACACCAGCTACCGGTCCTGCTGGTGGCCAGCTCACGACCATCGGAGCCCCTGGCGCGCCCGGCACACCTGGGGCTTCTGGAGCTCCCACTGCGTCTGGCGGTGCACCTGCTCCGAGCGGTAGCGCACCGATTGAGTCCCCGGGTGCTGGGTCATCGCTTGCTGTCAATGGTGTGCTGGGACTGCTCGCACTGTTCGCTGCCATTGCATTGTAGATAGCCACTTCTCTTTCTGTGGGCGTGCTGGAGCACGATTGCTTCTAGTGTTGGAGTCGGGGGCTTAATGTATACTAGACGCACTATAATGTACGAATATCATAGTAAAGAAAGAAAAAGTGGCCTTTGAGTTCATTATTGCGATCTTTTGAGGGACAGCTGTACAAAGCGCTCGCGCGCTTGATGCTTCAAGAAGCCCACTTCGATCTTCCGCGCTTGGGGCAGCCAGCCAATCAAAGCCCCCATCTACACATCTTGGCGCCCACACAGCGCGCCGGAAAAAAAAAGGCTAAGCGACGGCGAACTTTGCGACAACCTCTTTAAACGAAAATCCCACACCACACGCCCAGCGCAGGATAACCACTTCTTTGCGTCTACCCCTCCCTCCCCACCACAATGCCCTCCACAGTACGTCCACCGCTTTGCTGTCCGCCAGGTTGAGCGCAGCGCTCCCTCGCCCAGAACAGTAGGCTAAAAAGTACGTGTCACAGAAGCGCGCGACCGGCGGTGCCGCCGCGAAGAAGAGCCAGAAGATCACCAAGAAGTTCATCATCAACTGCTCACAGCCGGTCAACGACAAGATCTTCGACATCCAGGCCTTTGAGAAGTTCCTGCACGACCGCGTCAAGGTCGAGGGCCGCACCGGCAACCTCGGCGAGACCATCCAGATCTCCCAGCAGGGCGATGGCAAGATCGAGGTCATTGCCCACCAGGAGTTCTCCGGCCGCTACCTGAAGTACCTGTACGTTGTGCACGGCTGCGCGTGCGCCCGCCCGCCCGCCCGTCCGCTGTTGTCCGGGGTCCCGCTTTGCTAACGGTCGCGCAGCACCAAGAAGTTCCTCAAGAAGCAGCAGCTCCGTGACTGGCTCCGCGTCGTCTCCACCTCCAAGGGTGTGTACGAGCTGCGCTTCTTCAACGTCGTCAACGACGAGGCCGACGAGGAGGAGGACTAGATACCACGATCTGACTACGCGATATGATGTGCATATGCATGGAGTCTATTGCTCGAAAATCGGGTGTGGGTGGTGGTTTTCCAAGAGGGTATATATAGAGCAATGCAAAATTTGCCGTGCCCTCAAAAACTGTAGTTTATTCTCGTGTGTGACGTTGCGCTGTGTTCTGATAGATGCCGTGGTATTGTAGTTCAGGACTGCATCTCTACTCAGCGACGCATGCTCAGTCCGAAGGACCGCTGGTACTCTGCGGATGAATTCTCGGCCTGGGAAGCTTTCTACCTGTGATCCACATTCGTAACTGACAAGATGCCTCTACGAGACCAGATCGATATTGTATAGCCAGGATCAACAGGCCATGCCGCGTCAACCTGCAGCCGTCGAGGAGCCTGATGTCCTACTGCACGCTGTACCTATTCACATGGAAAGCTTCATGTTGAATCGTGTTTTCACGCATCGAACAAGAGGCGACATGTTTCGACAGGATAGTAAAGTCATCGACCTGATATCTTCAATTGCATGTGTGAGCACTGGAGCATTCGAGTACGTTCGCAAGTACGCTGTTTCTCATCTAGACAATCCTAGCTGGTCGCAACCCAATCGGCGACTCGGACGAACCGCGCGTGCGAGATTGAAGCTTTTCGTTCCATGCAGTCGAGAAAAGGAAACCTCGTACCGAAAAAGCCCTTAGGCCGATCAACGCCAAACGCCCGCCGTCATTTTCGCAGAACGGAGTCTCAGCCCTTACCGCCTATTTCCTCACCGTCTTGCTCGCCTTGACGACGATATCCCGGAGCGTGCCGTATGCCTCGTCCCACTCGGCCTTGTCGTCGTCGCTGATGTCCTTCTTCTTGCTTACTCGCTCGCGGCCTACGAGCACGACACTGGTGGGGCGCTTCGTTGCGCTCGCCTCGCCAAGTTCCGCACGGCTCTTGACGAAGAGGTATGGCACGTTGTGGTCCTCGCAGAGGACGGGGATGTGGGAGATGACATCCATAGGCGAGATGTCGGCGGCAATAACGACGATGGCGGAGGGGTTGGAGATGTCGGAAGAGGGGGGCGCGTTGGAAGACGACTTGCGGAGGAACTTGACAACCTCCTTGACGCCACGGCGGAGAGTCTTGCTTTTAGCAGCTGGAGTAATCGTTAACTATCGAATCTTCAATCGACGCGGTGATGAGTGGGCTTACACTTCTTGACCGTTTTGAGCACCTTCTTCACGTCCTTGGGCTCTTCGAGGAGAGGCTCCGCAATGGGCACCAATGCGCTCGCGGGAACGTCCCGGGGCGCAACCTCGCCGTCCGCTTCTACGACCTTTACCATGCTTTCTTCAGGATCCTTGTCGAGCTCCATCTCCAAGGTGTCTGCGATGTCGCCGTTGAGCTTCGACTTCTTCTCCTTCTTGGACTTCTTAACGCCATCGACCTCGGAGCGCTTCTCCTTCTTTTCCTTCTTCTCCTTCTTGTCCTTCACCCTCTTCTCTTCCTTGTCCTTGCCCATTGTGAAATGCGCGTGCAATGGCTTCTGGTGTGGAAGGGTTGGTAAAGCGGGGAGGACAGTAGGTCAAATCGCAATTGAGGGCTATGCAGTAGCTCAATGCAGAACGCGACTGATTTGAGAGTGTGGGCGGGCCGACGTGTTCTTGACGTTGGCTGGCGAGCTTCGCACTTTTTCCGTCCAAAATTTCGAAGCTCCACGGTCTTAGCGCCTTGGCACCCGCAAGATCTTGGCATACAACGGTTCGAACACCTCTGGGACAGAACTGAACCAAAAGCGTCCGAGGTCTTATTTTCACTTATTCATGCAGAAAACAGCCGAACCTCAGTAAATGCATCCTATTATACATGACTACATAGCAACCCGCAGCGCCCTAAACACTCCTGCTGCCCACTTCCTCCCTCCTCCGCCGTCGCGAAGACGAATGGAACAAGCACTAGTGGTATATGCGATAAGAATCTGGATCAAATGAGATGAGGAAATATAGCGAGCAAAAGCGAGCAAGAGCAAGAAAACAAAACATTAACGCATTGCCGCAGTACACCCGTAGCAAATAAGAAGCGCAGCATGGGGCCAGCCACCAACGGTGATTTCCAAAACGAGAGGGTATGTAAGAGTAGGAAAGGTATTAGTACTGTGACCCCATGTCCAGAAGGAACAAAGTCCAAGCCCAGCTGTATCGAAAAACGGGCCAAGACCGCCCCATGCGCCATAATGAACCCATTCTTGGAACCGAACTTGAGATCGATCGAGACAGATATAAGAACTCAGCACACTATGCAGCCATGTTGAGAATAGCACACCGAACTCCGAGCCATGCTCCAAACAATCGGGACATGATGAAGGTGGAGACGTGCAAACAGTCTAAAGGTAAGGTGGAAACAAGAATGGAATGTCGTTAAAGTCGTAAAGAGTGGACCTAGTGGTACTAGTAAGCCATTTGCATCTCGAGCACTTGGACACCGCTGGCAGCCATGGAGGGTGTCGCGGAGCCTGAGCGTTCAGACATGGCATCTTCGTAACCCACAAGGGCCTGGGAGTGGAGTTTGAAGGCTTCGCCCATGAGCTTAGTGATACTAGTACTCGTCAGCGTTGATCTGGTAGGAGAGGGACGATAACTTACCCCCAAACAACCACCTCATCGATCATACTACCCCAGAGCCGAGCCACGGTAGAGCTGAGCTTGGCCCCATACACATCCACAGAATCGTCATCAAACAGATTCCGGAGCTTGTTGTACATTGCTAGTTCTTCCTCGGTAGCGGGCTCCTCGTCGTGTTCTAGGCGGTACAGCCAAAGCGTAAGAATGACCATGAGATCCATTCCAGTCAGAGGGTGTTCGATGCTCCAGTTGGTCGCTGAAGTACGCGCGACCCACCGGATGCCTTGAACAGCTGCGACTTCGATGCAGTCAAAGCATTCCTGAATAACCTTGATCATCTCCTCCGATCGCTGCACCTTGTCCCGTGCATTGGTCATGGCGGCGGCAACCTCGTAGGAGTCATGGTAGCGTAGAGCTTCCTGGACGGACTTCAGATCCACCACAAGCCTTGTCCGAGTGTTCCTGTACATGGCCATGGCGTTGAAGATCAAGGGGTGGCCTTTGTGCGGCGCACTCAATTGGACCACGACCGTCTCAGGTTCGCAAAGGTCGAGGGACTTCTCCCAGGTCTCCAATGCAAGTCTCAACTTGTACTCAGTCACAACATCCTGCAAAGCCTCCGGGCTGCGCTTGTGGTACCATACTTCTAGGAATAATGCGTTGATCATGACCCGGGTAGCGAAAGCGCTGTATTGAGCTGGTTCCCCTTGGAAAAGATTGTCGTGTGCCTGGCGAAAGGTGATGATCTTGGAGGCCGAAACGCTCTCGCGCCATGACTCCTCGTCAGATACCTCCATCGTCCAAAGGGATTCAGAAGACGGAAGCTCGAGCGTGTCGAATTCGTTGAAGCCCATGGCAGGCGTATGGTTGTAGGTCAGGGTCATAAGGCCAAAGAAGATGTACACTGCATAGTAAGTGCGGCGACATTGCTCGTCTACGGTCCATTCTTCATGGCTTGGCTGCGCGTTCTCCCGAGCCTCAGAGCGAAGCTTGAGTTCATATCGGTTTCCAGCTACCATATTAGCCAAAAGACTCTTGATGGAGCAAGCCCACTCCAGCCCCTTCGGATCGCCGCTCCAGCTTGCGAAGATCATGTTGAGTAGAGTACTTTGCATGGTCCAAAGCGGACACTTGCGAGAGCTGAAGTTTTCTTTGTTCTGCAAGAACTGATTTACGAGAACTTTAGACCCAATGTGGAGCATGTATGCCTGATCTTGGTCGAAGATGTACAGTGCACCGATCGAGAGCACAGCAAGGAGGAGCGGAGCTGCAACTTCAGTAGGCCGGAATGTGGCCGGGTGCAAGAAGGGCAGATGGTGATGGAACAGGTCGAAGTATGTCTTGAGCAGCCTGTTGACGGTGTTCAGGCTCGGTAGGTGGAAGGTATCCAACAGAGCGTTTTCGCTGTCGTACTGTCTGATGTTCTCAAAAATCCTCGCGCACTGTTCATCGTTCTCTACTTGAGGAGCTCGCGCGACCATGAGTGCCTGACTGGGACCAGGGGATCTGCGGTAATCAACAGGTGACACAGGGCCGAGCATACCCGGATAGGGTGAAAGTGCACCTGGCGTCCCGAGGCCAGCGGCAGCGGCGGAGCTGTTCATTGGCTGGAAAGTAGGCGGGATGCTGGAGTTCGACATGTTACGTTCCATCAGCGGCGGCAGCTGATGAGGGTGCGAGCTGAGGGCGCTGGCACTGTTGAAAGCAGGATGCGTGTCCTGGGAGCCTTGTGTCCTAGACTCGGGCACCATGGAGTCCCCCCAAGGCATTTGCGGCAATGACATGGAACCCGGGGCAGGGTAGGTGACGGCACGCTCCATCATGGGCGGGCCAGTGGGCGAGATGATGGCGCTTGGGGCATCTGTAGACATTTCAGGCTCCTGGCTAGCCATAGCCTTGTGGCGGAAGTCGGTCATCAACATGGCCGCCGCCTCTATGTCTACCATTTCTTCACTGCTGGCCTCTATCTGTTCCAGAGTAGTCGCGGACTCATGTGCCACGATACCTTTCGATGGGCCCGGTGCGGCAGTCTCTTCTTGCGTCTTGTTGCTGGTACGGCGTTTGACCTCGCTGGTCAGTGGCACGCCGCCATCTTTTGCGTGAACGGTGCGATCGTGGCGGAGCAGGAGGTCGCGACGGACAAAGGTGCTACGGCATTTGTGACATTTGAAGGGTCGTTCTTTGGTGTCTGTGAGGGGTAGTTGTTAGCAACAAGAAACCCCGCAACGCGCAAGCTTCGCGACTTCCGCGCATCAACAAAGCAATAAAAAAAGAGCTGCTGCAGCCATCCCGCCCGTGGACAGAAGCAAGCCAAGGACGACGTGACGCCAACGCGAAGGTGCGATGCGCGATGGTTGAGAACAGTGTGTCGCACCAAGAGCATCGTAAGCACTCAGACATCACTGCCAGGCGGCGCGTTGCCTCGGCGGAAGCGGCCATCGAGTAGGAACTCCATCAAGGTATGCATGGTGACTTACGCGATCTTTCATGACGACTGCGGTGCTCACTCCTGCTGAAGGCGCGGTTGCAGAACTGACACTTGTACTTCTTCTCGGGTGCAGAGCCCGTTTTGCGGACGGCGGGCGATGCGGCGGCGGAGGCCATGGTCATAGCAGCAGCGGGCATGGACCGGCAGAGGGAGGAGACTGGGTCTCTACAGCGAGGTCGCTCGGGTGTGAGGGCGGTGCTGCCGGGTGCGCGTCGGTATTAAAGCGTGCAGGGCGAATCTAGTAGCATTCCTTCGCGTCGAAGTCGGCGTTCGCATAGAAACAGGCGTACCAGGTCGAAGCTAGATAGATGCACGACTTGTTAGTTGCTTGCGACGACAGGTGGGATGAAATAGAGGTAGGTGATGCACTGCACGTTGGGTGAAGGGCGAGCGCGGGCAAAGACGACGACGACGACGTTAGCGAACTAAAGGAGAGAGGGGGAAGAGGGAAGGCGAGGGGCAGCCAATGACAAAACCAGCCCCCCCCCTTCCCCCCCGTCAGTGCTGTAGCCCAGCAGGCAGAGTGAGGCTAAGCCGGGGGCGTGGTGCTGGTGCCACGTCCGTCGCGGGTGCGGCTCTCGTAAGTTTTCCAAGGTTGCCGCCGCCCGTTTATTTCACTAGATACTTGGGCAGGTATCGGGTGTTGATGCGCGGTTGCCCCTCACTGTTGACAGTGGTGTTCGCAGCGGGGTGCTCTTGCCCCTCCAAAACGGAGCTTGCAGCTACACACCACCGCGTTCCTTCATCGCGCACCACCTAGACTATTCTACCTGGCAACTTCACAGACAGCCACAACAAGCAGACCCGAGCAGACCCGAGCAGACCACGGACGGTGCTGCACCCGCGAGCTGACTAGAGCGCAGCATGCCCACCGCCCGCCCGTAAGTTCCAACCGCCCGCCCAGGACATCTGCCTCGTCGCGAATCCAAGGCTAGTCGCGCCAGAGTGCTGTACACGGCAGCCGTCAATACGTCTTGAGCTCGCCGTACAGCGTCCAGAAAGAGCGGTGATGGCCTCGCTATGCCCTATGTATCTCCCGCCGGTCCACTTCTGCCAACGACCGCATATTCACACCGCCTTCCGGTGCATCTTCGTGCCAAAAGTTACTGACACAGCGGTAAACATTACACTGGAGGGGTGAGCGACGCCCCTCTCAGCCCACTTTCGCCATGCCATCTTATGACGACCGTGGGAAAAGGGGGTGCTTTTGTCTCACCCAACGACGCCAGGACGGGCCTCGAAACTTCACCAACAGCGAGGCTACGCGCACGATAATCTTGGATGCGCCGGGACCGATCGGCACCAACTTACTCGTTCCTAGCGAAGGCCCGTAGCAACGGGAGCTGGATATCCTTCCCCGGACCCACCACCCTAGCTTTAGCACCATCGCGAGTCGCATGAGAAGGCCAGAGGTTGTCTCAGTCCTGGTTGTATATGGGACTTGTGCAGGCACTTCTCTCCTTGTAACCCGATCGTATACTGCGCTATACCTACCACCAGGAGCGCAATGATACGGAGAGCGCAATGAGGTGACCGAGAGCTCGACCTGTCCTAGCGACTAAGACGATGACATGTCTGGCCTTTGCCCCGCTGAGCCCGCTCGCCTCCAGGGATTGCAGGCGACGACCTCGATCCTTACGCATGGGTGCCGGCGGTAAAAGAGCTGGAAACGCGCCCCGCTTGCCAAGTATCTACTTGTCCAACCGTTCCCTACGTTTCTTTTTGCACACTCAACACCGGGAAAAGATGAGACACGGTCGTCTAGCGACCCTCTTGAGATGCAACCCCTCCATTTCCGCTGCATTTCTTCACAGAGGGGCATTGCTTTTGCGTCGAGCCCCCGCGCTAACACGGATCCCGTAATGCTCCAGAAGAAATGGGTCTGCTCCTGGTTTCATATGCGGATCAAGGCACCTTCCCGTTGCGCAGGAGGGATGGTTTGGAGAGGATGCTCGACGGAAGTCATTGCCAGGAGGACGCCCTAATGCTGGAAGGTAGTCTATAGGTCAATGAAACGCCAATGCTTTCGCAAGACACAAAGAGAGACTTGCTCAACCTGGTCGTTGCAACTCGCTGTACGACAAATTCTTCTAGCCGTGTGCGCATAGCACGGCAGCCCTGACAACTGCTCTTCACGTGGAAACATGCTTTCTCGGAGCGGCTAGCTAAAGCCTCAAACCCACCCGCGCTGAGGCGCACGTCGTCCGTTTCCACGCGAACGGCTAACGTTTCTAAGCAACTTCCGGCAAGGTCCAGCCTGCACGTCCCCGGGTGCATGACGGTAAATGTATTCTGCGGTTAAAATGCATCCACGTTAGGTCATGTCTTCGCAACGTCTTGGAGGTGTGCGGTGATGGGAGGTTACACGGATGCCGTGGTTGAGGGATCCTGCGGCCGGATGATAGGTGAATGTTCCACGGTTATGACCACTGTTGCGGTGTGTGCACTGTGCACAGGGCTTGTCGGTCAAGACTCAAGACTCCCTTCCGAGCTCAGAGCCGTGCGTCGCTGGACTTGAGTCAGCCGGCAACAGGACGGCCCTCCGTCAAGGCCTCCCCTCAAAGAGACGGTCTAGGTGTGAACTTCTGAAGTTGAGGTGGGGCAACGTCGAGCATGCCGGCTCACGGTACCATCATCCATGGCTGTCTCGTGGTGGGTATCGTCGCGGGTTGAAAGGCAGCGACAGCGACAATGCGCCTCGAGAGACGTAGGTACCCGGATTTGCTGCTGCTGCAACGGATGTGAATGGGCAATAAATCATGAAAGTCCCCCAATCGTATCAAAACAATGTATAAATGTATAGACTCAGCCGGCATATACGAAGTGCGTTGCGGTGCGATGTGCCAATGGAAAAGCTCCGGGCAGGATGCATGTTCCAGGATAATGACGGATCACGTGTGTAACCCCATGTTGAGGCAGTTCCGGTGTGCGATCCCTCGCCGAGTTCTGCCCAGCTGCAGCGGCCAGCTCGTGCAGCCGGATTCGAAGGCCCTCCTGGTGTACAGTGTGCACTGTGTCGTGCTCTCCCAGATCCCGCCAGTTCTCGCGTCCCAAGCTGTTCGTCGCTGTCTTCACGTCTGTTTGCACCGCTCATTCGTTCCGCAGCCGTGAATGGGAGCTAGCCTTTGATTTCGTCGCAAGCGCCCAGCGGCGTCGCACTGATCCCCTTTCCATACGCAGATCGCAGCGCTGCCGCCCACAGCACGCGGAGCTCCTGAACTTCGCGACGCGGGCCTTCACCTCCATAGCCTTCGTCTAGGGCTTCCGTTGGAGGGCTCCTGCAGCTGCCGGTGGGGCCAACGAACGCTGCGCTGCGCTCCGTCTCAAGGAAAACGCAACATCCCACCCGTGCAGCAACCCGACGACGCTCCCGCATGGCGTTCAACGGCACCGTACCCCCGCCGGGGAGCATGTTTGTGCGCGCGCTCTACGACTACGACGCGGATGATCGCACGAGCTTGAGCTTCCGCCAGGGCGACATCATCCAGGTCATAACACAGCTCGAGAGTGGCTGGTGGGACGGTGTGATCAACGGCGTCCGCGGCTGGTTCCCGAGCAACTACTGTGCGGTCGTCAGCCGCGCCGACGACGACATGCATGACGACCGGAACGGTGCAGATGCCGTCGACGACGACACCCAGTCCGAGCTTGGCGGCACCGACTACACCAACTCTGACACCGAATCCCTCAACGGCAACGACACCATTCTGCCCATTGAGCGCAATGGCAGCGACAACAACAATAACAAGGAAGAGGAGGCCGCGTTTTGGATCCCGCAGGCCACATCCGACGGTCGCCTGTTCTACTTCAACACGCTCACTGGCGTGAGCACCATGGAGCTGCCCCTCGAGACACCCTCGGCCAACGAGAACGGGCCCCGCGACCGCGTCAACGTCTTCATACCAGACTCCTCGAGGCCGCCGCCCGAGCTGCTGGCTTCTGGCTATAGTGTGGAGGACACGGACGACGAGAACTCAGCTTCGGACTTCGAGGGTCCGGGCATGGTCGGCTCGCACAGCTCTCTGGTAAGCTCGGCGCAGTCAGATGTAGTGCATGTTTATACTGACATGCTCTCTCAGCCGGGGCGCAAGAGGCTCTCAGACGGCGTGTCGCCTGCGACGTCCATGGACTCCATGAACCAACATACCTCCTTCGACCGGTCGGCGGATGCAAATGGTACGAGCTTTTCAATCGCCAATTTGCCCCCTCTCGGAACCACTGCCACCTCGTTTGCTAACAACCCTACGGGCGGGTCACACACGACACCTGGTTCTTCTCGCAAGTTCTACGATGATGTGAATCCCGTACCTCTGACATGGAACCGTATGGTTGATGACATGCGACGAGCCATTGAGCGCTATCGGCAGGCAATCAATAATAGCGACCGCTCCGAGTTTGTCAAGCGAGCAGAAGACATCTCCGACCATTTACGGCTGATTCTTGCCGCTGGATCCGGGACAACGGACAATCACTCGGGTAATCCTTCTATCATTTCGACCAACAAAGCCCTATATCCGCATTTTCGCGAAACCATGTCGAGGTTCTCGAAACTCGTCCTCTCGTCCCATATTGCTGCGGCAGACTTTCCTCCCCCAGATTCTTACTCCAAGTGCTTGAAAGAGGCCGACGGCGTGCTGAACGGTGTATACGGGTTTGTTGAGGTGGCTCGACAACAGCGCACGGAAGACATCGCTCGCCTTGTTCCTGGCTTCGTCGTCGGTAATGCTGCTGGTGGCAACTGGCACAACAACGGCGTGGATGTTCGAAACGCCTCCGCCCCGACCTCTTTCATCGACCAAGAAGACTATGAGCCGATGGTCGAACCTACCCTGAAACTAGACTCTCGTGTTTTGGAGCGCCTTGAAGATCTGAAGCGCTTGATTGTCTCTGGCATTCGCAGGCTTGATGAACAGCTCGTCGTCCGTGACAAGATAGTGACGCCATACAGACATCAGATCATCGGCGACAGCGTCTGCAACGCGGCTGGAAAGGTTTTGGACGTTTGTCGTCCTTGGATCTCCACGATTGAGTCTATCAACCTCTCTGCCCTCAGCTCGACCATGCAGGGGCAGCAATTGGGCGAATTCAGCATTCAAAAGCAAAAGGTCTATGACTTGGTTTCAGAGCTGGTCATCAGTTGCCAAGGTGTCGCTGCCCCGTTGGCCGATGAATGGGCTGAAAATCGTGGCGACTCGTTGGAAGAAAGGATCAATGGCTGTCGAGCTGTGTCGCGTGATCTGGAGACCAGTATCGTGCAACAATACGGCTTATTACAGCACATGTCAGAGGCCGTACCTGTGGCTGACATTGCAATGCGCAACGACCCACGACGAAACACAGATACAGAAGTAGGCGGCTCACATGCCCTCGGAGGCTCAAGTAGTTCAAGGCCTCTTCTTAAAGATGTGCCTCAATCGCATACATACAGCGAAGGAACGTCACTGGAAGATAAGGTGGTGGACCCAATTCGTACAGCCAATAGCAGCAAGAAGCTGAAGGACTTTTTCGGAGAAGTACCCAACATCCCTCAAACATCGGCTGAAGAGGTGCCTGAGTACCTTAAGCTCGATCATGAGGGTGAAATATCGTATGATCACAAGACGAACTCACCTCAGCTTCGTGGAGGTACGTTGCAGGGTCTTGTGGAACAACTGACACGACATGATCGATTGGACCCTGCGTTCAATAATACCTTTCTCCTCACTTATCGTTCTTTTACATCTGCTTCGGAGCTATTTGAGATGCTCGTCAAGAGGTGGAGCATCCAGCCGCCGTATGGACTTGGGAAAGACGAATATCAGACCTGGGTCGATAAGAAGCAGAAGCCAATTCGTTTCCGTGTGGTCAACATTCTGAAGAGTTGGTTCGACAACTACTGGATGGAAGGCAATGACGAAGAGGCGAGGATTCTGATTCAAAGGGTGTACAACTTTGCCAAGGATCATGTAGCGACAACCAGTACCCCTGGTGCTGCTCCGTTGATGACGTCGGTTGAACAACGATCACGAGGCCCCGACATGCCGACGAAACGCATGGTTCTTACCTTGAGCGCGCAGACACCCCAACCGATCTTGCCCAAGCACATGAAGAAGCTCAAGTTCCTTGACATTGATCCTACGGAGTTCGGACGGCAATTGACCATTATTGAGTCGCGACTCTACGGCAAAATCCGGCCTACCGAATGCCTCAATAAGACATGGCAGAAGAAGTTGACGCCTGGCGAGCCTGATCCAGCCTCGAACGTGAAGGCATTGATTCTTCATTCGAACCAGTTGACGAACTGGGTGGCGCAGATGATTCTCACCCAACAAGACGTCAAGCGAAGAGTGATTGTAATCAAGCACTTTGTGAATGTAGCAGAGAAATGCCGTCTACTGAACAATTTCTCGACCCTTACTTCGATCATATCTGCCCTCGGCACGGCGCCCATTGCTCGACTTAACAGGACGTGGCAAGCTGTGAACGCACGATCAATGACGACTTTAGAGAACATGCGGAAGCTCATGGGTAGTACCAAGAACTTCACAGACTACCGAGAGACCTTGCACAAGGCGAACCCACCGTGTATTCCTTTCTTCGGTATGGTAGTTTGGCCCCGCTAGCTCCGAGTAATGGCTAACAGTGCAGGCGTGTACCTTACCGATCTGACGTTCATTGAGGATGGCATTCCTTCTCTAATCAAAAAGACCAACCTCATCAACTTCGCCAAGCGCGCGAAGACTGCTGAGGTTATTCGCGACATCCAGCAGTTCCAGAATGTACCTTACCCATTGCAACCTGTACCGGAACTGCAGGATTACATCCTGACCAACATGAACTCGGCTGGCGACGTGCACGAGATGTACGAGACGAGTCTGCAAGTCGAGCCCCGAGAACGTGAAGACGAGAAGATTGCAAGGTCAGTGATGACATGGTCTAAACTGCAGTTTTCAGTGGATTGACAGCTTAATAGGCTTCTCTCTGAGTCTGGATTCTTGTGATGATACCCCTCCAACGCATTTGACATTGTTGATGATACGATTCCGACTCGGCGTTTCCAGGGCTTGAAACGATGCCATTTGGCTTCCACGGACACGACTCCCAAGGCGCACATTACTGGGCATTTCATTCATGCGCAAGCTTGGGCACAAGCTACGACAGGCATGCGACGATGCCCTGCGAATATTTGATTATCTTGTTCAGCGCTGGGCCTGGGAAGGTGTTGGCCCAGAGGCTTTCTGTTTAGGGATGCCGTTCTACGTACCATGTCTGTAATCAATGCAACGAGATGCGCATGGCTGTTGACACAGAGTGCTGCTGATGCTGGAGTGCATGCGATGGGTACCATGTGATTGGATCGTTTCGCAAATTATGCGTGGGGCAGGGACACAGCGTCTGACAATCGACACGGCAAGCCAAAGATCTGAGGCGGAGTCGCTACACTGCTCGATGGCGACGGTTGCTACGATAGTCTAGGCACCTACATGTGCGCTTGTCATGTGGAGAGGCCATCTCATCTTTCAGCCAGCCGCCCCCGCACGGCTCCCAGCAGAGAAACCCAGGACAGACAGTCGCCCTGCCATACCAAGCCTCGCAAGGCATTACTGCCATGTCCTTTCTCGTTTCCGGCACGCTGGGCTCGAAACAACCCAGGTTTCCCTTGCGGCGAGACTTGCGGGCTGTCCGAATGCATTGCACTCGGCATCACACGTCCATTTTCCCGGTCTTTGGCGAGGGATGCAGCTGTATGCGAAAGGGAGGGCTGGTGGCACAGCATCTGCAGCCCGCCGCTGGACGTTTGGCTGGCCCCGGCCTGTGAATCGAGACTCTGGCATCTGCATTGTCGCAGAGACCAAGCAGGTCGAGCGCCCATCGCTCCCGCCTCACACTTTCTTTTGACAAGTGACGCGCTCCAAAACAAGTCGGTGTCAAATCTCCAGCCTCCGCTAGACTACCTACCTATCTACCTATTTGCCCGCACCGTTTTGGCTCGGCGATAGACCGGCCGCCATCGTCTTACTATCGCGCCTGAAAGCACGCCGTTCGGCACCAAAGATGCGGACAGGGCCGTGCTGTTTGCTGGCTTAGAGAATCTGCTCTCGATTTGGGCAGGTTGGATCCGCTGCTACGGCCAAAGGAGGGTTGGCCTGCTTGCCATCTTCCCCAGACACACCCGCCCCTGCTGAGTCCTGGCCTCCTCGCTCCAATACTTGAGTCGCGTGGCCCTCGATCGCCTTCGCCCCTCCTGTCGCTCTTTTGAACCCCTTGTTAATACCCTTTCCACCTTCTATACGCTCACTACGAACTTTTTTTGTTTTCTTTTTCTTGCAATGTTCAGAGTACGCGACGCCATAGGCGCACTTCCGTGGCTAGTCCTTGCACTGTCTCGCTTCGGTACGTATTGATGGTCAGCATTCCGAAACGGACGACGCCTCGCCATCGTGTGGCGCTAACGCGTCTGTCTCTAGTGATTGCCGACTGCGAGTGCGGCTACTCCATCAATGGAACCAACAGCACAGAATACGAAGTCTTTACCGATCTTCTGGAGAACGACTTCTTGCACACAAGCGGTGACAACATAACAGCTTTCGGCTGGCGGCCACAGGAGTACAATGTCTCGGCCAAGGACGCGCGGGGCCCGTATGGCAAGAACTTCAGTGTTGCGAACGCAGAGTTGAACCCGTTGAAGAACGCTCAGGTCTGGTCTGGAGACTCGATAAATGGGGGCGATGCAGGCTTGAAGTTGTGGGTGCGCGGCGACCATTCGAGCGGATACGTAGGCGCTGCAGAATTGGCCACAGTGCGCAACGACACTCTCTACGGCAGCTATCGCGTAGGCATGAAGCTTTCGGGAGAGAGCGGGACGTGCGGCGCCTTCTTCTGGGTAGGACGAAGCTTCTTCACCCAACACGGATGGTTTCGCTGACTTGCGATAGTTCTTCAACAACTCGCAAGAGATCGATATGGAATTCCTCTCGAGACAGTTCAACGAATCCCAAGGGACGGTCCAGCTCGTGCTCCAGTCACCCCAATCTGTGCGCAACGGCTACGATGCATCCGGCACGGCTGGATATGAGATCCAGCATCTTCCCTTCCGACCGGACCAGCAGTTCCACGAGTACCGCTTCGACTGGACACCGGAGAGCGTCGTCTTCTACGTCGACGGCAAAGTCATGCACGAAATGACCCAGAACATTCCCAATGAGCCCGGACACCTGTTCCTGAACCATTGGAGCAACGGCGACAAACTGTGGTCAGCGGGCCCTCCATCGGCCGACACATCGATGACTGTGTCATACGTCAAGGCGTATTTCAACTCGACCGATACTGCACGTCACGGCAAGTACAGCAAGCAGTGCCCCAAATTTGACTCTTCCAAGGTTTGCTCCATCCCAGCACAGACCGTGGCACCCGATGGCAGCAACGCACAAACATACTTCTTCTCCCAAGACAGCGGCAAAACACCCGGACAGCAAATCTACCACACCACCAACGGGAACGCTGCCGGAAGGCTCCTCGGCGCCAACACGATCTACGTGTCCATGATGATCACCTTCCTGAGCTGGGCCATGTCGTAGCTGCCGTCCAAGGACGTTGACGGCTTCTCCGCCCACGCGTCCCACCCCCGCTCGATGGCCTCGCGTTCATTCCATCTTCCATTTTCCATTTTCCGTTTTTACCTCACGATCTAGCACGAGGCGGCACGGCGTTTTTGTATAATGGTCACACGGTTCTGCATCTTCTTCCGAGCGTGAGCGCACACACACTCACACCTCCACACCTTTGACGCTTGCTCTTTCTCGCCGGACCACGTTGCCTACTTATCACGATTTGAATAAGTTTTATTTGCGCTTTCGCTTCTTGTACACAAACGTTGTGGTTTCATGGGGAAAGCTTGACTGGTTGACGTGCGAGGACTTGCTTTTCTTCTTTTTCTTTTTTTCTTCTTTACTTCGTTTCTTGCTGTCCGGCAGGGGTTTTTTTTTTTTCTCTTCGAGCTTGGATTGGATATCGATACCACTTTTTTCCTTTTTTTTGGGGGGGGGGGGGGTGTTGGATGGGATGGGATAGGACAGGATGGGAAGGGACAGGACAATGGAAGCTGTATGGACAAAAAAGGCTTTTGCAAAAGTATAATAGCTTGCTAGCTAGCTAGCACTTTACCCATCTATCGTACACTACATACATACATACGCAACATGAATCTACCGATGTGTGTTCCTTTTTTTTTTTGCTTACCGTGTTGCGTCCAGTCATCAGCAGCGCTGTTCTTCACCTCGGGCTGGGTCAAAGACGTAGGTACGTACGGTAGGTGAAGTCGAGGTTGACTCGGACTTCTTGCTCTTCTTCTGCCTAGTGCGTGCGGGGCATCTGGATGTCAGGCGCCCGGAGGACGCGATGGGCGAGCGTGCACGTCTGTCTGTCTGTCTGTCTGTCTGTCTGTCTGTCTGTCTGTCTGTCTGTCTGTCTGTCTGTCTGTCTGTCTGTCTGTCTGTCTGTCTGTCTGCTAGGTAGTCCAGTCTAGTCTAGTCTAGTCTAGTCTAGTCTAGTCTCTAGAGGGTGGAGCCGCGTTGCTGAGCACGTGGCGTTGGCGGCGGGCGCTCGGGCTGCGATGACATAGGTGGGAGGGTGGGAAGGCATTCACCTCGATCGTCAGAGGTACGACAAGTTAGGTAGATACCTAGGTAGTAGCCTCCACACCCCACTGAAATTGGCCGATGATGTACAGACAGAAAGACAGAGCCAGAGGGAAGCAGAGCTAGAGGGAAGCAGAGCTAGAGGGAAGCAAAGCTAGAGGGAAGCAAAGCTAGAGGGAAGCGATGTCTATGTCACTAATAATTTGTTAGCTAGGTATTCGATGCGCATAGGAATAGGTACGGCAAGCAAGGTTATGTTCAGACTCATGGGCCATGCATGCAATGCAGATAATTCGACTGAGCTGGCACTCGACGTTGCATCGAGCGTGGTCCCCCTTCCCCCGTTGTACATAGCGGTCGTCGTCCCCCAGAATTCTACACATGGTTGTCCACAGGAACAGTCGAGCTATCAAAGTGGCTATTTACCTACCACGCTCGTACTGCTTGTGCATCTAGGTAGGTACCTATACGTACACGTGATGCTCGACAGGATGCCTTGCCTTTCTCACGTCTTCCGCGACCAATTCTGCTTCTGCTTCTGCTTCTGCTTCTGCTTCTGCTTCTGCTTCTGCTTCTGCTTCTGCTTCTGCTTCTGCTTCGCCTCAGCGCCTGCCCCAAGAACGCAAAAAACGTAACGTGCTGGTCCAGCGGGGATGCAATGGCGTGCACTACCTACCTACCTACCTACCCATGGCGTTCGGTACAAGCGCTGGACGTGAAAGAGCGCAACACCTACCTACCTAACAGCTAGAAGGCAGGGCATCAAGTCCATCGAGTCAGATGAACCACCTACCTACCGCAAGTGCCTTCGGGCCGCCTCCGGACGTCAGGCATGTGGCTGTCCGGACCACAGCTGAAAGTGCAGCGTTCGGGACGGAATGCCAGCGCTGACGAGGATGCCCCTTCGACGCCTGTTCCTGAGAGGGGAAGGGCTCGGGATGGGTAGGTAGGTAAGTGGGTGGGTGTCGACGCCGCGGTGGAGGCATTGAGGGGTTTTTCGCTATCTCGGGCGCTCTGGTGATGCGTGCGTGCGTGCGTACTACCTCGCTCGTGCGGCATGGACGATGGGGCTTCTTTACGGTACCGATGCCTTCTGTCTGCACTGTTGTTTTTTTCTCATTGCTTTGCGAGATTTTGGGGCGGTTCAAGCTTCTGTCCAAGCCTTGTCAAGCTTCGATGGTGCGCGTGTGGACTGGGAACTAGGCGTATTGGTGGAGCGATCGTTGTGGGGTTGTGGGGCGGTAGGTACGGTAGCGTTGGCTGTACCTATTTAAGGGGTGGGATGGTGATAGTGCCTAGTGTTGAAGGGGGGAAGGTAGAGCGAGATGTTTGTAAAGGGGAATGCGGAGGATGATGCTTGACGCCTGTGACAGAAGAAAAAGATATACGAGGATTGTGGTGGAAATGTGAATGGAAGAGGTGTTTATGTATTTGGATTCGTGATTCGGTACCTACTGTCGCACTTGACGTCGACGCGCAGGCACTCACTACTGAAGCAGCAGTGGTAGATATACCGGATTTCGGTCTGAGCTCTGATGGATATTCTCAACTACTAACTTTCTCAGCAGGTAGGTATACCTCCCGCTCACTGAAGAGCCAATGCGAGAATCCTCAGAACCCCAAGACACGTTTGCAAATGTATCACCTCGCTTTTCCTGTCAGAACCCCCACCAGAACCCCAAGAATCCTAAGAGGTCTTTGCAAATACATCCCCTCGCTTTCCTCCGTGCCAAAAGCCCCATCAGACCCCCAAGAACCCATTCCAAAATCCATCCCCACGCTTTCCCCACCTCCCCCAAGACAATCTCCCAATCCCCAACCATCCCATCCTCACCTAGATAGATACCGCAGCCCCTCAATTCCGACACTTGAAAAAGCAGCTCAGCTCCAGATCCTACAACAGTCAGCAACCCCCTCACACAACACACAGCAAATCGCAAAACCCAAACGTACCTGCTGCCCACACCCCATCCCACCACCACCACCACCCGCCGACCACGGCCGATCGACCCGACATCCATATCGCGTCCCCACCCCATCATCGCTCTGATCCCAACGCATAACCTCGCTCACCTGCGTCGCAGGATTGACCCAATCCCAAGCAAAATGCACCTTGTCGTCGTCGCCATCATCACCGTCGTCGTCGTTGTGGGCCCCGGGTACGCGATCCATAGCGAGTTCGCCGGCGATGAGTTCGTTGCGGGAGGTGAGCATGATGCGGAAGGGGGAGGGGGATATAGGTTGTGGGGCTGGGGGAACGGGGACTGCGGAGAGGGAGGGGGTGAGGAGGTGGGAGAGTTGGACGTAGGTTATCTTCTTGGGGGTTGTGGTGGGGGGTTGGGGGAGGCAGTGTTGGGTGAAGTGGGCGGTGAAGGTGCAGTTGCCTGGGTTTGGGGGGTTAGCGGTGGGTGGGAGGGGTTGCTGGGGGAGGGGGGTTCTAACGGGCGTCGCGGGGGACGAGGGAGGAGTGGGTGTCGATGGAGTCGATGATTGGGCCTTGAGGTGCTGCGATCGCTAGTGTGGCGAGCGCGAGGAGAGATGCGAGTTTGGAGAGCATCTTGCGGGCGGTTGTGGTTGTTGGAGGGTGGTCGGTTGTTTGGAGTATGGAGGCGAAAAGATGAGCTCGCGGTTCTTCTGAATGAGAATTTGAGGGGTTAAGAGAGGTTGCGCGGATATGGATAGGTTATTTACGCAGGTAAAAGAATTGACCGAAGCTTGGAAGCACGTACGTGGCTTTCGAGGTGAAGGCAGAGCAAGGCAAACGCTCTCCGACAATTCGTTTGCAAGTTTCCGGCCCCTAAGTGAATACCTAAGAACCCATCATTGCCATGAACCTTGCCGCGCCCTGCCCGATACTTGACCTCGCAGACCCAACCCAACCCAGCCCCTCGCTCGCTCGCTCGCTCACGACTCCGAATCAGCCACCGCATTACACTTAAACCAGCACCCCAACACCTTCTTCTGCACCCAGTCAGCCCACATTCCCGCATCCCCAATACACCAAATACTCACCCTCCCACCCTCCGCATCCGCCCCATCACAACTCCCCCCAGACCCATCCCACCCTCTCTCCACCACACACCCATACCGCCCCTCCGCCCCCTCCCCGTCCTCGCTCCACCCCTCCGTCACCGGCCGCCCCCCCGAAGGCCCATACGTCCACCGAAACTTGACCTTTGTATTGTTCGGGCGCGCAACGTCCAGTCTGCCTGCGATGCTCTCCTGCGGGCTGTGGGCGTAGATGGAGAGGGGCGCGGCGTCGATGGCGAGGGCTTCGGTGAGGGGTGTGAGGGGGGCGCGCCAGGGGGAGAGGATGGGGGTGAGGGCGGCGGAGGTGGTGAGGGAGGGGTGGCAGGTTTCTGTGAGGAGGAGGGTGAAGGTGCAGTTTACTGGGGTGGGTGAGTGGGTGTGGGGATCGGGGTATGGATTTCACTTCGAGGCGCGAGTGAGGGGGGGGATGGATGGATGGATGTTTGACGTACGGTGGTGGGTGGTGGGAGCTTGCGAGGTAGCCGCGGCCGTGGCGGTCGTTGTCAATGAGATGATGATGGTGAAGATTGAGATCATCTTCGGTGCAGCCGTACGAGGTTGTTGTGTCAATGTGGGCTTCTTTGTTGGCTTGGGTATCGCAGCGGTGCGGGGTTTCTTGCTACAAGCAGTACACGTCGATGGATGTCGAAAGATTGGGAGGCAGGAAGGAAGGAATGTATACCACGCGCCGGCAGTTGAGCAACTGGTAAGAAAAAGATCTTCATCGAGTGATGCAGTCCTGCTCATGAGCACGGACGCGAAGTGAAGGTCGCACAACCTCCGGAAATGAACACTTAATTTCCTCAAGCTTCCGTGTTAGTCGTAGTCTGGGTAGGTCGAGTCGTAAAGTGTGCCTAGGCTTGTGTAGTAGTGCTTTTGAGAAAATGGTTTATCCGATCCCTACATTTTCTTTACCATCGACTTGACCCCGCGCAGGCTTGCATGCTAGTGGTGGAGGTTGTGAGGATCCATGATGTCGATCTATCAGCGCGCAGCAGTGAACCCAGGGGCTCCAGCCAATGGAGGGTGGATGGATATGCATGCGTATCACAAAATGCCATATTTCTAATTGCGAATGCCCATGGTAGAGGTGTACAAGTGAGCTTGTGGGACCAGGGTAGAAGCTTTCACGTGTGCTTCTCAGTAGTAGCGATAGTAAACGTAGTCCACAGTGCATTTCCAGAGTAAAGAAAAATCGTACAGATCAAAACATCTGCAACAGTAAGACAAAGATCTCGGTATACCTAGTCATCCCGCATCAAACTTGCCCTAAGGTAATACACCGTACTCAGACTGCTGTTCAGGTGCTGTTCAGGCGCTGCATTGTGTGCATACCACCCACCATCAACATCAGAGGCCTCGTTTCCAGGATTACCTAGCCACCGAAATGAAACAAGTCGTCACAGAAACTAGTCCTTTTGCAACCGCGCAATGAAACTAATCGCCCTGGTTATGCGGAAGATGGATCGATCGTGGGTCGTATCGCGAAAGACGGCCATCCAAACGCAAGCTGTTCACATTGCCGGGGTAAACTTTGCCAATGCAGTGGCCCTAGAGGTAAATGTACTTGTCGGACGTGGCTACGCTGGTGACAGTAGGTGTGCTTGAGCGGCTTGCAACATGGGAAGCTGGCCAACAAAGTTAGAAACACCGATGGAGTGATGTTGCCTTTTGCTGTAGCTTCTAGCTCGTTCAGCCATCTAAAAGTAAGCTGTTCACAGTACCAGGGTAAATCCTGCTGATGCCGCGGCCCTGGAGGTAAATGTACTTGTTAGACGTAACTACGCTGGTGACAGCAGGTATACTTGAGCGGCTTGCAATATAGGAAGCTGGCTAGCAAAATTGGAAACACCAACAGAGTGATGTTGCCTCTTGCTATGGCTTCCCGCTCAACGCTTCTTGCACCAATCTAGGCTCGTCAAAGGAGCGGTGTGGACACTTCATGACCGTCATGTTAACAGTGGAAATATTTGCGGTATCGTTCTCTTGGAAACCCTGGGAAACCTGGGCATGCGATTGAGAGACGGCGGATGCTCGATTCGATACACGGAGCTTCGTGGATTTTTTTTTCCACATCCCGTGGAACCGTGTCACCAAGAGCCAATGTATTGGAAACTGGCGGTAAACGAGGCTACAAAGGTACCCGCGCTGATGCAAAGGTCAGCGTCCGCGTTGTAGCTCCCAATCGGGCCCCGAGACCCAGCTAAGGCGATTGAGGCAAGTCTATGCGACGACGCTGCATCGTAACGGCGTTTGGAGTCAATGCAGGGTGTTTTCGCGAGCAAGGGAGAAGGAATCTATGGCGGGCACTAGAAGCGTGGCTGCCGTCTGGGAATACACTTCCAAGCGTGGCTGCCGTCTGGGAAGACACTTCCAAGCATGGCGCGCATAGGCCCTGCGTTAGGTATCGGTCCGCATCCGAGCGCGGCCACGCTTGTCCATCTGGCTGCGGCTTGTGGTGTCTTGTATGCAGCGTCGATGGACAGAGACCAAGAAGTCGAAAACTGGTGCAAGGTTGGGTTTGAAAATGACCGTCACCACCCGTTGCAGGCAGCCAGGAAAACCATGCAAAAGAGGGCCACCTTGTGGAGACCGGGATGCCGCGGTGAGAAGAGAATGCTCGGAATGCCGCGCAGGGCTGACCATCGCTCAGGTCCCCACAAGCCGCATGCCGATGGAGAAGGGAGCTCGCACTCCGAGGCCAGACCAGACAGGGCATGCGGGCAGCCACGTTTCATCTCGGGCTTCGCGCAGTACAGCGAGAGGGAGGCGTCACGGCGTCACGCTGAGGAGCGGTGAGCAGGCTCCAGCGTTGTGAGGCGTTGGGTCATGAAGCCTCGAAATGGCGCAAGCCGGACATTGACGCGACGAGTGTGGACGGGTGGCCAGACGGCCAGACGGCAGCTTTGAAGCACGTGTCAAAGGGACAGGGGCGAAGGAGTACTTTGGTGGACTGGCGTCAACGATTTGCGCAGAAACTGCTCGTCAGCTCCACCGCGAAACGGTTGCGGTGGGTCTGCGGTGTGGACATGGCGATGTTGGGATGCAAAGGATGCATGCTTAGTTGTGCCCCGAACCTGGACCGATACACGCGCATAACGACGGAAGGCGATCCCGCTAGCTTAGCCTTTCCGGATGAGGTTCCAAGCCAAAAATAAGCAGGGTATCGTGAGATGCGCTGAGCAAGGCGCCACGGTGGTCAAGCTGTACGTATGCGAGCGGCATGACTCCATCCTACCAGCGGTAGTGGGCGAGCATCGCTGTCAGATGGGTGGAGAAGCTCGGTACGATTTGCTGCAAGCGGAGCTGGTCAATGGCCAAGGGGAGTCGGTAGGTGTGCAGAAAGGTCTGGAATGCTGGCGGGTGGAGATGCATTACAGGAAGATTCGCGATGCGTTGGTTCACAGCGAGGACTCAGGATGGCCGAGATGAGTCAGGCGAGGCTAAAGACGGGCACCATGCGGTGCTCCGCTTGATTGACGGGACCCGTCGCTAGAAAATTTTCTACATTACCTAAACTTGGGGCGGCTTGGCGTAAAAGTCGAAGTGGGTGAGGTGAGGTGAGGTGGTTAAGAGGGTGAGGGTGAGGGTGAGGGTGAGGGTAAGGGTGAGGGTGAGGGTGAGAGTGAGGGTGAGAGTGAGGGTGAGGGTGAGAGTGAGGGTGAGAGTGACAGTGAGAGTGAGAAGTGAGGGTGAGAGTGATATGGTCAAAGAAAGTGAGAGTGAAGAGAGCTCCAGAAGGGTTGACGTTGTGGTGAGTCGTGGTGAGCTCCGAGGAGAAAGCACTCGGATGGCCGCTTCCTGTTTGAGCGTGCCACAAGGCCGTGTCTCCTGAAAACTGCGGGGGACAAGTCTCGCGATGCTCGTGCCATGTATGACGACCAATGACGGTGGAGAATGTCGCGGGTACCTAATGGGATCCCCAGGCCCAGGATCCGCAGGGCCGTCGGCGAACAAAGGCTGACGCTCACATGAGGCGGGATTGAGCAAAGTGCAAGGCACGCAGTGTTGGCCTGCGAAGACGCAATGTTGCGTGAGTCAGCCAGCCAGCCAGCCAGCCAACACAAAAACAAGAATGCACAAGAGAGTAATAATGCAGAAGAGAGTGAACACGCGGCTGGGAGTGAAACGAATGAAATGAGTGCCAGCTGCGAGTGAATTGAGTGAATGCACACGCAGCTGCGAAGTAGAGGTCAAGGTCAATCAAGGTGCCCGTGCGTCAAGCAGCCTCATCCCATGACCCCAAAACGACTTTGTACTACAGTCACGGTGGGTGCGTACGACACAGCACGGTGGAAATCTGTGGGCGTGTACGACACAGCACGGTGGAAATCTGTGGGCGTGTACCACTGCCAGCAGGGATGCACCCGCTGAAAGCAGGCTAGCGTTGCTTGTGAAAAGCTTGTAGGCGGTTGCGCCATGCCATCAGACACTGCACGGGGCCACCTACCTACCCAGTCCAGTCATCCAATTTTCATCATGTAAAAGTTCAACTGCCACATGAAAGCCTTGTTTAAAAGCCCTGCTGCCCCAAGCCTTGCCTTCGGACCTCATCGCCATGTTCTGTCCGCTTGCCCTGCTCCATCAATTGAATTCCCACAAGATCAATTCATAGCCCTCTCCTGCAGCCCTCCTCACCCCACCCCACCGCTTGGACGCCACCGAACACCATCGACACCTCCCGGAGATACCCCACACACACTTGCATCTCCTCATCGCTGCCCAGCACACCTCGACCCAGCCCTCATCCACCCCCCAGGTTGCCGAGCAGCCTTCTTGGTCGCCTAGCTCAGAAACCATGCCGGGCCGTCTTCTTTCTCTCGTCCGCCCCGCGCCTGCGTCATCGCCACCCCTCGACCAGTTAAAGGCCCAGAAGAAGCATTCCGACCTACCGCCTCTTTTCCCCCCTGTCTACTCGGTCGAGCGCCCCTCTCAGAAAAACAAATCACAAGAGTCCCTCGTCATGGAGGCTTTCAAGCGCCACGGCCTGGGCAGTCGCCAGAACTCTTTCAAGAAGAGCCCCAAGGCCAGTCCCAAAGCGGAGCCCCAGCCTGCAGCCATCCTGAACATGGTTGTCGAGTCGCCGCCCCTGGTCTTTTTCAATTCGCCCCAAGCTTCCACCGGTGCCATCATCTCTGGCCTGCTGAACATGGACGTCCACGAGCCCAATCTGACGCTCGACAAGATGGAGATGCGTCTCCTCGCTGTCGTCACAACGAAGAAGCCCGTCCACCAGCATTGCCCGGACTGCACCTCCCAGACCACCGAGATCCACAAGTGGGAGTTTCTGCGGGGAGCCGTCCAGCTGTCTTTTGGCCAGCACTCGTTCCCTTTCAGCCATCTCATCCCTGGACACCTGCCTGCAACTACGCACGGTCAGATCACCACGCTTGACTACTACCTGGATGCCGTCGGTACCTTGTCCAACGGTAAGAAGTTGGAGTACAAGCGCGCTCTGGACATCAAGCGCTCCATCATCCCCGGCCCCGACAAGCACTCGATCCGCATCTTCCCTCCCACCAATCTCACTGCATCGGTGAAGCTCCCTCCGGTCGTTCACCCCATTGGCGACTTTGGCGTCGAGATGCGCCTCTCCGGCATCACCCAGAACAAGGATGACTCGCAGTCGCGCTGGCGCCTCCGCAAGCTCAACTGGCGCATCGAGGAGACCCAAAAGTCCATCTCGCCTGCCTGCCCGAAGCACGCCAACAAGGTCGGCGGAGAAGGAAAGGGCATCCTCCACGACGACACGCGCACCATCGCCAGCGACGAGGTCAAGGCCGGATGGAAGACGGACTTTGCCGAGGGCAACATCGACTGCGAGTTCCGTGCCCGATGCAACATTGCTCACAACCCCCTCTGCGACATGGACAGCCAGAGCGGAACGAGCGTGCGGCACAACCTGGTCATCGAAATGGTCGTCGCCGAAGAATGGGCTCCGCTCAAGAAGCTAAGCCAGGCCACTCCCACGGGCGCTGCTCGCGTCCTGCGGACGCAGTTCCACCTGGTGCTCACCGAGCGCTCCGGCATGGGCATCTCCTGGGACGAGGAACAGCCCCCGCTGTACGAGGACGTTCCCGCCAGCCCGCCCACGTACATTGGCGACTACGACGGCCCGCCCCTGCACGATGTGCAAGACGAGCTGCACCTCGGTCCCTGAGTCGGTACCTTGGCATCACGAATCTCCTATGCGTCACCCAAAAAAAAAGTTTTTGATTTCACACCCGTCTTTGGTCGGAGGAGATACCCCATCTTGTTTAGCTCGAGCTGTCGAGCTGTTGTTGTTGATTACCATCACGAAAGCATCTTTGGCTCTTGCGATAGCTCTTCGCTTTATTTTTCTTTCTTTCTTACTTTCTTTCCATGTCATCTTCCACACAAGCAGGCTCCTGCCACTGTACACTAGCGCGGCGTTCAAGGGACATTTGGCTCGACGGCTCAACGCCTCGCCAACGGAAACCATCTCCATGTTTTCGCGCTGCGAATCTCATATAGTACATAGATGCGCACACACACTCACACATACATACAATAATACCCAGTGTGGCAGTTCTGACTTTGAATCCCAACCGATTTTTCTTCTCACGTGATGCATCAGAGATGTTTCCAGTGGCCGCAACGAGCAACGAGCAACGAGCAACGAGCAACGGCAAGGCAAGGCAAGGCACGCAACGCCTCGCCCTGCAGGGTTTGTCGCCGACGCGCCGCTTTGGGCATGGCGCACCCCCATCACGTCACGCCACGCCACGCCACGACGAGGTGGGAGGGGGAAGGAAGGCAGGAAGGAAGGCAGGAAGGCAGGAAGGCAAGAAGGAAGGAAGGAAGGAGGGAAACCTTTCCGACGCGCACTCCGAACCAGCGCTCCGACTCCGAAGGGCGAGAGTCGGAGTTTGGGGGTTCGGAATGGGGAGGGTCGGAGCAGGTTGGAGGTCGGAGTGGGTTAGAGGTCGGAGTGGGTTAGAGGTCGGAGTAGGTTGGAGGTCGGAGTGGGTTAGAGGTCGGAGTAGGTTGGAGGTCGGAATGGGAGGTTTGTTGGGAGGACGGAGTTTCACGACTGTTGAACTACGGCAGCTTACTTTCGTACGTAGCTGAGGGCGTGTTTTGCGGGGGTTGGTGGAAGACGAAGTGGAAGAGTGCTTGGCTTGGTAAAAGGTGCATGTGCATGTATATGCAGGTTGTTGACTGTTATCGTACGGTAGGTACCTGCTTCTGCTTTGCTGTGCTGGACAGGTGGACTCGGTAGACTCGGCCAACACTCGGGTTTCGATGTTAACACGCACTCACTCACACACAACGTCTGCACAATTCACAGTTCACAACTCCCCTCCTTCTCTCTCTCTCCTCTCCCTGCCCAAACAAACCAAAAAATTTAAAAATAAAAAATGGCTTTCCCACCCTACCAATCGGGCCCTCTACCCGGCGGCTACGGCTCACTACCGACATGCATGCATGCAGCTCTCTTTCTTTCCCCACTCCACTCCACCCGCCGCGCGCCGCGCGCGTTGGTGACACATATAAATCCTACGGGTACGTGGGTAGGTACGTGGGTAGGTAGGTACCGTAGGTAGGTAGGTAGGCAGCTCTGGGGATGTGCGCAGGGGTGTGTCGGGTCTAGATTGTGGATTCTAGATTCTGGATTCTGGATTCTAGATTTCCGACTCTACCTACGTCCGGAAACAGACGCAGACGCAGATGCAGATGCAGATGCAGATGCAAAATGGGGATAGTGGAATCATGTGATATAACGTTTGCAGGCGTGGGGGGATGGGCATGGCACGGGCGCTGTGCTGTGCTGTAGGTAGACTACTGTGCCTACTGTTAGACTAGTCTACCTGTCCGCAGCTACCTAGGGACTAGAGCGTGGGAGTGGGAGTGGGAGTGGGGATCCGCGGTGTGGGTGTCTTGCTGTTTTACGAACAGGTATCTACTTTGTGCTGGACATTGTGTTTTAGGTAGGTAGGTGGTTTGGCTTTTGGATGGCTGTTTTCTTAGATTGGTGTGGACGACTACGGTAGATATGGTAATGTGTGGTTGGATGGTTGGATGGTAGGGATCGCATGGCCTATTGGTGCATACGAAATTCGTATGGATATAGGATGCTAATCCACGAGTGGAATTTTTGCAAAAGCTAGGGAAATGCAACTAGTCGAGGTACGGTGCGGAGAGGAACACGCCTTGCAATCCCCGTTGCAGTCCATCCTTTCTCCTTTATGTGAATGTACCCATGCCCCAGTTCCAATACCAGTTCCAATACCAGTTCCAATACCAGTTCCAATACCAGTTCCAATACCAGTTCCAATACCAGTTCCAATACCAGTTCCAATACCACTTCCAATACCACTTCCAATACCACTTCCAATCCCACTTCCAATCCCACTTCCAATCCCACTTCCAATCCCAGTTCCAATCCCACTTCCAGTCCCCATTCCAGTCCATCCTGCGCCTCGCCTCACCTCACCTCACAACTTCTTGCAGTCGCATCGCCCCCTTCCCCAGACTAGAAACCTTGTCGTAACACCTCCCACACAACACCTCGCCCACCCCCTCCCACAAACACGCATCATCGCTCTGCCACGTCCCCCCGCCCCTCTGCCACACCCCCTCCCCCCTCGGCAGCATCATCTGCCCCTCCAACCACCGCGCCAACCTGGCCTCTGCATCCCCACCCACCCGCGCAAACCGCACGCCCCTCACCCCCGTAAACAGCTTCAACACGGCGAAATCGCACGCCTCGAACTGCGCCTGCCACACCCTAACCTCGAGATACTCGGCCCCTGAAAACGCCGCCGCCGCCTGCGCTGCGGTGAACTGCGGATCCGTGTCCAGCCGGAGACATATCTGCCAGCGCGAGATGAGGTCCGCGACGCGGGGATGCAGGACGGGTTTCGCGGAGGAAGTGAGGTGGGGCAGGGAAGTCAGCAGGGCAGGATGGGCGTGGAAGATGTGAGGTGCGTAGAGCAGGGGTGTTGCTTCGTCGTGGGTCTTGCGACATGTGGATAGGATGGCTGGGTGGAGACATGTCGCCGTCGAGGTCTGGTTGTAGTGGCGCACGCTGAGGTTGTCCTTGCATTTCGTGAGGTGGTCGAGGTTCACGGCGTCTGGGCAGAGGAGTTCGGTGTAGATTTGGTTCCTGAGCTCCGCGGGGAGCCGGAAGAAGGGGGAGGCTTCTTGGTTTGAAGTCGGGCAGGGTAGACTTCCTATCCCCGAGGGTACGGACTGGCGTTGGGCATCAAGCAGAGCGCTCCTGGGGCTTTGTTCTGTCCCTGTTGGTCGTGGTACGATCGATTTTGAGGTGTGTAGCTGGAGCGTGGGATGCGAAGGCTCAGTGGTGGGATACGCGTTCGCTCCGTTGTGTACCATGGCGGGATTTGGATGGTAGTAGAGGGCGTATGTTGCCATTGCTTTTGTTCCCCTCTCAGTCGATTGGTCTTGGATTTTGGCAGACTGCTTTTCAGATATGATTTGGCCCAGGAGTATGCAGGTTGCGAAGCAGCTACAGCTGGGAAGCAGGTGCCGGTGGGCGATTGAGGTGGTGAAGTCGCTGGTGTCGATGGATTCGAAATATTCGGTGTCGATTCTTCTGATGGTGTTGGAAACGCTGGTCGTATGATGACTGGCGATGTCGCGTTTGCGGTCATCGGAGAGCTAGTCTCCTATCCGGCTTGAGTATTGGACTTAGGGCCTGTTCGGTAGACGTGATCTAGAGGCTTGATCTCATCTCGATTACTAGATCCAGTTAGGCTCACATTAAGATCACGCCGTGTTTAGTTTAAGCGTGATCTTAACGTTATAAATAGAGGTCTAATCTAGGAGCAATTAACTAGCTAAATTAAACCCTGCTAGTGCTAATAGAATCTACGTTTATACCTATTTAAGCGCGAGATTATAAATTAAACTAAGTATAAAGTTAAGAAGTCTATCTTACCTAATTTTAGAGCTTTTTAACGCTGTAATACTTAGTAGAGAGGCCTTTATAAGCGTTATAAAAGCGTTAATAGTAATAACTTTAGTGTTAATTAATACTATAAAGAGGACTATAGCTCTACCTATAGGCGTAAATAAATACGCAGAGGATATGTGCCTAGGTCTAGCTTAGCTAGCTAGGTGCCTTATTAATAACTTATACCTATATAAAGAGATATAACTTTAGCAGAGTACCTTTAAGGCTCTTATTACTTACTATAAATAATATATTAAAAATAGCTAATAAATTAAAGTTAAGAAAAAAGTATTTACATTTCTATATATCTATACGTAAGGAGCTAGGTGGCGAGAAGCTAAACACTACTATAGGCACTTACTAAGCATAATTACTATATACGTATATAGAGATTTTGCTTAACTTTTACTAACGTTAGTAGTAACTTTTATAAAGTCCTTACTACAGTCCTTTTACTATACCTAGAAGTTGTATATTTGCCCTCTAGCGCCTGCCTAGAGGCTATATATAATAACCTAAAATATATACCTTTCTTTAAAGACTATGTAGAAGCTCTTAATAGGTTAAACTTTAAAGTTTATATGCTAGTAGATAACTCTAAATAATATAGAAATTGCTATAGATACCTCTTCTAAAACGTATTAGCAGCTATTAACTTTAATATAAACTTTATATACGTCTTAGCTAGCTAAGAGGGCAGCGCTTATAATACTTAGGTGCTTATAGACACTTATTAATAAGAATTTATAGCTTCTTTAGGCAAATATTACCTAGTAGACGCTAAGTATACAAATAGCAATATAACGCTTATACTATATTATAGTGTATACTATTACCTTTAAGAGATAGCGCAGCTACTAGATAGTAGGCCTTAAATAGTAGAAAAGCTATTTAATTACTAGTATAGTAGTTTCTAAAATATTATTAAGTGTATATTTAGCGTTTTTAAGCGTTGTTAAAGGATTTTTAATAGGTCTTATAAGTTTAATATTATAACTTAGGTTAAGCTTATATACGCTCTTATAGCTGTATATAATCTAATTAATTAAATAGGTAGTGTAGGTAAGGATTTTAAGTAGCTACCTACGTACGCTAGTAAGTAGTATAAGAACTTTTTCTAGGAGGTTACTATTACAGAGAATTAATACCTAATAAATTAGCCTTTAATAAGGGAGGAGTAGGAGTTGTAGCGTAAAAAGATAGTAGAGGAGATATAGGCGTTATATAAATAAGCGATTTAGGAAAGTAAGGTATAGAAAAAAAGGCGTAGGTTACTAGAGTAGTAATACTATAGAGAGTAAGCAAAACACTAACTAGCGTATAGACTACTATTGCTAGTTTTAGTGTATTGCGCTAATCTACTTTTATATACTTATTAACTTTCTATAGAAACTCTATAACCTACTCTTTCTTTTTTAACTTACTATTACCCTCCTAAGTTAGCCTAATAGTGTATAGCTATAGCTACTTATTATGTAAAACACCTAGCTGCTTATTTACCTTATTCTTTACCTAGGTTTTCTGCACTAATTAAGGCTTAAGACTTAGATAGAGCTTAGTAATAAAGGGTAACTTAAAACGCTTAGTAATTAGTATCTTTAAGTAGTAATCTAGGATACTATATATTTTTATAAAATAATTAATTGCCTCCTACTAAGAATCTTTTAATAGAGCTTCTACTAATCCTCTAATTTCTATAGCTATATTACTAACCTACTTACTTAACTTATTAGCTAAAGTTATCTTTTTATAAGATCTCTCTACTATAGTTAACGTCTCTACACGCCTTTTATAAGGCCCTAGAGTCTCTACTTTATTACTATCCTCCTTACTATTACCTTTAACTATTACTATAATTAATTAATTAATATCTCTTACCCTAGCTCTATTAGTAATTACGCTGTTAAATAGTCGCTAGTGTAGGTTTTTATACGCTAGAGGCTTTATATAATATTTTTAAGTATTTAGGTATTTTTTAAAGTACTCTATTAGCGCTTAGCTATTTTCTATAATAACACTAAACTTATTTATAGTAAATTTAAAAAAGTTATTTAGCTTTTACTAGACTTTCTAGTCTACCTTATAGTTATTATAGCGATTTTTACACTACTAGATAGATAACACTACGCCTAGTAGAGACACTAAAGCTACTTTTTTAGCTACTACGCGCTACACTATTACTTTATAACTAGTATTTATACGTTACTTATAGTCCTCTATCTACTCTATAAGCGCTAAGAGGAGCGTTTTAATTATATATAGTAACTATAAACTCTAACTCTAGCTCCTTTTAGGCGTTAGCAATGCTATAAACGTTAATAGAGACAACGCTAGCGTCTATAATAGAGGAAAGAGAGTTAATATTAGTAATAAAATAGGCGTTAAGCTCTATAAGAGCTTTTATAACGCTTTATACGCTAAAGTACTTAGAGTTAGTATAGAGGATTAATTAATAATACTAAAGTTTAATAAGATAAGACTTTTAGATAGGTAGTTACTAAATATAGGTTAATCTAGGTATATTAGAAGCGGGTCTTTAGAACAATTTGTATAGCTACACTAATAAAAAATTCTACGCCAGCGCTTTACTGAAACTGGGCGAGATCAAGCCCAGATCACGATTTGAGATCACGCCCACCGAACAGGCCCTTATCCGGAAGGTTGTCCGGAAGTAGGTGTTGAGCTAGTCGTTGTTGCGAGTAACAATGGCGAGACGATGATGGTATTGGAAAGTAAATCTAGGGGGTTATAAACGAGTGAAATTGAAGTTACAAAATATTGACCATGCCTACACCGTCGAGAATCACGTTGTTGGACAGCGAATCTGCCCGAGGGTGATGGTCCGAGCGTTGCGATAACAACACGGTGAGCGCGAAGTAGCGCCACACGTCACACCACCGCCAGCGGCCAGCTCACCACCTGCGCGCATCCGTGAGCTGGCTGCGACGCTGTCCCACAATAAAAACTTGTTGATATCTTCGCCTCCTGGGATGATGGAAGTTCAATAGCTCCTAGGGTCTCCTGCGTTGCTCTCGATCGTTGGATGGGCATAAGTGTGTTGGCGCGCTAGGTAGGTACCTACATATTCTGGACAACACGTTCATGTGGTTTCCTACAGCGCCCATCAAGGTCGCATCCCATCACAGGCCGACCTTTCCCAGATTCAAAGGTTTCGTCGTGTCGTCAAGCCATGTCTTCTGGTAGGCTGTGCCATCGAAAGAGGAACTTTGATGACATTTGTTCCGCGGTAAATAAGCTACCAGCAATTAAGTTGCTCGATTAGTATGCCATGATCTAGTTTTCAACCTCTTCGTTCAGGAAATCCTTACTCCGCGCCCTCGGGGTATAATGCAACGCCTTCCCCTATAAGATTTTCTTGCTCAAACCTGTCCTCATATCATCATACAGTCCACCTCTCCGAGTTATCATCGTCTCGCTCTTCAAACCACACCGCCAATTCCCAAGCCCACGGCCGCCATGGCTCCCACCTTCCACTCCGGTCCTACGGTTTTCGCAGCGCCCTGTTCGATAATCGTCTTTGTAACACCCAATCGTCCTGTGAGCGTTCCTATGCCTATGCTTCCCTTGCCAGGGGATGGAGCGGCGTCGGAAAGCCCCTCGTTACGTAGCGTGATCGTGTGAGGAAGCCATGTCCTAGAGGTACCGCCAACCCACGTCTCAATCCACTGTACCGTGATATATACTCCAGACTCGTCCGGTGAGGCTGCCGCAGGCGCAGGAGGAACTGGAGCGGGTGGTGCAGGCGTAATCGCAGGCGGCACTACGAGCGGCGCGGCCGGAGCAGTGCCGGGGACAATTGTAGGAGGAACTGCAGGAGGGGCTGCAGGAGGGGCTGCAGGAGGGGCTGCAGGAACTATTTCAGAAGGGATTGCAGGAGCTACTGCTGTAGACGTCGGCACATCTGGTGGAACGGTAGCGTTGACCCCAGCGTTTGGAGCTGCTGGAACTGGCACGGCCTGACGAAGACTGTGGGATCTGTCAGCGTTCGCTGTCACTTTCGACATTGCGTTCAACTCACTCGAGCTCCTGCATGTCTAGACCATCCAGGGCTTGGGTCATCGCAGGACCATTTGAATTTGGTGGCAAGACTGAAATCGTACCGACTCCGGTGGTAGAAGTAGATGTGAAGCGTAAGAGTTCAGCGAATTGGATAGCCTCGCCTAGAGTAAGAAGTGATAGGCTGAGCGCGGCGATTGCTGTTTTCCTCATCTTGAGACAAGTCGATGTTGCTGGCGCTTGTCAGCATGTCGTCGTCCGTGTCGGTGTTTGGACTTACCCATATATGCTGACACCAAGACGAGAGAGAGAGAGAGAGAGAGAGAGAGAGAGAGAGAGTGTGTGTGTGTGTGTGTGTGTGTGTGTGTGTTCAGACCCAAGGACAGTGAGTAAAAGTGCTCCCTATTTGCTCAAGCGCTAGGCACGAGTCACGATACTATGCAGCTGCTGTCAACCGCCGATGGCAAACGCTGTTATCCGTACACAGTCCGCTATTCCATCCACTGTCCACTCATATACCGTGCCCAGTTAAGCTCAGATGCGATACTTTCGTAGGGAAGATGTGGTAGCAGCAACAGTTCAAAGAGCGACAACGTAAGTGAGCGACTAAAGGTACTAGGTAAAGGAGTGTGGTGAATGTATGACATCCGAAAAAGTTGTATGTTGTAAAGAGAGAGAGACAGCGTGAAAGCGTTAATGGTAGCGTGGCAAGATATCGCGGTACCTGAGGAAGGAGTGGCTGCCATTGTTGCGGCAGGCGGCAGTGTGGAACGGGAGAATGGGCGTTTAGTTAGGAAGGAGCAGGGGACGACGGTCCGCGGTGGCTCTTACCTTTTATGTTTTCAGACACTTCAAATCCTTTTAAACGAAGAAAAACACCCTCACCGCTGATCTAACAAACTTACGTGCGCCCTTTGTGATAATGATTGCTGCTCTGAACACAAGTCAACAGTCGAGCAGGCATCATGAAGTCAAGCTTTGAGCGCTCTATCCCTTTCTTATTGCACTATGGTAAGTACATCCACGCAATATTCCTACAATACAGCACACAAGCGAGGGTCCGCCATTCTCCCCTCACCCACTAGCCAACCTCCTCAACCCCGCCTCATCCCCATTGAAAACATCACTATCCCCCCCGTACGCATTGCTATCCTTATACTGCCAGATGGTATAATACGGCCAACCCCCCGGGATCGTCCCTGGTGCACTCGCCCACCGCGCCAACATCAACGGACTCGTGTCCTTGAACGCAGCACTATTCCCCGTGCATGTCGTCCACCAGCTCAGGTTCGTGTAGATAATCGGATACCGCCCTGTCAGACTGCGGTACTGGTCCGAGAACGACTGGATCCACGCGACAGTCTGGGAGGTCGAAAGGCCGCCGCAGTTGGCGACTTCGAGGTCCAGCATGCCGGGCAGTGTGCTACCATCGGCGGACCAGCCACCACCATGCGCGACGAAGAAGGATGCCTGAGCTGCGCCCGAGGAGGAGCCAGGCTGGGCGAAGTGGTAACCGCCACGGATGAAGCCTGCGTTTGTTGCGCCGCTGTAGTGTTGGGAGAACTTTGAGAGTCAGTTGGAAGGATGGTGAGATGAGGTGGAGGCAGTGGACGTACCTTAGGGTCTGTGTAGGTCGTGCCTTCTGTAGCTTTGATGTAGACGAAGCGGAGACCGCCTGAATACGCGGCTGCGAAGTTGACGGTGGATTGGTAGTGGGAGATGTCGAAGCCTTGAACTGCGGCCTGGGATGTTGCGGCTAGGAGGGCCAGCGTGGAGAGGTGTGGTGCGAACTTCATGATTGTGTGGTTACGCTGGGTATTTGGAAGCCGAGTTGACTTTGACCTTGCCTTGATCACGCAGTAAGGTCAGGACATCCAGACAGCTTTATACTCACATTCTGTCTTTGATATAAGAATCGTCCACGGACGGCGCACGACACTATACCCAAACTCTCACCTCTTTAGCGAGAGTTGCGACGATCCCGTCGTACAGGCTCCAATCGAAACCCAGCGCTCTAAACATGTGTGTACGTCGCTTCGTATTCCGGACTTGTCTTCGCCTCTGATCATCACACTCTTGTTTTAGAAGGGCAGGTGTGTTTCGCGATACGCATGCCAAAGTTCCTTTTTTTCGGAGGCGCAACGAAGCAGTTGAGATGTGTGGAGGTTGTTTCCTAGGTTGTGGAATCCCTGGAGACATTTGACGTGGACCGGTAGCGAGTTGATCTGTACGAGAACTCGCGCAAGGGCTGAGCATCACGATAGGTGAACATCGTACACGACGTAGGTGGCTGAACGCCCAACTAGGGACGCGCGCGTTGCGGACGCGACAACTGGCTGTTCCTACGCCGTGGACACTCTAGAGACTTTGGCGTGAAGCGGCCACCCAGGGATGCGCGCAACTTGGAAGCCAAATTGACACCGTCGTAGTGTTGTCGGAAATAAAACCGCACTAGACCGAGGAAAGAATACGAAATTGCGAAATTGCCGTGCGGCTGCTATTCTCATCGCGCGTGCGCGGAACAGCCTTGCGACTCTTGAGCGAAGATCGCCGTGCCTGCACCATGACACAAGCATGCCCTAGGTACGCGCGTACAGCGAATGCGGTTCCTCGCCCAATTTCCGCAACCAGAAGAAAGGCCAAGAATACCCACGATCCTATCAACGGGACCGGCAGTTTTGGAATGTAGGTAGGCTTCGGAATGTAGTCGTTACGCGCGAAGGACTCCAGCCGAGGCCGATCAGGTGTAAAAATATCATTATCGAATGGATCGTGGTCCTATGCTCATGGTCGCGTAGCTGCGCTCGCAACTCTTCCGATCCCGCACGTACCTATATACAGTTGTGTGGTAGCATGCACTCCCAAATGCAAGTGAGTCAAGGCCTGATCCTAGTCCCGATACCACCAGGCCGTGGTAAGACAACCCCTCCAAACGCCTTGCAAATGGATCAAAAACACCGGATATCAAAATCGTCCTGTTGGACTTAAATGATCAGCCAATATGCGCCACCGATCGTTGCAACGGCCATGAAGATGGTAAGAATCGCCGCGCCCGCCTTGTCTCCTGCTGTAGCAACGCCGTAATCCAGCTTCGGAATGCCTTCGTCTTGGCCGGTACCTAGGCTGGGGTTGCCCTTGCTGGTGCCGCCGGAATTACTTGTCAAGGGAGACTTCGACCATGGTACCATATTTGCAGCAATGATACTCAAGGCAGCTAATTGTTCACCAACTCCCGACTTGCCATCGTAGCCGGTCTGGTACCACCGGTTTCCGCATTCGTATGACCCACCACCCGTGGTGGAAGGCCCAACACAAGCCTGTGCGGCTGCTATGCCTGACTTTTGTAGGAGTGGCATGACCGTGGGTGCTGTGAACGGTGCGAGTTGGGCGGACGCGGCGTACCACCTCGCGAGGTAGCCTTTGAAAGACACCATGTCGCCATTGCAGTTTTGCGGTCCTTCGCAAGGCTCAGTCAAAATGCCGTTGTTTTGGGCAGGGAAGAAAATCGACGTTTTGTTGATGAGTCCGGTCAGGCGCTCTCTCCAGATGTCGGAACCGTTCGTGTAATTGTACATCTGGCATGGTGAGCACACGTCACGACACAAAATTGGCGCGTTGATGACTTACGTAGGCAGCGCCTCCAATCATGATGCCGTAGTTGTAAGTCCACTGGTTTGTGTCGGGCTTGGTGCAATTCCCCTGATCCCCACTTCCCGCGTCAATGTTTGAGCCATCGTAGACAACAAAGTCTTTGGTTACAAGCGGACTTGTGTTCTGCAGCCAGTCAAAGATCTCCACTGCCTTGTCCGCGTATGTCGAGTTGCCGGTAAACAGCGCCAGGCGAGCTGAGAGCTGAAAGTATCCACCGTTCGAGGCCAGGTTCTTGTAATTCCACCCGGGCAACCACTGGTAAATCTGCCAGCGCACTCCGCCACCGCATGTCGCAGCTTCCCATCGGGTGCCAAGCTGGTTCCAAATGGACTGGCTGAGAGCGAGCCAGCCGGGGGTGCCATCGGGAGGGTTGGGAAAGTTGTACTCGGCGGCGCTCATGAGCGTGAAGGCCCAAAACAGTTGGTCGTCGTTGCCTTCATCCTTGGACTGGTTCGCAGGCATCTACAGTGTGTCAGATAGACGTCGTCTCGATAATCAGTCGTCTGCCCTGCAAAATCGATCGCGCTTGTGTAACCATGGGCGACCGCAGGACTGCGTCGGAACACAACTCACATAATCCCACTTGTCTCCTGCCTGGTGTATCAAGCCGGCGCGAATCATGTCGTTGTAGTCATCATCGCCAGTGTAGTACCAGTAGTCGATCAACTGGCCAAACATAGCACCGGCTTGCCACCAATAGTAAGGCGGGTATGTCAACAGCCCGGTTATACCGGAGAGGACCTGGCTGTCGTTGCTCGCATACATGGACCATAGTACTTGAGCGACATCTTTTGAAACGGCGCGCACCGAGTCCTCGTTCGTCGGGTCGAGGACAATGGCTGATGCGGGGAGCGAGCACAGGTTCACCGCCAAGAGCGACACGGCCGTCCAAGCCTGGGCGGCGGATAAAAGCTTCATTTCTGCAACATGTGCATGTGCGAGGGTGCGAAGAAAAGCGAGCGAAGGGGAGCGAGCGACAGTCTATGGCGACAGAAGTCTATGGCGACAGATTGGCGGAGGTATCGGTATGGGCAGGTATGTGGGAGTAAGAAAAGGTAGGGCCAAGTATCCGAGGCAGCCGGTTTAAGTCGCTGAGGAATGCGCGAACGAACGAGCGAGCGAGCGCAGCACGATGGATCCGGCACCGGCACACACGCAGTCGAGCGGCATGGAAGAAGCACGTCACGCACGCAGCATCTAGTCGGCATCGGGAGCCACCAGCCACTATCTACTTTGCCGTCATCGAAACACCGAAACACCCCCCAAAAGCTCATCGGAGCACCCCAAAGCGGTCGGCGGCGGTCGGCGGGCTTGCACCACCGTCATTGCTCACTTCCTGCCTCGGGCAAGTGCGAAGCCTCTGCTGTGGACCGCCCGGCTCGTATTCGTACCTGTGTCTGCGCTTTTAATTTCGCCGCGAGCGCACCACCCAGCCGAAAATTGGGACTCGAGTCGCGATTGCACGGCGACCCAGGCTCAAGCTTTCCAAGGGAAGTGAAGCATCACCCAATGTGGGGGGGAGGGGGAGGGGGGCGTGGACGAAGCGCCGGCTCGCTGCATTGAAAGTTCGAAACGTCCGGACAAAACACCACGACGGCCAGTGAAATGAAGATTCGCAGACAACGGAGCTGTTTCGGCCATTGGGAGGCCCGTATATGAGCTGCACGGCCGCGCTCGTTGCTGAAAGGTGGTTTCTAGTATCTACCCAGGTTTTGTGCAATACTCTGCGTGGCAGTCCTTTCCGAGCGCCCATCTTCCCAGTGACAGGTTCCACGCCTGCGGTAGGTATTGTAAAGGAGGGCTCGCCTTGGGTGACAGCAAGGGGAGCTTCGAGTCGCCTCGTGATTGACGGAAGATATCCCAGGCGGGAATTCACCACGCGAGCACGAAGAGCAGGAAGTAGAGCAATCACCTCAACAAATGACCTCTGTTATTGCGAGGCCCAAATCTCGAAGTGGCAGGCGTGCGCACTCAGGAAAGAGTTCGCCGTTCACGGTCCAGCCAATCTACCCTCAAGGGAACATGGACTTGCACGAATAACTGGATCAAACCCCTCGCAATCATCTCGCCGTCTCTGGCGTCTTGCTCCTCGGCGCTTTCTACACTGGCCCAAGGTCCACAGAGTTGCGCGGCCTATCCGTACGTTCCGAAATGAGTGGAGGAGATAGCCTCTACGGCAGCCGCAGAACGGGCCAATCGCAATGTTAGTGCTTCGCGGTTGATCTAGAGAGCATTACTTCTTCTACAACCAGGAACGCGCCGAGAGGATCTACATGGTTACGCGTTCTGTACACTATCGACTGTACGTGGACTTCTCAACCACGATGCGTCCGTGTCCATACTAACCCTAGGATAAAACCTCACCAAGTCTAAAGAGCGCCACTTCTTCTGGGAGCTCCTTATCGCTCGCGATACGGCAAAGAAGAAACCCCCTTAAACACGGCAATGAAGACCTTGGGTGCTATCCTTTAATTGTGTATTGCACAGTCACGCTGTTGCCCTCCGTGGGCTGTCACTATCATCAAGGTGATCGCTTCGAGCGCGAACGCTTCCCGTTTTCCTCGTCTGAGCTGTAGCGGCGCCGCTCGCGACTGCGATCTCGAGGGTCGCGATCGTGTCCGTCTCGTGGCTTCTCCCTAACTCCCTCCCTGTCACCCGAACCGTCGCGAAGTCGCCGGGAGCTCTTATGACGGCGCTCATCTTCAGAATCCTCCCGCCTACTGCGGTGTTCCTTTCTTCTGGGACGACCCTCGTCCTCATCATCCTCACGCTTGCTCCGCTGCTCTTTCCTTTTGTGACCGTCTTTGTCTTCTGAGTCCCTGTCCTTGATCCTCCTGCGCTCCCTGTCGCGATCGTGACTTCGATCTCGCCTCGGTGAGCGGTTACGCTTGTGAGACTTCCGCTCCTCCTCCTTGCGTTTGCTCTTCTTGTACTTTTTGATCGCAGACTCAGCCTTCTCCTGCAGCCTCTTCACCATAGATCCCTTCATCGGGTCCTCCTCGTCAAGATCGCGTATGGCCTTTGCCAGCTCAATCTCCTCCGGCAGCAGTAGGCGGTCGTCGTCCGAATCGCTTTCACTTTCTGTGCGTTGTCTCTTGCGTCGACCGCCATCTTCATGCCCAGCCACATCGACCTCTCCCATCGTGTTGTCTCCCATGTCCTCGTCGTCTTTTGGCTTGTAGCGTGTGTGATCCACCTTCAGCACCCTATCCATGATGGTCGCTCCTCCGAGATTGTCGACAGCGAGGTCGCAGCTCCTCTGATCCTCGTATTTCAGCCAACCGAAGCCCTTTGACTTACCCGTCTCCTTGTCGCGTGCCAGCCGTATCCACACGGGCTCTCCAAACTGTGAGAATATGGTGATGACGTCGCCTTCGGAAAGCTCGAAGGGCAGACCGCCGATGTAGATGAAGGCCGTGTCGCGGTAGTCGGTATGCCATGAGCCTTCCGGGTTGATGCCTGCCTCAAGCTCGCGCTTGTTGAGCTGCTGTATCGCGCGTATGGAATTCATGGCGATGGTGCGCGTGCACTCGTGTAGGGCGCGATGAGAACCCGCAGTTGATCTGATACGTCAGATTGGGATGGGCAATGGGCGCTCGGGAAGTCGTAACGTCCGCGACGTGGCCAGGGCGACACAAGACAGTATCGTAGTGTGTAGAGAGAAGATCGTGAACGTGACGGCAGGCCAGACATTTTGTCTTGGCGGTAGCGTACCGTACCTATCCCTGCATGGAAAGCTTCCGTCGTCAAACAAACGGGTCCAACCTCCACAACATCCCCGCAGCACCCTCACACACACCTCGCTGTCTATCACTTCATTTACGCGCAGTCACGTCCCAGCCGGGCGCCGTGCTAGCGCTTTTGTAGCAGCGCATGATCGTCTCGTTACTTTCTGGAACCTCCGAACTACTCCGCAATGGCCAGCGCGCGCAGCTCCAACTTTCCCGTGCGGCGGCCGACTAGCAGCAACCAAGAGAAGGAGGAGATATGGAAGCCCATGCTGGATAACATCTCAAGCGGAAAGCGTCTGCCAGAGAAGAGCTTGCTAGTACTCGGTAGGCCATGTAGGCGACGCAGGACAGGGGCACATGCTAATGTGACCAGGCGGTACACCAGAAACACAGAGGGAGTTTCTTGAATCAGTAGCCACGGACCCCACGAACAATCGGAGGCCTCCGGATAGAGGACGGAAGCCGCCAATCGCGAACCAGTTCGCGCTGGGCTACACGTATCAAGACGTGCTCGACACTGACCATGAAGGTATACAGAGTGACTCCATGCTCAGGGACGGGACTGACTCGTGCAGATACGCTCGCTCGTCTTTCTCTATATCTCCTCACGAACCCGTCGCCATCGTTTACGCCGCTCATAAAGCCGTACCTTCATCCTCGCACCCTCCCGCACATGCTAGTCGTCATTTTGCTTGACTGGAACCACCCGTGGTTATGGATAAGGCAGCTGCGCGACTGGATCCGCGTTCTGCGGTCGCTCATCGTATCTCTCGATATCGATGCGAAGGAGGTGCTTGAGGAGAACATTACAGTCCACCGGGACAGAGGTCGCAATCTTGGCGGCGCCGAGGGAAACAGTGCATTGGAGAACGTCACAGCACCCTTGGGGCCTGGAGAGTGGGATGAACCTCTAGGCATACCACTATGCGTCGTCTGCCAGAACGCCGACAAGATCGAGTCTCTGGAGCGAGAGCGGGGCTGGAAGGAGGAGGAGTTCGACTTCATCCTGCAGTATCTGCGAACTGTACTTCTCAAGCACGGTGGCAGCCTTGTATATACGATGCCATCGGCCCCCGGGTCGCTTCAGACACTTATCCACTCTGCTTTGGGAATAAAGTCCCTCCTAAAGCAGAAGCAACTCAAGCACAACGTGACGGATCGCGACCGAGTGTTGGTACCGCCGAACTGGGATTCATGGGCGAAGATCAGGATCTTGAGAGATGGTTTTGACGTGGAGGGAGTCAGCAAGAACTGGTCGGTCGACATCGATAACATCCCGCAACAAACGATGGCTGCCACGAATGGTCAAGTCCCAGCCGAAGGCGAGGAGCAGGAAGTCAGTGCCCCGCCCCAGCAAATAGAAGAAGAAGACGAGGGCCCCACTGCCACCACAATCTACGAAGAGACAATCCGCAACCCCGAATCGGACTTTCCGCTTTCCGCACTGCGTTCCAAGCAAACAAACGGCATCGAGGTTTCAAGTCAAGACACACAGGATTTCCTCAAAGAGCAGGTCAAGGTCTTGGACCAACTTCGTCTTGAAGATGACAACGAGGCAAAGGTCAAAGCCGCGAAGAAGGACGTGGACAACTACCGGACGTACACAGACGATGCATCTGGCGTGGTGGAAGAGCACATTGGTCCCGTGCAGTTCAACATGGGCGGTATTCAAGTCAACGCTGACGAGATGGTCAAGCGGTTACAGGTACGTTTTTTGCAGCCATTCTGGGAACAATGCCAATGCTAATATCTTCAAAGGAGCGTGAGACCAGCAGAGCCAATGAATCCGAGGGTATCACGACGCCACCCGTCAACGGTTCCGATCCCGCCAACATGGACAACGAAAAGCTCATGTCCTTCTTCTCCGGCCTCATCAAGAAGCCCTCCGCCAAATAGACACCTCCATCTTTCGATCTTCTACTGTTCGAAGCCTTCCCCTTAACAAATGCAGCGCACGAGTGCTGTTCATACGCGAGGCCTGATCAGATGTTCTGGGCCGGTGCTTTTCCATTTTGCGAATCAAATTCAATGTGTCTATGTTGGGTTGGCGGGTTGGAGGTTAGCATAGCTTTATACCCACAGCATAGTCTGCGCTATCGATCTCTTGTGTCGTTGACATTTTCCGTAGGAGAATCTTCCTACCCGCTTCTTATGCGACCACCATCCGTGTTTACCTGGACTGATGTGCAGTAGGCTGTCTGGGCTGATTGCTGGGTTGCGGTCGTCAAATATGGTGGTTCGCGGAACGTACGTACGCAGCGTGCCCGCCATTTGTAACCGAACGCAGAATCCATCGACCTCGTTCAAGCTTCGCAAAGATGTGCCACGAGTAGAGTATCATTGGCTCCGCTATGCAATCCATCTGTGGTTTGCGCGTTTGAGAATTACTAAGTTGCGTCTTACAAGCTCTAGGTTCCGGTAAACTACGGTAGCGGCTCCGGCTTCACGTTCCCCACACTCCAGCCTAAAGAGGATGCAAGACGTCTCCACCTTAGGACTAAGATCACAACCAGCGAGCATCCTCCTTTCGACTTTGTAATTCAATACCCAGATCTACATCCCTCTCCACTCCCGGCTAGAAGCTTTTCGCATACGGTACTCTAGAGCCGCCGTCCCTTCACCCCACATCCAACATACACGACGTACATCCACCGCAATGCCACCCCAACAATGGTCCCACACGCTATCATCCTACCTCCCCTGGACCACCTCCCCGCTCCTCATCTCCGACCCCATGGGCGGCTTCGCCTGGGCCCCGCTCGCCACAGCCGTCTCTCTCGCCGGCGGCCTCGGCCTCCTCGGCAGCCTGGCCGACATGTCGCAACTATCCTCCCAACTCACCGAAGCACGCTCCACCTTCGCCGCGTCCTCCAACCCCAAGATAAAAAAATGCGCCAACGCTACCCCTCGGCGTCGGCATCATAGCCTTTGCATGCAAGATCGAGGACGTGGCACCCGTGATCAGGGAGTTCCAACCCGCCGTGCTGTGGCTCTTCGCCGCGCCGCAGCTCGACGACTACGGCGCGTGGGTCGCTGCGCTGAGGGAGGCGAGTCCGGCCTCGAGCGTCTGGATCCAGGTCGGCACCGTCGAGGCCGCGCTGCACGTCGCCAGAACCGCGCGCCCGGACGCCATGTGCCTCCAGGGCGCCGATGCAGGCGGCCACGGCTTCGAGCGCGGCGCCGGCGTCGTCTCGCTCGTGCCTGAGGCGGCGGATGCGCTGGCGCGGGCGGGGCATGGCGACGTGCCGCTGCTTGCGAGCGGGGGTGTTGTGGATGGGAGGGGGGTCGCTGCGGCGCTTGCTTTGGGTGCCGCGGGCGTGGTCATGGGTACGAGGTTCTTGGCGAGCAGGGAGGTGGCGATTCATCCTATCGCTCAGGCGGCGGTGCTGGAGGCGCGGGATGGTGGGCAGGCTACGAGGAGGAGTAAGCTGTTTGATCAGTTGAGGGGGCCGAATGTGTGGCCTGAGGCGTATGATGGGCGGAGTTTGGTGGTGCAGAGTTATCAGGATCATGTGGATGGAGTGGGCTTGGAGGAGATTCAGAGGCTGCATAGTGAAGCGGTGCTACAGGATCACAAGGGGTATGCGACGGGGGGAAAGGGGAGGGCGGCGATTTGGGCGGGGACTGGGGTGGGGATTGTGAGGGAGGTGGAGGGGGCGGGGGATATTGTTGAGAAAGTGAGGAGGGAGGCGAGGGAGATCATGGACGGGTTGGGGAAACTGTAGAACCACCCTCTGGTACATGGAATTGGCTTTCGGAAGGTACTGCTTTTTGGCTTGCCACTTCACGGCCCTTCCCACGTAAACGTGAACACTGGTGTTAACGTATAAAGTTGCGCTTCTAGACACATATAGTAGCTTGAGTTGTTACTAGGCTTCACTATGAAGAATCCAATCAAGACTTGCCTTAGATCCGGTCTTTATGTGGACGCGAGAGACGTCTTTCCACTGCTGTGTTCATGCATGGTACCGACATCTTAGCTTGCCTCCTACATCCGCCTTGGACTATGCTTTGTGAACAAGAGCAGATACTCGGGCGGTGCCTGGCCATTGCTATGAGATGTGACAGGCGAGCAATCTTAGTGACGATGAAAATATAGCGAAGACAGTTGAAGGCGTCGTATCCGACGAAGAAACTTTTTAAGCCGTGACCCGCGCGGTTCCAAGTTCCTTGAAGAGTTTGTGGGCGCTCTGGCAAGAATAGCAGATGAAACACGAGGGATAAATCTCATGTATGGTGGTATTGAAGCTCAACAGGCAAAATGTAATGGACAGGCTCAAACGAGGCGTGGGTAATCATGCAAAGGTTGACCTGACTTTCAGAGAAACAACTCAGAGCAGGTTGTGTACTTCCTCTGTCGAACGCGAATCAAATCTTCGACTTGAGCCATGTGTGCAGAGCTGGAAGCATAGAGGCAATAGCGTTTTGTGGACTTGAGCCCCCGGAGTCCATCGATCTTCTTGATTGTGATATTGTTCCTTGCGCTTATTAGACTGCCAGTATCATCTAATTCATGTGAAGGTGGCAGGCCATACGGACATATGGCAATGATATGCACGATGGCATGTGATTCCAGTTTCCCTTGCTGTTGTGAACATATGCTGAACCGCAAAGCAACGGTTGCTTATCAGCTGTTGATCACGATCAATGCTGATGCACAGTTGAACAGTGGCACAGTGGGACTGCGATGTGACCGCGCATGCGAGCGTCCGCCATTGAGCCACTGGGAGACTGCATATAGGCGCCATCCGCGCGATTGTGTGATAACGCCTTGAGATTTCCGGCGCAAGATCATCGCCAATTTTGGGTTTTGTTGATCACTTCCTTTTGTTGAATGGTAAAGTAGAGAGTATGAGTGATGGATTGATCTAGCTAGTGGGTGACGTATATATCAATAGAGGACTAGCTCCTTCCATAGGCGCTAGGCACCTTCCGGCTGCACCAGAAGTTCCTTCAACAGTCCTCCCAGGCGGAGGTGCCTATATACCGTAATTTAATACCTAAATATCTCAATTATGAGGTCCTTTTTAGAGTCGTTAGATCATGTCTATTAACCTTATTAGGGTAAGTAATAAGAGCGCCTTAGTACATAAATCTACTAGATTGTTAATTAATAGCACATACTTAACTATAAATTTACTATCTAAGTATCTCTCTTAAACAAAGTAGTAATATATATTAATATATTTAGATTTAGCTATTAGCTTCTAATCCTAAACTAAAGTAATAGTAGCTTTATTATTAACTAAAAGTTAATAGGTAACTTAGGTATTAATTATCTTAGATATAGCTTATTGTATCTAGATAAGGTAGGTAGCAGTAAGTAACACTACTATATATTTAGCTTCTATAGTACTATAAGCAACACAACCTTATTACTTATAACTTTATGTAATAGTAGTAGATAACGCCTAAAGTATAAAACCTAAAAATAACTTTATATTATCTAGGTCTATTCTAAATAACGCATCTAAGTACATGTCTATAGTAATAACATAAGAGTTAGGGTTAATAGAGGAGATTCTTAATTATCGCTCTACACTATAGAGATATCTTAACACCTAGAACGCTAGCGTAAGATAAGTAGTTAATAGATTTAAATTATATAATTCTATTATACTAACTAGGTAGGACAGGTCTAGTCTTAAGACAAGAGTGATAAAATTCACTAACCTAATAATTAACTAATATAATTATTGTTATTTAGAATCCGCCAGTACATTAGGTAATAATCTTAGAGGGAACGTGTTTAGATCTAGTAGAGTTTTCCTTAAATTATATTTATCTATACTATACCTTCGCAGAACAGTAAGGATATAGGTGGTTTAGTAAATAAACATACTGCTATTTTCATTATAATTAATTTTAAGGCTAAGGAGAAGTTTTAGTTAACCTAGATCTTTATAGGAAAACTATTGTCTAGTAGAATATATAAATAAGTTAATGCTATATTTTGTACTAGCTATTAGCACGTTATTAACGTATATCCCTAGTATTAATTCTAGGCTAATAAATATATATAGGTTAAAGTCTGCCTGTCTAAATTAAAGTCTAATAAGAAAAGTATATAACACTTTATACTACTCTTGTCCTAATTGCTTAAGGCCATAAAGCGTTTTTAAGAACTAAATAACTAATTAAGAATTACCTACACCTTCTAGACATTAACTATAGATAAGGTTTAGTAGAAGGCTATTTAGGTATACTATATTAAAGTCTAGTTACTATAGTCCCTAATATTATATTAACACTATAAATAACATTATCCTTAATAATTTATATTATGCCACTAGTAAGTATATTTCTAAATAGTCTAGTCCTAGTTATTATAAAAAGCCTTAGGCAACTAACCTTACCTTACACTTTACTACCTTACTTTATTTGTTCCTCTTAGTATTAAATACCTATTTTATACCCACTAGCTTTGCATTAGTAGGTATTTTGTCTTAATATATAATCTCCTAAGTATAGTTTTTAGCATGTGCTCGCAATTCATGTTAGATAGGTTCTTACTATATTAGGCTGCAGGCCTAGGTATCTAAATAGGATAGTAGTGTTTCCTTATTAATATATACTAATGTTCTATATATAGCTATCTTATAGACCTAGATATCTTTATTTATTAAGAATATTAAAGGTTAGAATTCTAAAGTTGTATTGCAAATAGTTAGACTATATTAGTTTAATAGTAGTTTACTAGACTAATATAGTAGTCTTACTACCCTACTTAATCGCGTTGTCTATTCCTTAGGTGTAGTAGAAGAACTTATTTATAAGTTTATAGTTATTACTAATTATCTTAGTAGTAAAGATAGTAGGTGTATTATAAGTTGCGTTAATAAGGGCGAGGGATGTATTATAAGTCACGTTGTTTATAGGGAGGTAGATAATATTTCTTATTATAATATATTTATTCGCGTAATCGCATCTTAATCCTATGTTAGTTATAGTTATTAAGACGAATTTAGTAATCTAATTACATTAGGTATCTCTTTAGTGTGTCCTCTAACCTTTAGGGCCTCTAGTTTTGGAGGTTCTAGGAGAGGGTGTTAATAGGAGACTATTTTATAAATAGTGTTTTAGATAGAAGTATTAAAAAGTGACTTATTTAATAGCACTATAAAAGGTTAGTACTAAATATTATAGGACTTAATAATTTATTATCGCGACAGGATAAAAATTCAGGCAGTTTTAGTGCTACTACTATGTCTTACAAATATACTAGTCTTAGCGTAGTGTAGGAATTTCAACCCTAGTACACGTGTCTCCTTTAGTATATAGATAAAAGCCTTTATACTAAAAGGGTAAAAGTGTTTAATAGCTAGTTTTTTGTTATAGAGCTACTCGTGTAGTGTTCGCTTAAAGGTGTTAGATAACGTTAGTAGAACGCTTATTAGAAAACAAGCTATTATAACAGCCTTACCCTATAGTAGAAGAAAATTATTAGAATAAATTATAGAGTAGGCTATCTAGGTAATAGTATAATTAAAACGCTCTGCCGTACTATTAAGCTTATAATAGTATAGTAGTACTGTTGGTTTGGCTTAATCTGCAATTAAGCATTTAAGGGTTAATAGTATACTATCGTGCAAAGGGTGAGAAGTAGGTTTAATTAATTACGTCTTGTCTATTGTATAAAGGGGCACTAAGGACCTTATAAAGTCTCTGCCTCTTGGCGCTAACCTAAGTAGGGGGTCCTTATACAGGTCCTTATAGGTAGGTAGGGCCTTATAAAGTCTCTACTTCTTAGCGCTAACCTAAGTAGTAGGTCCTTGTGCAGGTCCCTATAGGTAGGTAGGCCCCTATTTTACTTAGTGCTATTTATACAATAAACTATATAGACACTAGTAACTTTTCTTTTATACAATAGCTTATATCTATTATACGCTTTCTCTTTCCTATCCTTCTCTATCTATATAGTTAGCCTTCCCCTATTAGAATAGGTTGTAAGGTAGGTGCAGTGTTACTATATAGTAGAGGTCCTATTTACACCTACTCTTATATAAATAGGTAGTAATAGCTAACCTACTTAGTTCTTACCCTACTCTTTTACATAGTAGTAGAGTTATATTACGTAATAAAGCTCTTTCTAGATATATATCTTATGCGTAAATAGAAAGTGGGGTGTTAAGTAATATAATACTTAGCGCTAGGTCTTAGTAAGTAGGTATAGAAGGATCGCTCTTAGTCGTGCGATAAAGGTATATAGTAGAAGTAAGGTATAAGGTAGCTTTCTATACTTCTTTTTTATTACTCTATTAGTCTTATTTATCTTCCTCCTCTTTTATGCAATAGTTTTCTTCCTCTAGCTCTCTTTTAAAGTTAAGGATATATGCTTATATATCTATAGTAGAGGGTTTATATTTATAGAAGTTAGCGTACAGCGATATATTTTACCTTTTAGCTTACTAGGTATTCCTTAGTAGATAGTTAGTAGACTAGCATTTTTCTTTATAGTATATAAAGCATTTCTACTTTATATAAGAGCTTAAACTTTTAAAGTTACCTTTTCTTTTTAGTCTAAAGGTTAATCTGCCTCTAGAGGGGCTAGATCCTCTTATATAATTAGAATTATTATATTATTAATTAGTGTAGTACACCTCTTTACTATCTTAGAAGAACTATAACTTCTTCCTATCTTTAGTAACTTAGAGTAACGCACGAAGGTCGCTAAGTAAGCCTTCTACTATATTTTTAGGGTTAAATATAGCTTATTTAAGGTTAGAATAGCCGCAGTATGCTTATATAATAGTAGTGTGTAGTTGTAGTTTACTACTAAAGCCTTATCTAAAAGCCCTTTAGGCTAAAGTAAGCTTATTAATTATTACTTTTAGGGTCTTATGCGATGTAGTAGCTAGATTATTCTTTTTATAGCGTTTAAAAGTAAGAGTGGTTTAGTCTATCTAGTACTAATTATAATTAACACTAGTGTTAAAGTGCCTATTTAGTCTATTATACAATTTATCCTATAGAAGTCCTAGTCTAATATTGTGTAGGTAGTAGGTACTCGCACAATTAGAAAGAATTTCTAGAAAGATGTTTACATACTAGTCCTATAGTATACCTAACCTGTAGTATAGTTCTCTAAAGACTTTTGTCTTGTCTACTAGAATATTATACAGCCTACTAGTATAGTTATTCTTTTTACTCTAAGCCTTCTAAAAGAGGATAATCTTGTCTAGCTAGATATAAGTATAATCTCTTAGTTATTAAGGAGACTAGGAGTGTCTAGCCTTTTTGTATAATGTAGTTTATTAGGTAAAAGCAGTCTAGGTTTTAGGCTACTACTACTAGTATAGCTCTATATATAGTGTCTCTGTCCTCGCATGTATAGGGATAGGCCCTAGCTATACTCTATATATATATACATTGCCTACAGATAGTGTAGGTTACATTATTAGAATCATGCGAAGTAATTTAGGTTACGGTTATAGTGTTATTGTATAAAAAGTCTATAGCTTATAGTTAAGCTATAATAGTTTAAAGAGTTTCTTTACATAGGTGTTCTTTATTATAGAATTAGTAGTAATAAAGCCTTCTTTTATAAGAAAAGTAATAAGCTCTTTTCTTACTATATAACTAATCTTATTAAAGGTTTTCTTCTTCTAGTTATTAAAATCTTTAGTAAAAGAAGAGATTACCTCTTTACTTTTAAGGCTACTTACGTAATATTGCGCAATTATATACACTATATAAGTGTTTAGCTATTTTAGAAAAGGGGGTAGGTAGCTGTGTAGATCTACTCTATTGTTACGTACCAGATAATAATGTGGGACTTGGGCGCTTATAAAGGTGTAATGGAACAGCGACAGGGTTACAAACATAACAAAAAGACACTAAGTAACTTAGATTAGGTCACGTAATGTGCTTAGTCGCTTAGTAGCACTAAGTAGTAGAGTAGGTTACGTAATGTGCTTAGTTACTTAGTAACACTAAGTAATAGAGCAGCCCTATTATATAGAAACATGAGGATAGACCTCTATACTTGTGTTTAATCTATTTATTAATCTATTATTTGGATTCTAGTAGACTAAATTGTTAACTTGTTACACTTTGCAAGATACTATTATATTAATAAGACCTTCTACCTTCTGTAAGTACTCCTGCCTAAGAACTAACCTTAACCTTTTAGGACTAGCTACCCTTTTAGATTTAACATCTTAAACACCCTTAATATAAGTACTTTACAAACTTCTACCTCTTCTATAGCTTTAGGTGCCGCTAAGATTACTTTTATAAAGGATAGTAGTAAGGCGCACAAACCTAATTTCTACTTTAGTAAACAATTTTAAACTAATATCTAGATTCTCTAGTTAGACCTCTACTTCTTTAACTTAGATAAACCCCTTAAAAACAAAAAGAAGATTATCTTCGCAGCAATATATATATAAGGAGATGTAGGATTATAGATCTATCTCTACCTTAAAAAGTACCTAGGAATAGACCATAATAATAATAATAATAATTACGTAAATAAACACGCTAATGCAGTTAATATTATTAAGAATTATAATAACTTTAAGAAATACCTTAAATAACTCTTTAGGATTGCTAATAAGGACTCTATTACAAAAGCAAAGATTTAGACTATAACTTAGAAATAATTAGTAGCTAAGTATATAGCTAAGTTTTGCAGATACACTGTGTAGCTTAACTAGAATAATAAATCTCTTTAGAACATGTATAAATAAGGACTTAAATAGAAACTATGTAAGGAACTCCTACATAGTAGTACATAAATTACTAACTTTAAAGAACTATATAAAGAACCTATTAGAATTAATAGAGAATAGTTTTTACTGTAATAGGAGCTCTACTAAAACCCTAGGGCGATAAGCTTTAGATAACTAGTAAAAATAGTTTATAAAAACCTTATTAGAATTGTCTAAAAGCAACAGCTAAGGAACTACTAAAGATACAAACTAATAGAAGATGTCTAGTTTAACTATATAGGTAAAGGAAAAAAAAGAAGAATAGGCCTTAAGTAGCCTAATAAACGCGTCTCTAATAGAAGTTAATAACTAATAACTAAGACCTATAAATGCTTTACATATGGCAAACTAGGCTATATAGCTAGGAACTATAGATTAAAGAACAAAGTCTATTAAACTAAGTTAAATATACTAACTATTAAGGACTAAGAACCTAATAAGGAATAGAAAGTTATTATAACACTATTTAGTTACTAACGCGTTACACTAGAGTAAAGTAAGTAATTAAATTTACCTAACTTATAACTATACGAAGATCTAGAAGATAACTCCAACGTATACTATAACATAGAAGATATAGAAGAGATACTAAGATCTCCTACTCCTTACCTATAAAGTAGGCAGGAAGAAGATAACCCTATATTACCTAAGTATAAACTAAATATTTAGGACTATATAGAACCTTACTAGGCACTAAAAGAGATATAACTCTATAAAAATAAGAAATTAGACTACGTACTAAAGTACTATCTAGACTACTAAAATCCTACACACTAATTCTGTATATAGACGCATTGCGAAGAACTAATATATGTATAATATAAGGCAGAGAAAGAGGAGAATAAGAAATAACCTAGAAAGAAACTGCGCTGTAGATAGGTGTAGATAAACTGCTTTATCGCAGCTTATAATAAACACCTCTAGAATAAATAATAAGTAAAATACTTTCCTTATCTTACGCTAAAGGGTAATAAATACTATAATATGCTTATTAATAGAGACTGTATATAACTGTACTAGTATACGTGTCTAAACTAAGACTGTAAATACTACTATATAGCTAAATATTTGGACAGCTTTATAAACTGCCCTACATAAGAAGTAATAATAGAACTACTAATTTAACTAGTATATAGGAATAGTGAAGACTGCGAGAGGAAAAATAGAAGAATATCCTTATAGGAAGAAGAAGAAGATAATCTATATAAGCTATATACTTAAGAATAATAATAGAAGCAGATGCTTAGAAACACATACTAGGCACTAGAACTTAACTACAACCTACACAAACAGATATCTTTTTTAGGCCTAAACTTAGATAAGAAAACGCCTTTATTAAATTAAATACTATAGTAAGTATAGTATTAGTTAAGCTACTAGTACAGCTTAAAAGAATATAGGCTTAAGCTCTTATAGACTTAGGAGTAGAAAAGAACTTTATATCTTATTAGATAGTAAGATAAGTAGGACTCGTAATATTAGAGAAAGAAGTACCCTATATTATCTATATTGTAAATAGATCCCTAATGCCTAAGACACTTTAGATATACTAGAAGGTTACTACTATAATAATAGTCTAAGGATATAGAGAGGAACTTACCTTAGATGTCTTATTAGGATCTAAGTATAAGTTAGTCTTAGGATTACTTTAGTTAATAATACACAACCTATAGATTAACTAGGGTACAAAAAAAATATTATTTAAATGCTATAATTATGTATTATAAGCAAAGCCTACACATTAATTAAAAATAATAGTAGATAAGGGAGTTATTAATAACATAATACTGTAATAAATAGTTAAAAAATAGAAGTACACTTTAGTAGACGCTAGTAGAAACTACTAGATTAAAAAGCGTAAGAAAAAGGACAACAGCACACCTCTTACCTTACTAAAAGAGTATAGGAAATAGACATATATATTCATAGAAAAGGAAGGAAAAGTAAACCTACTAGAACATTAACCCTAGGATCTTATAATAGACCTAGAAGAAGGGAAGACGCCACCCTTTAGACTACTATATAGTAAGACAGAAGAAGAACTCCTTAAAGAACGTAATTTTATTAAGACAAACCTTAAGAAAGGATATATATAACTATTAAAGTTACTAGCAGTAAGCCCTTTCATGTTTATTAAGAAAAAGGATGGATTAGATAGACTATACGTTAACTACTAATAACTTAATAATATAATAATAAAGAACTAATATCTACTACTAAATATTATAGAGTTACGAGATTAACTATCTTAAGCTAAGATATTTATAATAATAGATCTAAGAGACGGTTACCACCTTATACAAATTAAAAAAGGTAAAGAATAGAAAATAGCGTTTTAATCACGCTATAGACTATTTAAGTATAAAGTTATACTATTTAAACTTATAAATGCACTAGCAGCTTTTATGGCACTTATTAACAACGTACTCTATAAATATCTAGACATATTTATTATCGCGTATATAGATGATATCCTTGTCTTTTCTAAAAACGAATTAGACTACACTAAGTATATATAGATAGTACTAGAAGCACTAGACAAAGCATGCCTTTGCATTAAACTTAAGAAATATAAGTTTAACATTAAATAACTTAAATTCCTAGGACACATTATTACTATAGAAGGAATTGAGATAGCACTAAGTAAAGTTAAATATATTAAGAACTAGCTAATACTAAAGATAGCCAAGAATGTCTAAGAATTCTTAGAATTCTATAGATTTAATTAACAATTTATCTAAAATTACGTAAAAGTTATAATACCTTTAATAAATCTTATAAAGAAGGACGTACCCTTTAAATAGATAAATAAGTGTAGAATGTTATTCTAACTCCTTAAGATAGTATGTATTATAGAACCTATTCTTGTTTATTTTAGAAGTGATAAACCACTACGCTTTAAAATAGACGCTAGCGATCTTACGCTAGGCGCCTACGCTAAATAAAAATATAATAGTAAATAGCACCTAATTGCCTATTACTTATGTAAATTTAATAACGCTAAAACACAATACAACGTATATAATAAAGAACTCTACGCTATTATTAAAGCCTTAAAGTACTAGAGGATTTACGCGCTTAGTTGCTTAACGCTAGAAATCTATATAGATTATAAGAATCTTCTAAGGTTCACGATAACAAAAGAACTTATACTATAATAATAAAGATAGTTATAAACTATAGGGCAGTATAAGTTTAGAATTATCTATATAGCTAGGAAAGAAAATAGCAGAGCAGACGCTCTTAGCTAACAAAGTAATCTAGTAGGAGAAAAGGTAAAAACTTTCTCTATAATCTTTTATAAAGCTAAAGATAGATCTCTAGAACTAATAGTAGAACTAAATTAACTTTTAGTAATTAACTAAGAAGTTCTAAAATATCTATAGACTAAGATTATCTAACAATACTACGATGACCCTATATACAGACACCTAGGTATTATAAAGATAATAGAACTTATCTAAAGGAATTACACCTTTAAAGGAATTAAGGAAGCTATAATAACTTATATCTATAAATGTGTAGAATGCTAAAGAAATAAATATAGTATATATCTTAAATATAGAGAGATGTAAGCAATTAGAATACTAACAGCACTATAGGAAGACATTGCTATAGATTTTATTACAGGAATTCTAAACTCTAAGGATCTAATAACAGGAATTAAATACGATAGTATACTAGTAGTAGTCTACTAACTAACTAAGTATATTAAGCTTATTCTATGTCTTAAAAGAATAATAGTAAAGGAACTTACTTTTCTTATCCTAGACTAACTAATTAGATATTATAGAATCCTAAAAATAATTATTAGCGATAGAGATAAGCTCTTTATGTTAAATTATTAGATAACACTTATAGCCCTACTTAGAATAAAATAAAAGCTATTAACAGCTTACTATCTATAAATAGACAGATAGACAGAACGTACGAACTAAACTATAGAAATGTACCTACGCATCTACTACAACAGTTAGAAGAATAACTAGGTTTTATTACTACCTATAGCACAGTTAGCCTATAATAATAAAGTATTAGTAGTATTAGGATATACACTATTCTATGTAAACTATAGAAGACACCCACATCTCTTTAATTAACAATTTCCTATAACAATTAAAGTAAAAGAAGCTATAGATATAGTAGAAAATATAAAGAAAATACACTAATAACTCTAAGAGAATTTTAAGAAAGCTTAGTAGCAATTAATTTTATACTAAAACTAAAAACAAAAAATAGCACCTTAGCTAAAGAAGGGGGATAAAGCATATCTACTTATAAAGAACCTTTAAACTTAGAAAAAGAAATATAAGAAATTAGATTATATTAAGGTTAGACTATTTTACATTTCTAAGTAAATATTACTAGTAAACTATAAGTTAGAACTACTGCTAGATGCAAAGATACACCTAGTATTCTACGTATTACTACTAGAACTAGCAGACCCTAATACACTAGTTAAAACCACCTTCTACTACTAGACTAAAAAAGAAAATAAATTTAAGGTTAAAAGAATTCTAGAATATAATTAGTATAGTAACGCGTACCTTATTAAGTAGAAAGGTTACTTACATAGCAAAAACACTTAGGAACTAAAGAACTACTTAGGAAACTATTAATAAAAGATTAAAAAATTCTATTAATAGACTTACTTAAGATAGTAATACTAAAGAGTTATCCTAGAACTTAGGAGGCAGGTTATCTATTACTAACTATATAGACGTGCTAGGTTTAGCTAGACTAGTAGGCTAAGTAGGATAAGCTAGATCCTTCTCTAACTCTAGCTCTGCTAGAGCAGCACTTTTTACTATAATAACCTTACTAGTATACTTTTTATTCTGCGCTAACTATTTTACTAACTAATTCTCTTTTACGCGCGCTATATATAGGGCCTTAAACACTATATTTTATTCTTTTTACACTTTTAATATTTACGCCTTTAGCTTCTTCTTCTTAGTAATTAACTGCAAGAACTTATTCTTAGTAATAGCTATATTACACTTTAAGCTTTATTTCTAACACTTACTACACTTCCCTAAGCTAATATAGACTTTGTAAACGCAGGAGTGCGACTTATAGAAGGAGTACTTTAACACTATAACTACTTTATAGTTTTTAATAGTAAAGATAAGGTTGTAACAACGCTTTATAGAATTATAGTTAGCAGGTATAATTCTTTAGGACGAAGAATAGAAAGGGAGGGGATAATGTTATGTACTAGATAATAATATAGGACTTAGGCGCTTATAAAGGTGTAATAGAATAGTAATAGGGTTATAAATATAACAAAAAGACGCTAAGTAACTTAGATTAGGTTACGTAATATGCTTAGTTACTTAGTGGCACTAAGTAGTAGAGTAGGTTACGTAATGTGCTTAGTTGCTTAGTAACACTAAGTAATAGAGTAGCTCTATTATATAGGAATATAAGAATAGACCTCTATACTTATGTTTAATCTGTTTATTAATTTATTGTTTAGATTCTAGTAGACTAAATTATTAACTTGTTACACTTTGTAAGATACTATTGTATTAATAAGACCTTTCACCTTCTGTAAGTACTCCTGCCCAAGAACCAACCTTAACCCTTTAGGACTAGCTACCCTCTTGGATTTAACATCTATCTACCTAGTACTTTTGTGCAATCTCTCCTCTTAAAGTAATAGCCTTAATGTTTATTACTTCCTCTACTTATTAAAGCTATATTGCTTTGTCTTCTTACTAAGGAGGTAGTATTAATTATTACGCGACGTCCTTAGGTTGTAGTTCCTCTAGGAAGTCTCCTAGTCTTAAGGCTATATTATTATTATCTTTCTTAGTTATACGACGTGTCTGCGTTTAGTTATTACTAGTTTAATTATGCGACGTGTTTGCGTTTAGTTATTACTAGTTTAATTGTACGACGTGTTTTTTAGGGTTGTGAATATACTTACTATCTCCTTTCTTTTCTATAGAATAGCTTAGACTAGATTATACAACTCTTTATAGATATACGCGCTTTATTTCTGCTTATTATATAATCTAAAATTTAATCTCTAGTAAAGGTATTATCTCCTTTCTTTTCTGTAGAATAGCTTAGACTAGATTATACAACTCTTTATAGATATGCGCGCTTTATTTCTACTTATTATATAATCTAAAATTTAATCTCTAGTAAAGGTAATAATATAGAGCCTACGTATCTAGCTTATAGGGCGCTCTGTCTTTAGACCTTACTAGTTTATAGTTAATTAGAATTAACTACTAATTAGTATTAGTTTAGCTTAATCTATAATTAAGTATTTAAGGGTTAATAGTATACTATCGTGTAAAGGGTGAGAAGTAGGTTTAATTAATTACGTCTTATCTATTGTACAAAGGGGCACTAAGGACTTTATAAAGTCTCTACCTCTTGGCGCTAACCTAAGCAGGGGGTCCTTGTGTAGGTCCTTATAGGTAGGTAGGGCCTTATAAAGTCTCTACCTCTTAGCGCTAACCTAAGTAGTGGGTCCTTGTGCGGGTCCCTATAGGTAGGCAGGCCCCTATTTTACTTAGTGCTATTTGTACGATAAACTGTACGGATAAGTACTATATTATAGTGTATACCTTAGTTGCGCAAAAAGGTTTAAAGTAATATAGATATATACTTACCTCTATTATTAGTTTTAAAATGTTAAAAAACTTGTGTTAAGATAATATTAGAAATCTTATATCCTAAGAACTAACGCTTAAAATAGGCTATAAAGTCTATAATAGCCTAAGGTGCATCTAACTTCTTTTCTAGGAACCTAACCTATAGGTAGTAGGTAGCACTATTAATAAAAAAGATATAGTATCTCTTACTACTAAGGCTCTTTATACTAAACTGTCCTAATAGGTCTAAATATATAACCTCTAGTAGTTTAGGTAGATGTATTATTTGCGTAGTTTCTAGTATAGGTGTTTTATAGATAGACTTAGACAGGATATATGTATTGTAATAAAAGTTAAATAGTCTTAAGGGGATAAAGTAAGCGTCTTAATATAGTCTTTAAGGGTTAATAATATTATAGTGTTTAATAGTAATATACTATTCTTTAAAGGAACTAAAGCACGCTATTACTATTTTACTATATCTTAATATTCTATCTTTATTTAGGGTGTCTGGCGCAGAGATAGGGATAGTGTTATAGAGGATAGTGTTATTATTAGTCTAAATTTAGACAACTCTATCTAAGTAATATACCTATAAGATATAGTTATTATTGCAAAGGAGGTAAAGGTTATTCTTAGAAGCCTATAGGTTAAATCTTACACAAATATAACTTTATAAAAAGAGTCTTATTATAAATAGGTCTCTACTATAGAGTGTATTAGTAAGTTTAGTAATTTTTATTAAATTATTAGAGAGATAATAACAAAGTCTAATTATTCTAACACCTTAAATAGGAAGGCGTATGCCTCTAGTAATAGTAATTATTCTAGAGCCTAAAGATAGGCTTAAGAAGTTATCCATACATCTAAATATATACTATAAGGCGCTAGTGTTAAATAACTAGACTAGGGTAGATATTAATAGATAAGAAAGGGACATAGCTTAGGCACTTATTTTATTATAGGACTATTTCTTGTGTATATTAACGACTAGTACAGCGTTAGCGATAAAGGCGTTAATATTAGTGTTACTATTATTATTATTATTATTACTAATAATAATAGCTTTATTAGCTTTCTAACACTTTATTCTATATCTATCTATCTTTTATCTAGTCTACTTTGCTTTTACGTAGGCCTATACCTAGGTCTTTTCCTATTTATCCTTATGCTTCCTTAGTTAGTCACAGTTAGTATACACATAACTAATAAATATTATATTGTGTTTTTAGCACTAGGTATACTCTATAGGTAGTAGTTTTAACCTAGTATATGCTGTTTAGGTCTAGGCGGCATAGGTAGTGTTTTTAGAGTTAGTAGTATTAAAGAAAAACTTCTCTAATATATCTAGAATTTTAGGTTTAATGTCCTAGAATACTGTAACACTATAGGTGGCTAGATTATTAATAATATTATCTATAACCTCTAGAAAGGTTATAAGAAAGAAAGAACCTTTAACCTTATTACTTTTAAATATAGTTCTTATAGCAATAGTAATAGGTTAGGTAGATGCTATAGTTCTCTTAGACATTCTTGTCTAATAAGTATAAAACTTATTAAGGTGGCTGCGAAGGTTATCTCTATTATAGTAGCAAAAGTTAGTTAGACTATAAAAGAGGAGGATTAATAAATTACTAGTATCTTAATTAAATCTATTTATTAGGTATTCCTATACCTATAGTAAGGTTTTGTAGTTTACTACTACTATAGTAAGATTATTATATATTAATAATAGGATTATTACTATTACCTTATTATTATTAGCTTCCTATATCTTAACAGTTTTACTATAAATAATTAGGGCTATAGAATTAGCGTTAGCTAGTAGTGCTAGGCGTAGTTTCTTATTTAAAATAATAGGCTAGAGGCCTATATATTAAAATGCGATTGTCTAGACTAATTAGTACTCTAAGAAGTTGTTACTATAGGCGTTTAATTATAGTAGTAATAATAAATCTAGCTTAAAGCTAAAAGATAATATTATAATAGTAATAGTTAGTAGTTATAATAGTAGTTATAGTTACTATAAGTATATTGCGGTTTATAAGGGTTATAGCTAGTGTAGTGCAAGGTGTCTTTTTTATTAGAATTTTAGAACGCAGCAGCAGTAGCCTTAAAATATATTATAATAGTATAGGATCTATAAAAGAAATCTATTACTATAGGTAATCGCGATAATAGAGTATTAGCAGTAAAAGCGCTAGGCTTATAACCTATTAAATAGTAAAGTAGAGAGTATGAGTGATAGATTGATCTAGCTAGTGGGTGACGTATATATCAATAGAGGACTAGCTCCTTCCATGGGCGCTAGGCACCTTCCGGCTGCACCGGAAGTTCCTTCAACACCTTTTAGTGTGTGGGCGTGCCCGATAAGCACAAGACAAGCACCTTACGCTTGATTTTAATGAGCCAAGGTGAGAGGGCCATAGTTATGGCAAAGTGGACGGTTTTGTGGCTCACTGTTCGTGTATAAGCGGGTACCATAGTTTGTATACTCTCCGTGAATAGCTCACTGCTTCAATCCATCCTACATTTGTTTTTACCGCTTCCCGAGTCGTTATAACCATAGTACTCGATTCTCGGATATTGTTCGGTGCCTCGACACAACAAGGATAGAGTTGCTTAAACATGGTGTCCTGGATGCATGGTCATGGATGCGCACTTTAGCCGTCGCCCGAGCGCCCGCGCGCTACAGCACCCAGCAAGATCTTGAGGGTGTATGCAGTCATTCCCATTCGGTGCTGATAAGAGATGCACAATCATAAAATGATGCGCAAGTTGTGCTATCGAGTGTGAGTGGGTGCGCACACACGGCCCTGCAGGTGTGAGTGTCCCCATCTATGGAGAGCATGTTGGCGATGGTCACGAGTAAGAGACATTCACTCTTCAGAGAAGCAGAGTTGGATACTGCATCTTTGAGCTCAGCAACCTGTTCGGAAAGATCGCCATGCTGTCGAGCAGCTCACTCAGAGACCCTATTGCGCAATTCAGTCCAGGCCTGCCTGGGTCACTCTTCCCCGCTTGAGATCCTTTCCGGTGCTCATGGTTTGATGCTGCGCCGCCGGAATGCATAAAACGGCTTTCCCGGCCACCCGAAGTCGTTTCGGCTGGCAGCTACGAGCTTAGCCTGCGATTATTCCCCCAATGAAAGCAAGCCATGTGATATAGGCCATCCCTGGAAGAACCCATGCGAGTCTTGCCAATGCTGAGTCCTTACCTACCACGAACGGGCCGTTTTCACACTTTGTATGCGGGGCGAACACGGTCAAATTCACCGTGGTGACAATCAAAGTCGGAAGCAAACCAAATCTGTGCCGCGGTGGGCCACGTCAAGCCTCAAGATCCTCGTTGTGCGCGGGAGAGTTAAATTCCCGAGAGGGCAATTGTTTCTCGCGATTGTTTCTCGCGAAGAGAGAAACAATGGTGGTATTGGCTGAAGAGGGGCCCAAGATGGTATCGATAGGCAAGACGTGGAGACGGGAGCAACTCTTGTTCTTCCCGCAAGCGCTGTGGATGCTGAGGCCCGTGCTAGCGTGTTGATCGGGTGCAGGTGGGCATGAGGTGGGGGTCGGTTTTAGCGCATCAAACAAACAAAACTCAACGTTCATTGGATTACGAGACGAAAAATAACGGGTAAAAATGTCAGCCTTGGCGCGAACCCTGTGACATCGACCAAATCAGACAAATGCCACGCGCAAGCCAACGTCAAGCGAGTGGTCGGCGCGTATTTGGGCCTGCCGTACGGTGCGGCGCCCCTCTAGTGTCTCGGCAAGCTGACCTCCAGATCCATTTCTATCTCCTATGTGAGGGTCCATGCTATTTTGCGGCGTAGTGCTGCGTGGCTGCTGCTAAATCGTTTGCCTAAGCTGGGGTTGGTTGAGTCCATGTTGGAAGAGATCTTCGAGCGCCTGCTGCCCAAGAATAGCCACTTTTTGGATACAGCTTGCGGGCTGCCCGTGCCACGCGGGTATTTACGCATAATAAATATACGCTGCACGCTTGTCACGCCTTCGAAGTAGTTTCCTTCTCTTTTGGTCCGCTGGCGTACATTGTTTTACTCGTTTAATACCCCCAAGCGCCCCCGGTCTGGACTGGAAGCTCGCTTGTCACATCCACCTCTCGTTCCATCATGCCCGGCCGTGGCAGATTTCCAGTGTCCCCATACTGGTCATCAAACCCAAACATTCCAATATACCTTGAACAAGGCGAAGAACGGAAGGAACCTGAACACGAGGCGCCCCGACCAACCTCCAATTCATCACGTCAACACCCAAGGCACGCCCCCGAATTCATATGTCCTACCTGCGAAACGAGCTCAAGGGACACGCCAATACACTGTGTGTCCGTCGCGGCCTCACCAGCTCCGCCGTCATATAACTCTCTCACACCTTTGCCCAAGTCGCCCAGGCATCTGACCGTACCTACCCTTACCGTTCAAACACCACGAGACTGGGAGAGACCCAGGCCGCCTGGCCGGTCCCTGCAATTCGACCCGGAGGGAAGACCCAATGTACGCTTTCGTCGGAACGCATTCTCACCCCTCTCTCCGACCGTGACAGAAATCGATGAGATCGACTGGAGTCGCAAGAGTCAGGTTGGGCTCGGGATAGTGGGAGGTGCTCCTATTCGTCATGATACCAGCCCAATCACGCCTGGGACCGCGGAAAGAAGGGGCGAAGAAGAGGCTGAAAATATAGGCAAAGCGTCAAACTTTGCCCAACGTATTGAGCAGAAGCTATGGAATTACACTGCTTCCAGAAATGTGGTGAAGAGGTGGATAATTGAGATCACCAGTTGGTCGCTCAGCGTCGCTTGTATGATGGGCATTGTCATCATGCTGTTCTTCTACCGGGAACAACGCATCCCGAAGTGGCCTCTAGGCTTGACTCTCAATGCCTACATCTCCGTCTTGGCTAAGATCGCATCTGCGTTTTTACTGCTACCAGTGTCTGAAGCAATAGGTCAATTGAAGTGGAGCTGGTTCCACAAAGGAAAATCGAAGAAGATGTGGGATTTTGAGATCTTCGACAACGCCTCTCGAGGACCCTGGGGCTCGCTCCTTCTGCTCGTTCGCACGAAAGGCCGGTCCCTCGCAGCACTAGGCGCCGCTGTTACACTTTTTGCTTTGGCTCTTGATCCATTCTTCCAACAAGTCGTTGAATATCCCGAACACTGGCGTCTCCAAGCGGAAGGCAAAGGACAAATCCCGAGAGCGCTGGGTTACGATCCTTTCCAGTCAGATGCAGAGTACCAGATGGCAATGCAAAGTGTCCCAGTAGACCAAGCCATGCTTGCCCTTGCGGAGCGGTTTTTCTACGATAACGGCACGGTGCCAATGAATTTTGGCAAGGGAGTCAGAGCTGAAGTTCCACTCGGGTGCTCCAACAGCAACTGCACCTGGCCCGACTACGAAACCTTCGGCGTCCACAGTGAGTGCGTCGAAGCTACCGATCGTTTAGAGTTCAAATGTCTCCATAAGACTCTTGACTGGATCCAATCCCCACAACTTGATCCCGATCTCCTCACGGACCCAATTTATCCCAACGGGACTGCGTGTGGCTGGTGGCTCAAGGCAGACGAACCGCTCCTTATGACTGGCTACGATGTAGACAAAAATACCGCACACGCAGGTGAGGTACTTCTGATGCGAACTCAACCCCTTTACGATATGTACTCGAGAGAATGGCTACCAGGGTACGAAGCCAAACTCAACAACAGTCGAAGTCCACTGGCCCACGTTGTCATAGTTTCAGGCCGAGATCTGGAACATACTCACAGAAACGATACTCCCATAGCTCATGAGTGTATCATATCATGGGCTGCGAAGACTGTAAGATCGACGTACACAGAGGGTGGCTACAGCGAGGAAGTCATCAATGCCGTCATTAACAATACAGTTGGCACCACTCCCTGGCTTACCGACGTGATCCCCTCCGTCAATGAGGCATTGATCAACTACGACTACTACTATCTGGAAACTCCGATCTGGGTGCAAGGAATCAACGGCACCATGTATAGCGTTAACAACTTCACTATGCTAGCCATCGTGACAATGTTCGACGATATGTTCCCCTCTACCTACACCCTCGTCAATAGCACGAACATAGAAGACGCTATGCTGCGCTACAGATGGTGGAAGTCGATCAACCCTCACACGCGAAATATGACCTTCAATTCCTTCCTATTCGACAATGTCACGACCCACCTGGAACTCATGGCCAATGCAATGACCAACTTGATGCGATCAGCATCGACTCACACAGAATTGGTCCACGGTGAAGCTTTCGATCAAGAAAGCTTTGTGGAAGTGAGATGGTGGTGGATGGCACTCCCACTCGGTCTGTTAGCATTTTCCGGTATATTCCTGCTCATTACAATCATTCGAAGCGATAGAGAGCAGGACCACGTAGGCATCTACAAAACGTCAGCCATCGCAACCCTACTGTTCGGCCTGCCTGATAAGATGTCGGAGAAAATGACATCGGACAACAAAAATGGCACGCCACGAGCGCAAGCCAAAGAAGTAAAGGTTCGATGGGTTCCGAAGATAGGATGGCGATTCTCGGGTATGAGTGTATCGACCGCCTCGGCAAAAGCTGGAGGCTCCCCCGTCTCCACAGTGTATTCGCGTTCCAGCACTGCTCCTACGGTCAAGGCGAAGAAATCGCCTCCCACGGAGCATTGGATCTAGGAGATCCTGCTCATGGACACCGCCGGGCCTTATGCTCGCGTTTTGAGCCGCTCTTTGATGTACATGGTAATTAATTTGATTACCCCTTCGAGCTGCGCCGTCCACGAAAAACTCATACGCTCCCCCGAAAATGATTATTGGGTCTGCTTGCCTGTTCGCGATGAATGTATTACGTACCTCTCGCTGGTTGTGGTACCTGGCCCGATTGGACACAAGGATGATGAGGTCCCATGTTCGTGCAGTTGCTCGAACAGCTGTTGGTCGAATCGCAAAAGCCGATTCCAGCGGCAGCGCATTGACACGTGAGATCGGATCGTCGCTTCACTCGTTCAGAGCCGATTGTACCCTCATATCACTACCTTCTAGATACGGCCAAGACTTTGTGAGTCCCAAGGTCTGCATTGATTTCCTGCAGAAGCGATGCGGCGTAGTCCTGGCAAGAGATGGTGATTCCCAACTGAAGAACCCGTCGAGTAGGATTCAATAAACTCGAGGAGCCAACGAAAAGCGTCTGCGTAGCATTGCAGTCCATGCGAGCAAGCCAGGCGCTTAGAGGGCAAGCCATACGCTTCCGTCCAACGGACTATCTGGCCAGTGAGAGACGTGTATATCTGGTTGTAGTATCTAGTCGACCGATTGGATACGGTTGCTCCAATGATGAATGCTGAAGATTGGCACGCCCGTCGTCGTGGTTCAGGGCGGCTAAAGGGTTCACGTGCCGGTGCTGAGCTTTAGCCAGATGCAGGTTAGACCGGCGCCTATTTTTAACGTAATGCGTCCACTATCACGCATCTGCATGGAATTCGACATGTGGACACAGCGCTTCGGTACTCTGAATCACTCCCGTGTCGCTCCAATCAAGGCCAAGACTCCAACGATGCCCTCTCACACCCGATGCGTTTCGACGAGGATAAAGTCAGCTCGCACCCCGACTTTGAAAGTCCAGAGGATCCGGATCTTCCCAGCGCATTCTTTGCAATTCAACTTCTACTCCAAGGCTGTGCCTTCCATTTACTGCTTTTACTAATTTACACGTGCTGTGCACTGTCTGCAAACCAAAAACAACAAACACCAAAACAACTAATTCACCACATCGTCAACATGCGTTCCGCTCTCATCATCGCAACTTTCGCGCTCGCCGCCTTCGCTGCCCCCATTTCTGAGGCCGATTTCAGTGTCGCACGCGACCCCCGCTTCAGGAACAACGGTGGACGTGATCTTGTCGTTGAGACCCGTGCGATCAGAAATCAGGGACGCGCCATCAGGAATCAGGGTCGTGCCATCAGGAATCAGGGGCGTGCCATTCGCAACCAGGGCCGATCAGCTGAGGAAGACGACGAAGTAGAACTATCAGTTGAAGAGATCGAGGCACGCGCGATCAGGAACCAGGGACGCGCCATCCTGAACCAAGGGCGTGCTGCAGAGGAGGACGAGGACGAGGAGTCAATCGAGGCCCGCGCCATCAGGAATCAGGGTCGTGCCATTCGCAACCAAGGCCGTGAGGCCGAGGCCAATCCTGCCATTCGCAACCAAGGACGTGCTATCCGCAATCAAGGCCGTGAAGCCGAAGCTGAGCCTGCGATCCGCAACCAGGGCCGAGCCATTCGCAATCAAGGCCGTGAAGCCGAAGCTGAGCCTGCGATCCGCAACCAGGGCCGAGCCATTCGCAATCAAGGCCGTGATGCCGAAGCTGAGCCCGCCATTCGCAACCAGGGCCGGGACGTCGAGGACGATGAGGAGACTATTGAGGAGCGTGCTATCCGCAACCAAGGCCGCGCCATTAGGAATCAAGGCCGCAACGCTGAGGCTGAACCTGCCATCCGAAACCAAGGAGGAAGAAATGGACGCCGCAATGCCGAAGCCGAACCTGCCATCCGCAACCAGGGACGCAATGCTGAGGCTGAACCTGCCATCCGAAACCAAGGAGGGAGAAATGGACGCCGCAGTGCTGAGGCTGAGCCTGCCATCCGCAACCAGGGACGCAACGCTGAGGCCGAGCCCGCTATTCGCAATCAGGGCCGCGCTATTCGCAATCAGGGCCGCGCTATTCGCAACCAGGGTCGCTCTACCTGGGCCAGCGGACTCATTGAAGCCCTCAAGGCCCGCGGCTTTAACAGCTCCAACCTCGTTGAGGCCCGTCAAGTGAACTGAAAAACCATTACAGTGCTACAAGCAAACATCTAGTCCATAGTGAGCCAAAAGTGTAGAAATCCCCGTCCTGATACGGCATACAGTCGATTCGTCCTTTGAGCTTTCTCTGTATTTTTTCGAGAGTTACCGCGTGCCGAGAAATGTGCAAGGATGCGACAGGATCGAGACAGAAAGTGACGCAGCGTACATAGATACCTGAGTAGACTCTGAGACAATACAGTCCATCTCGTCGCGAGTGATCAACTCTCCCCATGATCGTGATCGAATCCCTTGATTGCACCGCGGTGAAGTGTGTGTCGAACACCAGTGGCCTGAAACGTGTAGTGCATTCGCATGAACCAGCCCTGTCATCACCTCTCTGCTGTACACCCACACGAAATTTTGCCTTGTTTCTCATCACAAATCCATTCGGAGTGCCTCAACAGCAAAGAAAATTCTCCCCCGCGACGTAGGTTTCAGGTCAATTGTTGTGAAATGCAGAAGAGCATCATGTGTCAATGCCAGTTATGGGAGTTCGCGGAAAGTTTTCGTGCACCCAGTAATCCGTTGACATGGCCAAATCACACAAAACGCGATCGCTCGCAGTGATTTGCCCCAGCGAGGGAACCCTTGGATAACTTGAACTTGCTATTTGGCGAAGAAAAGGGGCACCTTTCATGTATACAAGGCAGAATTCAGCATCACTGTGCCTTAATTTCGAAGGGAAGGCTCATATTTCCTGGCGGAGAGGTGTTACATAGATGTGCTCGTACGAAAAGAATAAACACGAATCTTGTGGTCGTCCTGTGACTCATGAGGACAATCCCTACCCAGGTTCGATTCCATGTGTTCATCTGAAGTCTTGCGAATACCTTTCAAATGTGAGTTTCATACTTTGAAGCAGTTGAACAAAAATAATCGGAAACAAGCACAGCATTAACACGTCCGGCACTGAAACTTACTAGACTCTTTTCGGAGGAACTGCCACACCAACTTCTTGAACTAAGAGACGACCGTGCCGACGCCCAAACCTGCTCCCATGACAGAGTGAATAACTTTTGATGCCTATTAGCAGGCCTAGTCTAATTGCTCAATAAATAGTCACTTATTGTGCAGGATACACTATTGAGATATGTCACTGTGGCGCTGATACGTATACGGCAGAAAAAGGCATTGGGGAACCAAGCTTGTGGCCGACCAGCATCCAGATGCCATGTAGATCCATCCTGAACCGCCTGCACAAGCCAAGCGTTGACAACAAGCGTTACCGCGGTCAAATTTTGACCACGATGAGTGAAGATTTTACTACTAGGCTTTGGGACTGGACCAATGTACCACCACACATGTCGAATACCTATACTAAGATTGATCCCGTGACCGAAACGTTTGCTCAAGATCTGCCTCGCGATATCTGTCAACGATCTAGCAAGAAATAGTACAAGTAATCATAGGCAGCACAGGAGCCGCGCGCGATGTCTCCTGTATGTGCGACATTTTGTCACATTGCGCTTTCCAGCATCTTCGGTATCTTGAAGAATTCAACTCCGTTCCGTCCATAGCCCACCAAAAACATACTCAGATTTGACCAATCATTATATCCAGGCGCTGCGGCGCAGAGCAGCGGGGTCGGACGAAAATGGGGCTGAATAAACCGGGGTCGAGCGAATATGGGGTTCAATAAGCCAGGGTAGCAGCCACTTTGGTGATCAACGACCCACACAACAGGTGGCATATCGCTGCCATTGGAAGTCTGAACCTAGATGCTTATGACAATCGCGGCTTTAGCCATAGTTTAGACGTGCAGTTACGCGGGGTTGGAACAGTGAAATGCTTTGGAGCATGTTATCTCGACCTGTTCAGGACCAAATTTCATGCTCTCGGCGTCGGTCGGGACGATCTCGCACTGCCCCACGTAGGTACGGTGCCGTACCTGTGCGGCACGACCAGCGCTTCAGTACGAAGTACTTGGCGTTCACAATTACTCCATCAATGCAACAATAGGCATGGCTCTGGCGAAGTAACTTATAAAGCCAAAGCACTGACGATGTTTCGAACGAAGGACAGAAAACCAAAAACCATCACAACTCATCATCAGCGATCAATCCTTGGGAGGCCGTGCCTACTGCAATTATTCTAAATTCATAAGTGCCGTGCACTACTCGCAACTCAACTCCGATCTCGGGCACCAACTACCGCTGCGCTTACAGACAACATGCGTTCCGTATTTATCTTCGCGACGTTTGCGCTCTCGGTCCTAGCTACACCCATCTCAGAGACCAACACCAACAAGCTGGTGCCAGTCAAGAGCGACATCGAATCCGGTGCCATCAGAAACGAGGGACGCCGATCCAACAATGTTCGCAGTGCAACAGAGGCCATTCGCCATCAGGGCCCAAACCTTGAGACGCGTGCCAGTCGAGGCCACAAGCGCGCCGCCGGCGTAGCTGAACCTATTCATTGGCGCAAGCGGGCCATCCGCACTCCCGGTCCTTGGTAATGGGTTGGCTGAGCCAGAGCTCAGTAGGAAGTAACACTGGGTTGGCATGACATGAGACCAGCTCATAGCTTCAGAGTCTGTGAGATTCCAGGTGAAGGCAAGCGTTAACTGTCCTGTGGCATATGGACGCTCAGCCTGTGATGCCGAAAGAGTGTTATGGATCCCTACCATGAGCTAGTATTCCGTTTTCGTCATTGGATTCCTTACTTTTCGGCTTCCGTTCCCAGTCGTTCACTCAAGGCAGATTGACATCCTCAATCTGGACTCTTAGTTCCACACAATGGATGAGCAGGTCATATGTATCTTGGTAGTTTTTAAGGCAATTGATCAAGTGTTATTATTGCCATTGATGTGCTTAATGTGCTTCCTCGCGCCACATAGTTGTCGCACCCGATTATCGCCGTGTTCTCTTTTTTGCCGATTCATTGCTAGCATATCTCGGTGTCCGAAATCAGGCTTCCTCAAAGGGTACATCAAGTCGTATGAGAACACTTACATAGTTTTCATGGGCATTGAAAACAGTGAATAGACTTCATATCCGCCCGACTGACCTACTTGTGCACTTTTGTTCTCATCGAGACGATAAAGACGAGCTATGACCAATGATAGCGTACTGCAACAAGTTGTGTACAACAATTAAGGCAGAGTCGATATCCATCTAGCTGTAAGAAGCAGCAAGCGGAGACCCCCACAGGCCGTCACGAACCCTTGTCAAGTATTGAACGGTCGAGTTCCGGCGGCCCGCACCCGTTTCTCGCTGCAACAGTTCCCAGTGTGTCACGCAAGATCTACTCAGCTCATGCTCAGATCATATGAGCACCTTCCAAGTCCGACGTGTCCTACATCGAGCCTCCGCGAAAGCGCTGCGGCGTAGTCCAAACGGGCCGAATCAAGATGGGGTGCAAACCCCCATTGGTGGAATGCTTGCCGGCAGTTCATGAGGAACGCGCTAAGCCTGTTTATACATTTAACCATACAGTATCTCGAACCCAGGCGCTTATGTTCGACTCCGAATTTGAGAATTGTCTCATGCGCTTGCACCTTCCGCGAACAAAGTGACCCAATCAGTTGCGGCATTGATATCTCATGAGCAAAATTGATAATCAAGAAGAGCGTAGTGTTTCGAAATTTAGTTCATGATGGTTGAAATCTATTCACAGCCTCAAACATATGCACCGCGCAACCAGCGCTTCAGCAGGTGAATCACACCCCCAATTTTCCTCCTACTGCCCCGATGCATGCTGGATTTGTCCATGAACGCATTCTAAGACCTATAAAATCTGGGGTTTTTACCGGTTTCCAAAGGGCAGGAAATCACTAGAAGATCTTCTCAAGTCCAATTCTACTCAAGGCTGTGCCTTTCTTCGATATTCTACCTAACCCATTCGAGTGCTGTGCACTTCCAGAAACCTTCAACAACTCAAAACACCAAAAAAAACCAACACCAACAGCACCGACAACATCGCAAATATGCGCTCTGTACTTCTCATCACCACCTTCGCGCTTTCCGTTTTCACCGCTGCCGCTCCGACATCTGGTGGACGGGTCAAGCGTGAATCATCCGTACGTGGAAAAGAGTCCCGCAGCGCCGAATTACCCATGCGTAGCAACGACATACGTAGCGCTGAACCATCAGTACGTGGCAAGGAGTCACGCAACGCTGTGAACCGGATTATAGCGATTCCCGAAGATGACCACGTCGACATTACCCAGGATTACCAGCCCTCCAGCATTCCAGAGGTGGAGATTGAAGTACGCTCTGCTAAGCCCATCAACCGAGGAGCCAGCTCCAAGCGCGAGCCCATCAATCGGGGAGCAAATTCCAGGCGCGAGCCAGAACCGATCAACAGAATTAAGGGTCGCCAGCCAGAGCCCATCAACCGCATCAATGGCCGTGAGCCGCAGTCGATCTACCGCTGGAATGGACGTGATATTGAAGATGAAGACATCAAGGCGGATGTCCAAACTCGCGCTGCTATCAGGAACCAAGGCAAGCGATCGGTACGAGAGAAATCTGTCGTACCTGATGAGGATATCGAAGCTCGCAGAGTCAGACCCGTCAAGAATCAAAAGCGGGCTGATGAATACGACAACGCCAACGAGGATCTCGGAGCTCGGACTATCGGGGATATGGTCAAACGATCCGTGCGAGAGAAGACAGTGTCTGATGACGATGACATCGAAACCCGCGCCATCAGGAACGAGGGCAAGCGGTCAGTGCGAGAGAAGACAGTGTCTGGTGATGACATCGAATCTCGCGGCACAGTCCGTCCCAGCAACAAACGGACCACTGACGACGACGAAAACATCGAGGCTAAGCGTTACGCTGAGGCCGAACCCATCTCACGAAACACTGGCTCATACCGTCGCGATGCTGAGGCCGACCCCATATCACGCAACACTGGCTCCTACCGTCGCGATGCAGAGGCTGAACCTGGATTCACACGCGCCAAACCTGACCATCGTCGAGAGGTTGAAGCCGAGCCTCTCAACCGAATCAATGGCAAGAAGCGCACCGCTGAGCCTACCATCCCATCACAGAAACGCGATGCTTCTCCGTAAAACCCACAGAGTCCGCGATCCGTCCAAGCACACTGCCACCCAAGCCTGAAGCAGAGCACCACCGTGACCACCAACAACCTCACTGGAGCTGCTTGGACGCCGACAACACCACTGGCTCTACCGGTGCAATCGAACGGAATTTGCATCTGTCCACCCGCCTACCCCTCTTCGCTCGCGCGGACCTATAATGCCATTGCGTCCGAGGTTCTCTACACTCCTTTAACTCTACGTGCTTGAACGTTTCGACGATGGATGATATGGATGTGAGAGGGACGTCTAGGGTGCACATATATGTATGAAGGCTACCAACCAATGCAATGACGCGTCCCGGAAATTGTGTTCTTCTGTTGAGCTCTTGCGTGACTGTTTGGCTAGGTTGTGTGGATGCGTTCGCGGGGACTGGAGCTGTGTTTAGGTATACGACGACTCCGACTCGCACATCTGATGAATGCTTGCTTTGGTGAAGTTGTATGTTCGATATCTCGATGCGCTATTGTTACATGTGTTTTGATCCAGTGGACCTTTCAATGGCGCCTGTTCCTGTTCCCGTTGCCGTTCCCTATGCGCCTCCATACCCTTGCGCCTGCCCTAGAAAATCGCTCAATGTAATCACAATCCATCACCATCACCACCCCCACCCGTGTCAGTGATATAGTAAGCAAGTAAATACCCATCCTCTTTTCACGCAGCGACCTCCGCCACCGCCACCCTCACGCCATCCGCTCTTTTCTCGCCCTCCCTCGCCGGAATCTCCCACATCCTCTGTATCCTAGGCGCATCCGCTTGGCGTCCATGACACGGACACTTCTCGACGCCCGCATACGCACTCACGAGACCCGCATCCCCATCGCCCTTCATAATATCCCGCAGCACCTCCTCGCTCGGCAACTCCGGAGACGGCGGGTCTTCTTCATCCGACGAGTCCTCCCCGGACGGCACGAGATCCGGTGGCTCCTGCAGCGGCGGCTTCGCAGACCCAGAGGGAAACCGCATGAGCGAGAGCTCGTCCTGTTCGTCGTCGCTGCTTGCGTAGTCGTCTGCGTCTTCCTCGTCGTTATCGCTTGCGTAGTCGTCTGCGTCTTCCTCGTCGTCATCGCTTGCATGCATCTCGGCGAGCCTGTTCGGAGGCGGGCTCGTCCTCCGCTTGGTCGGGCCGTTGGGAGCGGCCTGGAACTTGATGTTGGTGGCATGGCTTGGCTGCCGGATCGTGGCGGCTTCCTTCTCAATCTCGACTAATCTCAACGAGACTGAGTCGAGCGTGAGGGCGTGTCCGAGCATGAACCTCAGGTCTCTGTCGGGACGGTTTACTGCTAGGTGGAGCTTGCATTCGGCCGTGTGGGCGATGGATAGTGTCTCGCGGAGAGATGCCTTCCTCATGCTGGATGCCATGGCGTGTGTAGTAGCAATCACATCTATTCGAAGCAATCTCGGTGGGCTGTCAAGCAGGCGTTTCTGTTATCTGCCGAGCGTGGCGTCTGTTGATGGAGATGTAGACTTTCAGCTTGTTGGTTCCAACGACAAAGGAATCCGTGGAGGATGGACGAAGTTGCGGACCAGAACACCCAAGTATACGCGCCTCGGTCGGTGCTACCTAGTCCGCAAAGTGCGAAAGATGAGTCAACTCGACATCGCTAGAGTTGCTGAGTGAGGGCTCTGCTTATAAAACCTCACGGCGCCTGCAGTCGTGATTGGCCGAAGGCAAGTCAGGGCTTTCCATCAGAGGAGTTGCGTGACATCACGGGCCCAAACAACGACTGATGAAATAGTCGTGTTTGTCATCCGCGCGCAACGTTTGCGGCTTGCCGTATGCATCGTCTGGCGTGGTGAGCGCCGTTGAAGAGATCGGACGAACGTGTCCTCCACTAGGTACGGTACTCCACCGTCAACGTCTCCACAAACATCTACCTACCTCCCACGCACATGTAAAGTCCGTCAGAACAAAAACCCGCGTACTGACCCACCTCAGAGACTGCGGCAAAAGCCCGTCTACACATCCAGATCCTTCCCGTGATGCCCACCGTATGCTACTTCCCATCGGTTCCACCCCAGACTACCTACCTAGTCTACCTGGACAACCAACTCACCAAAGAGCGCCAAAACCGACTGCATGCAATGCACGCCCCACAGTGGAGTATACGCTAGGTATACCCTGCATGACCATCATCCATCTAGACCGATGTATGAAAAATCACATGACCGCATCGCCATCGCCATCGCTATCGACACCCACGCCGACTCCGCACGCAAACAAAACCCATGGCGAGGGAAAAAGGAAATAGGAGTGATCCCATCGGGTAAGAATCCCCGTCCTGTCCTGCCCCGCCGGCGCCGAGTTCAGCGGGTCGACGGTGAACGTTCGATTACCCTTTATTGGTAATTTTATTTTTTAAACAATTTTATTCTTTCATTTTCTGATAGGTAGGTAGGTATGGTGAAGCATGATTGATGGGTTCATAAACCTCCACCGGGCAGCGTGCGGGTGGAAAATGATTACGACGCTCCCTCCTGCTTGTAGGTACCTACGCTGGTCTAGTCTAGTACAACGGTGGCCGCGTCCCAATCCAACCCAATCCAACGCCTTGAAAATGCATTCGTCGTGTTAAACCCCCCCGTAAATTGGTTCCACGGGGTGGAAAGGGTTCAGCCCGAGGGGACTCGACGCCCCCCGCGAAACCGATGTCGCTAATCAGATCATCTCGCCTTCGTCGTTCTCCTATTCTGCTTCCTACCGACACACCAAATGTCAGCATTACATCTTGACCATAGTAAAAACTCAAGCACGTCCACCGTCCCGCTCTTTCTCACCTCCTCCGACTCCTATCCCCGCTCGCCTGCTGCGCCGCCTGCTGCGCAGCCTCGTGGCCCAGCTCTGCCCGCAGCGACTTGAGCTTGCTCTCCGTCTCCTCTCTCTTCTTGTTCTCCTCTGCCAGCGCCTTCTCGACCATCTGCATCTTCGCCTTGAGCTGGTTCATCAGCTCCGCCTCCTGCTCCTGGCTGAAGGGTATCTCGTCGCCTCCTTTCGCCGGCAACTGCGCACTCCGCTCGCCGTTGGGGAAGCCACGTTTCGGCCGTCCATTGGGTCCTGTGCTCATGCTCGACGTCTTCTTACCACCCTTCGCACCCAGCGCAAGATAGCTCCATTGGTCGTCCGCGGTGAGCGCCTCGTACAGTGCCTCGGTGGGTTCGTTAAACTGCACCACCTCCAGGTACTCGCTCCTCACGCAGCCCGTCCGCTCCTGCTCGGCCTGCAGCTTCTCGTCGCCGTACTTCTCCAGCTGCAGGAAATGCTGCCTGTACTGCGCCTTCTCGCCGCTGATGGGCTGGAAATGCAACCGTATGTCAATGGTGAAGCCGCCCCAGCCGGTCTCGGTGACCTGGAAGGGTGGGTTGTCGCAAGTGCGGAGCGGGTTCTCGTAGGTGTTGAATATCTTGAATTGCACCTTGTTGAGCCATGTCGTGAGGGAGGGGTCGCCGTCGGGCTGACGCACGTAGACGGTCCAGCGCTTGGTGTGGTCGTCGGAAACGCCCTTGGGACGGTCGGGATGGCCTACGGGAGGGAGCGCCCAAGCTTCGGAGCCGATGACTGTGCGTGTTAGAGAGGTTGCGCATTCGTGTTGGAGCCTTCGTACTGATGTTGCGACTCACGCGCTTGTTCTGCGCGTCGTTAGCCCGCGATCACAGCAGGATATATGCGCCTTCACTGACCTTGACGCGCTTGTTTGCTGCGGGGGCGGGCATCTTTGCGAGAACGCGCCGCCGCTCTGTCCGCTAGTGTCCGGTATGGTCGAGTGGCAGAGCGTCCGAAGTAAGAATGGGGTGGCGACAACGAACGTTTGAACGTATTCCGATGGCGCCGTGTGGGAGTGACTCGCAATGTTTGTTGTAGAGTTGTTGAACAGCTCAAGTGTGGCTTCCAAGATCTGGGGCTCGCCGCGGGAGTCTTGGCAGTCGCGTGGGACCCTGGCCTGGTCCCACCTTTGATGGGAGATGCGGTAGCTTCGGAGGAGTGACCTCACCACTCGCCACTTTGAGCCGCAAGTCTCGAGCTTTCTTTCCTTTGCTCTCGACACGACAATGGCCTCAGCAGCGAAAAAGAAACTCGTAGTCTGCGGCGGCAATGGCTTCCTCGGTGAGTGCTGCAGCAATTGACTTGGACACCCAAGTTATTTCATCCCGCGCAAACAAAGTCGTACGAGATCGTTGCCAGCGAAAAGCTCTCCGAGTCCCCCACCCCACGATGAACCAACCCTACAAAGACCTCGCTCTTACAATGCATCCCTCTTCACGCACACCTACTGATCACGACCAACCCCCCAGGATCCCGCATCTGCCGCGCCGCCATCCAACGCGGCTGGACCGTAACCTCCATCTCGCGCTCCGGGCAGCCCACCTGGTCCGCCGTCTCCTCCTCGCCCACGGCCCCCTCCTGGTCGACCTCGGTCTCCTGGGAAAAAGGCGACATCCTCGACCCCTCGACCTACACCTCCCACCTCGCCTCCGCCACCGCCGTCGTCCACACCATGGGCATCCTCCTCGAAGCAGACTACAAGGGCGTCGTGTCGGGCCGCGAGTCGCCCATCTCCGGGCTGCAGCGCGCATTCAGCGCGACGAAAGCCGGGACGCAGAATCCGTTTGAGCGCAAGGAGGGCGAGGTGCTGAAGCCACAGGAGAAGGATGGGCAGTTGACGTACGAGGTCATGAATCGGGATAGCGCGGTTAGTCTGGCGAAGGAGGCCGAGGGCAAGGGCGTCGGGACGTATCTGTATGTGAGTGCGGCTGCGGGCGCACCCGTGCTGCCGAGAAGGTACATCACGACGAAGAGGGAGGCGGAGGCTATTCTTGGGAGCAGGTTTCCCGGCATGCGGAGTGTGTTCATCCGGGCGCCGTTCATGTACGATTCGAGTCGGACGTTCACGCTGCCGATTGCGGCGGCGGGGGGCGTCGCGGCCATGGTGAATAGTGCGGTCGGCGGGCGGTTGACGTGGCTGATGGGTGCGGGCGGGATCAAGCCGCTCAAAGCGGATACGGTTGCGGCTGCGGTTGTGGAGGCGCTGGAGGATGAGGAGGTCAAAGGGCCGGTGGAGGTGGGGGAGATTGAAACGCTGGCTACGAGGGCGTGGCGGAAGAACATGGTGTAAGATATCAAAGAGAAGAGTTTGGGAATTGTACGATGATGGTTGTAGATATAGGCTTTAAATTCAACGTCAAGCATTGCACATGATTCGTACTGCGCTCTTGCGCGTAACTACTCATCGTCAGATGAGACCCTTTCTAAGCACCCAGTTTCGATTCAGAAGCTTGGTGCATGCTTCTATTCTATTCAGCCAAAGTCGAGCAAAGGCGCGGCATCTCTCGACGCGACACTGTGTATCGAGCTCATGAGCGATCGTCTACTCGTCGTCAGTAAGTTGTACATCAATATCTTGTAAGACCAACGACCAAATCCAACGACTCTCAGTGCTCTCTTTGATCCGCAAAGCAAACCCACAGCCAGAAGCCGCGGGAAAGCTGTTCGGCGACACCTATCCCCAGCCGCCCGCCAGGTGGGTTATCTTGCGAAAACCACACCCCGACGAACGGCCAGAATGCCGGGCTTTTCTTCGTCACGAGTCCAACCAGCCAACCTCTACACATCTGAACAGAAAAACTTACTCGGTACGAATCGCCGTCCAACCGTGAACTGGCAACGATGAAGCAGAATGTAGATGCGTGCGATGAATTTTCTTCTCACTTCTTCCGCGACGACTGCGACACCATCTTCTTCTTGACATGCTTGGGCATCTTGTCCTTTCGCTTCTCGCGCTTCTCCTCCTTCACCGCCTTCTTGTGCTCGCGCTTGACGTCTTTGTCCATGTTGCGCTTCCCCCTCGGCGTGCCCTTCTCGAACCTGCTTTCATCGTCTTCGTCCGACGTACCCTCGGAATCGCTTCCCTCCTGCGACGCATCAGACTCATTCTGCGACACCGTCGTCCCATCCGCAGCCTTGCCAGCCAACAGCCCCTGGTAAATGAGCTCGTTGCCCTGCCCGCTCTTGACGAGCTCGGCGTCGCGCTCGATGTCGTAGACCTGGTCGAGCGTCTGGGGAATGTACTGCTGGCGGAAGACCTCCTCGTCGTTGTCCTCGCGCAGCTGATCCTCCTCGTTCATGGCGTCCTTCTTCTCAAACATTTCCCTGACGTACTTGTCCATGTCGGCGGGCTCCTTGCCGCCTTCCTCACCCGTCACGAAGATGAAGACCTTGCGCTCGGAGAGCACGTCGACGTTGCGCGTGCGGAAGAAGTCGGACACGTTCTTTACGTCCATGCGCAGGAACTCGAGCGAGCGCGGGTGGTCGTGCTCGACCGACTGCGAGACATCGATCATGTAGAGCGTGTTCTCGTGGTAGAGGAGGTTGTACTCGCTCAGATCGGCGTGGACGAGGCGGCACGTCTGGTACATGGTGCGCATGTAGCCCAGGAGCTGGATGTATATGCTCGTCCATTTCTGCTCCTCCTCTTCCGCCGTGAGGCCCTCGAACTTGACGTCGCGGAGCCGAGGCGCGGGCCAGCCCTTCTTGTCGCCGAGGAAGCTCATGACGAGGACGTGCAGGCGCAGATATAGAGGCTCGGGGGCCGGGATGCCAGCGTTGTATATCCGCCTGAGATTGCGCATCTCCTTCTCCGCCCACACCTTGACCATGGCGCGGTTGTTGCTCTTGTTGTAGCCTGTACGGAAGCGGAACTCGCCCGTAACGTACTTGTCGCGGTCCTTGAAGACTAAGATGGACGTCTTGTACACCTTGATCGCTCGGTGCAGTGGCTGTGCGTCATCTTCGGGGATGGTAGCGGCATGGTACACATTCGCTTCCTTGCCCGTTGAAATCACACCGTTAATCTCAGACACAATGTTCCGGTTGAGGAGTTGCAACAGGATCATGCGTGTCCGCGGGTCCAGCACCTGTTCGCTCGTGGCCCGGTCGGCCTTGTCCTTGTCTCTCGATGGGCCTCCACCCATGCCAGCCATTCTGTTGTCGAGACGTATTCGGCCTGCATGTTTCGATAGCGACGCCACTTGGTCGTCGAGAGAGGCACTGGTGTTTGCGGAGGGTTTTGATTGTTTTTGGGCGTTCGGGCCGGCCACGAGTTCGGGGACATCATCGTCGTCAGATGGGTAGAAAAGGTCTTCAATGTCGCTTTCGCCTTCTTCGTCCACAATCGGCTCGTTCGTAGTAGGGACGGTGGGCTCGGTGCTCGCCATGACTGCGCGCAGTGATGATCGAGTGGTGTGTGGCGAAGATGCAAGTATAGCTGCTGTTAAAAATTATGGGAGGTTGAAAGCAGTTGTTCGTGAAATCGTGCTGAAAGGCGCGGGCGTGGCTATGATAAATGGTGGCGGCGGTATGCAATAAATAGTGACTCGGAGGTGTGAGGGGCATAAAAAGTTCGGTGAGAGTATCGATAACGCGCCAGTGGTGGGCACTAGCACTAGTGGGCAGTATAGCGGGGTTGATCAGCCTTACAGAGGCGGTCTGCCTGCCCCTCCAACCTCGCCCCTCCGTGGCTGGGTGGTCCCGATGATCAGGCTGATCAACCATGAGTCGATAAGACTGCTGTTTCCCTTCCTTACTGCCTGGCTTCTGCGGACTTTACACCTTTCCACCGCCAATCGCCACACCTGCTTTGACTCATACCAACTGCTCCCCTCATCATCTATCTAGATGCCAACGCAGTCTGCATCATGAAGCTGTCACGCAATCAGGTGCCCACCGACCTAGTAGTACGATCTAGCGCCGGACCCGCTCGAGGCGTTAGGAACAGGCCTTCAGTATACAGTCCACGGTAGCCACGTCCTCGAACCTTGCATCGCAGGGGACGACACGTAACACCGGACTTCTAGAGCACATGTGATCCTGCGTTGACTCGCTCCATAATCGAATTATAAAACGGTAACTTGATAGTCTATCCCGGTTTCTCATGGCTACTGCATTGCCTATCGAAGACAGGCAGCGCAGCCTAAGGAGACGGGATGGTTGATATCTTGTGATGTTTCCTGCAACGACTCATCCGGTTCCCACCGCTCAAGTTCTTGTCTGTTGCTGTCCTCTATCATTACAGAAGAATACATTCATAGCGATTTGCACTGAATCAGCGCTTACTTACTCATACAATATGTCATGAAGGCTTTGTCTAGCATCATCACTTCTCCGATGTCTATTGTTGGACTTCCCACCTAGACGCAACCATGTACTTGCTCCTATCATGACTCCAGAAGCTCTTCGCGGTCAGTCGCCACCAGTCATCCTCTCATCACAGACTTCGTATCCCGAATCAGTCGCACTCTGTTTGGGAGGCCGGGATTTCGCATGTTCGCAGCTTCAGATAGCTGATATGCGTCTTCTACGCCCACTAACGCTTCGCGTACTCGTCACCTAGTCATTCATGACCTCAATTCAATTGCGGTTAGGCGTGGGCGGAGGAACGATGACTCAACCGGGTCAAGAGCCTGTAGCATGGCGAGATAGCGCGATGGGTCTTTTTTTGTGTCTTGATGGCATACGGCGGTGCGTATAGTGTCGTCACCCTGAAGGGCTTTCGTGCGCCATGCAGCGGCTCACATCCTTCTCTTGACCCTGACCAGTGCACGCTCCACGACTTTACGGCCTAGCTGTGGGATACTTCGGGCCACAAGATCAGTGTCGTTGGCCTCTTCGCCCTCTTCCCGTTCCTGCTCTTGCGGAACGGCAACGGCTCGTACCTCGTAGCGTCTGGGCGGATCTCGCAAACCAGGCCAAATGTCTAGCGGTAGGAAGTCTCCTTGAGCGAGAGTAAATTGCTCGCGTGCGCGCTCGTCCTCAGCGCGCAACCTGTCCAGTTCCTTTTGCGCTTCTTCGGCCTTTCGCTTCGCTTTCTCATGTCTTCGCCTGCGTGATGATATTTCCACCAGTAGCTCGGCGTAAGCCAGATCGAACCGCTCATAGAAGTCGCGCTGGTTTTCCCACTCCTCGATCCCATTCAGCAGCGTAGGTCGCGTGTCCTCCTGCCACGAGGTGTGGAAGGCTCTGGAGGTGGCAATGTGGCCCTTGACCTCCCCTGCAATGTTCGCTACCATCCTGAGGATACTGGCCAAGGCCGAATCTTCATTGCGAAGATGAGTGATGTGATTGTCGATTTGCGACAGCAGATACGACATTTCGGAACCGTGTTCGCGAATCTCGGTCACGACATCTTCAACTTCTTGGGCGTCCCTTTCCAGCACACTCAGCATCTCCTGGCGCTCTTCTTCCGAGATGGGCTCGGGAGGAGGGCCGTGATCATCGTCCGATGGCAACGAGGCGTCACCGGTGGCCTGCGTCACAGCAGCAGCGCCGCCTTCTGTATGTCGAAGAGCAGTCACACACAGATCGTAATGCTTGACAAGAGATTGGAAAGCTTGTGCAGCCTCTCTCGCGTGCCCTTCGAGGTGATGATACAAGCTGGGTATGGGACTCGGGATGGAGTTGGTGACGGGGGTCTTCGGGACGTTGATGATGGAGGAATTGAGGTTCTCGAGCGAGGTATCGAAGGCGTCGGTGCTCTCCTCAAGGGTCGAGCGAACGTCATTGTATCTGTCTATGCAAGCTCTGAGCGAGTCCTCTAGAGCGGACACGGTCGTGTTGTCGATGAAATCGTAGAGGTGTTTCTGCGGGGTGGCGGAGGGCTGGAGGGCAGAGTCTATGGGCGTTTCGCGCAATACGGCGAGGGTAGACTTCAAGGCAGCAAACGAGATGTCCAGGTCATGTAGCAGTTGCTGGCTGGTCAGTCGTCTCACGTCGCGCATGGAGAGACGGAGATACCTTGAATTCAGCCTGCACTTCGCCCTCGACGACGTCCATGCCGCGACGCACAGCCTCCAGGGCGTCAAGGTCGTCATCGACCATGTTCCTGATGGACGTGTTTTTGGCGGCGATGACGGCGTTCTCCTCGAGCAGCTCGCGCGCCGACGTCACGATGTCGTTGGCGCGCCATAGTATCGTCTGGGTCTGCAGGGAACGCTTCGAAGCTACAAAGTGAGTCACGAGGTCCTCGAGCGTCTGCGGGGTGCTCTGGTGCACCGAGGCTTGGGAGCTCGCGCTGGTGGTGGACGATGGCGGCGACGGTGGAGAGGCCATGGCACGAGGCTGGTCGTCAGCAGCAGCGAGTACTCTGGCTGGCAGCGCAAAGATCAAGATGCATGATCCAATGCAGGTATTGGACGCGTCAGCACCGACGATGAGGGCAAGTGAAGTCGGGTGTTGGTGGTGAGAGGCAGGCACATGTACGCTTGTAGCATCACGGGCGGCCACCGGGTGATGGGAAGAATGGCGTGCCAAGCACACGCCGACGGGCAGTGTGCAAACAACAGAAGCGCAATGTAAGCACCCAACCACTGGAGCGCAATGTGAATGCGTGTGAGCACCCAGCAATAGAAGTGCATGCCAGCGTCCGACGGCGGTCTGGGTGCGGCGCGGGAGTCAGCAAGGCTTGCCACGGCGCGGGCGGTTCAATCTGGGTTTTCCTGGCTGTTGGGCGTTGCGGGCGATGGCGTTTGCCAGCCCTTGATGATTGCGTGCTTTGAGGTGCTCGGCGGCGACTTCCTTCCCTCCTTGCTTCCTTCCTGCTATCTAGTCATCGTGCCTGCCCAATGCCCCCACACCCACACCGAGCCAGCGCCCAGCCAGTCCGCCCGCAAAAGGAATATCTAATTCCTTTTCACCACCACCTCTTGTCACTGTCACTGTTACTGTCACTGTTCCCGCCATCGTCGCGCGCACGGCCACCACCCACAGGTTATAGCAGCTAGCCAACCCTGCCCTGTAATTCCCCGCCGTCTCGCTCACCGCTTGTGGAGCCGCACGACCCTGGTCAACCTGGGCAAGACAGCACGCCATCTTGGGAAATATCTCGTCTTCTGTGCTGCACGCCCCAGCTTCATGAGTGAGCCACGGCCGGGACCTTCATAGGGACCCTCCCCCTTGCGCCATCGCTCCCAATTCTCCAGAATGGCGTCAAATACCACACATGTCGCCGAACCTCGCGCAACCGACCCGACCTCTCTCCCGCCCTCGCACAACCCTCCGTCGCGGCGACGACTTTCGTGGCGCACGTCCGTTTCGCAACATTCTGACATCTTGCGCCATCTCCCTTCCGGGGTACATGATCCCCACGCCGCTCTGATGCTGGGCCACGACCACGAAGGCCTGACCGATCGCGTGCGACACCGCAGAGGGGAGGACGGGGACGACACCGACCAGAACAGCTCCTTCATGAACAAGAGCGCCTCGACCAAAATAGAAAAGATGATTGCCCCCTACCTCGCCCAGCATATACCTCAGCAGTACAACCCGCTCGGCGGTGGAGGAGAGCCCCATGTGTCGGGCCACACAAACACAAAGTACTGCTACCGCCACCGACCCGACATGCTGTGCAGGAAGCAAGCAGATGAACCGACCATGGAGCAGCTGCAGGATGTAGGTACCCCGCATCAATCGTCGCAGCCCTCGCTAACACTGCAAAGGAACTCGGGAGAGAATCGCAAAACGACCAGCAGAGCATCGCCAACGTGTGGTCCCTCTTCTCCGCCGCCCCTGCCAGACAGCGGAACCTCATGCTCCAAGGCATCCTCTCGACCTGCTGCTTCCCCCAGCTTTCCTTCATCTCCTCCAACGTCCGCAACCTCATCAAGATCGACTTCCTCTCCGCTCTCCCACCGGAGCTAGGCTTCAAGATTCTCTGCTACCTCGACACCACCTCCCTATGTAAAGCCGCGCAAGTCAGCCAGCGATGGAGGCAACTCGCAGACGACGATGTCGTATGGCACAAGATGTGCGAACAGCACATTGACAGGAAGTGCACAAAATGCGGATGGGGTCTGCCTCTACTAGACCAACGGAGGCTTCGCACCGAGAAGAGACGCATCCAGCTGCGTGCTTCTGGTCGAGGTCTCAACGAGTGGTCCCCTGACATCGACATCACCCCGGCCGTAGATGGCCCCACCCCGCCCGCCGCTCTGGTGTGCCATCCCTCTGACCTCTCCGAGACGCCCCCTGGATCCAAACGCTCCGCCGAAGATGGTCCTTCATCGCCTGAGTCATCATGCAAGCGCACTTGCACTACGCAGTTGTCTCTTCGAGACCAGCAGGCATCGTACTTCGACCAGCCAAAGAAGCGGCCGTGGAAGGACGTGTACAAGGACCGTTTCAAGGTGGGGACCAACTGGAAATATGGCCGCTACTCGACGCGTGTCCTGAAAGGACATACGAATGGTGTCATGTGCCTCCAGTTTGACGAGCGGACCCTCATCACCGGATCCTACGATAACACCATCAAAGTCTGGGATGTCAACGCAGGCACCGAAATCCGCACCCTTAGAGGACATCGACTCCCCGTGCGTTGTCTGCAGTTTGACGATGCACGACTCATAACCGGGAGTTTGGACGGTACCATGAAGGTCTGGGACTGGAAGACTGGCGAATGTAAGACGACCATTCCGGCCCATGAAGCAGGAGTCATCGGGCTACACATGGTGGACAAGCTGTTGGCATCAGGATCTGCGGATCACACCATTGCAGTCCATGACCTCGGCACAAAGCAGAAGTTCCGACTGCGTGGTCACGAGGACTGGGTCAACTCTGTCAAAATCGATTTGCCTTCTCGCACATTGTTTTCTGCGTCCGATGACCAGACTGTCAAGCTTTGGGATCTCGACACTAGGACCTGCATCAAGACGTTCGAAGGTCACGTTGGCCAGGTCCAGCAAGTACTTCCTCTTCCCGCCGAATTCGAGATCGATGAAGCGGATTTCCTGCCTAACGCACACAACGACTCTGATACGGCATCGCTCGCGTCAGAGAACCTCAACTCTAGCTCTTCGTTTGAGGCGACCACTGAGGCTTTCTTCCCCAATGACCCGGATAGGCCGGCTCCGCCAACTTACATGCTCACCGGATCGCTCGATGGAACGATCCGTCTTTGGCATGTTCCCTCTGGCCGTACCGTTCACCGCTTCTTCGGCCACATCGAAGGCGTCTGGAGCCTCGCTGCCGATACTCTACGTCTTGTCTCCGGGGCCGAAGACAAGCTGATCAAGATCTGGGATCCTCGCACCGGCAAGCACGAACGCACACTATCCGGCCACGAGGGCCCAGTGAATTGTGTAGCCCTGAGCGACTCGCGACTGATCAGCGGAAGTGAAGATGGTACCGTGAGGGTGCACTGCTTCGTTGGCGAGGGATGAGCAGGCAGCGCGAGCGTTCCATTTGCAATTTTTACCTTTTTTCTAGCGTTCGATACCTACCAACCAGCAAGGTGTTATGGGGCTTCAACTTTAGTCGAATTATCTATTTGACACTTTCATTGGATGGGCTTGTAGGCACGGGCGTGGGCGGCGTCCCAGAATGTAAACTTCTGGCGTTTGGGGCAACGGGCTCCGCTTGCGAGCAAGGCGTAGAACAGTTCCATTCCGCCCTGTTCACTGCTACGGCATAGCGAACTAACGTGCAGGCTTTATAGTTACGACCGTATAATATCATCTATCACCCTCACTTTGTTCCCTGAGAAGGACGAGCAGGACGTGTGCGCCGAGGGCGTCCCCCTGTGGAACGCAGCACATAGACCCCCGGGATGGTGTGCGATGAGACCATCGGTGTACTCTGGTCGAGCGAATCGCCAGCCGACATGAACTGACCGCGACGGCAGCATACACGTCGCCCGGGTTTCATGTGCTTTTTACTTACAAATACCGTGGATCCGCGGGGCTTGCGTGACGGTCGGTCTGGAGCTGTTGTCTGTCTGGATCAAGGCATTTTCACCACCCGAGCACGGTAGGTGTCACGTCCGTGAGCGTCGACCACCGCAGGGTCGTTCTACACCCGAAGAGCGTTTGTGTGCGGGGTTTTTGCAGTGTTTCTTTTCTTTTTATTTCTCGACGAGAAAGAGGAGCGGTGTTCCATCATCGACGTCGGGGGACGGTCGAGGTCGAGGGTGTGGGTTGTCGTCGTCGTCGTCAGAAACAAACGGGGCTTGTATTCCTGCGCTGCTGCATCCACCGCATCCATCCACAGCATCCACTGCAAAGGCCGAAGCCGCACAACCATCACGAACGCAAGACGGAGCTTCTCGTGCAATTTATGAGGATCCGTCTTCGATTGCGTCAAGCACCACGCCCGAAGACTCAAGCACTGTAGTACCGCCCTCCCTTTTCCGAGGTACACAAAACACAAAACACACACAACACTCTCGAAATCAAATTATAGGCATCCCAGCCTAGTCCAAACCCGACTCCAAGTTTCCTCAAAGCAGAACAACACAGATGTCCTCCCCGACATTGCTCCCCACGCCCGCAACAACACCAACACCGCCGCTGTCGTTGTTGCGGCCCCCGCGGGAAATTGCGTCGTCCTCGCACTGCGTGCGCATTGGGCGGTACGAGATGCGGTGTGGTGCGAGGGAGGCGGAGTTGTATTTTTTGATGGGGTTTAAGCGTGTGGGTGGGGGTGTGGGGGGGTTGGGGTAGGGTGGAAGGGTGGGTGTATGGATGATTAGGGTTGTGGGTGGATGGACGGGAGGAGGGTGCAATGGAGGAAGGGGCGGCGTTGTCGTTGAAGAACTTTTGGATATGTGCACGGATGTGGGAGGGGCGAGGATGGTATGGCGGGATCGGGGTTGGTGTTTTTGGGATTTTCCTAAGCCGGGGTGTTGTTGGAATGGAGTTTGGCGTTGTTGTGGGTGTCTTTGACGAGTGTAGGATTTGGAGGCTGCATTCGCTAATATGGCAAAGATGGATGCTACGGTGCCAGCCTTCCGGTGGCAATCGTTGGTGCTAGGGTATCAGATGCAATAACTGGTTCTCCTTTCCATGCAATCGCTAGAAAACGCATGAACAAGAAGAGTGTCCGGACGGTGTCCCGGGCTGTGAAAGTGTTTTCAATGTCTTGCGCTCTCCGGCTTCCGCCCGTACACAAAGTAGAACCGGATGTACAGGTGCAGGCTCTTGTCTCGTACTTCTTCCCGCACCTTTGCAATCATGATCTTGCACTCCGTCTCGCTCCAGCCCATAACTTTCCCCAGAAAGCCCAGCGTGTACGGTTCGATGCCTGGCCACGTGTGAGTGCAGTGCCCGCCGAGGACTCGCGCGAGACGTACCTATGGACATGTGCTCGCGTTGGTAGCGGCCAATCTCCTTCATCTTCGGATCCTTTGGCCACGGCCCCAGGGGGACCTGCGACAGGGTCAGCAATCGTTTGCAGGCGCGCACCGCTCAGGAGAACGTCTCGCCCGAGTCTCCCCCCGCATTCTCGCTTATCGTGGGGGCCGTAGCAACAAGACGGAAGGCAGAACCTGCATAGCAAACGTACGCACCTTTACTACTTTCTCGTGGACGTCGACAAAACCTGCGCCCAACAACCGCTCCTTGAGCGTGTGCCCGACTTTGATTTCCTTGCCGAACTTGGCGGCTGCGTCGTTGCAGAGCTGCTGCCAGAGCCTCAGATTGTGTGCACGCTCCATGGAGTCATCGTCGCTCTCCACCCACGCCAAAGGCTCCTGGAACTCTAGCCACCCCCCGGGTCGCATGTTCTCGTAGCACTGCCGGCACAGCTTCTCCCAGTCGTTGATGGCGCCCGACAGCCCGCGCGCATGGATCAGATCGAAGCGCTCGTGCGGACTGTACACCCACTCGCTCTCGGCGTCGTCGATGTAGAACTTTACGTTGGGCGGCACCCAGCTGGGCTGCATGGGCGACAGGTCGGTGCCCACGACCTCTGAGGCTGGGTTCTCGTCGCCAAAGTCGAGCGCCCAGATGCCTGTGCCCGTCCCGATGTCGAGCACCCGCGCCGGCGCGATGGGCGACGTGAACAGCTTCCCGTCGAGCAGCATCAGGAAGATGTGGTGCAGCAGGTCGAGGCGGTCCTGCTCGTCCCCGTCGTTGGGTAGGACGTATGCGCCGCTGCGATAGCCATGGTACCGGCGGCCATTGGAGTACTCGTACTTGAGGATGGACGAGGCCAGCGACGTGCTCGCGCTGGACTCGCCGTCGAAGGCGGAATCTGCATCGCTGTCGGACGGCGTCGCAGTGTCGGCCTCGAGCGTCGTCACTTCTTGGATCGCATCCTGATCGGCAGGCGCTGGCACGGATGGCAGCTCCTCCGCAGACGGTGATGGAGCTGGTGCGGGAGCGGGAGCTGGGTCGGGCGCCGCTGGCACGCTTGTGGCGGCCGACATGGCGTCTTCTTGATGCGCAGGCTCCTCAGTAGTGCTCACTGCTCACTGCTCACAGCCCTCGTCGCAGGAGCAGGCACGAGGGGGTTGTGGATAGCATTCCACCACCAAAGTCGGCGCAAGACCCTCCAGTTCCAGTTACTCATCAACACGTTGGTCTGGCGTTCGGCCGACGCTCCATACGGGCCTGCAAGCCAGCAATAGACGCCGTCTCTCCTGTCACTGAATTGGCTCTCGAATGCTCCACATACGCACGTCGCAGCTCCACGCGGCAAGGGGCTTTTCCCGCTGGCGGCGACAATCCCTCGGCATGCTCAGGCCGTGCGAGGGCCCCTTCACCCGCCCCGAAGAGCCCAAGCAACATTCCGGCGCCGCAGGAATAGCCCCCTGTGCGCTTACCTTTTCCCGCTGCTTGACAAAATGCCACCTTCGTTGTCCGCGGTATCATTGGAAGCCGCCGACAGTCTGAACCATTGGCCGCATTGACGCCTTGGTGTGAGGCCTACGAGATCATCCTACATGGCCAGTACTCGAAGGTGTCCCCGTCGTACGATCAGTATGGTGTGTGCGCCCCCGATGCCGCATGCGCTCGCGTGGTAGATGGCTGACACTGTGTCAGGGCCCGTTGTCGGGCAGAGCTTCTTCGAGATCGTGTTACCCTCCTAAAACCACAAAGCAGACTGGGACAAGCGCCTGCTTGCTCCCAACACATGATGCTCAAAGTCCACAAACGGCGCCGTGCAGCCCCGAGTCCTGTGCCCCCTTTTGCGGGCCTCTGCATGCGAGCATGCAGGGTATCCTTGACCGCATTATAATGCGCTCACGATGCTTCCCAGGTCTCTCTCCGAGGTCCATCATACCTACCTAGAAGACCATCCATAGGTACAAGTCCATCCGACATGTGGAGACCGTTGGTGGCTCGCATGCACGCGTTTGAGCCTCGCAGGGAAATCTTTGCGCCTCACGCATGTCTTCCCCACGCTGACTGGAGATGGCATCATGGATTACCGTACTTCTTCGGTTCAATCGGATCGACGGGCCACGTGGCGACGCAGTTCACGGTGGGTCTTGGTACTGCTAGAATCGCTGTAATTGGACTAGCTTATGTCAGATCATGAAATCGAATTACAGCCTGCAACGAAACCCCTGTTGAGGTTTAGAGTTGTTAGTTACTCCTACCTAGTCTCAACAGAGATATCGTACAGGATTGAAAGAGAAGCAACTGACTGTACGTACTTACTTTCAAAAGCGACAATGTCAAGGTCAATGATGCGCAAAAGACCATCTCACGTACCTCTATGTTGCAAATCGCTACTCCCCCCTCGCTTTTCTTTTTCGTCCTTTTGACCAGTCTTTGCGAAATTCCATCGTCGAGCCCCCGAATACAAAAACACAACAGCGGCTCGAAGACGGAGGTGAGCAGAGCACATGGGTTCAAAGGTTTCCCGAGCTGGTCCATCGCCAGCCCGGATTGTTACCTACGGTACTGCAGGCGGTGTCGAAACGATGGCTTTGTCGCCTTTGCCGTCGCGGCCTTGCATATCTTCATCAACACCAACAAGCCTGGGTTTTGAGGGGGGCGACTTCACGCCGACCTTGGCACAGCTTTGCTGAGCTGCGCCAGCCTTGATTTCTAACCGCTTGAGCAGATCCCCTGCCTACAAGCCGTGCGCAACCCGCGAAACGCACGACGAGCTGTTGCACTATATACCGGTACCTACCTACAAAGAGTGGATCGTTCCAAGCCGGCACGTGTGTCGCTCACGCCCGCATCGCATGAGGTCCTCCCCCCGGCAATCTCGCGAGCTCTATTCCGGAGCGCTGATCTAAGGCCCCGAAGACGAGCAATGGCATTCCGCTGGATGGGTTCGTGGTCTTGGTTCGGTCCTGATCGAGCATCACGTGACTACATCCCGACAGCCTCGATTGTTCCTGTGTTTGCTAGTAAGCCATAGTCTGGCTTGGATGGAGACTCTACCTAACTCGCGCTGGGCATCGTGATGTCATGTCGCTTCACGTTCGAGCTGTTTAAAACTGACGGTACTACGGATGTTGGCGTTGCGTACAACTATTCTAACCCCGTTACTAGGCTTAGAGTGAAGGGCTTGAAGGTAGGTTCTCGTCACCTCTACGGCCGATTAGAGGACTGGAGTTTGGTTAGGGTATAGTAGGTATCGGTCTCGGAGCTCTACGGTATCTCACGCTAGGTATACCTAGTGTTCCGTTGCTTTAAGTTCAAGCTCTTGTTACGGACGTTAAGGATGTTAACGTGGCCTAATGGCACGACTATTTCAACCCCGTCACCAGCGTTAGAATGCAGGGCGTGGGGGGTTTCGTCACTGCTACGGCCGATGGGAGGATTGGATTGTGGTTAGGGTATAGTATTGGTCTCGGGCCTGGGGCGGTGTGCACATGGAGGCATGGTATAGTTATGGACAGTGATGAAAACCTTCACGTGCATATTTGGTCCAAATGACAATTCATAAGCATGATACAAGAGCTAGTGGGCGTGCCCAGCACCATGGTTTACACATTCGGTATCTAATTGACATATGACAGCGGGAGTAACCTATGGCTACCACCTGGGTATTCATGTTCGGTACAGTGTCCACGAGATGCCATCGCTACCACGCCTTCGGTACAGCCATCGGGCTCCGCTGAGTCCGACGTCCAGATGTTCTAACCGCCACTTCCGGAATTTCCTGGGTTGGACTGGAACGATTCAAGTATTGCACAATACTGGAAGAACGCCACGTAACGTGACATCCGATAAATCCGAGTCTCTTTGTTCTGCCCCAGGATCAAGAAGGCATGTACAATTTCCCGCCGCATTGAGCATGTGCTTCGTCATAAGGCTTTGTGTTGCTGCCCAATGCTTGGGATAGACGAGCGACGGGCCGCTTCGGGTGTGGCTGTGGAGATCAATCGCACGTCTAATGACTGTTTCCAAATGCATGGAGCGTCGTTTAGGGACGTGAGGTTCGGGTACCAGTATCAATTATCTCATTGTGAAGCTCAACGGCATGATAGGTAGCACAGGTTCTAGAAATTGCGCAAAGGATACGGTAAGACAACTTTGAGTTCCGCCAACAACATAGTTGAAAACGACAGACAGCCGTTCGAGGTCGATCACATGATTTACAAACCTCCTGTGAAGTTTGGTAGGCGCAGTGCTCCATCCCCGGATTGGGACACCCGTGCCTTCCATTCCGGAGCGCCCAAAGCGTCGGATTCACTTAACGCTCATCTTTTGTCTCTACCCCAGATTTCACCTCAAGATACGCATAACGCGCCCCGCTGCGACCGCTTTCGGACGCACCAGCCACGAAGGCCCAAAACACCCGTGCGTTTGTTGCGTTTTACTCCCGCCTCGATATAAACGCGGCCTGCTGCTCTCAAGCTTGCCTCACCACATTCCATTCCACACCACACCCCTCGACTAAACCCCACGCCAACGCACGCGGATTACACGCAGCACTCGACACCCCTTGCTTCGGAAACAGAACAACCTAGTGACGAGTTCGGCCAACATGCGCTGGGCACCTTCTGCTGCTCACCGCGGCGGCGACGGGCGCGTTGAGGCGCCTGTCACGCTTCGGGGCTATCTTCTCTGTGTGTTTGCTGCCTTTGGTGGTATTCTCTTCGGCTATGATTCCGGTAAGTGACATCACGAGTATCCTTTCTCATGACTTCGAGTTGCGCTGACTTTGTGAATATAGGTTACATTTCCGGTGTGCTTGCTATGGACGCGTTCAAGCAGCAGTTTGGGACTGCTCCCGACTATACCATCAGCACCTGGCAGAAGTCACTCATCGTCTCGATACTCTCCGCTGGTACCTTCTTCGGTGCCCTTATCGCAGGTTCCGTTGCTGATTGGATCGGCCGCCGCTCTACGATCATCGCTGGATGTATCATCTTCTCTGTCGGTGTTGTCCTTCAGGTCGCGTCACCCTCCGTTGGCGTCCTCGTTCCTGGTCGGCTTATCGCTGGCTTTGGTGTCGGTTTTGTTTCCGCCATCATCATCCTCTACATGAGTGAGGTGGCGCCCAAGGCCGTCCGCGGTGCTATCGTCTCTGGCTACCAATTCTTCATCACCATCGGCCTGATGCTCGCCTCTGTCGTCGACCAGGGTACACACGCCATCGAAAACTCCAGCTCTTACCGCATTGCTATGGGCCTCCAATGGCTCTGGGCTTTGGTCTTGGGTACGGGTTTGTTCCTGCTTCCCGAGTCACCACGCTACTATGTGAAGAAGGGCCGTCTTGATGATGCTGCTATTTCCCTCAGCAAGCTTCGTGGTCAGCCGATCGATTCACCATATATCAAGGACGAGCTCGCTGAGCTGGTGGCCAACTACCGCTTCGAGTCCGAGCACATGCAGTCTAGCTGGTTGGACTGCTTCCGCGGTGGTTGGGCGCCTTCTGGTAATTTCCGTCGCGTGTTCCTCGGCATTGCTCTGCAGATGATGCAACAGTGGACCGGTGTCAACTTCAGTAAGTAACATGATCTTGCCCATTCGACTGGAAGCTAACCGTGTCAGTCTTCTACTACGGTACCACCTTCTTCAAGCAGGTTGGAATCAAGAATGAGTTCCTCATCAGCATGATCACCACCATCGTTAACGTCGTCTCGACCCCTATCTCCTTCTGGACCATCGAGAAGCTCGGCCGTCGCATGCTCCTTATCTACGGTGCCATCGGCATGTTGGTGTGTGAGTTCATCATCGCCATCGTTGGTACCGTCGACGAGGGTTCCAAGGCCGCCGGTCTCTGCCTAATCGTCTTCACCTGCTTCTACATCTTCTTCTTCGCGACCACCTGGGGCCCCGCCGCGTGGGTCGTCATCGGCGAGATCTTCCCTCTCCCCATCCGTGCAAAGGGCGTCGCTCTCTCCACGGCCTCCAACTGGCTCTGGAACTTCGTCATCGGCTACGTCACGCCGTACATGGTTGACGAGGACAAGGGCAACATGAAGAGCAAGGTGTTCTTCGTGTGGGGGGCGACCTGCACCATGTGCGTCCTGTTCGCGTACTTCCTTGTTCCCGAGACCAAGGGTCTTTCGCTGGAGCAGGTCGACCGCATGCTCGAGGAGACGACGCCGCGCAAGTCTGCGAAGTGGCAGCCGACGGACTCGTATGCCGATGGCGCCGTCAACAAGGTCGAGCCCATCACCTCGCAGAACCTTGAGCACCGTGAGAAGGTCTAGATGTGAAGGCGGTATATCTTCCCTTCTTGGTGTGTATTATCAGTGAGTTTGGGTTTTGCTGGAGATCTCGCACTGCGAGGCACTTGCGTCATGGGACGATATTGGCGTGATAGGGCGTCTTCCGGGGTGGTAATGTGTGTCTCGGATATACCCCGGCGTATGGATGGAATGGTCTTGTTTGTCATGGAGTTGATGGCGTTCGTCATGGACTTTTCCGGTCCACCTAGTCTTTTGTGCTTTGGGGGCTTTGTCGCTCGGCACGTTCAATTCTTGTATTGATTAGAAGGGACTGTTCATGGAATTATTCTCCGGTAGAGGTTGGGAATGATATACACATGCTTAGCGAAAGGAATTTTCACTTAATGTTTATTGTCTTCATGTTGTTGTCTGAAGTGATATCTAAATGGTTCAACGTGTTGCTTGTGTTTGAGAGACAGCTCGTCTCAGGGTCGTTTGATGCCCGAAGAAACGGCCACGCAGTTTGGCATGCATCGTAGTATTTCAATTGAACTTTGAGATTGTTCCATTGTTGGGCTATTCAACGGGTATGCCCACTTTTCATTTCCGCTCACCAGGTCGTGACTCTGCACGATTCTGCTACCTACCTACCGGAGAGCAAAAAGCATAGCGAGCAGACCAATGAGAGCAAAACCGAGATTATCGGCAATAATCCTCTTTTGGCTGTCCGACGTGATCAACCCCAGCATGTTCTAGTTCGCACTTGCGATGGGTACAAGACGGGAAGAAGTCCGAGCGTGAAGCACAGGGTGTCGAACCGAGGAGAGAAATGATGATGAGCACCGATTCGCTGCTCACCCCGACTCCTCTCGAAATCCCACAGCGCATGCCGCAAGACACGCCGCCGCCTCAGATGCTCTCCCAGTCGACGTCGACGTCGACGTCGACGCCGTGCCCCTCATGCACCTTCGCATTGTAAAGCATCTCCGCCGCCATGCCATGCGTATTATATATCTCCCTGGCGCGCGCGATGAGCTTGAGGTGCGCGAGGACGGGCGCGAGCGACGTCGTGTCGACGTCCATCAGCACCAGGGGGATGTCGTCGTACTTGCCGTCCGGGCCCTTGTCCACCATCTCAACGACGCCGTAGTCCTCCTCGCAGTTCTTGTACTTGCGGGCCGTGGCGAGGAACAGGCCGCGCCAGCCGCGCGCGAGCTGGTATCCGATCAACGACGCCACGCACGCGTTGACGTGGGAGCCGTCGATCAGGAAGTTGGCGCGGTGGTAGATGGAGAGCTGGTGGGCGAATGGCCGGGCGAAGCGCTGGTCGCGGTCGAAGTCGAAGCTGTGCCAGTAACCGTCGCCGAGGAGCTGGTTCGTTGTGTTGCCCGTCAAGCGCTGGTGGAAGGGCATGCCCTCGCCCTCGAGCCAGACGAAGTGCGGGTCGCCGCCCTGCTCGGGGAAGTATATGCCACGGAAGAAATGATCACCGGGACGCTCCTGGAAGTCCTTGAAGCTGGCGCAGAGGATCTTGTGCATGGGCATGTCGTTCTGCTGGCACTCTGGCGAGCAGTACGCCATGTTGCGGCAACCATCGCACACGATGTTGGCGGTCTTCTTGCAGGCGCCGCACTTGGTGGGGATGAGCGTGGTGGCTGCTTTAGTGAGAGTCACCAGACCTGCAAGCTGGCATGAATCCTTGTGCGCGGTCCAGGCGTGACGTTGGCAGTCGCTGGAGCAGTAGACTACTTCTTTGCAGCGGCTGCATTGAAGGAAAGCAGCCTCGCCTTCGGCGGGGTTGCGATTGCAATGGCCGCAGGAAGGAGGGGGAGAAGGCGGCATCGTAAGCTGCGCGGGGAGTTTGGTGTTGTGGTGGAAGATGGAAAACGTCGTCAGAAGCGTTGACTTCTATAAGGCGTTGACCGGGATACGGAATGATCGGTGAAGGTGAGTGCAAACGCATCTCTCACTCGGTGAAGCCGCACTTTCCAATACTTTGGTAAAGTGATCATAACGGACAAAAGACTAAAAGAGAAAAGCTTTTATACAGAAGAACTGGTTCTGGGACACATGGAGTGCCGGAGAATTCAGGACCTAAAAGATCTCATAGGTATTAATAATGATAAACGGCCTTCGAAATTAAGCCCGTACCGCCATCATAGCCAGCGATCCATAAGTCCTATAGACCTTTGGAGAATTTCTGCCTCCAACTGTGCGTAATCGAGTCTTTAGACCACACAAAGCCATGGAGAGGCCAAAGTTAACTATGACTCGCCAGGTAGGCACATTTGTCGTTTGCCGTTTGCCGTAGAAAACGACCAGCTCTCCAATACTAGCGTGGACAGCATCGTACTTACTAGGCTGAATCAATGTTTTGGAGGCTTTCCACAAGATCAGAAATTCGTGCACCGCCCCACTTCTCCGAATCACACGTCGCCAAATACATCGACTTGGAGAGGGATGAGGTTGCCCAGAAAACTAACACCTGCACGAAACAGGTACGTCAGCGCAGCGACGAACATTACCAACAGTGTTTTGAAGCCTTTGAAGACTCACGCATGCGGAAATTTGTGGGGATTGAAGCCCCCGCATTGGTAGTACTGAAAGATAGGTCGGAGGATTGGGATCTTTTTCTTGGATAAGAGTACCGCGACCTTGGCTATCTGATAGGATGTTAGTGGGATGGCCTTTACGTATCGCATAGTGGTAAATTTGCTAAACCCGGCATTGCAGTTGTATCTTGCTGTACCCTCGAATTCTCTTAATTTTTAAAGTCGCGGACGATTAGGTGCCGATGTTGGTTATCTTCTTTGTCAGTATTATTGAGTCTGGCTGTGAATTAAATGTACATGAATTTGCGGTCTCAACTTAAGGTGAGAACCTGCCAGAGTCAAAACATGTGTGGAAAACGTAATTTATCTTAGGATGGCTTACGCTCTGATACGTGTTGAAACCTGCAACTTAATAGTGCAGCCAGGCGTAAGAGAGAGCGGTATCTGCTCCTCAGAAATAGAAGGTTATTCTCCTTGAGGTTTACTATTTCGTAGCTCCTAGAAGTGCTGGTCTTCCAACATGTCCTCGTTCTCTGAACTCGGTCTTATTAGGATAATTAGATCATCTTGGTTCGAAGGTTTCTAGTTGACTCCTGCGAGTTGCTATCTGCGTATACACATGTATAGATGTCGTGCTTCGGTCGCTAGCGTGGATCGCTACAACAATATCGGCGAGACGCCGTAGACAACTAACAAATCTTAATTGGTATAGCTAGGGACTGTGAGATGCCCCTGGGTTGGCCATCCATATAGCTGGCGCTTCCCGACGAAGGCGAGTTGCAATTCGCGTTCCTGAAATCGTACCTGCGTCTCGTGTTACAAGTTTTCCCGAAATCTTACACAAAAGTGGTTGCATTGTCGATTTGCCACTAGAATCGTTCTTGCAGCAAAGCTAGGGCTCCATGACAAGACGGAAGCATGCTGCTTGGCGCTTGGCATCAAGACGCCTTACGTGCGAAAACACGATGACACATCCTTACCAATATAAGTACGCATCAATGCTATGGTATAAACTTACAATCGATTAGTTCTCGTCCCACGTTGCAGAATGAGCTTTGAAGCCAGCGCAACTCGCCTCGTGCCCACGCTGTCCGCCGTGCAACTGGATTGCATGCGAATTGGGCGGCCTTGGTCCGTCGCATGTGGTGGACTTACAACACCGCAATCAACAGTCCATGTCTTGGTCCTGATTTGCGATTGTTGCAGGTCAAGAACGAACGCCGCCAGGTTGCTCATCAGAACACCAACGACTCCAGTGCAGAGCGCACTACTCATGTGCAGCGACCATCACAGCACAGCGATTCGATGGACCTCGATCTCGGATCGGTGAATGATCAAACCCTCATTACTTCTTTCTCTGCGGTCCAGACGAGTTTCCCTGGCTCAGGATCGCGAAGCATTTACCAGATGTGCGGAGAACGGCAAGCAGAGTTTCGTGGTGCAAGGGATTCTGGATCGAGCTAGCGGTTGCAGTGGATAGATAGATACGTACGGACGGTAGGTACCTACCTACGGTATCTAGCGCCTTCCTCATTCGGCTACCTAGGTACCGGGGGTAACCCCTCACTATCTACCTAGGTACCCGCATGTGTCGTGCATCTATTTGATGTTGCCGTCCACCATCGACATCATCGCAGTTGTATATATATATATATATATATAGAGGCCTGACTTGTCCTTCTCCTATTCCTTGAAGGGTTGTCATACTTTAATCTTTTCTCTCTTTCTCCTACCATCGCACAAGATGTCAGACGCATTCGACGTTGCCGCAGCCCGCGAGCACTTCCCCGCGCTGCAGCAGGACCAAGTGTTCCTCGACAACGCAGGCGGAAGCCAGACGCTGGACGCGGTCATCGAGTCCATAACGCAGTACCTGTCGAGGACCAACGTGCAGTTGGGGGCTTCGTACCGCACGGGCAAGTAGAAGCCGCCGTACATCGCTGGGGGGGTGGATGCCGAAGATCTGACACCGCAGGATGACGCAGGCACGCTCTCCAACGCAAAGTACGAGCAAGGCTACCAGGCCGCTGCGCGATACATCAACGCCGGACGCGACGAGATCGTGCTCGGCGGCTCGACGACCCAGCTCTTCATGAACCTGGCGTCGGCCTTGCAGCTGCCCGAGGGCGCCGAGATCGTCCTGTCCAAGATGGAGCACGAGGCCAACGTCAAGCCCTGGCTCTTCCTGGCGGACCGCCTCAAGCTGACGGTCAAGTGGTGGGCGGCGCCGAAGCCGGAGCTGAAGCTCACACCGGAGAACCTCAAGCCGCTGCTGGGGCCGAAGGTCAAGTTCGTCGCCTGCACGCACGTGAGCAACATTCTCGGGGGGATCCACGATGTCAAGGCGATTGCGGATGTGGTGCACGAAGCCGGGGCGCTGTTCTGCGTGGACGGGGTGAGCTTTGCGCCGCACCGCCAGGTCGACGTCAAGGCGTTCGGAGTCGACTTCTACGCGTTTTCGTGGTACAAGGTGGGTGGGCCGTCTCTTTGCGTGTCGCGTGGATGAGTAGGTACGGTACCTACGGTAGGTAAGCTGACCCAGCCCAGGTCTACGGCCCCCACATGGCCGTCCTCTATGCCAGCAACGCTGCGCAGCAACACGTCAAGCCCCTCCCGCACTACTTCAACCCCACCAAAACCCTCGAGGACAAGCTCGGCTTCGCAGCATCCAACTACGAAAACGTGCAGTGCATCCCCAACATCGTCGCCTACCTCGCCGGCAAGAGCGACGCCATGGCCGCCCACGAGGCCAAGCTGCAAGGCATCCTCCTCGACTTCCTCAACGCGCGGGACGACATCAGCGTGCTGGGGTCTACGTCGGCCGACCCCGCGGTCAGGGTGGCGACCATTTCGTTCGTAGTGGAGGGCAGGAACTCGAGGGAGGTCGTGGAGCAGGCGGACAAGGTGAGCAATTTCGGGATCCGGTGGGGCCACTTCTACTCCAAGAGGTTGTGCGACGAGGTGTTGGGGCTGGAGCCGGAGGGGGTGGTGCGCGTGAGCATGGTGCATTACAACACCGAGGAGGAGATACGGGGGCTTGTCGAGGTGCTGAAGGAGATTTTGTCTTGAAGGGCGAGGGCGGACGATGGTGGGATGCTACCAACGTGTCGGCGCGTTCTCAAGTTGCCGTGGCTAGGGTACACTGTAACGCTGTAGACCCATGTGACTTTCTCGAGTTGTGGTAAATTGAGGCATCCCAGGCGGAGGGACTGTGGGGTGCTGCAGTGGATCAGACAGCTGGTCCACAGGTGACGTAACGTAGCGCGCAAGACGCTGCGGGGGTCTCCAAAGTTCGGTCCGGTCAGCTTTCACGGGTGAAGATTCGGCAGCCAATCATGCATGTATAGTTGCAACTTGCAGAGTAGAACGAAGGGCGGAACGAAGGGCGGCAAAGAATGCCGAGCAGCAGCACGGCGGGGGTCTGTAGCGCAACCGGCCACCTCTTCTGCCCTCGGGCAAGGGCAAGCCTCTTCAGTGGTTGGCTGTTCGCTTTCGGCTCGTCGCGCCGGGGAGGGTAAGGGTGATGTCACGGTGGATGCGCGCACGGTCCGTCATGGCAAAGCTTGTTGGGTGAGGGGAAATTGCCATGGGCAAAGCTGGATGATCGCCATGGGCAAAGCTGGATGATCGCCATGGGCAAAGCTGGATGATCGTCATGGGCAAATTGGGTCGGTCGTCATGGGCAAGTTGAGAATGCCATCGGCCCTTGACGCCAGCCGGCATGACCATGGTGCGCCGGCACCGTGGGTCTGCTACGGCGGGAAGCATGCCTTTCTCCTATGGCAGAGCGCTTTTCGATGCCAGCATGTAGGGCTAGATCTGGCGGCCTTTGAAGCAAGTGTCAGCTATACAGCAGGCTGACGGTACCCGCCCCACCACCTAGGATGCAGGTGAGCCCGAGGTGCCAGTCTGCGGAAGACTTGTTGTTCTGAGGCGAGAGGTAGGTCGTGCCTGCCAACGACTTGTTCTTTAGGCAAGAGGTAGGTCGTGCCTGCCAACGACTTGTTCTTTAGGCAAGAGGTAGGTCGTGCCTGCCAACGACTTCTTAGCGTTATCGACGAGCTGGACTAGGGACGAACGAGTTGGACTAGGGCTGAACGATGGACCAGGTCTAAACGAGCTAGCATCAAACAGTAGACTAGGTCTAAACGAGCTAGAATCGAACAGTAGACCAGTGACGGCGGAGGAGCATTCGCGACATGTCATTGGCCGCGGTGTTTCATGCCGCATGTCCCAGGTGGACCGCGGCAGTCAGGGAGGATGAGAGCCCCCGCCAGGTTTCCGGGGGTTGCTTCGTCGGAGCCGTCACCCGGGCGACGCCATGACGCAAAGGCGATGCTTTGTTGCAGCGCTGAGCTAGGCAGTCTACTGGATGGCACTTTCGAGCTGCTGCATAGGTGGGAGGAGAGGCACATAACATAGGTACCTAAGAGGAGAGCGAAGACAGGCCAACGTGACCGGGAGGTCTGTTTGGGGCATAGACGACGGCACAGACGACGGCATAGACGACGGCATAGACGACGGCATAGACAACGGCAACAGACGACGGCACAGGCGACAGACCCGCTGGCGTGCCCGCCCGGTACCTACATAGCAGTCTAGCAATACAGCGCTTTGGCGGCTGCAGTGGGCCCGCCACCGCCATCGCAATGTCCATGTTGGAACAGGTTTTGCATGGCGCGGGCGGGCCATCGACCGATCCCTCACGCACGGCCTGATCCTGCCACCAGATGGCATTTCAACTTGGCCATGATGCATTTTCTCCCATTGTCGCCCGATTGCCATCTCCCCCTCTTATACCTACCTAGGTACCTCCTCTGCCCAAACCTGCCCTCCCCCTCCCCCCTCCCCCCTCCCCCTTCTGCCGCTCTGCTTCCCCCCCTCAGCACCTAGCTACCGTTTCCGTCGCTTTGCCACCCATTCCAGCGGCCCATCTTCGGTCTTTCCAGCCGCCACCTGCTATAACACACTCCCGCCCTGCTCTCTGCCCTCAGAAACAACCGCATTCCCCATCGCCACCGACCTTGCCCCTGCACCAAGCATCCGTGTGCCCCCTCCCTCGTCATCACCCATCACCACCGCAATGGAGGTCGAAACGAACATGCACCATGCCTTCGCCGAGCCCTCGTGGGCCACCGACGCCTACCTTGCTCTTGACAACGGCGCCGTCTCGTCGTCCGACAAGTGGGCCGCTGCTCTCACCCACGCGCCTTCCTTCTCGCAATCCACCTTCACCATCCCACCCTCTCTGCTCACTGCGGCTGCTGCTGTCGAGCGTTATGGCCAAGTCACGCCACCAGAAGACCTGTCCCCCGCCGAGCCACCGCGCGAGCCGCTTCGTGAGGGGTCCCTTTCGCTCGAGGAGCTTCAGAACGAGCCTCTCTTCCCGCAGCACCAAATGCAGGCACTGCAGGATTACCAGCCCCGAGCAGCACAAGACGAGCCCGCTTCGAAGCGCCGTCGTATCTCGCGGCAGTCTTCGACCAAGAACCTCGCCGTCCCGCAGACCCAGCAGCCCCAACAAGACGGCCAGCCACCCAAGCGCAAGCGAGGAAGGCCCAAGTCGACCCCGCAGATGGTCGAGCACTACACGGCCGACGGCTTCCCCTTCCACGTCTCGTCGGCACGCCAATCGCACCTCGAGAAGAACCGCGTGGCCGCCCACAAGTGCAGGCAACGCAAGAAGGAGTACGTCAACGGCCTCGAGGCGCGCGCCCGCGACTTTTCCTCCAAGAACAAGGCCCTCAAGGAAAACGTCGCCATGCTTCGCGAAGAAGTCCTCTCGCTCAAGAACGAAGTGTTACGGCACGCTGGCTGCGGCTTCTGGGCCGTCGACGAGTACCTTGCACGATGCGCGGGCGACCTCTTGGGCGTCGACGCACCGGGCATGTCCGACCAGCGATCGAACAGGCCAAAGCCCAGTCCCATGACTAGCTCCTCATCACTCCAACCGGACCATGTGCACCGCCGGAGCTCCGGCTCTATACTCAGTGTCGTCTCTTCGCCGGACCACGACGACTACAGTGGTCTTGATTTCCTCCACAACATCGACGAGGACGAAGAGGATCAGTCTGCGTGAAGCAGCCTGCTTTTCCCGTCTGCTTCTTGCCGTTCTTGCTCAGCGAAAGCGCACTGCTTTTGCTCGTCCCGTCCTTATATCCTTCACGAATCTAGATACCCGAACACTTGTTCAAAAGTTTTTTTTCCTTCTCTACCATGTACATGTTGTCTCTCTGTTGTTATTTCACTCCATCATGGTTTTTGTCGAACCTGGAGGAGGGATTTTGCCTTTTTTTCCCTTTTTTTTTTGGAGGGGGGAGCAACCTTGCACGAGCCACCTGTCACAAACACAAAACTATCCGCAGAATGCTGCGGTCCTGGGAGGCGATGTTTGAAGAAGGAGAAGAAGACGACGAAGAAAAATCAACAAAAATAAAATACCTAAGTCAAGTAACAGTGGTGATGATGGTGATGATGGTGATGAGTGTGATGAGTACGAGCAATCTTTGCCTCATCCCGAATCCCTCACAAGCCGAAATCCCTCGCAAAGGGCAGATTACCTCGAGTCTAAGACATCGGCACAAGTATCTAGTCTAGCCAGACCTGCCCTTGTTGCAAAGCTTCGCACGACGCAAAGCATAGCCTGCCTAACGCAGGAAAGCTACCTAGACGTTACCCGTCGTCGTATTCATCGTCGTCAAAATCGCAATCGCTGTTCGAGACTAGACTTGTGCCTAGGTGGTCTATCTACCTCCATGCCTGCCCGCACACACCCCCACCCCCAACCCCAACCCCAAACACCAACCCAACCCAACGCACAGAGAAGCTGCAATGTCTGTGTGGCGGCGGGTCCAACTGCCTAACCAATAGGTACCTACCTACCTACCTACGTAATTATGGCGTTTCCCCGCCCCGCCCGCGGCTTAACCGGGATGACGTAGGTAGCTTGAGATTCCCCGCACGCAGAACGTTGGGTGCCCTCTGCGGTAGACTAGAGGTAGGTACCGTCACAGTAGCCTAACGGCGCTGCTTGTGCGGTTCAAAATTCCGTGTCCATTCCTATTGCCGCGTCTACGCTTGACGGGATTAGGTACGGTCGGTCGGTCGGTAGGTAGGTAGGTAGGTAGGTAGGTAGGTAGGTAGGTAGGTAGGTAGGTAGGTAGGTAGGTAGGTAGGTAGGTGTCAACCTCCAACGGCGAAAAGGTTCCGCCGCGACCATCTACCTACAGATCTCTACTGCGGTGCCGGCGACGCGCCTACCTAGTCAGAGTATACAACTACGAGTACCCGTCTCCAAGACCCCGTTGGAACCCGGCTCGTTGATGCCTACAGGATTGGAGTCCAATGTCTTCCCGTCACGTGGTGTGTTGGCTAGAGCGGTTTTGGTGTCGATTGGGTCTCCTGACCGATGCCCTTCAGACAAGGCCCGGAGGAAGGTAGTCTACCTAGGTAGTCTATTATAGCACGATTTCAGTGTCGGTGGCTCGGGTTCGGCAAGCTCTTTCTGACGATTTCCAAGCACGTACGCGTTCATTGTGCGGGTCGGGTTAACTGAACGTGGGGTGCATCTCGATGCGGTGGCGAACATGGCGAACAGCGGTTGCCGAGCATAACCAAAAAAAAAAAAAAAAAAAAAGGCGCGGCAAAAATCACTGTTGCAGAGAACAAGTCCTGCCACGCTGCCAGACACCCACTAGGTAAAGCGTCACAGGCTGCTGTTAGATACTTGCAGTTTCGCATCAAATGCAATGCGGTCGCATCCGTGCTACTGTTGAATTGGAAGGGGTGTCCGATTGAGCGATGATGTCAGAAGAAATTCATGGGCGCCTCTTTCCTCGCGACGGCTGATGGTGAATTGTTCGCCTCTCCCCTTATACATAGACCTCACACAACGCAGCAAGCCCGGGCCGTTTTCGAGTGCCCAATTTTGTATCTTGCTGCGAACGCAACCATACGCCGCGCCTTCATTCAAAACGCCAGACATGGCCGGTGTCGATTTCGGGGTTCGCATCCGCCTGTTGAATGCACATGGGCTCTTGTGCAGTCCCCTAGAAGACCTTGACGACTGTTTTATGCTCCCCGAGGACCAGAGGCGTTGAATCGTCGGACGACACGGGATCCAGACTGGCGAAGAGTACGTTTGAGCGCGGAGACGGGTTTTGGGTTGTCTCCTCTTTTGGAATGGGGCTGGAGTGACAGGCTCGGAAGGCTGGGACTCGGACACATGGGCTGCTTCAACCTGCGAGGAACGAGTAGAAACCGCTGATTAACCTTAAGGAACGAGTAGAAACAGCAAATCAAGCTCGAGGAACGAGTAGAAACAGCAGATCAAGCTCGAGGAACGAGTAGAAACAGCAAATCAACCTCAAGGAACGAGTAGAAACAGCCGATCAACCTTGAGGAACGAGTACAAGCAGGGGCGCTGAAGATGGCACGAATGCCTGCGGAATTTCACTACCAATGGCAGAAGGTCCGCGCTTCCTCATAGGCCGGGACAATTTGCCGCCCAATGACGTGGACCCTTCAGGCCTGGCTTCTGATGGCGAAATCACGACCCCAAGTCGGACTACATCCTATCGCTACTTGCGTGCAATCGCCGTACGACTCTTGTCGGAAGTCGGACGTCGGTGTCACCTCAACCACGCTCAAACTTTTGCTCAACTTCACTCTACCCATCCCTTCGCAGATTCTAAGCGCGCGCTGTGCAACAGCAGCAGAACAGTTGCGCACTCGACGGACAGCCAATGCGCCCAACGCTCAAGCCTCACTCGGCCTAACGGTTTGGTGCCTCCATGTCGCGCGAAGATCCCGCAACCCCAGGTCTCGACCCCATATTATACTAGGTCGTCTGTCCGCGGAGCCTAATCGCCTGTTCAATCCCGAATCGAATAGCCGAGTACCGGCTTTGATGGAGTCTTTTCCCACGGCGGGGGCGGGTGCGCCAAAGGTCGCGATACCCCGAGTATCGCATCCTGCGCCCCGAGACCCATCGCGCGAAAAGGATGAGCAGAGGGCACCGCGCGTGGGGCGAGCTGTGAGTGCTGTGCACTTCCTCATGGCTGCCAACGTTCCTTTGCTAACTTCCACAGTGCCTTAATTGCAGGAGGCGGAGTAAGTCACTTCCGAGAGTACTCTTTCGCACTGACAGTTCTAAACGACTCCAGAGATTAGATGCTCTGGTGACACACCAAGCTGCGTTATTTGTAACGCAAACAATCTGGACTGTGTGTACGACCAAGCCCGTCGTGACAAGCTCAAATCAGCAACGAACAAGAATAAGGATCTTGTTCTTCTGTTGAAAGAACTTAGTCTGCGATCAAGTCTCGACGATTCCGATAGAGCCCGGATTCAAGACGCGCTCGAAGACTTCGAAGATGATTCCGTGTCAGTTGCTTCCGTCAAGTCTGGAAAGAGAAGGAAACTATCGGTGCACGAGGAGCAGGAGAAAGATGACGTCGGACATCCACCTACTGCAACTCACGCCCGCGCTTCCATCGGTTTAGAAGAAGGCTTGGCCCTCTTGGATGAAGACCTTTTGCGCAACCGAAAATCGCGGTCAACCGGCTACGTGGGTCACAGCTCCGGAGTCCAGTGGTTACGTTCCTTACAGAATGAGCTCAAACCGGAGGGACCTGACTATCATACGGCCTCGGACAATAGCAACTTGGCTCAGCAGCCTTTTGCAAAAAAAGCTATCTCATATGCTTCAGTTACAGACGCTTCGTTTTATCTCGATGCTAACAGCACCGAGCTGCACGTGGACGTCGATCCTCACGAGCTGCCCCCAAAGGACACCGCATCCAAACTTTTCGAGTGCTACAAGCAAACTGTCCACAAGTCATTTCCCGTCCTCCCACCGCAATTCGAAGACCAGTTTCGACGCTACTTTGAAGCCGTGGAGTCAGAACGCCCGTTCACCGTTCCGGACAGATGGTTGGCAATCTTGAATGTTGTGTTCGCCATAGGTGCGCGGTACTCCCACTTGACCAATGCTGAGTGGCAGGGAGAGGAACGGGATCATCTAATCTATATGACGAGGAGCGTTCGTTTGTTGGGCTCCTGGCCATTCGCTGCTGCGCCAGATTTGGCTTTGATACAAGTGGTAGGTTCAACGGTCACGAGTAGGCTCTCCATCAGAGTCGTGTCTTTTTTGGCGACTTCACTGCGGCATTCATTGCTAACGATCATCAGTCTGGCTTGTTGGCTTTCTATTATCAGGTCGTCGGGCATGTCAGCAGAGGGTGGGTAATGATTGGCATTTCTATTCGCCTAGCTCTGGCCCTCGGTCTCCACCTGCGCAACGAGGATCCGAACATACCACTCAGCAAGAAGGAAGCTATCATGCGTACTTGGTGGACCCTCCATGCTATTGAATGCCAACTGAGTGCTATCACCGGGCGACCTTGCGTCCTTAGCCATGAAGATTGCACGGTCGCTCTGCCCCAGACGTTGTCTGAAGAACTGCCTGGCCCTGTCAGTCCTATCGACTCTACTCAACCTCCTTGGGAAAAGGAAACCTCCCCCACGCTGGCTAGTGGTAGCATGTCGGAAAGGAGCCGTATACTGCAATCTCCACGATCGTATTTAGATGCGCACCTGAACATCGGCCTCATCATGCAGAAGCTCTTGTCTGCGCTTTACGCTCCTTGTACCGCGCAGTATACTTGGAAGCTCGTCCAAGAAATCATCCCCAGGCTACTCCAAGAGCTGGACGACTGGAAGCAAGGTGCATTACCGGACAAGGATCTGCCCCGTGCACGATTGTCTCCACAACCCGAGGGCCAGCGCGAAGACCTCTTGCTTCGCTTCTACTACTTCAGCGCCAGAATCTTGATCACGCGTCCATGTCTTTGTCGGTCTGGACGGAAGATCAAGGATCAGAGCGATGCAGGCGCGTTGTTCGATAAACGGACAGCAGAGATTTGCGTGGAAGCAGCGCTTGGTCTGGCTGAATTGCTGCCCAGTTCTGACCCCCAGTCCTTGTATAAGGATGGTCCTTGGTGGTCGATCGTTCACATAAGTGAGTAGTATAAAACCTTGTGTGACATGTTAATATACTGATTAAACGAACAGTTATGCAAGCGATGGCAGTTTTGCTCCTAGAACTCTCCTACGGATTGGATCACACGCAAGGCGATCGATCGGATGTCAAAAAGGGCGTTAAGAAGATGCTCCACTGGCTCGGTGCGATGCGCCACATCGATCCCGTCGTGGAGCGAGCTCACAAAGTCGTCATCCGGATCCTGCAGCAACATAAATTTCAGAGCATATGCAACGAGCTTTTGGGCGACACCAGTCTTGCATATGAACAGACTCACCATTTGTCGTTCAATCTTGGCCATACCCACCCAGGCCCAGCTGTGCACCCACCAAGCGGAAGCATGTCCCAAATGCCGCCAACTGAGTGGTACAACGGCCCCTTCGCAGCCACCACCCAGCCCGAGGGTGACGTTTTCAATCCGGCCACGATGGACCCCCAACTGACGGATCCTCAACTGCTAGCAGGCTTCGGACGAACCCAGGAACAGCAGCAGTTTCCTCCCCAGATGACACAGATGCCGTCGCAGGCAGAGCACTACCGGTATCTTGACTACCCCTACAACAACCATTTCATGTTCTCGAATCCGTTCATGACTAGCTACGACGAGGACGCACCGTTTAGCCTGACTCCGGATGACCTGTGGCCGAGAGCTGGAGCTTCGGGGGACGGAAGCCTTGGTGAGCAGCAGGGCATGAATTATCCGAACTATCTGTACCGGATGGATCAAAACACCCCGGGGGGCTCGCAACAGCCGCAGTGAGTTGCTTCGAGCTGGTTCTTCGACTGCAACAACACGATCTGTTGCTCATGAGCATGGCTCGCGGTGTTGGATGTACGAGGCCGGTGCTAGCGTTGGCAAACGGGATGTGTAGTAAACGCAGTGGCATGGGAAGCGGTCTTTTACCGCGCCGGTGTATGCGTAATGTAGCTGAGTGTTAGCAGTACATCATATGTCCAATCGATCACACCTGTCCACGTGTACTGACTGGTGATGCTTCGCCGAGCAGAAATATCAAATGGGTGGGTGGGATGCGGAATCTGGCTCGGTTCAACATGTAGTGAGCTATGGACGCTTATATTCACGCTCCGGGTTGTCTGGCAGGGTACGCTGGAGGTAGGTAGCTTTGGATGGAGCTACGACTAGGTAGGTAGCGTCAAACATCACTTTTAGTTGGCCTTCATGAGCCACTCAACGCATCAAACAGAGAGGAGCAGTGCTGCCTTTGCGTGGCACGATGGTTGTGATTAGGATCTTGGTCAGAGAGTGGAGGGGAAGAACGTGTGTTGGTGACGGACGATGGAGACGCCGTGGTTTGTGATATTACAGGATGTAAATTAGGCAGCGTGGGTATGTTGCTGAAGGGGGTGTTGTGGTAGTGGTATACGATGGGTGTGATAAAACCAGCGCCAAGATCAACACAAGAAAGCATCGTCAACTACCGTACCTACTTCCAGGCCATCTAATCTCTCGAAACGTCAACACACCTGTCTACCGCTCAGCCCACATACTCAACCACCAACCTCAGCCTCCCACCCCTGCAGATGTTCTTCCTCGCCCACACAATCAACGGCATAAACACCACCTCCCTCTTAGTGCTCAGGCGCCTCGCCACCCCCTCTCCCCCATGACACACCAGCGTGACGCTCTCCAACGCCTCGCAGTCAATCAAGCAACACAGATCCATCTGATCAATGACCTCCTTCCTCCCGCGCAGCCGCGACACACATACATCCTTGCACCCAACCCCTACCTCCTCCCCCACCACACTCCACTCCTCCTCCACGCACACCGCGTGCGGGACCCCGATCTTGACCTGGCGCAGGGCCGGACACGCCGCCAGCAGCGCCTTGGCCGTGTGCGTGAGGTGCGGGCGCCAGGAGACGGCCGGGGCGAAGACGAGGGTGTGGACGGGGGCCGTGACGAGGACGCACACGCGGGGCTCGAGGTACCGCGTGAGGCGCTCGATGGCCAGGACGTCGGGGACGACGAGCGCGGCGTCGAGGAAGACGAGGGGCGTGCATTCCGAACGCGTTTTGCGGTTTGCGTAGCACAGGCTTGGGAGTGGGCCCGGGATCGCGACGACGGCGTCGGTTCGGGTGGCGTTTACGGGGATCTCGGGTGCGACTGCGAGGGCGATGTAGTGCGCGTAGATGGCGTACTGGAGGGAGGTAGGTAGGGTTTAGCGCCGTGTAAGGTGAAGCGAGCGTCGGAGGATTGAGGTACTTACGCGGATTTTGCGCGGTAGGCCTAGGAAGGGGAAAATGAGGCGGTCGGTCGAAGGCTCGGGTAGGACTCTTCTCCGTACACGCTGCATGTTGCACTGGAGGCTCATGGCGCTGACGCGTATCTTGCCTTTCTGTCGCTCGATACGAGGCTTGATGGATAAGGGGATGGACGACTCCGTCGTCGGAGTGGTGATTCGACGCGAGAATATATTGGCAACCATGGTATAATGATAGCACAGTGGCTTTTCGGATTGAGGGCGCTGCAGTCTCAAGTACGATGTCGAGGGTATACTCACAACATCGAAGTGTGGAAGGTTGTATGCAGAAGGCTCCAGTTTTGTCATAGAGTGTATAATAGCTGTGCAATCTCCCATGTGAATCGTCAGCACTTCCAACCAAGCTGTACTGCGAGCGAACATTCACACACACATCTCTCACACCGGTGCAAACCCCCACGCCTGCCCCTCTCCCCGCCTCTCAAACTCCATGATCTTCTCCGTGAATCGAAACACCTCCTCCCCACCAACCATCTCGGCAATCCAAAGACTCGCATCGATGCCCGAGCTCACCCCTCCCGCATTCACAATCCGCACACCAGCCTCCGTCTCCCCGCCATCCACCCACCGCTTCTTCACAACGCTGATCCCAGAATCCCCACCTGCAGCCCCATCCGCATACTCCTTGAGCATGTCGTAGCAGGTATGATGCGTCGTCGCCCTCCGCCCCGCCAGCACCCCCGCCGCACCCAAAATGACCGACCCCGAGCACACCGACTGCAGAATCCGCCACCGCGCCTCCTCCCGCGGCGGCAACGCCGCGAACCGCCGCAGCAACGCCAGCGTCGCCCGGCCCTCCTCGCTGGTGATGAACTTGGCAAGGACGTCCGGGTGCGCGCCGGGGACTACGAGGATGTCGTAGGTTCCGAGGCGCTGCTCGACCTCCGCGAACGAGGCGCCGGGCACGTAGACCAGCGCGGCGCTGTCGCCGCCGCCGACGGGGTTGGTGTGTGCGAAGGTCTCGACGGAGAAGACCTGTGGTGTGCCGGGCGGTGGGCGCGTCGAGTAGACTTCCACGGGGCCGCTGAAGTCCATGATGTCGGCGCCGGCGTAGATGAAGATGCCGACCTTGAGCGTGGATGCCATTGCATAGCGGGGGGGGGGGGGAAGGGATGGGGTTGGGTTGGGTTGGGATCACGAGGTCCTGGGTTTGTCGATGCCTGTGGTGGCGTTTGGGTTCGTTATACTTGCTAGATGCATTGTAATCCGCGGTTATATAATTGTAAGAAGTCGGCTCGGATAGTAGCGGGGTCGCCGTTCCGGAATACCTACCGTAGGTAATAAGCTAGGTAGCAGGACCTGCTGAACTCGGTTTAAGCTAGTATCTCACATTCCGCTTCCGAGGATGGCAGGATCAGGGATTTCCTGTGGAGTTGCTGTTCTGTATCGCAAGGGGATATAGGTATGCATTGATCATTCCAATCGTGCGTCGTCGTCTTTCTTGCTCTTAGACGCGTACATACATACTGTCCGTAGTACTAGCAAACTTAGCTCGACAGCAGTCAGTGTTTCCAATACGTACATGACCTGGTTGTATGCGTCTCCTCTCTTGAGAAGTTCCACACCCTTCGTGACTAGGGTCTGTACGAGTCACGCAGTATCCCAGACGCACGACTTTTGTAGTACTCACTCCTCACTAAACCCAAATAAGTAAACCAAAGCTCGGACAGGATATAACAAGATGAACGTATTGCCTACAGCTCTCCATTGTAGTTTGCAGACTACGGCCCGTAGATTTCCAACGCCCTTTGTTCTTTATCAAGCTTGGCAATAGCTAACCATCCAATGCCCCTCAACGCACCAACTTTCCAATTTTCAAACACCATCCTAGCAAGACTCCGCTGTTCCAAGGTCGGCGCATGCATGGCGACAAGAAACAGTGGGTTGTGCAGCCGAAGGTAAGCGAAGCCCGTGTCGCGGAGCCTCAGGTACCAAGATACCGAGAGAATGAGCGCGTGATGGTCAGTCATAGAAGGTGGCGGAAATGAAGGGTCAAACTGCATCGAAGGTGGGGATGAGCTCGGTGGTGTATCAGGCGATTGCCATGTTCGGCTCGTATTACTGGATGATGAGGAGGTAGGCGATGGAGACTTGGATCTTTGGGACGGCATGAAAGGAAGAGAGGCCGTCGAATACGTGGAAAATGCATCGTAGGTAGGCGCCAGTACATCGAGGAGTATGTAGCAGGCGCTGAAATACGCGTACGTCAGGGCCGTGAAAGGATCTCTAAAGTCGGTATAGCCAGTCCTGGGGCTGGTCCAGCACAGTCGCTGTCCTTTGCTTTTTTGGGCGTACTCGGTCCACATTTGATGCACCTCTTCTCTTGCTTTTATGTATTCCTTCCTTTTTCGCGCGATATCTACGGATATCACCATCTCGCCAGACTTTGACTGAAGTTCCATCAGTCTGGCCAACGGTGTGAGGACCTGCATGTTGAGTGGCAACTTTTCCGGCATCCAACCGCAAGCTTCTAGGAGGACGCGTTTCATGACCGGATCGTCACGTATCCGAGGACTGGATGTGGTCAGGTACACGAAACACAGCTGTATCCTGACATGGAAGAAGACGTTGATGAGCATGGGTCCAGGTTCGCCTCCTCCAGGTCCCTTTCCTTTCTTGTCCCCCTGCGCTTTCGAAGCCTGCTCCAACGCATTGTCAATCATCTTTGCACAAGCAAGGTTGTGCAATGCAAACCCCTCCCCAGAACTCGCCACAATTGACTCGAACAAGGTCAACAACAGACTTGTCATGACCATGTACAGGTCTTTAGCCTTGTCCCCCTTCTCTTGCAGGACTTTTCCTTGGCAACGCAAGCTCCCACCGTATAACCCGTACGCATGATGTAGAAGGGCATCGTTTCTTAATTCCAAGCTACTGAACGCTGCAGTAGTGGCTCGGAGGGCTAAGCTCAGCGCTTCGTTCCTTTGGGTAGTTGAAGAGCCTTGTGATGCAGATGGAGGAGGTGCAGCAGCCATCCTCGGCAACGCATGCAACCAGCTCGGTGTACGTCGAACCGCACCGGGCATATGCCTTCCTTCAGCGCACATGAACGCGGTCAAGTTTTGAAAAAACGCTTCCCCCAAAACGTATCGCGGGCTGACGTCCACTTGTAGAACGAAGGCCATCTCATCGGGGAGGGACCCCATGCCAACCGCTTTGCCTCTGCCATTTTCAATCCGTCGAACAGCTTCCAGAGAGTTGGCTTGAGGTGAGGGTCTCTTAGCCCGAGGCTTCTTTCCAGATGGATAGGAAGATGTGTCCACGAAGAGAAGGGGGGCATCGGTGGGACCGGGGCATTGCCTTTTGAACCGCATGCACATGAGACAGGTGGGCATCGTGGCGTCGCATTTTATACGTTTCTGGCGGCACGTCGCACATGCTCGACCTCTGCGTGGCATGCTGGGAGCTGAACGTATCTGGCTGATACAATAGTATGTGCGATACCGAAAAAAAGTTCTTTGGGTCTTGGTCTTGATACCCGGATGTTGGCCAACGTAGGTTAAAATGTTCCTCGATTGCGTGGATTGGAGAAACTGCAAATCCCGAGCACATTGGTTGTCAGTCTAATAACTATCGAGTCCGTGCTTCAGTCCTACCTAGTGAGTCGGGCTATGCACTGGACACGATATCGCAATCTAGATTTTTTCCGTGCAATGAGGCTCAATCGCTGTTGCGGAAGGAATCAGCATAGGAGATCCTGCAAGGCTGAGACTCGGACTCTTGTGATGTCACGAAACGCCGACCGAACGCTCATGCATACGACGAATCAAGGTTTCCCAGGCAGTCCTTGCTCTTGCGGTAGGTACTTTGCTCTCCGTCGTCGGTATGTCTCGACACCCTCCTCGCTTTTCGAATTCCGCAGCGCCCGGGACGACAGACTGAGATATTAGGCGATCTGTTCTGCACGGGCAGAGCCCCTCCAAGATGTAGCAAGGCAAAAGATGTGAGTGAATTCGAGAGTGACAGGCGGTGTGGAATGGCATGCACGCGTGGTCCAGTACAGGTCTCGAGGTGTAGGCGGCGTAGGATGGAATTGAACGACCCAGCCTACTGGCTCAACCGTCATACTTAAAACCAGGCGCCGGGCGACATGCACGCAGACACCCAAAGGAACGCGGGAGCAGGGGTCGCTCGTCCGTGTATGACTCGCTGGCTCAACGGCCGCGTATTCCGACCTTCTCTGCTAGCGTGGAGCAGCGAGAAGCGCATTCTGAACATTCGCACGTACCTAGCCATACCGAAAGCCGCGGTGGGAGTTCAGGGCAATGTGCACGATGTTTCGGGTAGATGGGCTGGAGTAGGACAGGGATGGGGGCCGTACGTTTGTGGTGGAATTGGCAGAGTTGCGGCGCGTGCACACCTGAGAAGGCGCACGCGTCAACGTCCGGCACATCCCACCCGCTTCCCCAGACGCTGTGTTATTGATGCTCGCTGCAAGATAAAGTAAAGACAAGGACGGCAAAGAAACAAAAGAGAAATTCAGGTCTGTACGTCGATCAGGACAGGCTCGAACTGAAGGGATCCCCATGAAGCCTCCCTCCGATACGCCCGCCTCGCGCAAATAGATCCACCCGTCCTGATCGACAAACAGCAAGGCATCTGATAGGGGCAACACGGCAATAACGACAAATCTCTTGCCGACGACCGAGAGTCGGTCCGGTTGCAATCATTGACTTGCTTTTTCTCATCTGCACTGAAGCCGCGTCCTGCCTTGTTCCAAGCATCCTGCCCCCCACATGAAACAAACGCGACGTTATCATGTACCTTTTATAGTGCAACGACAACACCTGCCAGGATAGGCCAGAGCAGCCGCGGTGCAGTGGCCAAAGATAGACTATCGTCAGGCTGCATGCTTCCGATCCCGATCTAGTACCTACGCCATACGCAGCTATAGTGCTACATCCTGCAAGCAGCTCTAAGAACTAGGTCAAAAGTTTCAGTGTACTGTGTCACCCCAAGCTAAAGCATACATATATTGACTACTGCCCTCACTGTTCTTTGCGACGTGTATCGTAAGGGAGCCGAGGTCAGCAGCTACCTACCCCCTCCTCGCCAGAAGTCCTTTGCCTTGCCATCAACCCACAGTTACCGTACAACGTAGCAGTGGAAAAAAAGAAAAGGAACAATACAGAGCGCAGCCACCCGCCTCACAACGTACATTCTTCGCTTCGGACGACTTCGGAAGTCGTCCGAAGCAACTCCAGAGTCGCACCCATGTGTTCGCCTAGAAGTTCGCCACCACGCCCCCTCCTGCCAGGATCAACAGGCCCACCTTGCATGACCTGGGGACGACAAAGAAAGGCATCTTGCAGCCTCACCCACGCGAACACTGGCAGACACAGGGCTTCGCCCGTGGCTTTTCTGACACAACACCGTCTTCCACCAAAGCGGCCATCAGCACGCATGGCCAACGAACAGGGTCCGCGGGCGGCGACGCATGAACATGGAGAACAACAGCGCCGGAAGTCCGCGGAAGACTGGCCGCGCGGCGGAAAGAGCAACGTCTCGTGGATCTGCTTTCCCCAACACACGACGAGCAACGACCAGAATGGATGTCACAGCAAGAAGCAGGCCCTGGCAACGACGCAACGACTCCATTGAACCATTGGCATACCACGCCCAACCCCGTGTCATACACATAGCAGCGCCCGTGCCACGAACATAGCCACATGAAAAAAGTAACCTTGACCTACACGAGAGAAAAACCACGTCTCTCTTTCCACCTCCGGCCATTCTACTCACGAGTTCTACGCGGGGACCCCCTACGCCCCCGGCCTCTGACTCGTCTCCACGAAATCCAACGCCCCCTCCCGATCAAACACATCAATCTTGCTGCTCGCGTTCACAAAGCTAACAGCATAGCACTTGTCCGCGACGAGCACCATCTCGGGTCTGAACGTCGTGCAGATGAACTGACCACCACCCTCGCCGCTCTCGCCGCCTTTGCCTGATAGCTTCCGCAGCATCTCCGCGACCGCAGTGCGGTACTGCGCGTCGAGGTTGGCGTCGATTTCGTCGAAGAGGTAGAACGGCGCGGGGTCGCACTGCTGTATTGCGAAGACGAGTGCGAGCGCACACAGCGCCTTTTGGCCGCCCGAGAGCTGCTGGATCCGCTGCTGCTCGTCGTGCTTGGAATTGAAGGACACGGCGATTCCGACGCCTGTGTAGTTCTCCACTGAGGCGCCCTTGGCCCGGCGCTCGTCTTCGTCGTCGTCGTCGCCGCGCGTTTCGCGGTCGGAGCGCCGCTGGATAATGAGCCGGCCTTTGCCTGCGGGGACGAGCTGCACGAAAACTTCGGAGAAGTACTTTGAGACTTGCTTGAATGTGCGGGCGATGGCTTCGTCTTTGCGCTGGTCGAGCACTTCTATGAGGATCTCGATGGATTCGCGCGACGTGTTGAGCTCGCCGCGGCGATGGATGAGTTGTTCGCGGCGTTTTGTGAAGTCTTCGTATTGCTGGAAGGCTTTCTTGTTGACGTTTTTGAACTTTCGCAAGGCCTTGTTGACCTTTTCGAGTTCGCTAGCGAGCTGCTTCGTGTTAGCTCAGGCATGACTGGCGTTCATGTCTGGAACTTACTTTATCTTCAGACCACTTGGTGTAACGGCGGTAGATCTCTTCCGGCAGCGTGCCAAGATCCCGGAGGTCTCGCTGCACCTCGTCCAGTTGCTTCTTGAGCTCGGCGCGCTTCTGCATGTTCTTATCTAGGTTGCCTTGGTGGTTCTCTATAGCTTTTGCGATCTTGCGATTCACTTGCTCTTTCTCGGCCCTGGAGGCCTCCAACTCCGTGAGCTGCGTGTTGGTTTCGTCGCGTGAACTCTCACGCTCTCGTATTTGCCGGTCTAGATCTGCAATCGTCTTGTCGATGGCCTTCAACTGTCGCTGAACGTCCTTCAACCTCGTCGACTGGTTTCCGCCATCGCCTGAGCCACTCTGTTGAGCCAGTAGTTGATCGAGCTTTGGACGCAGGAGCTCGCGTAGCTCGATCTCAATCTCTGCCTTGCGAGTCTCCAAATCGACTCGCTGTGAGGTGATTCCAGAGAGTTGTTTGTTCACTTCCCTGATGGTGCTACCGAGAGATTGCAGCTGCTGTTCCTCATCCTTGTTTAGCGCCTTCTTGAAGTCTGATGCGAGCTCTGCCTCCAGCTCACTTTGCTGACTGGCGAGTGTGTTGATGTGCTGTCTAATCGACACTGCATCTCGTTGGAAACGGTCGATCCGATCTTGCTTCTGCTGCAACTCGGCTTGCTTTTTGCGCAATTGCTCCCTCATCGGTACATAACTCTGCTCGGCGTGGTTTTTTTGATACTCAGCCTTCCGGACCTCGCTCGCTGCAGCGGTGACCTGTTGTCGAAGCCTGTCCAACTCCTCATTGGTCTCGCGCTCGCGGGTCCTCAAATCTTCAAGTTGCGCTCTGAGGTCAGCGACTTTGTTGTATGCGTCTATCTTCGACTTGCTGGGGTCGAAATATCCACCGTGGTATCCACCCTTTCTATGTGCTCGGTCGCCGTCTGGTGTGAGTGCCAAGACTCCTTCGTGAGTCCTTACGAGGCTCTGACAGATGCTAAGCTCTGGACAAACAACAACTCTGCCGAAGACGTGCCTGATAGCTTTTTCGAATTGCGGGTCATACCGAAGTTTTGGTAGTAGTGGTTGCGCGTCGGCAGTCTGAGGAATCTGTGTGTGCCGTGGGCTAACGCGGTTCAGCGCCATGAAAGTAAGTCGACCGCCCTTCTCTTTATTCAGGAGGGAGATGACTTTGGCAGCAGTTTCGTCGGTGTCGCACACTACGTGGAACAAGGACCCCTGTGCGGCTATTTCGGTGGCGATCTTGTAGGGCGCGGGTACATGTATCAGATCTGCAACTGTACCGTAGATTCCGGTGAGATTGTGCCTTTCCTTCAGGCGTTCCAAAGTCTCCAAACCGCGGCTGGTGGCATGGTCCAACAAGTGGTTCAGGCTGTTCTGGGCCATTCGCAACTGCGTGTCTGCATTCTTGACCTGTGACTGCAGTCTATATTGCTCACGGCTCAGAGTTGATTGTCGGTCGGTTAGCGTCTGCTGAGCGTCTATTGCTTTTTGGACCGCTTCTCCAAGACCGACATTGTTGTCGCCCTCGTTGGAGAGATTACCTTCCAGATCGGAGATTTCATCCTCGAGCGTTTCTATGACCCCTCGAAGCACATTGATGTCGTCGTCGGTCTGCATTTGCACAGACTTCCTGGTGGCCAACTGCATCGTGATGCCGTCGATTTCGGTCCGGAGCGCATCGTCGCGCTGTCTCTTGCTGATGTACGAGGCACCGCGGCCCTGTTTGTCATAGAGTCGCTTCTGCTGTGCCTTGGCCTCGGCGAGCTGGGAACTCACAGCGTCTTCTTCATCCTTCTTTGCATTGTATGTGGGCAGCAGCTGTGCAAACTCGGTCTCGCGAGCAGTCATATCGTGCCGCACCAATGCGAGGTCCTTGTCGCGTTGTTTTTGAGACTGCTTCGCAGCTGACTGGCCGTCGGTGAGGTCGTTGAGCTCGAGCTCGATGGCTGCCTTTTGCCGTGAAGCCTTCCGTCGGTCGTCCTCCAGACGTGCGCGCTCGGCTGTCAACAGGTCAATCTCGCTCTTCAGCTCGGCGATCTGGTCAGCGATGCGGCCCATGTCCTGCTCGTTTTGCACAAACACAGCCTTTTGGTTGTCCACATCTGCTGCGCCGTTGTGTCTCCGCGCCTCTATTCTGTTGAGGTCCGACTCTATGCTCTTTTCGATGCGTGAGTTCAGGGTATGCAGGATGGCGCGGCGCTCGCGGTCGTTCTTGTTGTAGGCCTCGAGCTCCGACTTCTCGCCCTCGAGCTCGTCCAGGCGGGTGTTGATGTCGGCGACAAGGGTGTCGATGCGCTCGCACGACTTGTCCGTATCGTTCATCAGCTTCAGACTGTCAGTACGGCGCTTCTCGTAGACGCTGGAGCCCGATATCTCCTTGAGCATGTTCAGGCGCTCCCCGTCCTTCATATTGGTGAGCGTAGCAACGCGGCCCTGGGGCACAATGTAGAAGGGGTTGGACCGCGACAAGCCAGCCGCCTCGAGCATCTCGTTGACTTCGCGGCGCGTGGCGTTTTTGCGGTCCATGGAGAACTCGTCCTTTTTCAGGCCGATGGTGCGGCGGAGGGTAAACTCGTCCTTGTTGTTGTTATGGAAGCGGCCGTCGCTGTTGTCGAAGACGACCTCGACATAGGCCGACTGCACGGGGGCGCCCGATCCTTCCTGCGGCTGTCAATATCCAGCAACGAGTGAGCGGGGAGGGCGTCGTACGTGCAGCAGGGCCTGGCGCTCCTCCTTGCTCATGTTCTCGTACTCGTCGCCCAGCACGAAGCGCACCGCCGAAAAGAAGTTGGTCTTGCCCGCGCCATTGCGTCCGACAATGACGTTGCTCTTGGGCGAGAAGGACTCGGTCTTGACCTGGTTCTTGTACGTCTTGAAGCCCTGGATGGTGATGTGCTTGATGTGACCCATGGTGGCGGCTGCGCGGACGGGCGGGCGCGAAGGGTGGCTCTATAGGCGAAGTGGGCAGTCAGGACATGGTCGTGCAGGCGTCGTCAACGTGAATGCGCCAGCAAGCAACGCGCGACGACGCGACTTGCCAAGCCCCGCCCGGAGAAACCGCCCGCCGCGATTTTGCGCGCGTCATCCTGCATCGAGCGCGTCGAGCGCGGGTGCACCGTGTAGATAGATGGAGGCAAGCATACGCCTACTAACTACAACCCCATTCTCGAAGCCATTATTGCCTGAGCCTCGCCATCAAGATTTGGTCACTCTCGTGGGTGGCCAGCTTGAGTCTGCTCAGGGCATACTTAGGTGCTCGCGTTCTTCCCATTCACCGTAGTCTTCTCTCAGCGTCAAACTGTCATTTTCCATCTTTTAGCCTCCTCTGTCTATCTCACATGTTACTTGCCTGCCATCGGTACGTGAGCACCGAATGTGGCTGCCTCATCATACACCAGCTTCCTCGAGCCGCCTTGGACGTGTGATGTTGATCGCCTAAGACGTGTGATACCTATTAACTACCTAAGACGTGTAATGCTAACTACCTATAACGTGTAATACTAATACTTAAAGACATATAATATTAACTACTTGAGACGTGTGATGCTAACTACTTAAGACGTGTGGTGCTAACCACCGAAAACGTGTAATATCAACCGCCCAGGACGTGTAGTCTAGTATCAACCACCCAAGGCATATCGAGCGGCCCCGCTGTGGCCATTCACATCCAACACGTTACACATATTGGAAGTTGCGAGGTCATGAGCCATGTCTGGTTCCAGCCGTTTGGGTCTGCCATCCCAACAATATAGGTACAAGCCCACAGCTCCCGCACACGCGACAGCCATGGCCTTAGCGAACAGCCTGCGCACTTCGCTCGTCTCACAGGGCCTCCATATCACCGAGAGCGCGAGCCTCGTCAACTTGGTCGCATAGTCAACGCGACGCTCCTCGCTTTCACGCGCAGTCACTCCGTCACTGATACGGTACCCAACTACCGCCGCCATGATCTGCAGCGCCATCCGAGGTTTCTTCGCCCGTCTCATCACCTACCGGACTGGCAAGAGCATGCAAAAAGCCGCAAGACGTCGAAAAGCGCGCGATCGCAAAGCCAGTGAGCAGAAGTGGGCTGAGGGTCATAGACAAGTCCCTCCATCAGGTACGTCCTTTGGTCCTGTACCTAGGCAATGTCATGAACCACTTTCCGTTTGCATCCATACACACAGCTTGCAAAGGATGGGGTGATTCACGACTGCATAACCTTCCTTGCCTGCACTAACACTGGACAGCGGCGCAACGTCCGGGCGCATCTGAAGGCTACAACGTCGAGACGGAGGACTGTGTACGGTCAATGCGAACCGAGCAGCCGGCGAAGAAGACCGTCAGGCGGAAACTGCTAAAGCCATGGCAGAGGAGCTTGGAAACGTTGGAGATAGGTCGCATTGGGACCGCAGAGAAGTTCTACCGCCAGTAGGCGTACACCCGAGCGGCAACTATTGGGCGGGTGTGGGACGGAGCCCGTGTCGCTTCAACACTGTACTATGAATAAAAAGAAATGAAATTTTCACAATTCATACATATATCTCCATGCCGCTTTTGTTGCTGTAACAACCCGCATTCAACGTCTACACGTTCTGCAACACAGCTATAATTTCGACATAGTCTTGGGAGTTAGGTCATACCAGGGGATTCCTTATCCGTACCGGCAACGTAACGCACCTTAAGTCATACCACCATGCACTACTACACAGCTGCGACCTGCTGGCATAGTCAGACTCAAGTGAAGCAAGGATGCACTGCACCCGTGAGAAAATCAGCAACGTTTAGCAATGCAAGTCAGTAGTCCTTCCGGACCAGACCCTGCCACAACCCTATCCCGCACCAAGTCCTACCAGGATCCGTTCTCCTTTATCAGAATCAATAGCCTATCATACCCTAAGTACACTCAGGCTGCACCCTTATACCTCAACGTCATATTTACTAAAGCCCATCAAGATGACTCGGAATACCACGAGCCGTCCCTGCCGCTGCCGCTGCGTCCGGCACTTCATACCCACATCTGAGGATCTCGCCTCCTACCTCTCGTACGCGCCGCAATAGCAACTTGTACGTAACAACGTCAAGATACCTCTGTATACATTGAGCTCATCTAAGAAGGAACCAGCGCGGGAGAAGATGTTACCACACATTGACTTGGTTGGAGACAAGCGCCTGTTGTTACTTTCTACCTGGGATATTAGGACTATTGTATCCAGTCACAACCACCATCTTGCATCCAAGGAAATCGAAACTTGCAGACGTGGTACGAGGCATCACCAAAAGGGAACTGGGACTGCGGTGGCATGCATCCGACCACCCTCTTTTGGGGAAATGAGAGAAAGCACAAAAAAAGACACATCACAGCATATCTCATAGCAAGCACGGACTTGACGCGTAAATATTCAATTCGGGGTAGATAGATCCACGGCGAAGAGAACAAGCCAGCTCACAGCGCCAGAACCCCAATCCCATCGTTCTCCAATCTCCGTATCTCATCAGCATGCAGCATCGTCAATCCCACTGTCTAATCTCCAGGAACTACCCCGGAGCTCTACAGTCCAAATGCCTCCCCCCCACCCACCCACACACTTTTTTTTTCCCCTAGCACCCATTTAAGCGTACTGGTTGATGAAGGTCAGCTGGGTAGCAACGCGAGTGTAGACGCCAGCGTAGCCGCGGAGCGCACAGCCGTTGCCAAAGGAGACGACGCCGATGAGGGTCTTGGAGCCGGTGGTGATGAGAGGGCCTCCGGAGTCGCCCTGGCACGAGTCCTTGCCGCCGGCCGCCTCGGCAGCGCACACCATGTTGGTGGTGATGGACGAGGTGCCGTATTGCGACTGGCAGGTGGCACGGGCGACGATCGGGACGCTGACGTAGCGGAGGGCCGCGGGGATCGAGCCGCCCGAGCTGGTGGTTCCCCTGTGTGGCATGCGTTAGTTTTCTTTTTCTTTTTCTGTCTTGAGTTCATGGCTCGGGGGAGACGGGGGGGGGGGTCGTACCATCCTGCGACGGTGGAGGAAGAGCCTGAAGCCGGGTCGGAGCCCGAGGAAGGGAGGCTGATGTAGCCGATGGTCGAGCTCGTGGGGATCGAGGTAGAGAGCTTGAAGATGGCAATGTCGTTGTTGTTACCCGAGTAGGCGGGGTTGACAATGACTTGGGAGACCTTGGAGGTGACGCCTCCGGAAGCCCAGGTCTGTGGCCTTGTTAGCGATCCGGACTGGAGGGTCGATGTTCGCGTCAAAGACTTACGAGGGTACCGGCACGGATGGTGTACGATGAGGCTGAGCGAGTAGCACAGTGGGCAGCCGTGATGACAGTGTTGGCGTTCAAGAGCGAACCTCCGCAGTAGTGGGAGCCGCTGACTTGAATGCTGACAATGTACGGGAACTGTCCGGCGGTAGCAGCAGAGCCACCGACGATTTGCACGGAGAAGTCATCCTGAGGCTGAGCCGCGGGAGCAGCAGCGACGAGCGCAGGGAGCGCGAGGAAGAGATTCTTGAGCTGCATGTTGAAGGTCTGTTCCGGGAGGTCTTGGGAAACGATGGGACCTGGTCCTGAAGCGAATGGAGCGACTGGATGAAGAAGAGACTGGAGAGGAACTCGGTGCAATTTATATCGTTATGGACTTCAGCCTGTCCGTATAGACTGACACGATGGCTGGTGTTGCCCATCGCACTCTCACACCGGCCGAGCCCGTACCAAGCGGTGGAGGTGAAGGTCCTGCCAAACATGTTCTACGCAGCTTGTCGATGATGGGGTCGATCCAGGGGCGGTTAAGCCAGTATAGAGCTGCCATTGGCTATACCGTGTACCATGAGTGATCACACGTCGTCGGCAGTGAAGCCGAAGTGGAAGGTGAGGTCCGCTTATCATCACGTCGCCAGTTAGAATTCCGGAGGCATGCATGAGTAGGCGTATGGACTGAGATTCTACACCAGTCGATGAAAACCAAGCGGGAGATGGCCCACGATGCTGCTGCTGATGGCAGATAACAGGAGGGATCTGCGGACACGAGCTAGGATGGAGTATTCACTGCAGTGCTTGGGCGATCACTGCGACAGAAACTAGGCCGGCATAGGTAGTTCGGTGGATGGCCAAGTGATGTTATTCTTGGCCTGGGTTATCAGATGTGCTTATTCCTCTGTCTAGTGTGTAGGTAGTCCTGAAATGTTTGGGCACGATGTAGAAGAATGGGGCAGAAACTAGGCCGGCATAGGTAGTTCGGCGCATGGCCAAGTCATCTCATTCTTGGCCTGGGCTATCAGATGTGCTTATTGCTCTGCCCAGCGTGAAGGTAGTCCTGAGATCTTTGGGCGCGATGTAGCATTATGCGATGTTTTGCGTAACCGTATCACGATACCGGCGAGTGAATGGCCACCTCGAGTACAGCGGGCGCCTGATTACTATCTCGCTTGCCGCCGTGGAAGCTTTGGGGTGGCAAAGGCTTGGCTCCAATGAAGTTACTACGAGGCCACAATGTTGACACCGGAGGAAACAACGCCCAGGCGCCAAGACCTTACATAGTTGCGGAGCGGTATATCTAGGGTCCTGATATGGATTCCTAAGTGGATGGAAACCGAGCGACGGCGGACACGTCCGGGAGGTGGCGGGGGGAGGGAGGAAGGACGCGTCGGGAAGGTGAGAGGGTTTCTCCTAAATATACCTACCCGCGTAGCAAGCCAACGGCGCTAGCACCCCATACGACGTTTCTGGGCCTAGTGGCGAGGCCCAACACTCCATCTCCGTCGCTGACTACCCAACACTTTCATTTGCTTGCTCTCTGAGCTCTGCACTATTCGCAAAGTCCACCCCCAGAATCCTTCCTCTACAACACTCCATACGCTGACCCATGTTCGCACTGCCTAGAAGCGGTCTTGTTCTATTCGGGTGCTTACTCTTCGTGGCCAGTATCGCATATTCCTTGCCGCTTTCATCACCCACATTCGCCCGCCGACAGCTGGCGATGGAGAGCCTCAGTCAGCCGTTCACCATCCAGATCAACGGCAAACCCGTGGCTCCTGTCGATCCCAAAGCCGCCAACGTTGTCCCCGCGCAACTCGGCTCTGAGGCGGCGACCTTCGAACTGAAGAATGGCCGGTTAGTGTCTGGTGACTGGATCTTGGGCCGGAATCTCACCGAAGATCGGAGCATGGCGCCAAAACAGGTGTCTTGGTTCAAGGAGGGTACACAGTCCGCAACCAGACTGCATCAGGTGACCGCCTTCGAAGAGGGTGGTGAGCACAAGCTCAAGGTTGGAGGCGGCTCATTAATCGCACAAGACGGTGATATCTTTGTAGATCTATTCGGAGGTGAGTGTCCCGCACTTCTGCTGTTCCATACTAATGTCATCAAGGAGAGGAAGCTATTGCCGCTCTGCAGCTACAATTCGAGGAGTAAAACAGCAGCCAACCCTAGCCTTTACCGAACGCGTGTCCACGAGTTCGGCATGGACGGCGACTAGGAATCCAAACGAGGCAGCAAGCCTCAAGGATCATGAGGATTGAGACCTGTTTGCTGTAATTGAAGCTGCGTTGTCACAGTTCTGTCTTGATCTCACGTTACAAACACATGTATTGAATGTATGCAATGCACGTCTCCTCATTGTGTTCTGTATTCCAGTTGTGCGCCCAGAATCGAAGCCAAAGTGTAAGGGTATGTGAACCGGCCTAGCCGGAACATTGAAGTTGAACAGAGGAAAAGTAAGGTATATATACACAGCCAATAAGTCCCACTCGCAGTTTTCAAACCCAAACATTACACACAAGTGTCTGTCCAGGCCACATCTCATCCATGTCTATAGTCACGTTTATACACCAAGCCAGCACCATTAAACATTCATCAAGTGAGAATTGAAAGCTCCTCCGAGTCCGTCTCCTATTCAAGGCCTTACAAAGCGAAGACCATGATACCAGCAGCGATAGCGAGCAGGTAGCTCACAGTGCCAGTGGACGCCGCACCAGGGAATTCCTGGATAGGAGGGCTGGTGCTGTTGGGCGGGTTGGGAATAGCGCCCGTGGGGTTGGTAGGGTAGGGGACGATGGGAACCGCGCTAGTGTCGACAATGATGCCACCGGTGGGGGTGATCGGGTAGGGCGGCACAGTGACGCTCACGAGCGTGGTGCAGTTGTCAGAAGAGGCCGGCGGCGGGGGAAGGAACTCAGTGGTGGTGGTGCAAAGAGTCTCCACAGGCGGTGGAACCGAAGATGAGGTTTCGGGAGCCGGGGTTGTCTCAGTCGCTGGCGGCGGGGGTGAGTCGGAGGTGGCAGGAGCGGTGGGAACGGACTCCGTGGTGGACTCGGTGCAGGAAGTAGACTCCGGCGGCGGCGGGACTTCGCTGGTGCTCTCGGTGGGTGGGCTTGGTGGGGGTGTGAACTCCGGGGGCACGTCAGAAGTGGATGGGGGTGGCCTGGGAAAAAAAAATGTTAGCACAGTACACAGGTGATCATTGATCTGCATCACTTACACCCCAGAGCTGGAAGACAGCGGGGGCACTTCGCTGGTCGACTCCGGTGGGGGCGGGGAGTCAGAGGTGGCGGGAGGAGGGGGCACAGACTCGGTAGTGGAATCAGTGCAAGTGGTTGACTCCGGTGGGGGCGGGCTGTCGCTGGTTTCCGGCGGGGGAGGGGTGGTCTGAGGAGGCTGCGGCACATCGGAGGTCTCGCTGCTCGGAGGAGGACCAGTCACGGTAACGGTCTCGACCTCGCAGTCGCAGGGAGTTTCCTCTGGGGGCGGGGTGCTCATGGTAGCCTCCTCGGTGCAGGGAGTGCTGGTGGCGGCGGTGGCGGCGGTGGCACCTTCCTGGTTGGGCTTCTCTGTGGTCGAGGACTCGTCCTTGGAAGCACCGCTGGAAACATCCTCGGCACCGATGACCTTGATTGACTGCCACGAGCCAGACTTGTCGGTCCATTGGTACTCCTTCCCGGGAGAGTAGTTTGTGATCTTGACCTTCTCGACAACCTGGTTGAAGGGAGCCTGGGAGTAATCGACCTTGCCACCAGCCCAGTCTTGGGTGCCCTTGTCCTTGGAGTCGCCGCCAGCCCAAATACCGATGCGGACGTTGCAAGGTGTCTGGGGGAAGTTCTTGCCGCCGTTGGCGTCAGCGTAGTTGAGGGTGCGCACGGGGGCATCGTCAATCAGCCAGGTCAGGGCATCGGAGGTCCAGTTGAGCGCATATCGGTGCACTTGCTCGATGCTAGGGACGTCGGCCATGATCATGCGGTCGTAGACGGTCGTGTTGCCCTTGCCGAAATAGTTCATCTGGGCGTGGGTGGCATCGCTGCCAATGAACTCCCAGTCAATCTCGTCGAGATCGTCAGACTCCAAAACAATGGAGGAAACGATACCGGCGCCGCGGGCCGCCTTCATGGTGACCTCGACATAACCAAAGTAGAGGTATCCGTCGCTCTGGATAGTAGGTGCGTCGCCAGTCTTCTTGACGCTGAACACGATACCCTCATCGGTGAAGTCGGCGCCCTTGGCGGTCTGCTGCCATCCCTTGAGCGCGCTCTCTCCGTCCTTGAAGTTGCTCTCGAAGGACTTGGCGATGGCGGGGTTGTTGTTGCAGACCCTCTCCATGGGGTTGCACAGCGACCAAGTCTGCGCGTTTGCGATTGCCGCGAAGGCGCCCGCGGTGAGAACGTAACGCATGTTGCTTGTGGAAAGTTGAATTGGAATGTGGGTATATGAAATGTAACCAAGTTGGAATGTTGTTGGCTTTTTCCGGTTTGAGTGTAGAAGGTAGTAGTTCTCACAGAGAAAGTTGTTTCTTCGGTGACGCCGAGCCTCGCGTGATGCAAAGGTGGGTCAAAGAGTGAATGGGGTGAATGAATGAACGCTCTAGAGAAGAGCTCTTGTCTGCAAAAAGGACAAGTTGACAGGTGAAGACAAAGAATGTACCAGTACGAAGATCGTCCTGCGAAGTGAATGGATCGAAGGGAGAGTCTGGTTTAAGAAAGGGTATGCAAATACAGAAAGGAAGGTGACGTGAGGGTGTCGGCCCATCAACTCAGTGCGCCTCCATTAAAAGCGCCCAGTCCGCTTGCATGCAATTTCCGTCCAAACCCATGGTTAATGAGGACAGGCGGTCGATGGGCTGCGGCCAGTCGTGGCGGCGCATGGCAGGCCCTGTTTCAAAAGCTTGACGGACTTGGGTGGCTGCGCGCGGTCTTCGCTCAGTCCACGATGGTGTTTCATGAAACAGCTGTGGGGACTAGCGGCAGCAGAAAGCTTGCCGCCCCACGCTGAGCCTATCAGATGCCGCACGCCCCTGGCACTATGCGCTATCTCCGGCAGCCGCTGCGTTTGGCGAGAGCTGGCGGGAAGCCACACAGGCGCTGCATTGCACACGGCGCTGCATTTCACACGCAGCCCTGGCCCGGCATTTCACACCCGGCCGTGCCTTGCCCAGCATCCAGGAGGCTGTGCCATCGAGAGGCCAGCTGACATCACGTTCGGGCGTGTTGATCGTCGAGGGCGCCGACGTAGGATCGCTGTGCGTCGCCCGTTTGCCTTGTGCGGCTGTTCCTTGCCGGGATTTCGGTGCGACAGGGGAAATTCTCTCTTTTGCCCAGTGCCCAAGCGGGTAGTCTTCGCAACCGCCTGAAGATCTGGATGGGGAAAACCAGTGTAGTGCAATGATCGGCGAGCCCTGTCGATCGTCTCGCATATTCGAACGACTGGAATGAGCGCTGCCTTGTGAATGCCGAGCGCACTGAGGCTGCGTGAAGGCCAACGCTTCCGAACACCGCTGTAGCTTTCGAGCGCCCGCTTTTTTGCTCTCCGTATGATTGGAGACTATGTTTGCTCAAAGGGCGATGCCCTGCGCGAAGCGACGTACCCCGCATTGTTCGGGTCAGTACAACGCACCGGTTGATGCTGCATTCAGGCCAAGCATGTGTGATCTCGGTCTGTTGTTCTCACTGTTCGATATCATGCTCTGACTGTTCGATATCATGTTCTGACTGTTCGATATCATGTTCTGGCTGTTCGATTTCATGTTCTGACTGTTCCACTTCATGGCACCGCAGAAGGTGAGGCCTCCAAAGCGGTCGAGCATCGGGCATGTGCTTGTGGTAGCACTTGGCGGAGCGTGGACCCCAGATTCCACGGAAGCCACTAACTCCAAAGAGCCTCCATAGCGTGCCCTAAAAGCCGGCCGGGGGGGGGGTCGAGAGCTTTGGTGGTAAGTTGCCGTTTTCCAGGCGTTCAGTGCAGTCCGGAATACGTGAGCTGTGTGAACGGGATAGCTCAAATGGGAAATTTGTCAAGTCCGACGCGGCGGACTTTAACAGCACCTACTCGCCGTATTGACCACTTCGTGGCCGCCTCGTCCGTATGTCAATTGATGGCGCGCACAGTAATTAGCTTCTCGGTGTGGTCGAGAAGTTGCAGCCGGGCATTGCAGCGCGGCGCAGCACGCCAGGATGGTGGAAAGATGGAGCAGATACATTCTCGCGCGTAAAGCCTTTCGTTCCGGCAACCCTGAAGAAAGTCAATAACTGTAGAGTTGGTTTCTCATGAATGTCTCTGGTCCTGGACGCGCATATCAGAGCTTTCTTAGTCTCATCCGTGAACCTGCAGCTTCTCCTCGCTCTCGTCACGGGCTAGCATAAGCCAACCGCAGCGTCGAGAGACGAAGTCGAATTGCAGTTTCTGCAGTTCAAGTGTATGGAGTCACCTCCAGTCATCACCTAGGCAGGGGAGCATGTGCTAAATGGGCAATGACATACCTTTGTCGTACTCAAACGATTGCACAGCCGTCGATAGATCGGCTACTGCGACATATCAGCCAAGATGTCAATCGTGCGACATGTACGTCGGCGCTGCTCAAAGCCGTGAATTAGATCTTTTCGGTTGTTGAGTGCGTCTTCTACCGTATCGGATCCACTCGCAAAAAGGTTCCACCTGACACCTAGGCCGCAGTACGCGGGGTACTATCCTGGAGATGACATCTTTGCGACATCTGTCGCTAACGGAAGGGCTCACCTAAACATTGCCAGCTAAACCCACCTGGGTTGGCATGTTAGGCGGGTAACGGTGTCGCAGACTTTTGCCAACAGCTTGAGACGTGGGCAGTCGCGGACTAAACTCATCAGGAGAGCCGCGCCGCATCTCAGTGGGTCCAGTGTGGAAATGCAAGAAAAATAGCACAAGGCATGAAGTAGCAGGTCTGTCGCATCGAGCTGCGACGCGCGTAGCAAGTGGGTAGTGAAAGGCAATTCTGAGGTGGTTGTTGAACAAGTAATCGAGGATGCTCGCGTGATAACCCGACACGTGATTAGTCATTAGCGCGTTCAAAATGCTTCATCAAATCCTCAAAGCATCCGCCAATATTCGAGCAACAGTCTATGTATCATCATGGGCTGTGCTAAATTACACAGAAATACATGCATAAAAGCCCATCCCCCGAGATCACTATACCAAATCCTTCTCTCGCAATGGGTCATCAGATGTACTCTCATCGTAACCACCATCAAGGCTTCCAATTCCCATCTCCTCCAGAAGAGTTTCGCTTTCAGCTATGAGTCTATCACTTTCAATGTTCATCTTGCGAAACAGAAACGCCGCATGATCTTCCTCTACCATCGCTGTCAGCTCACCCGCTGTCGGTCGCTTTTCCTTGCTCATATCCAACGCAGCCATCATGCATTGGTTGAGTTCGTCGGAATACTTGGGTGTTGGCCGTCTCCTCCTCGAATCGTGCTCATGAGAGTCAGCATTGATCGGTAAGGGTTTTCGCTCTGACATGGCTTCCCAAAATTGCTTCCGAAGCCCTTGTTCCCATGTCGAGTGCATATACCCCGTCTTATCCTTCAGCAGCAATTTCGTGAGTTGCGGGTTCACGACCGGTGGGAAGCCGTGCGCGAGTTCGTGGATGACGCCCCCAGTAGCCCATACATCGCCAGCGGGCTTGGCCTCACGCCCTTCCCAAGTCTGTTCCGGCGGCCACATTATCGTCGTTCCGAACCAGCCCGGCATTAGTGCTTGGGACGGATCGTAGTATGCCGACAAACCGAAATCGCCCAGCTTTATGATTATCTCAGAAAGGTCGTGTTTCTCTCCAAGTGACATGACGAAGACATTTTCCACCTTGATGTCGCGATGTACTATTGGGCGCCAGTTGAGGCCGTCCTTCGGGTCGCGACTAGCGGTATGTCAGCATGATACTCACAGCAAGCCAATATCCAGAGCACAATTGGCCCACGTATTGCCTTCGGGGGAACATGGCGCATTCATAAGTTTTTTCAGGCGCTGTACAAGAAACCTACCATCCAATTCCTTCGTGGAGAAAGGCTATAGCCGCCGAGAGTTGGCTGAATATCGACCACATGGATTCCTCGCTGAAGGATTTCCGGTTCTTCTGCCACATGTCCTTCTCCAGCTCGTAAAGGTCTCCAAATGGGCAGAACTCAAAGACGGCCGCATCTCCTCGTAGTGTTGAAGATTTTCGCAGGTAGGCGAGGATACTGATGATAGAGTCGTGCTGTGGTAACGACTTCAGGATCTCGACCTCGCTAGGGATGTCCTTTTTTGGCTTCTTGTAGATCTTTATGGCGACCACAGTGCGTGACGATCTGTTCTGCCACGTTTCTACGTTGGCCTCAGCCCCCGATTGGACGAACTTTCCCCGCTTGTGTTCAGACGGAAAATTACTTGCTGGGTTTGATTGTCATTGACCTGCTTCTGCCGGATTGATGAGATTGCGCATTAGAGAAATCGCGAAACCAGTTCTTGCTGTGATGTAGATGTATATGCGGCAAATGCAAGCCGCAAGACATGTTGCGGGCTACAGTACGGGTAAACAGTCTGGTCGACAAAGCACCCTGTAACAAGGGCGTGACGTTGGTATATAGGCGTAGCGTGGGTCATATGGGACTTAGAGCCTCGAAGAAATAAAAACTGTAGCAATGGTTGCTTCCGCCGCTAGTGAAGTGAAAGTCGACCCGTGACATTCTTTATTCACCGTCGACCTATCCTTAGGATGTTAGTTTCATGTGTATCAACTCGGAGCGGTGCAGGATGCCAGGCCTAATGCCGCGCACACTGCACTGGCCCATTTTTTCGAGTAAACAAACCCGAATTCTTGCACTAATGTTGAATGTGGATAACTTAAGTGAAAAGACTGGTCACCTGGAAGAGACGTTATGGCATTTGTATGGGGAGATTCAAGACGTCAAGTGCATCGAGTGCAACTTGCATTTGTTCGGCTAAGAGGCAGCTAAAGCGATTAATCAGCTGCTTCAAAGAGGGATATAGCGCAGGATTGCTTCGACTCGAACTCGTCTGGTTCACAGAGTCGCTTCCGAGGCCCCTGTTTTCTTCCGTGGCAAAGCGTATTGACAAACCCCAGGAGCCTTCGAGGATGATAGATACTATGCTCATCATTGGCACAAGTGCGTTACCGTAGTATATCCCACGATAGCATACATCAAAGCGGCACGGGGAAAGGGAGCGCGTGTATCTGATATTAATATATAGAAAGAAGGTTTATTGTTACTAGCCTTAAAAGAGCAAGATTAGTCTCCATTACCTACTTCTAGCTCCTACAGCGTTAGCATCACTGCATGCCCACAACATCTTTTTATCTACCTGTTCAGTCCGCTATAAAGTTATAATGCACTATAAAACGACTTTAAATCTTGTAAGACTAATAATCGCCCTTATAGGTTAGAATATAATTCGCAAGCAGCTCAAGGTGCCAATAAAATTATTTAGCTAATATATCTCATTCACTAAGCCCCTTGTTAAATCCAAGAGGGTAGCTAGTCCTAAAGGGTTAAGGTTAGTTCTTAGGCAAGAGTACTTATAGAAGGTGGAAAGTCTTATTAATACAATAGTATCTTGCGAAGTGTAATAAGTTAATAATTTAGTCTACTAGAATCTAAATAATAGATTAATAAACAGATTAAATATAAGTATAAGAAGCGTATTCTTGTGTTTCTATATAATAAGACTACTTTACTACTTAGTGCTACTAAGTAACTAAGCATATTATATAACTTACTCTACTACTCTATGCTACTAAGTAACTAAGTATATTATATAACTTAATCTAAGTTACTTAGTGTCTCTTTATTATATTTATAACCCTATTGCTGCTCTATTATACTTTTATAAGCGCCTACGTCCTATATTATTATTTAGTACATAATATTATCCCCTCCCTTTCTATTCTTTGTCCTAAAGAATTATGCCTACTAACTATAACTCTATAAAGCGTTATTACAACTTTATCTTTACTATTAAAAACTATAGAGTAGTTATAGTATTAAAGTGTTCTTTCTATAAGTTATATTTTTATATTTATAAAGTTTATATTAGCTTAGGGAAGTGTAGTAAGTATTAGAAATAAAGTTTAAAGTGTAATATAGCTATTACTAGGAATAAGTTTTTATAGTTAATTACTAAGAAGAAGAAATTAGAGGCGTAAATATTAAAAGTATAGAAAGAATAGAATACTATATTTAAGGCCTTATACGTAGCGTATATAAAAGAGGATTAGTTATTAAAATAGTTAGCGTAGAATAAGAAGCGTACTAGCGAGGTTATTATAGTAGAGAGCGCTGCTCTAGTAGAGCTAGAGTTAGAGGAGGACTTAGCGTATTCTACTTAGCCTACTAGTCTAGCTAAACTTAGCATATTTATATAGTTAGTAATAAATAACTTACCTTTTAAGTTCTAGAATAATTCTTTAGTATTACCTTTTTAGGTAAGTTTACTAGTAGAATTCTTTAATCTTTTACTAATAGTTTCCTAAGTAGTTCTTTAGTTTCTAGGTGTTTTTACTGTGTGGGTAACCTTTCTATTTAATAAGATATATATTCTTTTACTAATTATAGTCTAGAATTCTTTTAACTTTAAATTTAGTTTTTTCCTTAGCTTAGTAGTAGAAGGTTATTTTAATTAGTATATTAGGGTCTGCTAGTTCTAGTAGTAATACGTGGAATACTAGGTGTATCTTTGCATCTAGTAGTAGTTCTAACTTATAGTTTACTAGTGATATTTGCTTAGAAATGTAAAATAGTCTAACCTTAATATAATCTAGTTTCTTATGTTTTTTCTTTTAAGTTTAAAGGTTCTTTGTAAGTAAATATGCTTTATCCCTTTTCTTTAGCTAAGGTGCTATTTTTTATTTTCTATTTTAATATAAAATTAGTTACTACTAAGCTTTCTTAAGATTCTCTTAGAGTTATTAGTGTATTTTCTTTATATTTTCTACTATATCTATAGCTTCTTTTACTTTAATTATTGTAGGAAATTATTAATTAAAGAGATATAGGTGTCTTTTGTAGTTTATATAGAAAAGTGTATATCCTAATACTACTAATACTTTGTTATTATAGGCTAACTATGCTATAGGTAGTAATAAAATCTAGTTATTCTTCTAACTGTTATAGTAGATGCGTAGGTATATTTCTATAGTTTAGTTTATACGTTCTGTCTATCTGTCTATTTATAGATAGTAAGCTGTTAATAGCTTTTGTTTTGTTCTAAGTAGTGCTATAAGCGTTGTCTAATAATTTAACGTAAAGAGCTTGTCTCTATTGCTAATAATAGTTTTTAGGATTCTATAGTGTCTAATTAGTTAGTCTAGAATAAGAAAAGTAAGTTCCTTTGCTGTTATTCTTTTAAGACATAGAATAAGCTTAATATACTTAGTTAGTTAGTAGACTATTACTAGTATTCTATTATATTTAATTCCTATTATTAGATTCTTAGAGTTTAGAATTCTTATAATAAAATCTATAGTAATGTCTTTCTATAGTGCTGTTAGTATTCTAATTACTTACATCTCTTTATATTTAAGATATATACTATGTTTGTTTCTCTAGTATTTTACATATTTATAGATATAAGTTATTATAGCTTCTTTAATTCTTTTAAAGGTGTAATTCCTTTAGATAAGTTCTATTGTTTTTGTGATGCCTAGGTGTCTATACATAGGGTTATTGTGGTATTGTTAGATAATCTTAGTCTATAGATGTTTTAGAACTTCTTAGTTAATTACTAAAAGTTAATTTAGTTCTACTATTAGCTCTAGAGATCTATCTTTAGCTTTGTAAAAGATTGTAGAGAAGGTTTTTACCTTTTCTCTTACTAGATTACTTTGTTAGCTAAGAGCGTCTACTCTGCTATTTTCTTTCTTAGCTATATAGATAATTTTAAACTTATACTACCTTATAGTTTATAACTATCTTTATTATTATAGCGTAAGTTCTTTTGTTATTGTGAACCTTAGAAGGTTCTTATAATTTATATAGATTTCTAGCGTTAAGTAACTAAGCGCGTAGATCCTTTAGTGCTTTAAGGCTTTAATAATAGCGTAGAGTTCTTTATTATATATACTATATTGTGTTTTAGTATTATTAAATTTATATAAGTAGTAGGTAATTAGGTGCTATTTACTATTATATTCTTATTTAGCGTAGGCGCCTAGCGTAAGATCGCTAGCGTTTATTTTAAAGCGCAGTAGTTTATCGCTTCTAAAATAAATAAAAATAAGTTCTATAATACATACTGTCTTAAGGAGTTAGAATAACATTCTATACTTATCTATCTATTTAAAGGGTACGTCCTTCTTTATAAGATTTATTAAAGGTATTGTAACCTTTACGTAATTTTAGATAAATTGTTAGTTAAATCTATAGAATTTTAAGAATTCTTAGATGTTCTTAGCTATCTTTAGTATTAGCTAGTTCTTAATGTATTTAACTTTACTTAGTGCTATCTTAATTCCTTCTGTAGTAATAATATGTCCTAGGAATTTAAGTTATTTAACGTTAAAATTATATTTCTTAAGTTTAATACGAAGGTATGTTTTATCTAGTGCTTCTAGTACTGTCTATATATACTTAGTGTGGTCTAATTTGTTTTTAGAAAAGACGAGGATATTATCTATATACGCAATAACAAATATGTCTAGATATTTATAGAGTATGTTATTAATAAGTGCTATAAAAGCTACTAGTGCGTTTATAAGTCTAAAAGGCATAACTTTATACTTAAATAGTCTATAGCGTGATTAAAACGCTGTTTTCTATTCTTTACTTTTCTTAATTTGTATAAGGTGGTAACTGTCTCTTAGATCTATTATTGTAAATATTTTAGCTTAAGATAGTTAGTCTCGTAGCTCTGTAATGTTTAGTAGTAGATATTAGTTCTTTATTATTATATTATTAAGTTATTAGTAGTTAATATATAGTCTGTCTAATCTATCTTTTTTTCTTAACAAATATAAAAGGGCTTACTACTAGTAACTTTAATAGTTGTATATATCCTTTCTTAAGGTTTATCTTAATAAAATTATGTTCTTTAAGGAGTTCTTCTCCTGTCCTACTATATAGTAGTCTAAAGGGTAGTGTCTTTCCTTCTTTTAGGTCTATTGTAAGATCCTAGGGTTAATATTCTAGTAGGTTTACTTTTCCTTCTTTTTCTGTAAATATATATGTCTATTTCCTGTACTCTCTTAGTAAGGTAAGGGGTGTACTATTGTCCTCCTTCTTACGCTTCTTAACCTAGTAGTTCCTACTAGCGTCTACTAAGGTATGTTTCTGTTTTTTAACTATCTATTATAGTATTATATTATTAATAACTTCCTTATCTACTATTATTTTTAGTTAATGCGTAGGCTTTGCTTATAATATATAATTATAGTGTTTAAATAATATTTTCTTTGTACCCTAGTTAATCTATAGGTTATATATTATTAACTAAGGTAATCCTAAGGCTAACTTATACTTAGATCCTAGTAAGATATCTATGGTAAGTTCCTCTCTATATTCTTAGACTATTATTATAGTAGTAACCTCCTAGTATATTTAAGGTGTCTTAGGCATTAGGGATCTATTTATAATATAGATAATATAGAATACTTCTTTCTCTAATATTATAAGTCCTGCTCGTCTTACTATCTAATAAGATATAAAGTTCCTTTCTACTCTTAAGTCTATAAGAGCTTAAGCCTATATTCCTTTAAGCTATACTAGTAGCTTAACTAATACTATACTTACTATAGTATTTAATTTAATAAAGGCGTTTTTTTATTTAAGTTTAGGCCTAAAAAAGACATCTATTTATATAGGTTATAGTTAAGTTCTAGTGCCTAGTATACGTTTCTAAGCATTTGCTTCTATTATTATTCTTAAGTATATAGCTTATATAGATTATCTTCTTCTTCTTTCTATAAGAATGTTCTTCTGTTCTTCCTTCTACAGTCTTTACTATTCCTATATACTAGTTAAATTAGTAGTTCTATTATTACTTCTTATATAGGGCAGTTTACAAAGCTGTCTAAATATTTAGCTATATAGTAGTGTTTGTAGTTTTAGTTTAGACACATGTACTAGTATAGTTGTATATAGTTTCTATTAATAAGTATATTATAGTATTTATTATCCTTTAGTATAAAGTAAGGAAAGTATTTTACTTATTATTTATTCTAGAGGTGTTTATTGTAAGCTATAATAAAATAGTCTATCTATATTTATCTATAGCGCAGTTTCCTTCTAGGTTATTTCTTATTCTCCTCTTTTTCCGCCTTATATTATGTATATGTTGGTTCTTCGTAATGCGTCTATATATAAAATTAGTGTGTAGGATTTTAGTAGTCTAAGTAGTACTTTAGTACATAGTCTAATTCCTTATTTTTATAGAGTTGCATCCCTTTTTGTGCCTAGTAGGGTTCTATATAGTCCTAAACATTTAGTTTATACTTAGGTAACATAGGGTTGTCTTCTTCCTGCCTACTTTATAAGTAAAGAGTAGGAGATCTTAGTATCTCTTCTACGTCTTCTACGTTATAGTATATATTAGAGTCGTCTTCTAGATCTTTATATAATTATAAGTTAGGTAAATCTAATTACTTACTTTATTCTAGTGTCACACGTTAGTAACTAAATAGTGTTATAATAACTTCCTATTCCTTATTAGGTTCTTAGTCCTTAATAGTTAGTATATTTAACTTAGTTTAATAGACTTTATTCTTTAATCTACAGTTCCTAGCTATATAGCCTAGTTTGCTATATATAAAGCATTTACAGGTCTTAGTTATTAGTTATTAACTTCTATTAGAGACGCGTTTATTAGGCTGCTTAGGGCCTATTTTTCCTCTTTTTCTTTTGCCTATATAGTTAAACTAGATATCTTCTATTAGTTTGTATCTCTAGTAGTTCCTTAGCTATTACTTTTAGATAATTCTAACAGGGTTTTTATAAACTACTTTTGCTAGTTATCTAAAGCTTATCGCCCTAAGGTTTTAGTAGAGCTCCTGTTATAGTAAGAACTATTCTCTTGTCAGATAAAATGCTCGTATGCGATACGGTATGATGATCGATAATGGTTGTGTGTTGATTTTAATTGATGGAATGCTATGTTCTTTGTATTTTTTTTTTTCTCTCATCTCTGTTTGGTTGGTTTGACCCCTGGGCTAGTGCGACAAGTGTGGTGGTCCCTGCTCGATTGTGCAGATCCGACCTCAACGCCCTCGTTCTATCTGACACACCCCCTCAGCTTGGAAATCCTTGCAAGCTGGATAATAATGTAGTTCCTCATTGTGCGAGGGTGAGGTCTTCAAGTTGTTGCTGGATCTCCTCAAGAGGCGCTTCGTTCGTTGCGTCAGGTCTCTCTACTTCTACCAGCCCAAGTTGAGTTAGGAATCCTTCCCACTTGTTGACTGGGAGGACCTTGGTGAAGCCATCGGCGATCATATCTGCCGAGTGCACGTACTCCACCTTGATCTTCCCAGTAGAGACTTCTTGTCTGAGCCAGTGATTGTAAATGTCGACGTGTCGTAGTTTTGTCTGGAGCTTGGAGATTTCCTCAGTTACCAGTCGAATAGTTTGCTTGTTGTCGCATTGGATGGTAATTGACGATGAGAGTAGTTCAATCCGCAGTTCGTCCAATAGTCGTGATATGAAGATTGCTTCCTTGGCCACCTGTGATAGGGCGAGAAGCTCTGCTTCGGTTGTCGAAGTTGTGACAGTGTCTTGTTTGTTTGCTCTCCAGGCAATGAGTCCGTCGAATAGCTTGATAGCGTATCCTTGCGAGCTCTTTCTGTCCAGTGTGTTGTCAGCAAATGAGGCATCGCTGGCTACTTGAAGGCAGTTGCCTCCTCCGAGCTGCAGTGCTCTCCATCTGGTGCTGGACAAGTATAATAGTACTCGATCGGCGGCATTGTGATGTGCGGAGCCCGGATTTGACAGGAACCGAGCCAGCCTTGAGGTTGCAAAGGCGATGTCCGGTCGGGTCGTTACTGCCGCGAACAGAAGTGACCCGATTTTGCGTTGGTATTTGTTGATTTCTGAGGGTGTTGCCAAGCCTGTTCGAGGCTTTAACTCGGTAGCGGCCATGGGGGTATCATGGCGGATGTCTTTCCTATCAGCCAGTCGGCTAATCTTCTCTACGTATGCGGCTTGAGAGAGTTGGATCTTCCGGTGACTTCGGTCCCTGATGACCTCTACGCCAAGGAACCACTGAAGGTCGTTTCCTCCAGTAAAGGTGTACTTCTCCTGTAGACGCTTGATTGTTTGCTGGGCTTCTTGCTCTTTCTGTTTGTGATAAGCTAATACGATATCGTCTACGTAGAAGAAGACGATGATTCCGTCTTTGAGAAGGCAGCATGGCTCGTGAGGCACAGTCTGGAAGCCAAGAGCTTTGAGTGTTGTAGTGAATTCTTTCTGCCAAAGGAGGGGTGAGATCCGTAGACCGTACAGAGCCTTGTTGACTTGGAGGATCGTTCCAGGTTTTCGATAGCCGTGGGGCATTCTCATGTATACTTCTCGATCCATCGTTGCATGGACAAAGGCGTTCGTGACGTCGTATTGTTTGAGCTCCAAGTCGTGGTGGGCTGCAATTGCCATCAGCATTCGGAATGACCGGCTGGCGAGTGTGGCTGCGTAAGTGTCCTGCGAGGTAATGTTCCGTTGTTGGTCGCCTCGGACGACTAATCGCGCCTTGCACTTCAGCAAGCGATGGTGCTTATCAAGTTTGTAGGTGTATACCCACATACAGTCAAGGATCTGTTGTCCTGTCAGTTTGATCTTCTTCATCGGTACCTCTGACCATGATTTCATTTGTTGATGGCTTGCAAGATGGGCCTGTTCTGCTTCTCTGAACAGTTCACCCATCGGGTGGTCCTCAAGCTTGGTCCGGCACGTTGGCAGAGGTGGGAGTTGACTTCGATGGGGCTTCAAGCCTTTGGCGAGCAATCTCATCATCTTCGCCTTGTCCACAACATCCCCTCTGTAGTTCCCAACGTGACCGGCTTGGGTTCCCGCCATGAAAGCTGCTGCCCAGGGGACAGTCTTAGATGAACTATGTTGTGTCACTTCAGATTGGTTTCCAGCCATTAACCGAGCAAGTAATGCTGCGGGTGGCGGTGTAGATGGAGGAGTTAGGTAATTGTCCCTGATTTTTCTCCCTTGATAGTAGCCTGGTGGGTCTACTTCGTCTTGATGGTCTGATGAGTCCGCAGCGGCATCATCCTCATGGAAGGACTCCGTCTCTGGTTGCTGAGTAGGAGTTGGTAGTTCAATGGTTCTCACATGCGTGGCTATTTCTTCCAGCGTGTTGTGCATGAGGTTGTCCATTAGATCTTCAGTCTTCCCATTGAATATAGACTGCTCGTCAAAGACAACGTCTCGGGTGCTTATCACCTTGGCGAGTGATGGTATCCAAATGCGATAGATGTTTGAGGATCGGTATCCAACAAGATAACCAACCCAAGCTTTTGGATCGAGGCGTTGCAAACGTGATTTGCCTCGGTGAGTGTCGTCTGTCATCGCAAAGGCTTTGCAGCCGTACGCCTTCAGGTGGGCGAGATTGGGTTTCCGTAGTGAAGTTACGATCCCATTACTGAACGCGACTCGTGTGAAGAATATCTCGTACGGCGTCTTCCAGTTGTTCGCGTAATTCGGTGTTCGATTGTAGAGGTATACTGCAGCCCTCGTAACTTCAGGCCACAGTTCCCAGGATAGGTTGGCGTCGAGTCGCATTGCGCGCGATTTCTCTTTATTCACACCCCCTGAGCGTTCGGCACCTCCGTTCTGAGCTTGGGTGTCTGGGGCCGAAGGCTCGATGATGATTCCTTGGGTCGCCAACCAACGTTCTACTTCTGGTTTGACTGTGGCAATCTCATTGTCTGCCTCGATAGTCTTGACGGTTATGTTGTAGTGGTTCTTGAGGAATAGGAGGAAGGTCGAAAGTATCCTGATGATCGATTTCGCCGTTCTGTTGTCGGTGAAGTAAAAGTCCCATTGTAGTCCTGAGAATTTGTCGGTAATCAACATTTGGCTCTTTTCTTTGGTGACGCTCTGTGTTTCGTATGTATGGAAATCGATGCTTAGCCTTTCTCCAGGTCCTTCGGTGTTAATCCGTGGCGCGCGCCTGATTTGTCGTTTTGATTTCGCTCTGCCACAGGAGTCACACTCAACTGTCGTGATCCCTTTCACGCGCACCCCCTCAGCTTGCTGCACCAGGTGCTCGATTGCTGCTGGTCCAGGGTGTCCTAGTCTCTTGTGCCAAAGCATGGCGGAAGCTTTCTGTGGTGCTCTTTTCGTTCGCGAGGTAATCTTGCGTGCATGATGTGAGGCATGCGAGAGTGATTCATACTCGAGTACCCACTGGCCGTGGATCTCGGTGAGATTCCCGATGATTGCGTCGTCTGGGCCTCTCAGAGTAGTTGGGTCCACCTGCGTATCCCACCAGATTCCTCTCTGCCTTAGTAGTCGAAAAGAGACCAGATTGCACAATAGGTCAGGGCAGATAGCCACGTCGTGCAGGACTAGTTTGGTTATCCCAGACTGATTCTTAAGGGTCAGGTCAATGGAGCCGTATCCTTTTATCCATATCTTCGTATTCCCAGCCCATATGTAGTCTCCGGGCATAGGAGGACGGAAGTTGTAGATGCGGTCGGGGTTGTTCGTAATGTGGCAGGTTGATCCTGAGTCAAGGATGAACGACCACTTCAATGGGTAGTCGTCGATTTCTGTCCTGACAGACGCCGATGTGAACGCGGCGTTGACTTTTGATATTCTCCGTCCCTCTAGTCACTCGTCAGGGATCTCAGGTGTTGGAGTATGTGACTGTTTGAGAATCCGCGTTCGTGATCGGGTCCTGCTTTGTCCGCGAATTAGCCCTTGGAATGTTGCGTCGTTCTTACGCTTGAAGTCAATGAGCTCGCTTATCGTCTCATTTGGTTTCCACCATTCGGGAGCTTTGTCTGGGTTGACATAGTAGCAGTCCCTAATGCTGTGGCGTTGTCCACAGGCAGGGCACTTTGCTCCCCCTGTCGTAGCTGGCTCTTGATCTGAAGGCCGCTTAAGCCTGGCATCTTTCTTGCCGGCTGTACGTTGGTTACGGGGTCTGCCCCGGTTTCGGTTGGATGGCGCGCTTTCAGCATGAGAGGCGTCCCTGTCATTGCTCTGGGTGGTTGCACCACCTTCAGCGAGATATGGTGCATTATCAGACACAAAGGCTGCTTTGTGTTTCCCTGATCTAAGGGGATAAAATGTCATCATGTGCTCTCGGAAGCGTTTCATCATCTCCTTCCGGCTCATGCCAGCTGCAAATCGACCATTGTCTTGAAAGTTTGTAGACCATATGGGAGCAACTTTGTTTACGGCTGCCAGGAAGTCTTTTGTAATCACGTTCAATTGTGATAGTTCGGCGACTCGATATGTCTCCGCCTCAGTGGCTGCTTGGTCATACTCAGCTAGCCATGTGTCCCATTGCGACGCGCTTCTCATCGGTCTGAGTGAGGCGAGGTATCGATCGCGGGCTCGTTCTTGTTCGATTTGTTCGTCGACTCCAACCGTTAACTTCAGGTCGGCAATCCATTGGCGGAGTGACTTCTCAGGAAGGCAGCACGTGCGCAATAGGTGTGGCGATACGGTCGACTGGATAAAAGCCACGATGTGTTGGAGGCTTGCTTGTTCCTTCTCGAACTCGTGCCTGTCGTTCTTGTATTGTTCAACAAGGATCTTGTAGTATTCAAGGTCTTCCTTGAATGCCTTTTGTCCTGCTGTCGACAGTTCGGTCGGTCTCATTGGGATTTCGACGTTCGCGGCTGGTGCGTATCTAGCAATTACCGGGGCTCTAATAGCTACCGGTTTTGTTATTAGCGGGTTAGTTGCCGTTGGATTTACTTTGTCCCAGATGTTGTGAACGACGCATCTAGCTTGCAGTTGCGTTATCCATCCTGTGTAGTCCGTATGATCTCTCAGCGTTACTGTCGGATCGCGGTAAGGTTGCTGCGCCATGTCGTATCGGTTGAGGTAGTGAGACTCTTAATTGTCAGATAAAATGCTCGTATGCGATACGGTATGATGATCGATAATGGTTGTGTGTTGATTTTAATTGATGGAATGCTATGTTCTTTGTATTTTTTTTTTCTCTCATCTCTGTTTGGTTGGTTTGACCCCTGGGCTAGTGCGACAAGTGTGGTGGTCCCTGCTCGATTGTGCAGATCCGACCTCAACGCCCTCGTTCTATCTGACATCTCTATTAATCCTAATAGTTTCTTTATACACTTCTTTAAAGTTAGTAATTTATATACTACTACGCAAGAGTTCCTCGCGTAGTTTCTATTTAAGTCCTTATTTGTATATATCCTAAAAAGATTTATTATTCTAGTTAAGTTATACAGCGTATCTATAAAACTTAGCTATATACTTAGCTACTAATTATTTCTAAGTTATAGTCTAAATCTTTACTTTTGTAATAGAGTCTTTATTAGCAATCCTAAAGAGTTATTTAAGGCATTTCTTAAAGTTATTATAATCTTTAATAATATTAACTACATTAGCGTGTTTGTTTACGTAATTATTATTATTATTATTATAGTCTATTCCTAGGTACTTTTTAAGGTAGGGATAGATCTATAATCCTGTATCTCTTTACATATATATCGCTGTAAAGATAACCTTCTTTTTATTTTTAAAAAGTTTATCTAAGTTAAAGAAGTAGAGGTCTAACTAGAGAATTTAGACATTAGTTTAAGATTGTTTACTAAAGTAGAGATTAAGTTTATACGCCTTACTACTATCCTTTATAGGAGTAATCTTAGCGGCACCTAAAGCTATAGAAGAGGTAAGAGTTTGTAAAGTACTTATATTAAAGGTGTTTAAAATGTTAAATCTAAGAGGGTAGCTAGTCCTAAAGGGTTAAAGTTAGTTCTTAGGCAGGAGTACTTATAGAAGGTAGAAGGTCTTATTAATATAATAGTATCTTACAAAGTGTAATAAGTTAATAATTTAGTCTACTAGAATCTAAATAATAGATTAATAAATAGATTAAACATAAGTATAGAGAGCCTATCCTTATGTTCCTATATACTAAGGCTGCTTCGCTGCTTAGTGCCACTAAGTAACTAAGCACCTCACGTAACCTGCTCTACTACTTAGTGCTACTAAGTAACTAAGCACATTACGTAACCTAATCTAAGTTACTTAGCGTCTCTTTATTACATTTGTAACCCTATTGCCACTTCATCACACCTTTATAAGCGCCTGAGTCCCACGTTGTTATCTAGTACGTAACAACTTTGTAGGTAAGAAGTAGGAGATTTAGGTATCCCTTCTATATTTTCTACGTTATAATATACATTAGAGTTGTCTTCTAGATCTTCGTTTAATTATAAGTTAGGTAAATCTAATTACTTACTTTATTCTAGTGTAACGCGTTAGTAACTAAATAGCGTTGTAATAACTTTTTATTCTTTATTAGGTTTTTAGTCCTTAATAGTTAGTACATTTAACTTAGTTTAATAGACTTTGTTCTTTAATCTATAGTTCCTAGCTATATAGCCTAGTTTGCTATATGTAAAGTATTTATAGGTCTTAGTTATTAGTTATTAACTTCTATTAGAGACGCGTTTATTAGGCTACTTAGGGCCTATTCTTCCTCCTTTGCCTTTGCCTATATAGTTAAACTAGACATCTTCTATTAGTTTGTATCTCTAGTAGTTTCTTAGCTATTACTTTTAGACAATTCTAATAAGGTTCTTATAAACTACTTTTACTGGTTATTTAAAGCTTATCGCCCTAGGGTTTTAGTAGAGCTTCTGTTATAGTAAAAACTATTCTCTATTAATCCTAATAGTTTCTTTATATAGTTTGTTAAGGTTAGTAATTCGCGCACTACTATATAAGAGTTCTTTATATAGTTTCTATTTAAGTCCTTGTTTATATATATTCTAGAGAGATTTATTGTCCTAGTTAAGCTATACAGCGTATTTATAAAATTTAGCTGTGTACTTAGCTACTAATTATTTCTAAGTTATAGTCTAAATCTTTACCTTTATAATAGAGTCCTTATTAGTAATCCTAAAGAGTTATTTAAAGTATTTCTTAAAGTTATTATAATTCTTAATAATATTAACTATATTAGCGTGCTTATTTACGTAATTATTGTTATTATTATTATAGTCTATTCCTAGATACTTTTTAAGGTAGGAATAGATCTATAATCCTATATCTCCTTATATATATATTACTGCAAAGATAACTTTCTTTTTGTCTTTAAGGGGTTTATCTAAGTTAAAGAAGTAGAGGTCTAACTAAAGAATCTAGATATTAGTTTAAGATTATTTACTAAAGTAGAGATTAGGTTTATACGCCTTACTACTATTCTTTATAGAAGTAATTTTAGTAGCACCTAAAACTATAGAAGAAGTAGAAGTTTATAAAGTACTTATATTAAGGGTGTTTAAAATATTAAATCTAAAAGGGTAGCTAGTCCTAAAGGATTAAAGTTAGTTCTTAGGCAGGAGTACTTATAGAAGGTAGAAAGTCTTATTAATACAATAGTATCTTGTAAAGTGTAATAAGTTAATAATTTAGTCTACTAGAATCTAAATAATAGATTAATAAATAGATTAAATATAAGTATAAGAAGCTTATTCTTACGTTCCTATATAATAAGACTGCTCTACTACTTAGTGCCACTAAGTAACTAAGCATATTATATAACCTACTCTACTACTCTATACTGCTAAGTAACTAAGCACATTACGTGACTTAATCTAAGTTACTTAGCATCTCTTTGTTACGTTTGTAACCCTATCGCCGCTCCATCACACCTTTATAAGCGCCCGCGTCCCGCGTTGTTATCTGGTACGTAACACCCCTTTGGCACCCTCTTGAGGCATACAGCCCGAGGATGCCGATTCTAAGAAGCTTGGCTTTGACCCCTTTAACGTGACAAAGAGCTGGCCGTGTAAGCAGTTTAATATGTAAGAATTTAGTTAAATAGTGCTTAATAAGAACTTAGAGGATTATAACTACTACGTTAAGCAGGCTGCCTTTTTGCCTGTAAGTATAGTCCCTAGCATTGAAGACTCGCCTAACCCGCTTCTCTAATTCCGCATGGTATGACTACCCCCTTGTTATCTGAGAACAACATAGCTAATTGCCGTATAGATAGTTCTTCTACCGCGACACGCTGTACTACCGCATCAGCGTTAACCTCCACTAGGTTCCAGTTAACTGCCTGTTTTGGCGAAGTTATTCGCGCCCCTTAACTGCGCAGATGCGAATCACGCAGGTAATAAGTAGTACGCGCTAAACAGCTTTGCGTATAAGTTCTGTCTAGACACGGCTAAGGCGCCGTACTAGGTTAACAACAATGTAATAAGCTAGAAGAGTAATTACTAGTACGAGGGGAAGAAGAATAAGTATAAATAAGCGAAGGAGCTATAGTTATAGGTTATAAGTAAGTAAGAGAAGAAAAATAAGGTAAAAAACTAAAGAAAAAAACACAGCTAATATGCCTAAGTTTGTTACTACTCCTAAATCTAGCTAAGTCTTATAATATCCTTAACTACAATTGTGTAATATAACACCTATCGCAGAAAATGTATCTTGCATAAGTATACAATATTAGAGAAAATCTCACAAAGGGATTTATAGTGGGCTCCTAAAGCCTAGGTTTGAGTTTAGCAAATTAGTAGAGCTGTTGAAGACGGCGCATGAGTGATACAAGGAGAAGAAGTTTCGTCCGAGTAATGGTAAGAGGCTGACTGGTCTCCCTTCATCAGTGCATATCTACAACTAACAAGTCGATGCACTGATTGCTGTAAGTATTCGCGCGATCCCGATCATGATGTTCAACGTATCTGATCTCCTATGTTGCACTGTGCCCATCGAGAGTCCCTCTGTTGCACCCTATCAAATTAAGCATTACGGTGTGATAGTCTGTCACATGTGCAGGCAGTAGTCATGTTTAAGCCCGACGAGGCCTTCATTCAATGTCGTGATCATAAGAAACGGCGCAAGCCAAAACGCCATCTAACGCCCTAATCCACACATGCGTGTTATCCAGATATCAAGGAACCACCGTACACATCTACGCATGCGTGGGTCCATGCTGGCCGGTGACAGGGCAGACGGCCACGTCGCTTGTTGCCTGCAGGCTTGGGTGCGGTTGCACTTTCTGCTTGTGATGTCCGACGGAGGCCTTTGTAACAGGACACACGTCGCCCTCCTGTGCTTTGGTGGTATCGGGGTGGTCGGGAGGCAGAATTGTGGTAGCGGTCCCCACGACGGGGCAGATGGCATCGTCCATGGCCTGGCTCTTGGGCTCCTGGACTGCGCTCTTGAGTGCGGGGCACTGGGTCGCGAGCGGGGTCTTGGGCTCGGGAATCGGGACCGAGGGGTGCTTCTGGAGGTTGTGGTGATGGTCGGTGGTGGCGCCTACAACTGGGCATGTCTAGGTGAAAGTATCAGTATGGAGCAAGGCTATGAGCATGTCATGCTCTCTCACCTGGCCATCCTTGGTGAGGTCAACCACGGGGTGGTTAGGCGGGAGGACATCGTTGGTCGAGCCGATGACTGGACAGAGATTAGCAGCCAGAAAGTGCGTCAAGAGCTCCCAGTAACTGAGCACTGGCTTGTGACATACCTGGACAGGCGGCAGCGGCGGCCATGTTGATATGTGGAGAGGCTGTTATGTGGGGGTGGTGAGTGTTCGAATGTAGTCTCGGCGCTTTATTGTAAAGTTAAGCTCTTTGTTGCGTGTGCTCGTGTTGTACGCTTCCGTTTTCTGCTGGGGAGCGGTGGGGTGGAGCAGAAAAGTGGGTTGCTTGCAACTGAGGGGAGGACGTGCAAGTGAAGGATGCACCAGCTGTTAGCTCTAGCGCGGCCATCTGTGGTCCTCAATTTCTGCCGGAGAACGCCCGAGAATGTGACGTCATGGCTTCCGGGGCTGCCCCCGGCCCCTGGTCAGCGCCTTCGTCTGATTCGTGACTGTGTCAGCGATATAACCGCTCTTTGATTGGCTAGCATGCTATCTTGTGACTGTTTATCCCGTCCCCCTCACCATCGCATTGTCCTTCACAATGCCCGCAGGGAATTCAAACACTTTCAGTGATGTCGCTTGTTGCAAACTTGTCTATTACTACCCCAAGCTGTTTCTGGTTCAAACAGGAGCAAGTTCTACTAAAACCCGTCGTCCTGCCGCCGCAAACCCGCTGGATAACCAATTCCTGAGCTCCTCCATGCGCTCGCGAAACTCGCCTTCTCCGCGTCTAGACGCATCAAGCCATGCCATATACATGCCGTGCTCGTAATCATTCGTGCAGTATCTCAATAGGCGAAACCATTTCAGTTCGATGCGCTCAAGGTTTCTCATACGGAACAGCCGCGCCAGCGAGTAGTTACGCGCAGCTTCTTCTGCCGTCATTAGATCTCGAGCAATCATACGTCCATCATACTTCGGACTCGGATCCAGCGTGAAATCCGACGCGTAGAACCACAGTTTCAGCGTCAACGTGTTCTCGCACCGGAAAATCAGATCCATGCTAGGCTTCGTCCAAAATTTGCGCAACTCCAATCGCCGTATACGCCGAAAGCCTTGCTTGCCTGGGAACCATTTGAGGAATCTGGAAAAAGCAGTGCATGAGTCTTCATTACCTAACTCGAACTCGTGTGTGAGGAGGTACCAAAGGCCAGCGTCGAACCTGGTTGCGTAATTCACATGGAATATGTTGTAAAGCTTGTCGTACAATATGTCTCCTACCTCATTGTCGAGCGGGTTGATCGAACGAACATGTAAAGGTAGAATATAAGAGTAGATCTCTTCCCTAAGCTCAATAGGGAGGTTGGGGAAGATAATTTGTGAGTTGTCTACGGCGTAAGGATCGATCTCATCAACATACCCGTCGAGGCCTCGTCGGGGCTCCTGGAAGGTTATATACGACATATCTTTCTGTTGGCTTGGTCGTTCAAATTTCGAAGCCGAATGATGATACCCCAGCAAGCCCAGATATAGCACGCGCCTACGTGGCTCCGGTAAGTGATGTTGAACATTGCACAACGATTAGAGCCTTCGCCATCGTTATGAGCTGCTCCAAAGCGCCCCTTGGCCTTTTGTTCATCCAAGAGTCCTCTGTAAGAAGTCATGTCCGGTTGCTGTTCACGTCGCCTGGTCTAGGCATTCACGTCTTGTCAAACGTATCAACAGCCCAAGTCGCTCGGCTACCGTAACATATAAAGAGCATCGGTGTACCTGTGTTCGGCGTCCTATAGTCCATCATGCGGGCGTATGACACAGTCTGCCGCGTCACATGTATAAAGTTTCATTGTGAGCGCCGGCGTTGTGCAGTGACTTTCACAATGTCAGTGAGACACACACAAACATATTATCATGCTTTCCACAAGTTCCCCCGTTGCAAAATATATCTCTCTTCAATTCAACGCAGAGAAAATCGAACCTGCCTCGTGATGGCGCCAGTCACCGCTGGCGGTATTCACGGGATTTAGCCCCGTCCATGGCTCCTTCTAGGACTCAGAAACCAACTGCAGCAAATGTATTAAAGGCGAGGCAGTTGCAGAGGGTCTACGCTATCAACACCGCATTCCGAGACGATGGCTATTCTATCGGTCAGTCGAAAGGCAGCACTGAGCCATTCCCTGACTTCAGTGATTCAGCCGACTCTGTTCGCAGCCAAGGTACGGCGTACTGCACATGCATGTTGCATTGCCAGCACACAATTTGCAGTGTTACAAGGTATAAGCGCCTCAAACGTGGTGATGCAGTACCCTCTTGCCCAAATCCGCGTACGTGCAGGGAGCTTTTACGGTCCCGCCATGGCTTGAGGCCACTGCATTTGGTGCGGGCACCGAATCACTTCCCGGCCTCGTTTCCTCCATGGTTGTTGTATGCACCGCGACGGGCTTCGTGCAGGTGGCCCAGGCCTTGTAATGCGCAGAAAATTAAGAAGCTCTAGACCAGACAGTACTTCAATGTCGGGAACTTGTCAAATCTAGACACGACCAGAGGCGATAAGGACGAATAGACGTTCTTGCTGGATGAAAGCTTGCAGTCCCGCGCCGAAGGTAATCTCCTATCCGGCGAGAATATCAATACAAGAACGTCTATTTTACACGTCTTAAGTGATTGAATTATGAATGTATATACATTGAAGCGAGAACTTGCTCTGTGAAGTCATAATGAAACATGCATTGCCGTTATGCTAGCTGTAATCATCAGGCTCACCATGTCACGAAATTTCGAGATGAAGCTGATCAAGGGACCGTCGAAAACATCTATTCAGAATACGCCACTCTTTAGTGGTCCTACGTAAATTGATTGTAGAAATGGTATGTGATACACACTGTGAACAACTTCTAATGCCTCCCTATTCAAGCCCAGACAATCTCCTCAATCGCACGCTTCCTGTGTCTTAGTATCAGAATGCCCACATACATCTTCACTACCCACCGCCACGCTTCCCAGATCTGCAGCAAGTCTTCTCCGCCCTCAACAAACCCTTCTTCACAGAGGGAGATGACATCACACATTGTGTGAAGGGTTCGCTTTGACTGCTCTTCTAAAAATGAAGCCAAATATTCAGGCACGATTGTGTTCTTACTTAGCGTTCTTGAAACTGTCAGAAAGCACGTACGGCGCATACGCAAAAATAAGACACGTCTCAAGCTCAAGCCGGATTTGTGACGGCGGCGCAACGCGAATCGAGTTACGACAGCCCTGGAAGACCCTCGCAATGTACCTCGTCATCTCGCCAGCGACAGGTGAAGAGTATAAAAGCCATGGAGTCCTTGGACTCGCGAAGGCTGGGTGGCTGTGCTGATATCGCGACCTTGCCATGCCGGCAGCGCAGTGCAACGAGGTGCGCAAAGCATCGTACGCCTCGGCTGCATGAATGAAAATATCAGCGTCTTGCCTGCATGCCGCCCTGACTGCACCCATCTCGTCAATGGGGGTCAGATCGGGTGCAAAAAGGGGACGTTCGGGCGGCAAAAGACCAGCTTGAGTATGTGCCGTGCGCATAGCCGCCTCTTCACATTCGGCTGTATCGAACAATGGGAAAGTGGGAAAAGCCTCAGCATGATCCTCGTATGTGTGGGTTTTAAAACCATGAGTCATCCACCTAGGCCGTGACCTACTGCATGGAAGTTCCGGCGACATAAGCTCAGCATACTTTTTGCTCTCGATCAAGAGAATCGTGCTCGTACTATCAATACCGCTGAGAGCTGGCGGCTGAAGCCACTTCTTTGCTAAAGCACAAAGCATGCAGGCACCATTTACCCATACCAGTGGAATGATGTACAGAAAAGACATGTCAGTCTCGACTTGTTATCCTTCAGTGTTGAGCTTTTGCCAGTACTTTCCTTGTTGCAGTATATACTGTATGAACGAGCAGGAGAGAAACTTGGCGGCGGCAACACCATAGATAAAGAAACATTTGATGCTCTGTAAATGCACGATGCAATCGCGCGATGAGCTAGCCGCATCAATGCTCCTCTCTTAACGGGTTGCACAATGTTGCCATGGAGTGAAAAAGTCTATCCATTGATACAGAGAGAAAAAGCGGGGCATATATAATCACAACATATATGGAAGATGTAAATCGACAGATAAAACTTTTCAATAGGCCTTCGACAGATGAACCTTTTCAATAGTCCTAGGGTTGTTTCTTACTCTAAGTACACTATGCCATAATGGATGACACTAGCTTCGGTAGTTGACAGTAACGTGGCAAGACTCGCAGTTTCCAGTTCCATAGCTACCCTCCGACAGATGGACAATACCCCCGCAATCCGTCAAAATGGAAGTTGCCGTGTCCACAATGGTTTGGCCTGACACTGGCTGAGCCCCAGCCCCGTTTGTGGCGTAGATGATGTAGCAGTGTCCCGAAGAGAACTGGGTTTGATCCGAATATTGTGCTCCACGATCAACACGGTTCAGGCCGTTATAGCAATCCTTGAGGGACTCGTTGAGGCCGACCAGTGACCCTTTGCAGCTATGATTCTTGTTAGCAATGTAGTATTTTGCAGCCTTCTTAACGTACTTGTTTGAGTACGCATCTGCAGAATGCAACAAAGCCGCACCGACGACAGCTGCAATGGTTTGGGTACGCATGGCTTGAGTAAAAAAGAATTGCTAAAGCTGTAAAGAGGTTACTGGAGTCTTCTTGAGGATGTGGAGTGTAAAGAGGGCTAGGAGGGCAGTTTATATAGACTTCAGCTATCTCTTAAGGTCGACTTCGGTTCTCTGCCCCTCGCGTCTATCATCTCTACAACTGGAAGTCCATTTCGAAGGATTGCAGCTATTCGGAGAAGTGGCTAAGTGCACGCCTCAAAGAATTCTATGCCTTTAGGGTATCAGGTTGATTCGCCATATGTAGTTAGCCTATCTTGAATAAAGACATCCGTCTTAACCGGGATGTACGTGTCAATCTGATGAATAGGGAGAAACCCAACAGCTCCTGCAAGGGAATGACGTATTAGGGGAGATGGGCCGGCGTCAGCAATGGCATCATCGTAGGGATTATGTTTACTCTACTGCTCTTAGATCGCATCCATCGTGGCGATAGAAACTCGGTGCTCTTCCCGGGCCCTATACGATTTCCGATGGCTGTCCCTGATTTGGAAACGCACGACCCTTGCTGTGGAGCGCCCCACCCTACGGTACTACTGCAGCACAGCTTACCGAATCTTGGCATATCGTGCCCCACGTCGCTTCGTGCCTCACCCACCCATGATCAACACCAACTTCAAGCCCTTGCATCTCCACCAATATGGACCTAATTGAGGCTGCGATTACAGCGATTAAATCGCGCAATTCAGGAGAATTATTTTTATATAATAAAGTTATTAAATAGTTTAATCTTATAGCTTTTACACTTTAGTAAAGACATTAAGGGCTTATAGGGCTATAAATAGAGAGATATATAAAACGCTACTACTTTAACTATTAAGAGGAGTTAGAGCTTTTATAGTATATTAAAATATCTACTAAAGCTTAACTTCTATAATTACCTATAAAGAGGTCGTTATGTTATAGGTTAATTAATTTGTATTAAGATCTAAAGTGCGCGATCGCTTAGACCACATATATAATTATTTTATAAAGTAGCGCGTGCGCTGTAGTTAGTGTTACGTAACCTAATTAGTGTAATTAGTGGCCTTGGCACACTAAGGAGACTAAGTAGACTATATTACTAATTACTAAGCACAGTCTAATTACTTTAATTAGTATAATTAGTTAAACTAATCACCTTAGTATATAGGAACGTAAGTAAAGACTTTTTATACTTAAGTTTAATCTATTTATTACTCTATTATTTAGATTACACTTAGGCTATAATATTAACTTATTATACTTTATAAGATACTATTATATTAATAAGACTTCTTAATCTTTATAAGTACTTCTACCTAAGAACTAACTTTAACCTTTTAAGACTAGTTACCTTTTTAGATTTAATATCTTAAACACCCTTAATAAAATATAATGCTAATCCACGTAAAGTTTATTAGATAGGCTTATAATAAAATACTCACTTTAATGTTACTTTAATATATAATATTATCCTTAATTTTTAGTTATTGTGTTACTTAACATTAAAAAGACAATTTACAGAATTAGAATACTATATTTAAGTAGATAGTATTTGCCTATTTAAGAAAGAGTACAAAAGCACTAACTACTAACTTTATAACCTATTAGACTTTATAGCCTATTAGAGTAAAGAAAACTGTAATCTATTTACTATAACTTATATAGAAAGTATTAGGCCTATATTAGGCTAATAAGCTAGTAGAGGAACTATGCTTAAAGAAGGCATAGTTACTATCTATTATTTTAGCTATTAGGTAAATATGTATAGTATCCTTAGCCTAAATAGTAACGCGTTTAGCGTAAATATATATAAGATTAACGCCTAATAAAATATTAGAAAAACTCTTAGAAGTTTAGGGCTGTTAGATCTATAAGTAAGTAAGCGGAATTGTTCTACTAATTAGCTTAATTATTAGTTATTATAAAATCCCTAGTAGTAATTGTAAGGAATAGGTAACCTTTAAAGGTTCCTAGAGTTACCTTTTCTATATTCTAGAACTTTCTATAATAACGTGATGATGACGTCATAGCCCTATGAATACTAGGTAACGTTATAGGTGACGTCATAAGGTGACGTCATAGGTAACGTTATAGGTAACGTTATAGATAGTAGAGAATTACTAAGTGGAATACTCTAGAATCTCTACTGTATGTATATAAGGAGAGTTACCTTCTACGTGTACTCTCTATCCTAGATAGCAATTCTAAGCCTATGTTAAGATCCGAAGGCTAGGCCTCCTAGGATCTTTATATATATCTACATTCGTTGTTTAAGTGGCACAGCACAAAAGGTCACGTGACCTAATTAGTGTGATTAGAGCGCCAAGACAACTAATTAGACTAAGCACTTAATATACTAAGCAACTAATTAGTGCTTAATTAGTTTAATTAGAGCGATTAGTTCACTAATCGCTTAAAGTATATAGGAATGCGAGGATAGGCTCTCTATACTTATATTTAATCTGTTTATTAATCTATTATTTAGATTCTAGTAGACTAAATTATTAACTTATTACACTTCGTAAGATACTATTATATTAATAAGACCTTCTACTTTTTATAAGTACTCCTGCCTAAGAACTAACTTTAACCCTTTAGGACTAGCTACTCTTTTAGATTTAACATCTTAAACACCTTTAATATAAGTACTTTATAAACTCCTACCTCTTTTATAGCTTTAGGTGCCGCTAAGATTACTCCTATAAAGGATAGTAGTAAGGCATATAAACTTAATCTCTACTTTAGCGAATAATCTTAAACTAATGTCTAGATTCTTTAGTTAGACCTCTACTTCTTTAACTTAAATAAACCCCTTAAAGATAAAAAAAAAGTTATCTTTACAGTAATATACATATAAGGAGATATAGGATTATAGATCTATCCCTACCTTAAAAAGTACCTAGGAATAGACTATAATAATAATAATAATAATTATATAAATAAGTACACTAATGTAGTTAACATTATTAAGAATTATAATAACTTTAAAAAATACCTTAAACAACTCTTTAAGATTGCTAATAAGGACTCTATTATAAAAGTAAAAATTTAGACTATAACTTAGAAACAATTAGTAGCTAAGTATATAGCTAAGTTTTACAGATACGCTGTGCAACTTAACTAGGATAATAAATCTCTTTAGGATATATATAAATTAGGACTTAAATAGAAACTACGTAAAGAACTCTTACATAGTAGTGCACAAATTGCTAACCTTAAAGAACTATATAAAGAAACTATTAGGATTAATAGAGAGTAGTTTTTACTATAACAGGAGCTTTACTAAAACCCTAGAGTAATAAGCTTTAGACAACTAGTAAAAGTAATTTATAAGAACTCTATTAGAATTGTCTAAAAGTAATAGCTAAGGAACTACTAGAGATATAAACTAATAGAAGACGTCTAGTTTAACTACTTAGGTAAAGGAAAAGAAGAAAGGATAGGCCCTAAGTAGCCTAATAAACGTGTTTTAGATAGAAGTTAATAACTAATAACTAAAACCTATAAATACTTTACATGTGGTAAACTAGGCTATATAGCTAGGAACTATAAATTAAAGAACAAAGTCTATTAAACTAAGTTAAATATACTAACTATTAAGGACTAAGAACTTAATAAGGAATAGGAAGTTATTATAACACTATTTAGTTACTAACGCGTCACGCTAAAGTAAAGTAAGTAATTAGATTTACTTAACTTATAACTATATAAAGATCTAAAAGACAACTCTAACGTATACTATAACATAGAAGACGTAGAAGAGATACTAAAGTCTTCTACTCCTTACCTATAAAGTAGGTGGGAAGAAGACAACCCTATATTACTTAAGTATAAACTAAATGTTTAGGACTATATAGAACCTTACTAGGCACTAAAAGGAATATAACTTTATAAAAATAAAAAGTTAGACTATGTACTAAAGTACTACTTAGACTACTAAAATCCTATACACTAATTCTATATGTAGATGTATTATAAAGAACTAATATATACATAACACAAGATAGAGAAAGAGGAGAATAAGAAATAACCTAGAAAGAAACTGCGCTATAGATAGATATAGATAGACTACTCTATTACGGCTTATAACAAATACCTTTAGAATAAATAATAAGTAAAATACTTTCCTTACTTTACGCTAAAAGGTAATAAATACTATAATATGCTTATTAATAGAGACTATATGTAACTGTACTAGTATACGTGTCTAAACTAAGACTACAAATACTACTATATAGCTAAATATTTAGACAGCTTTGCAAACTACCCTATATAAGAAGTAATAATAGAGCTACTAATTTAACTAGTATATAGGAATAGTAAAAACTATAGGAGGAAAAACAGAAGAACATCTTTATAGAAAGAAAAAGAAGATAATTTACATAAACTATATACTTAAGAATAATAATAGAAGCGGATGCTTAGAAACGTATACTAGGCACTAGAACTTAACTATAACTTACACAAATAGATATCTTTTTTAAGCCTAAACTTAGACAAGAAAACGCCTTTATTAAATTAAATACTATAGTAAGCACAGTATTAGTTAAGCTACTAGTATAGCTTAAAAGAATATAGGCTTAAGCTCTTATAGACTTAGGAGTAGGAAAGAACTTTATATCTTATTAGATAGTAAAATAAGCAGGACTTATAATATTAGAGAAAGAAGTACCCTATATTATCTATATTACAAATAGATCTCTAATGCCTAAGACACCTTAAATATACTAGGAGGTTACTACTATAATAATAGTCTAAGGATATAAAGAGGAACTTATCTTAGATATCTTACTAGAATCTAAGTATAAGTTAGTCTTAGAATTACCTTAGTTAATAATACACAACCTACAGATTAACTAGGGTATAAAGAAAATATTATTTAAACGCTGTAATTATATATTATAAGTAAAGCCTACGCATTAACTGAAAATAATAATAGATAAGGGAGTTATTAATAATATAATACTGCGATAGATAGTTAAAAAACAGAAGTACACTTTAATAGACGCTAGTAGAAACTACTAGGTTAAGAAGCGTAAGAAGGAGGACAATAGTACACCCCTTACCTTACTAAGAGAGTATAGGAAATAGACATATATATTTACGGAAAAGGAAAGAAAAGTAAACCTACTAGAATATTAACCCTAGGATCTTATAATAGACCTAGAAGAAGGGAAGACGCCACCCTTTAAACTACTATATAGTAAGATAGGAGAAGAACTCCTTAAAGAACGTAATTTTATTAAGATAAACCTTAAGAAAGGATATATATAACTATTAAAGTTACTAGTAGTAAGCCCTTTTATGTTTATTAAGAAAAAAGATAGATTAGATAGACTATATGTTAACTACTAATAACTTAACAACATAATAATAAAGAACTAATATCTACTACTAAATATTACAGAGTTACGAGATTAACTATCTTAAGCTAAGATATTTATAATAATAAATCTAAGAGATAGTTACTACCTTATATAAATTAAAAAAGGTAAAAAATAGAAAATAGCGTTTTAATCACGCTATAGACTATTTAAGTATAATATTATGCTATTTAGACTTATGAATGCGCTAGTAGCTTTTATAGCACTTACTAACAACGTACTTTATAAATATCTAGATATATCTATTATCGCGTATATAGATAATATCTTTGTCTTTTCTAAAAACGAATTAGACTACACTAAGTATGTATAGATAGTACTAAAAGCACTAAATAAAGCATGCCTTTGTATTAAACTTAAGAAATATAAGTTTAACGTTAAATAACTTAAATTCCTAGGACACATTATTACTACAGAAGGAATTGAGATAGCACTAAGTAAAGTTAAATATATTAAGAACTAGCTAATACTAAAGATAGCTAAGAACATCTAAGAATTCCTAGGATTTTATGGATTTAATTAACAATTTATCTAAGATTATATAAAGGTCACAATACTCTTAATAAATTTTATAAAGAAGGACGTACCCTTTAAATAAATAGATAAGTATAGAATGTTATTTTAACTCCTTAAGACAGTATGTATTATAGAACCTATCTTTATTTATTTTAGAAGCGATAAACTACTACGCTTTAAAACAGACGCTAGCGATTTTACGCTAGGCGCCTACGCTAAATAAGAATATAATAGTAAATAGCACCTAATTACCTATTACTTATGCAAATTTAATAACGCTAAAACATAATACAACGTATATAATAAAGAACTCTATACTATTATTAAAGCCTTAAAGCACTAGAGGATTTACGCACTTAGTTACTTAACACTAGAAATCTATATAGATTATAAGAACCTTCTAAGGTTCACAATAACAAAAGAACTTACACTATAATAATAAAGATAGTTGTAAACTACTAGATAGTATAAGTTTAAAATTATCTATGTAGCTAGAAAAGAAAATAGCAGAGTAGACGCTCTTAGCTAATAAAGTAATTTAGTAGGAGAAAAGGTAAAAACTTTCTTTGCAATCTTTTGTAAAGCTAAAGATAGATTTTTAGAGCTAATAGTAGAACTAAATTAACTTTTAGTAATTAACTAAGAAGTTCTAGAATATCTATAAACTAAGATTATCTAATAATACCATAATGACCCTATATATAGACACCTAGGTATCACAAAAACAATAGAACTTATCTAAAGGAATTACACCTTTAAAGGAATTAAGGAAGCTGTAATAACTTATATCTATAAATGTGTAGAATACTAAAGAAACAAATACAGCATATATCTTAAATATAGAGAGATGTAAGTAATTAGAATACTAACAGCACTATAGGAAGACATTACTATGAATTTTATTATAGGAATTCTAAACTCTAAGGATCTAATAACAGGAATTAAATATAATAGTATACTAGTAATAGTCTGCCAACTAACTAAGTATGTTAAGCTTATTCTATACCTTAAAAGAATAACAGTAAAGAAACTTGCTTTTTTTATCTTAGACTAACTAATTAGACACTACAGAATTCTAAAAACAATTATTAGTAACAGAGATAAGCTCTTTACGTTAAATTATTAAATAATGCTTATAGCACTACTTAGAATGAAACAAAAGCTATTAATAGCTTACTATCTATAAATAGACAGACAAATAGAACGTATAAACCAAACTATAAAAACGTACCTACGTATCTACTGTAACAGTTAGAAGAATAACTAGGTTTTATTACTACCTATAGCATAGTTAGCCTATAATAACAAAGTATTAGCAGTATTAGGACATACACTGTTCTATGTAAACTATAGAAGACACCTATATCTCTTTAACTAATAATTTCCTACGACAATTAAAGCAAAAGAAGCTATAGATATAGTAGAAAATATAAAGAAAATATACTAATAACTCTAAGAAAATCTTAAGAAAGCTTAGCAGTAATTAATTTTATACTAAAATTAAAAATAAAAAATAGCACCTTAGCTGAAAAAGGGGGATAAAGCATATCTACTTACGAAGAACTTTTAAACTTAGAAAAAAAAACACAAGAAACTAGATTATATTAAGGTTAGACTATTTTACATTTCTAAGCAAATATTACTAGTGAACTATAAGTTAGAACTACCGCTAGATATAAAGATATACCTAGTATTCTACGTATTACTACTAGAACTAGTAGACCCTAATACACTAGTTAGAACCGCCTTCTACTACAGAACTAAGGAAGAAAATAAATTTAAGGTTAAAAGAATTTTAGAATATAATTAGCATAGCAACGTGTATCTTATTAAGTAGAAAGGTTACCTACACAGCAAAAACACTTAGGAACTAGAGAACTACTTAAAAAACTATTAATAAAAGATTAGAGAATTCTACTAACAACTTATATAGTATAATAACATTTATACCTAAGATAGTAAAGGCACTAGATTATTCTAGAATTCTAATAAGAAATCCTTAAAAGCGCTCTATATTATAGGGGATAAGAAAGGACCTAAAGGAGTCTTATTAACTACTAGATTAACAGCTTTATAAGATTTAGCCTCTTTAATATTCTTCTCCTTAACTACTATTATATCTTTAGCACGCTTATCTAGTAAGTCTATTTACTAATATAACTAATCTTCGCGTATATATATAACCTATAACTTCTCTAACACCTCTTTATAGGCTTTAAACGCAGCCTCCTGTGTTTCTTTTAACTCTTTTATCTATACACGCAATTTCTCTTTCTCTACTAATAAACGCTTAAACTTAGACTCTAAAACGCGTATATTATAACGTTAATCTTAATAAATATATTCCCTATATCTTCTAGACTAAACGTGAACCTTATAAACATAGTTATATTTTATATACGTTAAGCATTTCTTAACTATAACTTTACTAAAGGAGTTAATAAAATTAGTTAGGTAATAGTAATAGGTAGTACTAGACTTAGAAGGTTGTTAGGGTATAATATAAATAAGCTAACGCTATTTATAACGTAGGGCAAGCTCTAGTTATAACTAGGCATAAGACACAGTTATATAATTTAAGGATAAATCCTAGCAAGGAGGGAGATAATGTTAAGATCTAAAGGCTAGGCCTCCTAGGATCTTTATATATATCTATATTTATTATTTAAGTGGTATAGCACAAAAGGTCACGTAACCTAATTAGTGTGATTAGAGCGCTAAGACAACTAATTAGACTAAGCACTTAATATACTAAGTAACTAATTAGTGCTTAATTAGTTTAATTAGAGCGATTAGTCCACTAATCGCTTAAAGGATATAGGAACGTAAGGATAGGCTCTCTATACTTGTGTTTAATCTATTTATTAATCTATTGTTTAGATTCTAGTAGACTAAATTGTTAACTTATTACACTTCGTAAGATACTATTATATTAATAAGACCTTCCACCTTCTGTAAGTACTCCTGCCCAAGAACTAACCTTAACCCTTTAGGACTAGCTACCCTCTTGGATTTAACAGCCTATACCTAAGGTTTTATTACTCTATTTAACTACGTTCGATCTACCCTCTATTACTCTAGTCTCTACTATTCTAGGTAACAGGTACTAGGGGAGAGAAGGTACTAGAAGGTCTAGAAGGTTACCCTTTATCCTCTAGCCTATACCTTCTCTTTACAGTTTTCTTATCTAAGTTTAGGCCTAAAAAAGACATCTATTTATATAGATTATAATGAAGTTTAGGTGCGTAGTATACGTTTCTAAGTATCTGCTTCTATTGTTATTCTCTAAGTACGTGGCTTATATAGATTGTCTTTTTCTTCCTGTAAAGATATTCTTTTATTTTTCCTCGTACAGTCTTTACTATTCCTATATACTAGTTCAATTAGTAGTTCTATTATTACTTCTTACGTAGGGCAGTTTGTAAAGCTGTCTAAATATTTAGCTATATAGTAGTATTTGCAGTCTTAGTTTAGATATATGTACTAGTATAGTTATATATAGTCTCTATTAATAAGTATATTACAGCATTCGTTGCCCTTTAGCGTAAGGTAAGGAAAGTATTTTACTTATTATTTAACCTAGAGGTGTTTATTATAAGCTGCGATAGAGTAGTCTATCTATATCTATTTATAGCGTAGTTTCCTTCTAGGTTATTTCTTATTCTCCTCTTTCTCTACCTTATATTATATATATATTAGTTCTTCGCAATGCGTCTTTATATAGAATTAGTGTATAGGATTTTAGTAGTCTAGGTAGTACTTTAGTACGTAGTCTAACTTCTTATTTTTATAGGGTTATATTCCTTTTGGTGCCTAGTAGGGTTCTATATAGTCCTAAACATTTAGTTTATACTTAGGTGATATAGGGTTGTCTTCTTTCTATATACTTTATAGGTAAGAAGTAGGAGATTTTAGTATCCCTTCTATATTTTCTACGTTATAATATACATTAGAGTTGTCTTCTAGATCTTCGTTTAATTATAAGTTAGGTAAATCTAATTACTTACTTTATTCTAGTGTAACGCGTTAGTAACTAAATAGTGTTATAATAACTTCCTATTCCTTATTAGGTTTTTAGTTCTTAATAGTTAGTATATTTAACTTAGTTTAATAGACTTTGTTCTTTAATCTATAGTTTCTAGCTATATGGCCTAGTTTGCTATATATAAAGTATTTATAGGTTTTAGTTATTAGTTATTAACTTCTATTAGAGACGCGTTTATTAGGCTACTTAGGGCCTATCCTTTCTCTTTTTCCTTTACCTATATAATTAAACTAGATATCTTCTATTAGTTTATATTTCTAGTAGTTCCTTAGTTATTACTTTTAGATAATTCTAACAGGGTTCTTATAAACTACTTTTACTAGTTATCTAAAGCTTATCGCCCTAGGATTTTAGTAGAGCTCCTATTATAGTTAAAACTATTCTTTATAAATTCTAATAGTTTTTTTGTATAGTTCTTTAAAGTTAGTAATTTACGCACTACTATATAGGAGTTCCTTATATAGTTTCTATTTAAGTCCTTATTTATATATGTTTTAAAGAGATTTATTATCCTAGTTAAGTTATATAGCGTATCTGCAAAACTTAGCTATATACTTAGCTACTAATTATTTCTAAGTTATAGTCTAAATTTTTACTTTTGCAATAGAGTTCTTATTAGTAATTCTAAAGAGTTGTTTAAGGTATTTCTTAGAGCTATTATAATTCTTAATAATATTAACTATATTAGCGTGCTTATTTACGTAATTATTATTATTATTATTGTAGTTTATTCCTAGGTATTTTTTAAGGTAGGAATAAATCTATAATCCTACATCTCCTCACATATATATTGTTATAAAGATAACCTTTTTCTTATCTTTAAGAGATTTGTCCAAGTTAAAGAAGTAGAGGTCTAACTAGAGAATCTAGATATTAGCTTAAAATTATTTGCTAAAGTTAAGATTAGATTTATACGCCTTACTACTATTCTTTATAAGAGTAATCTTAGCGGCACCTAAAGCTATAGAAGAGGTAGAAGTTTATAAAGTACTTATATTAAGGGTGTTTAAGATGTTAAATCTAAAAGGGTAGCTAGTTCTAAAGGGTTAAAGTTAGTTCTCTAGTAGAAGTACTTATAGAAGGTAGAAGGTCTTATTAATACGTTAGTATCTTAACTAAGTATAATAAGTTAATAATTTAGTCTGCTAGAATCTAAACAATAGATTAATAAATAGATTAAACATAAGTATAGAGGTCTATCCTTACGTTCCTATATACTAAGACTGCCCTACTACTTAGTACCCCTAAGTAACTAAGCACATTACGTAACCTACTTAGCTACTAAAGACTCCTAAGCGGCTAAGCGTATTATATTATCTAATCTAAGCCTCTTACCGTTTCTTTATTACGTCTGTAACCCTGTTATCGCTTTATTATACCTTTATAAGCGCCTAACTCCCACATTGCTATCTGGTTCGTAATAACTAGAAGATTCTAGAAGGTTACCCTTTCTCCCCTAGCCTTTACCTCCTCTTTATAATTATTAATACTACGTTTACAGTGCGCGCTATTCACTTATAATATACTATTATAATTTGTATAATATATATATTATAGACACTCTTTTCTATTTTTATAAAGTAACGTTCTTATTAAGGCTATATTACACTATAAGGAACTACAGCTAGAGGGGCACATTCTATAATAAGTAGATTATAATATCATTATAGTGTTAAAGTATTTAGCGCTAAAGCCCTATAAAGGGCCTATACTATTAGTAAGCTAGCTACGTAAAACGTAAACTACACTCTAACTTTATAGAAGTTAAGTATTATTCTACTTAATATAATTAAGTTATTCTTTTACTATCCTCCCTAGTGTAAAGTAAATACTAATACTTATAACTAGACCTTATAGTATACAGCGTAGAGCTAATAAGGCTAAAAAGAAACACTTTAATTAGGTAGCCTATAGGGCCTAATAATAACACTAAAAGACGCTTAAGATAGCTTAATTAGCTTATAAAAACGCTCTACACTTTATAAGTAGATATCTACGTCTATAAATACGCCTAGTAGTGCTGTAGATTAGGTAGATACTATATTTTTAGTATTAATACTATTAACACGCTAGGACTAATTAATTAAAACATATAGTAGATATTAATAATCTAAGTAGGTAGTATCTATAGCCTTAGCTACCCTTAACACGAAAAAATCTTGTAATAATAGTAGGTTTTGCTGTATCTACAGCACAAAGTTGCCCCAGGATCAATTCTCGTAGGGTGAGGCACGAAGCGACGTGGGGCACGATATGCCAAGATTCGGTATAGGTATTTCTAGCCAAGATTTAGCGGCAGGTTCTCCACTGCCTAGACGTTACACACGTACCACCACCTAAGCATTTGTTAAACGGCGTTTTAGTGTTGGCGTTAAACTGCAAATAAACTGACCTATCCATGTTCTCCTGCCCGCGCGGTACGTTGGACAGCGTTGGGCCTATCGAGTCTCGCGTCGTCGCCCACGGGTAAGTTGCGACGCGTGGACTCCCTCTCGCCCACCTGCCGTCTTCCGGCAGCTTGATGCGCGTGTCAACGTACGCATCCAGACAGCACCGCTCCGCCTCTAGTTCGTCTGGGACGGCGTCGTGTTCTCCGGCGTGATTGTCTTGGCAATATTTACAAAGGTACGATTTCGGCTGTAGAGCTGCGGATGAGGAGCCTCTGCGCAGGTAGCCTCCCAGTGCCGGTACGCAGCGGTCAAATTGTTCGTTATATGTGCCAGCTTAGTGTTCTCTGCGTGCCCTAGGGTGGCGTTGTTAACGCGGTGTAAGCCAGGGGTTTAGGCAATCTAGTTAAGGACGGTAGTTCACAGCTAACTAAAGTACTGGTGTTGCAGCTTGTACTATAAGAGCTGCTCCCACCTGCTCTCTTTTTGCTTCACCGCCTCTGCCGACACCGCAACGAATCCCCTGCTGGCGTTGTCCTCAGAGGCAGGAAGGTACGATGCTAGGGTCGAGTCATTCACCGTCTTGCCGATGGCTGGGAGCAGGCCTAGCCAGAGCTGCTGATCTTGCTTACTTACGTAAGTGATGTGCTCCTACTGGCTTTAAGATGGAGCTCTAGGAAGATGAAGATCAGCAGCGACTTAGTACTGCCTGCAGCAGGACTAAAGCAGTAGTCTGCTATCTTATGCAGCGGCAGGTTCCTTGCCAGCTTGCCCCAGGGTTTATACGCAGACACATTTAGGCTGAAACATATATAGTGTCTAGGTTCAGAAGCGGATACGCCTGAGGGTGCCGTTTAATGCCGTTCCGGGCAAATGCTAGGCTGCTGGAGAAGAAGCACACGCTGTCTATATTAAATTCTCACTTTACCATCACGTTCTTTTCTACTACTGTTATAGTGCTGTTGCAGGCAAAGATTGCAGGGCAGCGTGTCGTTAGGGGTGCCGATGTCTTTATGAAAAGCGACAGGGCTCGTGTCCTTGAAAGCAACCTTTAGATCTAAGACTTTGGGCAGAGGAGATGGCTTCATTAACATAAAATCGCCAAGGGCATCTGGCAGTAGTATTCCCCCACTGTGTACTCCGCGAAGCAGGCACGTTATGTTCTTAAACAACGAGCATGCAGAATACACACCAGGCCCCTAGTAATGTTACCGATAGAGCCGAATTGCCATTGCATGCTCCTCGTGTGTACAACTTTAGAGTTTCTGCAGTTGCTTAGCGAGTTTGTGGACAGTTTGCTCAGTAGGTGGTGTGGCTAGGTTGCCTGTTCCAAATGTCGATTGGGCCGGCGACGCTGTTTGGGCAGTGTTTAGGTTAGGCATAGTACTGGCGCGGGTGAATGTTGAGGGAGTGGCTGGGTGTTTGTGGGCCGTTCAGAGCCTCTGGAGAATAGCAGCTCTTTCTGGAGTGGATGTTTATGTCTGGCGAACACTGCGAGTGTTCGTGATAGGGGGTTCCCCTGCAGCAGCCAACTCGTCAGCAACAGGCGCCGTGGACGATGGCTGCAGACTACTGCCCTCGATGGCGGGACTCTGGCTCTCGGTGTTATCAATGGTATCATCGTCTACTTCTGACTGCCTTGCTATGTTCCCTAAGTGCTCTAGAATTTCTTATGCGCTTGTAAGTACTTGCGCAGTACGAGCCTGCATCCTAGGTGGAACACGACTAGTCCTTGCATCTCTGCCCTTTGTCTGCTGTTACAGTACACTTTATTTGTACTCGATGCGTTCGCTCGACTGTTCCCTATCGATCGCTCGGAACTGACTGAAGACCGTAGCGGCTTCTACCTTGTCCACTGCAGGCGACGCGAGAGGAGAAGCTGGTCTGAACGAAGGTTCGCATGCTCGACTTCAAGTAACTCGTCTGGCTCGATGAGAGAGTCGTGAAGGGGCTGTAAGATTCACCAGAGAAGATTTCACCAACCCTTACCTGTAAAACTACCTATACGGTAGCTAGAACGCTAAAACTTAGTCAGGTGGTGGCCTTCCTTCTAGCCCTGGTCGGCTTAGCTCCATGCACCGCAGCGTCAGCTCCCGCCCGAATCGCAGCTTCGCGAGCATCCTATTCGCTCACGTACTCGCTTGAAGCCGGATTGCCGCTAGCAACATGGACGTTCCTGGGGAAGTGCCCCGCATAATTATGCTGCGTATAAATAGACTAAAGTGCAATTGGATGGAAGATACGTGGGCGCACGTGTGCGCATCTATTTACTTACCGCATAGTCTTGAATAATTGCGCTTTTCAAGTTCAAGGCTCATATAGGAAGGCTGCTCCTGTACAGCGATTAGACAGATCTGCTTGTATGTGAGTATCACGTGGGTGTCACGTGGGTACGAAGAGAGATCAGAGCTCCACCCCCGCATATAACAGGATCTGTCCAATCACTGTACAGGATCAACCTTCCTATTCAAGCCTAGGAAAACTCAATCATGTGAGATTATGCGGTATTCCTCTCCCCGGCTTTGATACTCGGGACTGTGGGGTAGCGCCATGTCTGCAAATGCCGGCATCAAACTGCGCGCAAAGTAAAACAAGTTCAATCTCGCGCTTACATTATGACTGCAGCAATGAGCTGCCGCGGCAGGCTTATATCCTGGTCCGTCACTTTCAGCAACGTTGGAGCTGTAGAGTCCATCTCACCGCCAGACAACAACCTTCGTGCTGTGGGTCATGCCAAGCAAGGCGTTACCTACTACCCGTTGGCACATCTTCAATGCGTGCTCTTGTCTTAGTACCACAATATCCACCTCGTTTATATTGACTAACGCTGGAAATTCTTAATCGCTCACAGTCCAGTCATCTCATCCTCCGGGTCTCTCCAGCATCCCCTCACCACGTCTCCAACTACCGATTCCCCACGATTTTCGTCCTCCATAGGCCCGGCTAATCATCCGATCTAGCTTTGCCATCGCACAACATTTACCCAGCCAAGCTTTCCCTAGTACTGCCATGTACCCCAGATGCCAAGGTCTCGCAGATCCATCTTATTGATGATCACAATCAAGCAGAAGCACGTGGGACTCGGCACTCATCTATACAACCTATCACAATAATGGCGATTATGACTGGCAATCTGAGAAGAAACGCAACGCCGCGCATGTTTGCTAGGCTGTGGTGTGTTACCGTATGTGGGCAAGAAACTATCTATTCTGCACACTATCCCTGTGGTTTTGTTTGCGGTGCTCAGCTCCCGACATTCAATATCACCATCCCGAGGCTGGAAGTATAATAGCCCAGACGACACCCTGTGCCGAAACTGTAAAGCATCCCCCTTTCTATACACCAACTTCTGCTACAGCGACTCAAGATGGTCCAACTTTCCCAAGCTGTGACTGCCGCTATTCTGGCAATTGGGGTCTTTGCTCATCCAGGCGGCAACGTTAACAAGGAGATTTTGAGGCGCCAGGCTCATCTCGATTATCCCGAACGCCGAACTGTCCAGTCATGCAAGAGGGATCTCATCGAAAGCGGCTGGGTAAGGGAGCAACATCGGAGGCGCGAAGCCAGACTCCACGATATTCGAGTTGCTGCTGGCTTTGCTAAACCGGGAGAGCTTGTTCGTCGAGACGTTGGTGAGGTTGAGGAAGAGTACGGAGTTGAGGCCTCTTGCACCCTTGATCCTGAGGCAACTGAGGGCCCATATTGTAAGGCAGCCAGTTATTTGCATACTACGATAGATACTGACCCAAACAGGGGTTGTGGGTGAGCTGGTCCGTCAGAATCTGTTGACAGGCGAGAAAGGTGCTATAACGCACTTGGACATCAACGTCGTGGACACTTCGACCTGCAAGCCAGTTACAGACGCATACCTTGAGATGTGGGGCTCGAATTCTACTGTAAGCAGAAATGTGTCTTTTGCATCACTTGAACTGACGATCCAGGGTGTCTACACTGGCGTTCAAGCCCGTGGCAACGGTGACGGCGGACCATCGTCTCTAGTGAGCAATGCGCTTCGCGGCTTGCAGCCGACTAGTGCGAATGGAACTGCAACCTTCATCACCGTCATTCCAGGCCACTACGTCGGCCGTACAAACCACTTACATAGTGAGACTCTGCTTCCTATCAATCATGACATCGCGTATGTTCTAACCCGTCTCAGCCATTGTTCACCACGGTGCCACCCTTCTCCCCAACAATACCATCTCTGGCGGCACTATCTCTCATGTCGGACAATTCTACATCGAACAAAACTTTCTTAACCAAGTCGAGAAGACGGCACCGTACAATACCAACACCCAGAAGCATACCACCAATGCCCAAGATTTCCTCTTTAATATGGGCAAGCAGGGAGGCGATGACCCAGTTATGAAGATCTCGCTTATTGGTAGCAAAATCGAAGATGGCCTTTACGCGACTATCGATGTTGGCGTGAACCCCAAAGCTAGGCGAAACCCGGCACCCGTTAATATGTGGACAACTTCTGGTGGCAAGCCGTACCCAAACAGCCCTTGGACTGGGTATCCCGACACGTGAGTTCTCTTTTTACCCATTTACGAGGCTACGTACTTATAATTATAGTTGCAAAAACTGCGGATTTGGTGGAAGGCCCCCGACTATATAAAGACACATCGTGGAAGAAATAGTTCAGCACGAGGGCAGCCAGTGCGCTTTATCTTGCATTGTGATTGTTCTTTGTATTTATCTATATACAGGCAATTCTCGTTAATGCAAGCTTTAAAGTCACCTTGCTGTATCCGGTTTAATGCACATTAACCTCTTTTAATAAGCGTTAATAACCGGCAGGCAACTTAAGCTAAAGTGCGAAATGTTCCACGCTAGTAGAGTCACACACCACGGAAATATTGGATATACAAACAACGGAAAAGAATTCCAGCTCGAGGCATCAGCCAATAGAGAAAAGATATAACGAGCCTCGAGCTTAGACCTTTAGGATACCACCCTAGCACGCTAGGTAGTATAGACCATCTTGGGGTAATAGAATTTAGTCTAAATCGGGCCCTATAGTTGTTAAGATCCGAAGTGCAGATCACTTGGACCACACATGTAACTATTTCGTGAAGCAGCGTGTGCGGCGCAGTTACGGGTTACGTGACCTAATTAGTATAATTAGTGACCTTGACACACTAAGTAGACTAAGCAGACTATAGCACTAATTACTAAGCACAACCTAATTACCTTACTTAGTGTAATTAGTTTAACTAATCACCCTAGTATATAGGAACGTAAAAATACACTCTGTATACTTATGTTTAACCTATTTATTAATCTATTATTTAGATTACATTTAGGCTATATTATTAATCTATTACATGTTATAAGATACTATTATATTAATAAGATCTTTTAATCTTTATAAGTACTCCTACCTAAGAACTAACCTTAACCCTTTAGGAGTAGCTACTTTCTTAGATTTAATATCTTAAACACTCTTTATATAAATACTATATAAACTTCTACTTCTCTTTAACCACTTTGGCTACTACTAATAAAACAACACTTATTAGTAACAACTATAATAAGAGAGTAAAACCAAAGTTATTACTTATAATAAAAGACGAACGCAGTAAGAAGAGAAGAATAAGCTTCTTATAATAGAACTTTATATACTAGAGAAAACTTAGGGCTTAATTAGGACGGAAATACGGCGTTGTAAATAGGCTAGAAGCCTACTTTTATAAGCGCTAATTAGCTCCTAAAACCTAACGTAATAACGTTTTGCTAATTTTAAAGTAGATACACCTAATTACACTACTACGTAGCCCCCTTTCTTTTGCACGCATAGGTAGACTTAACTATTACTTCCTAATACTAAGAAAACTCTACTACCCTTCCCTTGCTGCTACTTTTTATAAAATATACCTCTATTTTAATAATGCTGCCTTTTTTACTAGTACCTATAGCTTACACCTTATCTTTATTATTATTATCTTTCTTATCTATTACTAGTAACACAGATAATGCCTCTATAATACCTATAAACACTATTATAATAGTTTAATATAGTAATACCCCGTCTAGCACTAAGGCACCTATTATACACGATATAGGATTACTTATAAGTAAAGACGTAGCTACTTTATTTATAAGAATAAGGTTAGTGTCTATAAATCGCGTTACCTTACAGTGCTAATACTATATAGAGATTTCTAGGCATGCCTCCTATCTACTTTTACTTTACCTAACATATCTAAACTACCTCTACACACGCTATTAAATCTCCCACTTTAGCGCGTAATTACAGTGCCTATATAAATAAATACTAAAGTAGTAGAAGATAGTACTGTACTCCCTCTAGCGTTAAGGTCCTAGTAGCTTATACTTATTAAATACTATTTAATTATTATTATATAGCATTAATAGTTTCTATAGTATATAGATAATCTAGATTAAGAGGAACTTCTTACCTATAAAGTTTATAAGCTTTAGGAATAGGCAGAATAGCGTCTTTATAAAGTAAATTAGTATAATATTCTTAAAAGTAATGTTCTCTTGCCTATCCTTTAGAACTATATAGGCAATAGCACATAAATAGTAGTATAATATTTACTCTTATTTGCGCTAAATATACGCTATAAATACTCTACGCTTTTTAACTATTAGTTAGCTCTTTATCTATAAAAATCGCCTAATACTAAAACTAATATCTAGTAAAATTTTCCTATATCTTACTACTCTGCGTATAGTGTTTTACACCTACTACTTCTTAAACACTTTTATAACCTCTCTTTACCTACTACTTTTTAGTAAGTCTATAACTAATAGCTAGCTAATATATAGTACTCTATTATACTAAGTATAGTCATATACTTAACCTAGCTATTAATTCCTTTAAGAGCAGTAAATCTATAAAAGGATATATATAGTGTAGAGAAAAACACACTGTTCTCTTACTTACATACCTTTCTTATTAATAGCGCTCTCTTAGCTTTAATGCTAGCACGCTAGATTATCTACTAGCTTCTAAAGATATAGCGTTAATACTACTAAAATCCTTACTATCTCTTTTATAACTTTTTAGTAAACATTTTTTAATACTAACTTACACTTTAATACTAACTTATACTTTAACACTAACTTATACTTTAACACTAACTTACACTCTAATATATAATTTATAAGCTCTTTAGAGGTATTTAGATTACTACCCTAACTATTATTTTATTAAATAGGTCTTACGCTGTGGCCTCTATCTAGAGTTCTATTACTATAAGCACCTTTGCCTAGAATCTAGCTAATAACTACGTCTATAATTGTATATATATAATGTATAGTATCTACTCCTTAGTAACCTACACCTACCTTAAAGGTATTAGAGTAAGCATTAGTCTTTAATAGCCCTACGACTTCTAGTAATAATAAATTTAATAATAGAGCTATTACTACTAAAGATTTTATAATTAATAATAATTAGGCTAATTAGTAGAATATTTCTACTTACCTACCTATAGATCTAACAGCCCTAAACTTCCTATAAGAGCCTGCGCTTTTTCTAGAGAAAAGTGTATATATATCTAAGTTCTATACTAAAGTTAATTAGATATAATTAACTATCTGTCTTACTTATAACCGTAGGTGGTTCTATCTAGATATTATTGAACTGGAATGTGCAGACTGTTAAAAAGATTAAAATAAATCTAGTGGCACTAATTTTATATCACTTTATAGAGCTAAAAATAATATAGATCTTAGCCTATTACCTCTATTATTATCACCCCTTACTAATATAGAGGAATGCCTACTTATACGTGTTTAAGTTATAATAAAGATTTATACGCACTAGGGCGCCTAATACTACTATAAAGATATATCTATAATTTTATAGTTAACACTGTAATACCTTTTACTTAACCCCCTTATCTACTCTAATAAGTAGAGGTTATTATCCTAAAGCCCACTTAGGTAGATAGCAATAATACTAATTAAGTTAACTAGTAATTTCGAAAAAAGTACTAAGTGCGGTAATATATAGTAAAATATAATAGTAATCCACATAAAGTTTATTTAATAGGCTTATGATAAAAAACTCAGTTTAATGTTAATTTAACATATAACATTACCCTTAATTTTTAGTTATTATGTCACTTAACATTAAAAAGACAATTCACAGAATTAGAATACTATATTAAAGTAGACAGTATTTACCTATTTAAGAAAGAGTGCAAAAGCACTAACTACTAACTTTATAACCTATTAGACTTTATAGCCAATTAGAGTAAAGAAAACTGTAATCTATTTACTATAACTTATATAGAAACTATTAGGCCTATATTAGGCTAAAAAGCTAGTACAGAGACTATACTTAAAGAAGGTATAGTTACTATCTATTATCTTAGCTATTAGGTAAATATACATAGTATCCTTAGCCTAAATAGTAACGCGTTTAGCGTAAATATATATAAAATTAACGCCTAAGAAAATATGAGAAAAACTCTTAAAAAGACTAATATAATAGCTAATACTTACACTTAAACTAATTTACTATAATAGCCTTAAAAGCTCCTTATAAGGCTTTAAGGGCTATAGACCTAAATTAATAAGGTTAAGTAAATATAGTGTGGTAGACTTTATAAATAAGTTGCTAGAAGGGTAGTTTTAGGATAAAAAGGTTAGTAGAATGCTAGAAAAGACAAATCTCCTATAAAGCCCTTACTATATCCTATTAGCCTAATACCTATCTAATACTATATATATACACTTACTACTAGGCTTATGATAATATAGCTTTCTAACCTTACTATTTTTGCCTACACTTTACTTTCTAGTAATAATGCTGCTAGTAGAGGCCTTTTTTATAGAAGTATAGTTAATACGCTTCTGGCTATATAGAACTCTACTAGGACCCTTTTTATAAGTAGAAGTCTTACTAGTAAGAGCCTTACTAGCAGAAGCCTTATAAGCGGATTCTATAATAGTAGTGGTAGTAGGAGCCTTATAAGCGGATCCTATAGTAGTAGTAATAGTAGAAGCCTTACGAGCGAATCCTGCGGCAGTAGTAGTAGTAGGAACTATAGTAGTAGTAGTAGTAGGAACTGTAGAAGTAGTGGTAGTAGGACCTTTAGCAGTAGTGGTAGTAGGACCTTTAGTAGTAGTAGTAGTAGGGCCTTTAGTACTAGTGGCATAAGTGTTATAGTAGGAGGTAGTTTAAGATATTATTAATATTATAGCTAGTAGGAAGCCTATTACTATTAGTATTAGCTAAGATAGAGTAAATATAGGTATACCTAGACTAGACGTTAGATAGGCAGTTTAAGGATTAGAAAGTGTTAGAAAAGTAATAGTAGTGGCTTTACATATATAATGCCTATAAAGTAAGAGTAATAGTAAGAGATTATAAGTGAAAACTAGCGCCTATAGGTAATTCTTATAATTAAAGCTTAACTATCTAAATAGCTTATATTAAAATAAAGCTACTACTACTATAGTATAAGGTATTAGGCGGGTATTAGCTTTCCTAAAAAGCCATAGTTACAGCGTATAATACTAGCCACGTATACCCAGAAATAGAGCGTTGTATAATAAATAGTATTAGTTTTAAATAGTAATAATAAACTATGCTAAGCTTAAGCAAAGATTATACTAATAGTAAGCTAAGGGCGTGCGCTAGGCCATAACTAGAGCGTGTAACTAAAAATAAAATAACGCTTTTAGTAACTGCTTCTACTTACCTCTATACACACTTTCTACTATATTCTACCTAACATATCCTGCCCAATACTATCCTAATACCTATAATAATAGATAATAGCAAAAGCCCTTATAAGAGGCGTAAGTAAGATTACAAATATTTAACTAATCTAAATATAAAGAAGAATATGGCTCTTTATAATAGGATAGGTCTAGAGCAGCGTAAATAAGCTAATATAAAAAACCAGATAATAAGACAAGATTAATATTCAAGGGTATAAAGTTTAAACTAGCCTATTAGCATTTAATTAATGCTGCTAAAGAAGATGATAAGGAGACTCTAATAAAGTAATTACGTATCTAATTAAATAATATTATTACTACATCTTAGTAAGCATATGCCCTAAAGTATTAGTAAGTATTAGTCCCTAATACTAATGTAGGTTTAAGAAAGGAAAGCTTTAGTAGTAACTAGTAATTAAAAATAGGGCTCACATTCCTTCTAAGATACTAGAGGAAGAACTCGTTTACTAAAAAGTTTCCTACTTTATCCCTAGCTTTCTACCTACTAAAGTGTCTACTATCTAGCCTTAGTTATCCTTAGCTATAGTACCTATTTCTAGTAGTAACAAAGAAGATTAGGAAGATATAAAAATCTTTTAGGAGGTATTATATTAAGTTTAAGCTTAACCTAGGCAAAACTAATTAAGAATATAGAAGAATATATCTAGTGTTTAGTAGTAGTTATTCTAGTCTATACGTACTAAATAAAAAATACTAAAGCATAGAATGAGTGAACTTATGTATAGGATTGCGTAAGAAGACTATAAGGTAAGGAACGTATTATTACTATACCTAATACTAGACTAATACCTTATAGATAATCTTGGATTACTTTAATGCTAGGTTTAGTAAATATATTACACCATTTTAGTTATCTCTTATATAGAGGAGAGCGTTAAAAACACAGATATATATTCTTAAATACTTTATTACATCTTTACTTACTATGAATAGAAGCTAGGTATATAACTTACGATATAGAATAGTAACACTTATTTTAGCTAGTGTAACTTATCTAACTTACCACTGCCACTACTCTAGGCTGTGTTTACTAAATGTAAGTGGACTATAATTATATTACTATATAATACTTAAACTAGTGAACTATGCGATAGATATAGCGTTAATATAAGGCGCCTTCCTAGACTATATAGTATAGACATTCCATTAGAAGAAGTGTAAGTATAGTATTAGGTGTAGTATTAGGCATTGCTAATATTATATAGCTGGGGAAACTTTCCACTACAGAAGTTTAAGCCTATAGAGGTAATAGACTTCGTAGTTAAATTACTTAAGGATTATACCCTAGCTAAGCTATTTAGCTATAAAAGCTTCCTAAATAAGAAGGAAGCCTATAAGAAGTTATTAGGTTACTAGGAATGTAATTCTAGTTCGCAACAATACAGCATAGTGAAATTAGCTAAGCTAAGGAAGTATTAGGCTAGTAACGTGGTATTAGGCTAGGAAAATAGTATTAGGCTAGTAAAGTAGTAGTAGCTAGAGTAATAAAGCAACTAGCTAATAAGCTAGCTACTAGTAGATTATATTAGAAATAGCTAGTATCTAATATTACCGCCTTCTTTAGTTATTTTACCATGCTTTCCTATCCTTACCCTTAGTACTTTTTAAACGCTAGAATAAAAAAGGAGTTTTAAAAACAAACCCCTAAATACTCTATATAGGTAAAAGAAAAGGAGGAAGAATAGGCCCTAAGCAGCCTAATAAACGCGTTTTTAATAGAAGTTAATAACTAATAACTAAGACCTGTAAATGCTTTACATATAGTAAACTAGGCCACATAGCTAAGAACTGTAGATTAAAGAACAAAGTCTATTAAACTAAGTTAAATATACTAACTATTAAGGACTAAGAACCTAATAAAGAATAGGAAGTTATTATAACACTATTTAGTTACTAACACGTTACACTAGAATAAAGTAAGTAGTTAGATTTACCTAACTTATAATTATACAAAGATCTAGAAGATAACTCTAACGTATACTATAACATAGAAGACGTAGAAGAGATACTAAGATCTCCTACTTTTTACCTATAAAGTAGGCGGGAAGAAGACAACCCTATGTTACTTAAGTATAAACTAAATATTTAGGACTACATAGAACCCTATAAGGCACTAAAAGGGATGCGACCCTATAAAAATAAAGAATTAGACTACGTACTAAAGTACTATCTAGACTACTAAAATCCTACATACTAATTCTGTATGTATATGTATTGCGAAGAACTAATATGTGTATAATATAAAATAAAAAAAGAGGAGAATAAGAAACAACCTAGAAAGAAACTGCGCTATAGATAGGTATAGATAGACTACCCTATTGCAGCTTACGATAAACACCTCTAGAATAAATAATAAGTAAAATACTTTCCTTACCTTACGCTAAAGGGTAATAAATGCTATAACATGCTTATTAATAGAGACTATATATAACTATACTAGTATACGTGTCTAAACTAGGACTGTAAATACTACTATATAGCTAAACATTTAGATAGTTTTGTAAACTGCCCTACGTAAGAAGTAATAACAGAACTACTAATTTAACTAATATACAGGAACAGTGAAGACTATAAGAGGAAAAATAGAAAAATATCCTTATAGGAAGAAGAAGTAGATAATCTACACAAGCTATATACTTAAAAATAATAATAGAAGCAAATGCTTAGAAATGTATACTAGACACCTAAACTTAATTATAATTTACGTAAATAGATGTCTTTTTTAGGCCTAAATTTAGACAAGAAAACGCCTTTATTAAACTAAATACTATAGTAAGCATAGTATTAGTTAAGCTACTAGTATAGCTTAAAGGAATATAGGCTTAAGCTTTTATAGACTTAAGAGTAGGAAAGAACTTTATATCTTATTAGATAGTAAAATAAGCGGGACTTATAATATTAGAGAAAAAAGTACCCTACATTATCTATATCGCAAATAGATCCCTAATGCCTAAGACACCTTAGATATACTAGGAGGTTACTACCAAAATAATAGTCTAAAAACATAGAGAGGAACTTACTTTAGATGTCTTACTAGGATCTAAGTATAAGTTAGTCTTAGAATTACCTTAGTTAATAATACACAACCTGTAGATTAACTAGGGTATAAAGAAAATATTATTTAAACGCTATAATTATACATTATAAGTAAAGCCTATATATTAACTAAAAATAATAGTAAATAAGGGAGTTATTAACAACATAATACTGCAATAGATAGTTAAAAAATAGAAGCACACCTTAGCAGACGCTAGTAGGAACTACTAGGTTAAGAAGCGTAAAAAGGAGGACAATAGTACACCCCTTACCTTACTAAGAGAGTACAGGAAATAGACATATATATTTATAGAAAAGAAAGGAAAAGCAAACCTACCTAAATATTAACCCTAGGATCTTACAATAGACCTAGAAGAAGGGAAGACGCTACCCTTTAGACTACTATATAGTAAAATTAGAAAAGAACTCCTTAAAGAACGTAATTTTATTAAGACAAACCTTAAAAAAAGATATATATAACTATTAAAGTCACTAGCAGTAAGCCTTTTTATGTTTATTAAGAAAAAGGATAGATTAGACAGACTATACGTTAACTACTAATAACTTAATAATATAACAATAAAGAACTAATATCTACTACTAAATATTACAGAGTTACAAGATTAAGTATCTTAAGCTAAGATATTTATAATAATAAATCTAAGAGACAGTTACCACCTTATACAAATTAAGAAAGGTAAAAAATAGAAAACAGCGTTTTAATCACGCTATAGACTATTTAAATACAAGGTTATGCTATTTAGACTTATAAACACACTAGTAGCTTTTATAGCACTTATTAACAACGTACTCTATAAACATCTAGACATATTTGTTATTACGTATATAGACGATATCCTCGTCTTTTCTAAAAACAAATCTAACCACACTAAGCATGTACAGATAGTACTAGAAGCACTAGACAAAGCATGCCTTTGTATTAAACTTAAGAAATATAAGTTTAACATTAAATAACTTAAATTCCTAGCACACATTGTTACTATAAAAGGAATTAATATAGCACTAAGTAAAATTAAATGTATTAAAAACTAGCTAATACTAAAGACAGCTAAAAATATCTAAGAATTCTTAGAATTCTGTGGATTTAACTAACAATTTACCTAAAAATACATAAAGGTTACAATACCTTTAATAAATCTTATAAAGAACAATGTATCCTTTAAATAAATAAATAAGTGCGGAATATTATTCTAACTCCTTAAGATAGTATGTATTATAGAACCTGTTCTTGTTTAGTTTAGAAGCGATAAACCACTATAATTTAAGATAGACGCTAGCGATCTTACGCTAGGCGCCTATACTAAATAAGAACGTAACAGTAAATAGCACCTAATTGCCTATTACTTATGCAAATTTAATAACACTGAAACACAATATAATGTACATAATAAAGAACTCTACGCTATTATTAAAGCTTTAAAGCACTAGAGGATCTACGCGCTTAGTTACTTAACGCTAGAAATCTACATAGATTATAAGAACCTTCGAAGGTTTATAATAATAAAAGAACTTACGCTATACTAATAAAAATAGTTACAGACTACTAGGTAGTATAAGTTTAAAATTATCTATATAGCTAGAAAAGAAAATAGTAGAGTAGACGCTCTTAGCTAACAAAGTAATCTAGTAGGAGAAAAGGTAAAAACTTTCTCCGCAATCCTTGGCAAAGCTAAAGATAGATCTCTAGAAATAATAGTAGAACTAAATTAACTTTTAGTAATTAACTAAAAAGTTCTAGAATACCTACAGACTAAGATTATCTAATAATACTATAATAACCCTATGTACGAACACCTAGGCATTACAAAGACAATAAAACTTATCTAAAGGAATTACACCTTTAAAGGAATTAAAGAAGCTGTAATAACTTATATTTATAAATATACAGAATGTTAGAAAAACAAACACAGCACACATGTTAAATATAGTAAGATATAGGCAATTAGCATTCTAAAAGCACTATAGGAAGACATTACTATAGATTTTGTTATAGGAATTCTAAACTCTAAAGATCTAATAATAGGAATTAAATACAATAGTATACTAGTAATAGTCTGCTAACTAACTAAGTATGTGAAGCTTATTCTATGCCTTAAAAGAATAACAGCAAAAGAACTTACTTTTCTTATCTTAGACTAACTAATTAGATATTACAGTATCCTAAAAATAATTATTAGTAATAGAGATAAGCTTTTTACGTTAAATTATTAATTAACGCTTATAGCCCTACTTAGAATAAAACAAAAGCTATTAACGGCTTACTATCTACAAATAGACAGATAGACAGAACGTACGAACTAAACTATAGAAACGTACCTACGCATCTACTATAATAGTTAGAAGAATAACTAGGTTTTATTACTACCTATAGCACAGTTAGCCTATAATAACAAAGTATTAGTAGTATTAGGACATACACTATTCTATATAAACTACAGAAGACACCCATATTTCTTTAATTAATAATTTCCTACAATAATTAAAGCAAAAGAAGCCATAGATATAGTAGAAAATATAAAAAAAATACACTAACAACTCTAAGAGAACCTTAAAAAAGCTTAGTAGCAATTAATTTTATACTAAAACTAAAAACAAAAAATGGCACCTTAGCTAAAGAAGGGGGATAAAGTATATCTGCTTATAAAGAACCTTTAAACTTAGAAGAAAAAACACGAGAAACTAGATTACGTTAAGGTTAGACTATTTTACATTTCTAAACAGATATCACTAGTAAACTATAAGTTAGAACTACTAGCTAACGCGAAGATACACCTAGTATTCTATATATCCTTATTAGAACTAGTAGACTTAGAAACGCCAATTAGAACCACCTTCTATTACTAAGCTTAGGAAGAAACTAAATTTAAAGTAGAATAAATCCTATAAGTATATAACGCGTACATAGACACTAAAGAATACCTTGTTAAGTAGAAAGGGTATTCGTCTAGTAAAAACACATAGGAACCTAAAGACAACCTATCTAACTATTAATAATAGATAAACAACTTCTACAATTAAACGCTAGAAATTATAGGAAGATAACTAGGAAGCACCTAGGAACTACCACTAGTATAAGGGCTAGCCTATAAAATAGACTAGTTAATTACCTTAGCGCCTAACAGCGTGTTAGGATTTATTAACGTAGTAGCCTACGCTAACTCCTCCTACGCCTTAAGCACTTCTAATTTATCTATAATACTTATACTATAATTAAATAATTCTTATTCTTTCTAATATAATTTCTTTTACTAATTACGTAAGCGCGCTATCTTCTCTTACGCTTAATAGGCGCAAAGAAGAGCTGCCTTAACTAGCTCTTCTTTAATATAGAGCTTTGCCTCCTCTTTAGCCTCTAACTTTTCTAACCTTTTTATTTTAGCATCTATTTTTAAATAATTTAGTAAAGAGATCTTTTTAGGCTTACACTTCTAGTTTTCCTATTTAATATAGTTAGTACACTAAGAGTGTAAAGAAGAAAGATAATAAGTATATTTCTTCTTAGCGTAGTATAAATAGGTAATTATTATAGAAATATAGTCTTTCTTAAGATAATTAGCTTAACTGTAGCAATATTAAACAGAATAAGATAATAACTTTATAAGTAGTTAACTTATAAGGATATTAAGCTTAGAGGGAGAGAATAATATTAAGATCTAGCTATATGTAAGTAGTAGGGCATAAGCTTATTATACTTCTAGACTACTAGTCCGCTAGAGTTAGCTAACTAAGTAGTTAGGTAATAGGTTATAGGTCCTAAGGGTCCTAAAGACTGCACAGGCCTCGCCTATACAGGAACTCTAGGACACATAGGACTCGCCCGCACAGGGCTCTAGGACGTATAGAACTCTAGAACATATAGGATTCTAGGACGTGTAGAATTACTTAGTATATAAGAACGCGAAAATAAGCTTCTTATACTTATATTTAATCTATTTGTTAATCTATTGTTTAGATTCTAGTAGACTATATTGTTAACTTGTTACACTTCGCAAGATACTATTATATTAAGAAGACCTTCTACCTTTGTAAGTACTCCTGCCTAAGAACCAACTATAACCCTTTAGGACTAGCTACCCTCTTGGATTTAACACTTAAACAATAGCTAATTAGCCCTATATTTCTCTAACTCTCTATTATAGGCCAACCTTTACACTATATTTTCCTCTCTCTCTTCTAGGCTTAGTCCCTTAAGCCTACTACCTTACCACCCTTTTAATACCTTATTACTAGTTACCTCCTAGACCTATAATTTCCTTAATCCTTAGCTAACTACTCTTACCTAATTATCCTACCTACTAACCTATCACCTATCTACTACTTATGTCCCTATAATTAAAGTTATTTATTAACTTCTTTATATATTAGGCAGTAACGCAGTGTTAGTCTAATTCTAGGCCTATAATTTTATTTTAGTCTCTAGCTAACTAACTATACCTAATTATCCTAACTACTAACCTATCGCCCTCTTACCACTTATATCCCTATAATTAAAGTTGTTTATAGGCCTCTTAGTATGTTAGATAGTAATATTATAGTAATATCCTCTTATAAACGCTTTTACTAAGCCGCTTAGGTAGCCTACGCTTAATCTTTAGGGTATATAACCCTAGAATTTCTTCTACTCTATTCTTCTCTTAACTCTTACTTCTACTCTCCTTCCTCTCTTTTAGTCCTTCTAATACCTATTTAATAACTCTGCTATAGTTATAGCTATAGTTAACTATACTCTAGATAAAACAGCCGCTTCTAGTGCTAGTAGTAAGAAGGGTAGTAATAACCTAAATAAGCGTAGCCCTACTAGTAATATAAAAGTAGACCTCTTTATCTACCCTTTTAAATCTACTAAAAAGTATATTATTAAGTAGTATATATTATCCTAAAAACCTTTTATATTCTGTTACTAACCTTTCTAGTAAGGGTAAGGACTAATTAGCGTGTAAACTTTAATCTTTTATATAAACTAGCTTACTTTATCTATAGCTTAGGTGTATAGAATATTACCCTAGGTCCTATTCTTCGCACTGCTAGTGTCTATATAAATAATAGCTATTTAGACCTTACTATTTAGCACTTTAATATTAGTAATACTAATGTAGAGACTATTACTAAGTTCTTTAGCTTAGGCACTAGAGAGGCTCTATTAAAGCGTAGATACTATAATACTAATATTAATATAAGTATTTAGTATACTACTACCTCCTTTTATTTTCCTCCTTCTTCTCTAATTAACTATTACTACACCTACTACTAGAATAATAGTAAGAGAAGTAAGCTCTATTTTAGTAGTGAATATAGCGTTTCCTATCTAGAAAGTAAGCTACTAAACTAAAGAAAGTATAATAAGTGCTAGATAAATAGTAAATATACTTTTTACTTCTTTTATTATAAGTTCTAGTTCTAATTCTCTATTACCTAAGCAAATATCTCTTCCCTTTTTAGGTAAGCTAGCTAACCCTAGCACTAGTTCTTTTATAGATAATATTATTTTAGCTACTAATATCTTTCCTATTAGTATAACCTACTCTTAGGCTCCTTCTAGGTACACTTCTAAGGCTATTTCTACCCTTAATACTCCTATTTCTAAAGAGCCTATAGAACCCTAATATACTATTACTATAAATTATAGTTCTTTTTCTTTAGCAGCCCTTTAAAATTATTCCTAAAAGTCTTCTAGAGGTTCCCTCTAGTCTCCTCCTAGTAGTGCTTTATTATTTTAGGGTTTTAGTCCTCTAGCTTAAGGGGGTTCTTATTCTAGCTCTAATTATAAATTACCTAGTCCTAGATTACCTATACGCCTAGATTCTCCTACTAGAGAGAATACTTCTTTTTAGTCTTAGCTATCCTCTTAGTTTACTTATTCCTAGTATTCTTATACTAGTTCTCTCTTGCCTTATTAGCGTTCTGTTAATTAGGCTACCTAAAATTATACTAGATCTTTCTTTTAGTTTAAAGTAACTAGGGCCTCTAGCTCTATAGAGCCCTAAACTATAAATACTTGTTAGTCTAGCCGCCACTATAAAGATAATGTTACTGTTAATAATAAAAGGGATAATAATTAGTGCCCTAATATGTTTTTAGCTAGTAACTAGGTGTTCTCTATTTCTTTTTTTTTCTATACTATCTACCTATTTTCTTTATTCTCCTATGTTAATTTTTCTAAAATCCTATTAAGTACTTTACTTCTACTATCCTTCCTCCCTTTTTTTTACTAACTGCCTATAATTAGCTTTCCTAATTCTATATTAGGAAAGGATTAGGCTAGTTTAATATAATATTAAACTTTAAAGGTAGATATATTTTAGGCTATATTAAAATCTAATACTTCTACTTTCTTTAAAATAACTACTTTTAGTAAATTGCCTCTTGTTTATATAGGTGGCATAATAGCCTATTAGAGTTCCTTCTTCTACTCTACCCTTTTAGTTCTTGTAAGGCTATCCTTAACTTCTAAGCTAGAACTACTATACTTCTCCCTCTCTTTAACTGTTTAATACTATAGTGGCTTTGGCAGCTTTAGTATAGGGGTCTAAAAGTTAATTAGAAAGTACTTAAGTATAATTTTTATCCTTCCTTTTAGTAGCTCTCTAATACTATATTAGGTACTCTATATAACGTTTCCTTATATAATCTAGTATAGGCTAGGGCGCAACTTCTCTATTATTACTTCTAACAGAATAGTAGATTCTTAAGGGTAGTCCTAGCTCCGTTTTTCTATTAAAATCTGTCTTTACTATGTTCCTATAAAGACATTTCCTAATTTACTCCTACCTAATTAGTAATTAGGCTCCTTTTCCCTTTTAGAGAGTAGTTACTAGGCCTTTAAATATACTTTATCTTAGGAAAATATTAATCTAATAGTAATACCTCTTACTTCTTAGGTTAGCACTATTATTAGGATAGAATTAGTATTTAGGGTATTAATAAGTATAATTAGCTCTTTATCTAATAGAGGAGTGAAGGTAATTTAAGTACTCTTCTTTCTACTAGTAGCCTTAGCTTCTAGTACAGCTTAGATAATACTCTTCTTTATTATTTTAGTAGGTTTAGAAGCCTTTTAGTTTACTTCTATAACTACGGCCTACAGCACTGATTTATAGTTATTAATTACTACCAGAGGAGATCCTAGGCGGAATTCTCTAATTCTAGCCCCTATAACTTTTTTAATACCTAGTTAGTTCTATTATTCCTAAGAGCTCTTTTCTACTACTCTATCCCTAGTAGTATTTACTTCCTTAGTTACGCTAACTTCTTTAAATAGATAGAAGACCTCTAATAGAGTAGCGTAGTAGGCTTTAGCCCTTCTTATTGCCTTAATTTCTAGCTTCGAGTCTCCCTACTTACTACTTATTAACCTAAAATATAATTAGGCTTTTTTAATTAGGTTATAGGAGCTCCTAAACAACCTTCTATTACGTTCTATATAAAAGGTTAGCCTTATAAGCTTATTAAAAGCGTATTAGTTATTAACTAGCTTATTAAGAATAAGACTAGTAGTAGTAGGTATAAAAGCCTTCTATTACTTATATTCTTCTATAGTAAGGGTAAGTCCTTCTATCTTTGTAATAACCTCTTAGACTTACGCATCTACTTATTTCTTATAATTTTTTTTTCCTCCTATTCTTGTTTCCTCCTATACCTTAAAGAACTTTCTAGGTAGTAGGATAAGTAGGATTACTAGCGAAGTAGTTTTAAAATAAGCTAGATTTATAGTAACCTATCTCTCCTCCTACTATATAGCCCTAATTACCTTATCCTGGTCTCTGCACTAGTAAAGGGAATCGTATATTTCTTACACCTAATAGGTGTTTATATTACCTCCTCTTAGGCGACTCTCTATTAGCATTCTATATATAACTATAGTTTTATTATCTTAACTAAGACCTCTAAAGAAAAGAGTTCCTACTTCTATCTATATAATTTATTGTTGTGGTAAAAAGGGCTCGAACTATTACAGGATATTTAGGAGCAGAGTTATAAAGAATACAAATAGCTAATTGTAGAAAAGGATGCTAAAAGGGCAGACTATATATAAAAGAAACGAGCCTCTTAGCAAGAATCCTGTGATATAAATTAGTAAATCTAGAAAGAATCACAGAAGTAAGTGTTTACTTTAACACACCCCCTAGGTAATCGCTTAAAGCAGATCACCTATTCTAAGAAGTAATTTTTAATTATCTAAATCCTTTCTAAAGATCTTTAAAAAACCATCTAAAGGCTGTTTAAAGATTAAAAAACTATTAAGAATTATTCTTCTAAATCTCCTTATCTTAAGAATAGCGATTCTATCACCCCCTATTTATTGTGATAGTAAAACAATTGCTATTTATCTTTTAAATCACGAATCCTATCGTGAATCGTGTCCAGAATCTCTTCTTCTAGTGGGTTAGGAGCTCATAAGCGTGGCATAAAGGCCTAGAGCGTAAACACTTTTATTCTGCTACTCTTTTTATTATTTAGAGCTTTGCTAACTCTTTTAGATATCTAATAACCTAGCTAAAGCACGCGCAGTAAAGGCTATAAAAGCTACTAAATAAAGCTCCTAATCCTCCTACTAAGATTCTCCTACTCCTTCTACTCTACTAGCTCCTCCTGCCCTAGCTCTAGGCCCCTAGCAATTACTTAGTGCTCTTAGATAAGTAAGCTGCTTAGGCTGCTTAAAGGGAGCTCTAGTAAGAAAGAGTAATAGACGCTACTATAATAACACTTTAAGCTTAGGTAGGCGCTACTATACCTATTTTACCTACTCTTACACTACTATATATAGAATTGTCCTATTACTTTAGCTAATTTTACTAATTATTTCTATAGCTAGCTATATATTTAGACTCTAGTTATAGATTTTATCTACTATTAACTATTAGAGGGTACTAATATAAGCTTTTATTCTAAAATTCTTTCTAGATTTAGCTAATACTTTTTATAGGAGAGGCTAATTACTAAGCTATATAAAAGGGTTAAAGTAGCCTTATAAGCTCCTCCTCTTACTAGTAGTTAGGAGGAGTAAGCTTAGTATATAGCTACTATTCTACTCCCTCCTTTATAGCTAATCTTTAGTAGAAGATAAAGTAATCGCCCTCTTACTCTACCTATTAAGGAGCAGTGCAGTCGCAGCTAATATACTAATTAAAATAGCTAAATAAGTGGCCTATTAGCTCTAAAGTAGGGTAAAGGCTAAGTAAGTGCTTCTCCTCTTACTATTTAAAAGAGGGGAGGCTAGAGTAAGGAATTACCTATTACTAATTAAAAGAGGAAAGGCTAGGGTAAGCTATTACCTACTGCTAATTAAAGGAGAGGTAAAAAAAGTAGATAGGGTAAGGAATCACCTACTATAGAGAGGAGGAGAGAAGGAGAATAGAGAGAATCTTCTACTACTAATTATAAGGGAGATTCTCGCACCCCTACAATTAAGTAGAGGAGGAAGAGGGCCTATAAGCTTATAGATAAGCTCTTTAATCTTCTTTTCCTCTAATTTCTATTCTCCCTCTAATTTTTTCTTTCTTTTCTTTTTCTTTTCTTGTTTCCTAGCTCTAAATTAATATTTCTAGGTAGTTAATAGATTAATTCTTTACTTACCTACTCTTATTCTATAATTATTATACTTATATCTTATAGGTTTAATAGCCTTTTAAATCTATTAAACTGCTAATAAGTAAGAGCCTTTATAAGGCTATTTACTAGTATTTCGCTAGTTAGAAGATATTCTACTTAAAACAATCCTTTTGTATACTCTTACTATAACTATATATTCTAAATATTTATATAGTGTAGTTAAATAGTAATTCTTTTGTTCTTTCTAATTACTAAATAAATAGTTTAAAGATTGTTATAATAGACCTTCTATAAAAGTCCTACATCTAGAGTAAGCTTAGTAAAGAATCTTTTAATCGCTATAGCTTCTTTACTTATATATTTAAGCGCTAGAAGCTCTACTTCTATTATTAAAGTAGTAATTATATTCTATTAAGCTACTTTCTATAGAATAGCTCCTCTAAACAATAAGATAATATATCTATAGAAAGATTGCCGTGATATTAGAGTATTAGCGAAAGAGGTATCTCTACATATTAGTAAATTAGGTCTATTGTAGCCACTAAAGACTATAGCCTGCTATCTAGTTTAATAGAGGTAAAGGATTACATAGTTAATAGTAGTAAAGTGTTCTTTACTTAGATTTATTAAAAAGTGTAATTATTGGTTTGGCTCAATCTGCAATTAAGCATTTAAGGGTTAATAGTATACTATTGTGTAAAGGGTGAGAAGTAGGTTTAATTAATTACGTCTTGTCTATTATACAAAGGGGCACTAAGGGCTTTATAAAGTCTCTACCTCTTAGCGCTAACCTAAGTAGGGGGTCCTTGTGTAAGTCCTTATAGGTAGGTAACGCCTTATAAAGTCTCTGCCTCTTAGCGCTAACCTAAGTAGTGGGTCCTTATGCAGGTCCCTATAAGTAGGCAGGCCCCTATTTTAGTTAGTGCTATTTATACAATAAACTGTATAGACACTAGCAACTTTTCTTTTATATAATAGCTTATATCTATTATACGCTTTCCCTTTCCTATTCTTTTCTATTTATACAGTTAGCCTTCCCCTATTAGAACAGGTTATAAGGTAGGTGTAGTGTCGCTATATAGTAGAAGTTCTATTTACACCTACTTTTGTGTAAATAGGTAGTAACAGCTAACCTACTTAGTTCTTACCCTACCCCTTTACATAGTAGTAGAGTTGCATTACGTAATAAAACTCTTTCTAGACATATATCCTATGCGTAAATAGAAGGTGGGGTGTTAAGTAATGTAATACTTAGCACTAGGTCTTAGTAAGTAGGTATAGAAAGATCGCTCCTAGTTATATAATAAAGGTATACAGTAGAAGTAAGGTATAAGGTAGCTTTCTATACTTCTTCTTTATTACTCTATTAGTCTTATTTATCTTCCTCCTTTTTTATATAATAGTCTTCTTCCTCTAGCTCTCTTTTAAAGTTAAGAATATATACTTGTATATCTATAGCAAAGGGTTTATATTTATAGAAGTTAGTGTACAATAACATATATTACCTTCTAGCTTGCTAGGTATTCCTTAGTAGATAGTTAGTAGACTAGTATCCTTTTTTATAGCATATAAAGTATTTCTACTTTATATAAGAGCTTAAACTTCTAAAGTTACCCCTTCCTTTTAGTCTAAAGGTTAATCTGCCTCTAGAGGGGCTAGATCCTCTTATATAATTAGGATTATTATATTATTAATTAGTGTAGTACACCTCTTTACTATCTTAGAGGAACTATAACTTCTTTCTATTTTTAGTAACTTAGAGTAATATATAAAAGTCGCTAAGTAAGCCTTCTACTATATTTTTAGGGTTAAACATAGCTTATTTAAAGTTAGAATAGCTACAGCATACTTATATAATAGTAGTGTATAGTTATAGTTTACTACTAAAGCCTTGTCTAAAAGCCCTTTAGGCTAAAGTAAGCTTATTAATTATTACTTCTAGGGCCTTATATAATGTAGTAGCTAGATTATCCCTTTTATAGCGTTTAAAGGTAAGAGTAGTCTAGTCTATTTAGTACTAATTATAATTAACACTAGTGTTAAAGTGCCTATTTAGTCTATTGTACAATTTATCCTATAGAAGTCCTAGTCTAATATTGTGTAGGTAGTAGGTACTCGCACGATTAGAAAGGATTCCTAGAAAGATATTTACATACTAGTTCTATAGTATACTTAGCCTATAGTATAGTTCTCTAAAGACTTTTACCTTATCTACTAGGATATTATATAGCCTACTAGTGTAGTTATTCTTTTTACTCTAAGCCTTCTAAAAGAGAATAATCTTGTCTAACTAGATATAAGTATAATCTCCTAGTTATTAAAGAGACTAGAAGTGTCTAGCCTCTTTATACAATGTAGTTTGTTAGGTAAAAGTAGTCTAGGTTTTAGGCTACTGCCACTAGTATAGCTCTATATATAGTGTCTCTGTCCTCGCACGTATAGGGATAGGCCCCAGCTGTGCTCTATATATATATATATTACCTATAGATAGTATAGGTTACATTATTAGGATTGTGCGAAGCGGTTTAGGTTATAGTTATAAAGTTATTATGCGAAGGGTCTATAGCTTATAGTTAAGCTATAATAGTTTAAAGAGTTTCTTTACATAGGTGTCCTTTATTATAGAATTAGTAGTAATAAAGCCTTCCTTTATAAGAAAAGCAATAAGCTCTCTTCTTACTATATAACTAATCTTATTAAAGGTTCTCTCCTTTTAGTTATTAAAATCTTTAGTAAAAGAAGAAATTACCTCTTTACCTTTAAAGCTGCTTACGCAATATTACGCAATTATATATACTATATAAGTGTTTAGCTGTTTTAAAGAAGGGGGTAGGTAGCTATATAGATCTACTCTATCTACCTAGTACTTTTGTGCGATCTCTCCTCTTAAGGTAATAGCCTTAATGTTTATTACTTCCTCTACTTATTAAAGCTATATTGCTTTAGCTTTATCTTTCTACTAAGGAGGCAGTATTAATTATTGCGCAACGTCTTTAGGTTGTAGTTCCTTTAAGAAGTCTCCTAGTCTTAAGACTATATTATTATTATCTTTCTTAGTTGTGCAACGTGTCTACGTTTAGTTATTACTAGTTTAATTGTACAACGTGTTTGCGTTTAGTTATTACTAGTTTAATTGTACAACGTGTTTTTTAGGATTATAAATGTGCTTACTATCTCCTTTCTTTTCTATAGAATAGCTTAGACTAGATTATACAACTCTTTATAGATGTACGCGCTTTGTTTCTACTTATTATATAATCTAAAATTTAATCTCTAGTAAAGGTACTATCTCCTTTCTTTTCTATAGAATAGCTTAGACTAAATTGTGCAACTCTTTATAGATGTGCGCGCTTTGTTTCTACTTATTATATAATTCGAAATTTAATCTCTAGTAAAGGTAACAATACAGAGCCTACGCATCTAGCTTATAGGGCGCTTTATCTTTAGACCTTGCTAGTTTACAGTTAATTAGAATTAACTACTAATTAGTGTTAGTTTAGCTTAATCTGTAATTAAGTATTTAAGGGTTAATAGTATACTATTATGTAAAGGGTAAGAAGTAGGTTTAATTAATTACGTCTTGTCTATCGTATAAAGGGGCACTAAGGGCTTTATAAAGTCTCTACTGCTTAGCGCTAACCTAAGTAGGGGGTCCTTGTGCAGGTCCTTATAGGTAGGCAAGGCCTTATAAAGTCTCTGCCTCTTAGCGCTAACCTAAGTAGTGGGTCCTTGTGCGGGTCCCTATAGGTAGGTAGGCCCCTATTTCACTCAGTGCTATTTGTACGATAAACTATATGGATAGTAATAGCTTTAATACTATAAAGGCTATATCTAAGCGTAGTATAATTACTATATAGAGAGCTAATCCTACCTTTTCTTAAAAGAGCTTTATTTCTTAAGGAGTGGCTTCTCCTATGCTTAGAACAAGATCTTCTACTAATAGAGGTATAGGAGGGAAGCTCCTAGAGTTTAAAAGGTTAAACCTTTTTATAATCTTATTAATATAGGTATTATAGACTAGAGAAATTAATCTTACTTCTCTGTCCCTAATCACTTAAACACCTAGGAACCACTTTACTAGTCCTTTTAATTTAATCTTATATTTGTTCGTAATCTTCTTCTAAAAATCTAGGGCTTCTTTCTCTTTACTCTTGTAATAGAGAAGAAGAATATTGTTAATATAAAATAGAATAATAATACTTTAATTACTGTTAAAGAAAAGGCATAGCTCTTCTAGCAAAGCTAAGAGTCTATAAGATTAAAGTAATCCTGTAAATTTCTTATATTAAAGAAGTAGTGAATCTCTTAAGCTATATAAAGCTTAATTTAATTTTACACACTTTCCTGGCTTTTTAAAACTATTAAGTAATTTATAAGTTACTAGATTAGCAGCTGTAATAAGAGTATTTAGAAACGCTCCTACTATATTAAATTATAAGATTTCTAGATTAAATTCTGCTACTAGAGCTATAGCTAATTAAAAAGATCTTACTACTAGGGTAGTAGTGTAGGTAGAGTAGAGAGTATTCTTTTTCTAAAGATCTCTTCTTATAACAATTTAAGCTTTACACTTTTTGAAGTATCTATTTTAATTAAACTTATAGGTAAAGACTTACTATAAAGGGAGCGGTTGCTTTAATACCTTTAGTTATTTAATCTCTATCTAGGTACTTTTATCTTACAAAGTTAAAATCTCCTTATAAGTGGTAAGGAGGAATAGCTTCCTATATAGATAATTATAAAAGTATTTCTATAGGGTTAGCTCTAGTGTAAGCTTGTCTCTGTGAGTCTAAGCTGTATAAGACGCTCTAGGCGCCTTTCTAAGTATAGAAGCGAATACTATTATATTTAGTATAATATATTCTTCTTACTTAGACTAAGCCTCTACTACTCTTAGTATAAACATGTGCTCTAATATTGCATTAAAATTACTTTAAAGATAATTAGTAATTAGTGTATAAGCACCTAGCTTCTACTTACCCCCTAGCTAATTATTCTAATTATTTTACTTCTTTAATCTTTGTAATAGTAGATAGTAATTTATTAGTTAGTTAATTTCTAGTGCTTTACTATAATTTCGCCTACTTATTCTACTTACCTCTAAATAGATCTGCCTTCGCCTTTAGCGCGCTAGTACGTTATCTGTTTTATCTAGCGTAATTAAGTTATTTACGCTAGGTTAATTAGTAACCTAATTAGTTTCTACTAATAAATAGGGTATTAAATCCCTAGATTCTAGCGGGCCAGCTCTCCTAGTTGTGTTCTAGTGGCTACTAGATATCGCTTAATCACTTAATAGATTAACCCTAAGATCACCTAGCTCTAGTGTCTAATTAGGGGTTATAAGTCCTATACTTCCTTTTTTACTTAAGTAAATTCTTAGCTACTAGCTAGCTAAGCCTATAGCTCGCGTAGTAGTAGGTACCTTAGGTTTCTAATTACTTAGCTAGTCTGCTTCGCTTTTAATTACTTAAGGGTCACCTATAGGTCTAGTAGTGGTTCTTATATACTTATTTGTTTTAGAAAGAATATTAAGCGCGTTTTTATACGCTTCTCCTAGATTATTTAGCTTATCTTCTTAGAGGCTTTCTACTATTTTTAATGCTTCTATTTTTAGAATAGATTATTCCTCTAATCCTTTATAGAATAAGGACTTATTAAACCTTACGTTTCGTGTAGTAATTACCTAATTAAGCTAGGAAATCTATATTTAGTAGATATTAGAAGCTTTATAGCCTACTAGGTATCTAATATAGCCCCTAGGATTTATTTTAAATCCTCTTCTATCTCGCCTAGCTGTACGCTCCTAATCTAAAAGGTAAGCTTAGTAGCTATAGGCATAGATAGCACTCTAGTTTAGATAAAGATTAGCTATCCTATATTATGTTTTTACTAGTTTAAAATAATAAAAATATTGTCTAAACTAAGCATCTAACATTTTATTAGGTGATTAATAGCCTAATACTAGGCTAGGAATTATTCCTTAGAGCTAGCATACCGCTTATATAATCTTAGGCTAGAGATTTAATAGTAGATTTACACTTATTTACATTTTAATTACTTTTATTATAAGCTTCTAGCCTACTCTTTCTATAGCGCCATTAGGCTTATGCGTATAGGGCAGTAGTTTACTAATTATTATCCTTTCCTAATTAGCCTAAAATTTGTACTAGGATTTCCCTCTCTATGGGAGTGTTGCTATATTATTGTCCTAGTAGATTTTTGTAATTTAAAGCTTATATTTTGTATTAACAAGAGCTAAGAAATCCTGCCACACTTTTATTATCTTAGAAAGCGTCTTTGTTCTAAGATTAAAAATATAAGATTTCTTACTAAAATCTTCTTTAATTAGCAAAAACTAGTTTTTACTAATTTAAGCAGTAGGCATATTAAATAGATCTTAAGATAATAAGTAAAATGGCCTAGGTAATTGTTCTCTAGGTCTCTTAGAGATTACTTAGGTTACGTGTACAGTAGCATAGTGTTTACAATCCTTTTTTAACATTCTAGTAATTGTTACACCTTAGGCTGTAGTTACTAGAGCTTATAGGGCTCTACTTCCTATATACCCTACTTAAAGGTGCTAGAGGTCCTTAGAATCTAATCTCTTATTATTAACCTAGGATAATCCTTTAGTAGCCACACTTATAACAATTAGACAAGAGTAGATTAGCTTATATTATAGAAAAGTAAGGTTATACTCGCATCTTAGGTCTACTAAGATAATACTTTATTTTAGACTTTTAATCCTAAGAGTGTAATCTAAACTAAGGTACTAAATCTTTACTTTCTTTAAACGAGCTTCTAATATAATATTTATATAAAAGCCTTCTACTACTTTTACTCCTTAGAGCAGTAGATCTTCTATAAATCTCTAATTTTTCCTATATAAAGCGTTCTTAATTAGTCTATTACTAATTTCTAAGATTAGGAGGCTTTGTGTACCTGCCTCTACACTCTTATTTAATAATTAAAAGGTCCTAGGAACAAGTCTTTTATAATTATTAACTAGGTAAACTGCTATAGCACTATCTAGTATTGTATATTCTAATAGAGAATAAGCGTTAGAATGTAGAGTAGAGTAGACACCTAATACTCTATTATCTATAGACAGATTAAATAGGTTTAGTAGAGCAGCAGCAATACTACTAGGATACTTAATAGTCCTAGTAGAGGATTATTTCTTATTTTATCCTGCCTTTGTAATCACATTACAAAGGTTTAACCACTTAGACTGCTTAAGTTAATTAAGAATCTCTAATTTTTCTTTATTAGTGAGATTAAATAACAATATTCTATTCTAGGGTAATCTAGCTATTGTGGTTTAAAGTCTTTAGCACTCTATTAGTTTCTACCTATAAGTATAGGGCTTATAGGGATAGTTTAGTTGTTTCTTTGTCTAATGAGATAAACTAGAACTATTAGAGTTAGTAGATTGTCTTAATAATCCATTAAAAGTGGCAAATACCCTACTTGTTTTATTAGAACTAGATTAGCTTAAATACTCCTAGATAAGCGCCGAAAATACCTTCCCTAGATTGTCTAGCGTGATCTAATTCTGTTCTAGCGTCTTATTCTAGATTAGCTATTAGTTTATTAATTAGGCCTTATCTAATACTATACGCGCGGCAATTATATCTAGGAAATCTTAGGTAGTAAGCAGTCTGCTAATTTCACTAATTAAGTAGGTCTTCGCTTTTTAATAGAGGAGCTGCCACTCTTTAAACTAGGTCTTAGAACTTTATCTTACCTACTTAGCCTTCTTAAGATAAGCGTAGTATAAAGCTTAAACATTATTCTGTGTAGCTCTATTATTTAGTGTAAGATCTTCCTTTAAGAGTTAAATTAGGGACTAAAGCGTAGTATAGCGTGTATTAACTAGAGTAATTATAGTAGGAGTAAGTAGATTAGGCGATACTATAGCGTTTACCTAAGTCTAGAGATTCTGTATCTTAGTATAGTCTACTTACTAGTCTAAAACTACTACTCTATATTCTGCTATTTGTAAAAGAAAGCTCTTCTTATCTATTTTATACTTAGTAAGCTCTGCTTTATATAATTAAATACTTACTATAGAGGCTGTATCCGCAATTAGTAATAGTTTCTATAGGAGCGGAGGTTATTCTAGCTTTATATAATTAATTACTAGAGCGTTAATCGCCTCTAGGTTAATTTAGTTCTAGATTCCTTTTAAGTTTACTTAGAATTAAAGCTAGATAAACTAGTAGGACTAGCTAGCGCAATTAATAAGCTATACTCCTGCTATTTTAATAATTTTTGTAATTAGAAATAGAGGGGTTGTATTATAGGGAGGTTCTAAATACAAGGTTATATAATAATTTAAGCGTTACTAAGTAGGTAGGGAGAATTGTCCTACGTTCTAAGCGCTAGGCTTATAACTGTTATAGTAAAAAGGGCTTAAACTATCACAGGATATTTAGGAGCAGAGTTGTAAAGAATACAAATAGCTAATTATAGGAAAGAATGCTAAAAGGGCAGACTATATACAAAAGAAACAAGCCTCTTGGCAAGAATCCTGTGATATGAATTAGTGGATCTAGAAAGAATCACGGAAGTGAGTGTTTACTTTAATATTTATAATTAAGTAAGAGTAGCTTAGGTATAGCTACTAAACTTATAGAAATAGTTACTTAGTGTAATAGGCTATTAGCTTACTTTATTAAGCTATCTCTTAAGGTAGACTTTAATTAATTTTTAGTACTCTAAGTCTATTAATAAGTACTTAAAGTAAAGTATTTTTTAGAAGTCTTCCTAGTTAACTAAAGCGCTTCTATAGGCTAGTAGCTTTATAATATCCCTTTAGTAGGTGCCTAAGTAGAAGTAAGGTAGCTTTTATTTCTTAAGCTCCTTACTCTACCCTACCCCTTCTACTTAAAAGTTATAGTCCTTTAGAAAGGTAGTAATATTAATACTACTAAAGCTTAGTACATTGCTATTATTTAGGCTTAAAGTAAACTAAACTATGTTTCTCTTTTAGGGAAAGCCTTCTCCTATTTCTAGTTTTTTATCCTTAAACTGTTTTCTTTTATCTATGTCTTCTAAAAGGTAATTGGTAATATCCTAGCTTATCTAACTAGTGCTGCTCTTAGCAGGGGTAGTTAGATAAATAGGGTTATTATAAAACCTATACAAATCTATTTTATCTATTTTTTATTTTCTTCTATTATCTGCTTATTTTTATGCTAGTTTTCTGTTAGCAATTTAACTCTAGGTATACAGATAATAATCTTACTTAATAGAATTTTACTACTAATACTTTACTTCCCCTTTTATCCCTAACTTAATTATTACTTAGACTAGAATTATTTAGGGTCTATTATATTTACTCTTTCTAGGAGTCTAGTAGCTACTTAAAGGTCCTCTAGTCTATTGCTCTTTCTATCTAATAGCTACTTAAAAGTCTATTAGTCTATTGTTATTTTGTTCCTAGGTAACTAATAACTACTTAAAAGTCTATATAGTCTATACTAGCACTAGATAGCTACTTAAAAGTCTATTAGTATGTTGTTTTATTTCTAGGTAGTTAGTAACTATTTAAAAGTCCATTAATTTGTCTGTCTAGGTAACTAATAACTACTTAAAAGTCTATATAGTCTATACTAGCACTAGATAGCTACTTTAAAGTCTATTAGTATGTTGTTTTATTTCTAGGTAATTAGTAACTATTTAAAAGTCCATTAATTTGTCTGTCTAGGTAACTAATAACTACTTAAAAGTCTATATAGTCTATCTATCTATATATCTAATAGCTGCTCGAAAGTCTATTAGTCTTATTACTCTATTCCTAGCTATTTAGTAGCTACTTAAAAGTCTACTAAATAGCTTCTATTAGTTCTCTAAATACTTATTACTATACTTCTCTATATCCTTTTGAAAGTAGCCCTATGTCCATTACTAAAAATATAGTGTTATAGGTGCGTTTGCCTTAAGTGAGGAATATAAAAGAATAAGTTAAGTTATCCTATCTAAAATCTATTATATAAATCCAACTACTCTAATTATCTATAAGGTCTCTTCGTGTCTTATCTTGTTGTTGTTAGTTTTCGTTTTCTCTATTCCCTAATTGGCTATTTTAAACGACAGCTAATTAGCCCTACGTTTCTCCAACTCTCCATCGTAGGCTAACCTTTACACTACAGTACCTATTATGCCTAGTATGTTTAGGCTAACTATTAATTTCTTATCTATTTTAATATAATAGATAGATAAGAATAACGCTTATAGCTGCTAGAGGGTAGTATGTAGTAAAGGTGCTATTATACCTCCTCTTTAGATAATTAGAATTTGAAATAGGTTATTAATAGTGCGCCGATGAATAAGAAATGCTGCAACTCTACTAGGAGCGTAATATATAATAGACGAAGGTACACTTTCTTTGTTAATAATTTATTTAAGTTAAGATAATATTATTTTAATAAGAAATATCTTTCTAGTCCTGGCCTTTCTATTAAGGTTTAGAAGTAGCTAGGAAGGGCTACATCCTCCTAGAATAGCTTTAAAATAATTAACTACTACATTAAACACAACCCTTTATTCGCTAGTAAGGGTATTAGGGTTAGTATTAGTCCTCCTAGGTGTAGGGACTAGGTGCTTATAGATAAGATTCTTCTAATAGGTCCTACTATTAAGTTCCCATTAATTATTATGCTTAAGAGTGTCCTAATCTTTTACGCAATTAATAGGTCTACCTCTAAGATTATTAGGGTTAACTTCCTCGCTGTTAATAATAGGATCTTATATAGTAAGCTTGTCCACCTTAAATAGGTCTATAATAGGTATAGGCTCCAGATTAGGGTCTTCCTCTTTAATTTTAGAATTATCCTCGCTGTGGTAATTAACTAATTAATAGTTGTAATAGGTTTAATAGTAGTAATAGGCTAGAGTATTAGTCTTAAAAGACTAACCCCTAATATTCCTAATATTATCTATTTACTAGAATAGGTAATAAAGTATAAGCTTTATTTAGTAGAAGTAAACTAGATCTATAATAGGCAAGTAGTAAAAAAAGTAGGAAAGGATATAAGGTTTTACTCTTAGCCTTAACACTAGAATCTTACATTTATAGTTATAGTGTAGTAGAAAGTTAAAATAGCATATAGACTCTGGCAAAGTAGGGCGTGACTTATACTTCTATAGTATAGAAGTTCTAGATTAAAAAGGGGCATTATTAGGATCTAGATCCTTATTATACTACTAGTGTTAGGAAAAGTAAACTGTAGTAGATTAAGCCTCTTTAGGTTAGTAATTAACAGAGAGTAAAACCTAAGTAGACTAGGTAAGTAGAAGACTAAAAAGCATATATATAACCTCTTACATAGAGTAGTCTTATTTTCTAATAGTTTTATTAATCTAGATTAGGCGCGTTACTAACATAATATAGGCTATAGTTATGTGTACTCCTATAATCCTACTACTTATATTAATCCTATAAGTCTTGTATATTAAGTAGGGATATAAGGACGTGTTTCTTAAATAACTAAAAGCAATAGTAGAAATAGAAAGTAATGTTATATAGATAGTCTTTTATAAAGTCGCGGGCTAATTATTATTATATAACAGTAGAAGTAAGGTGCTCCTTGTTAAATTATAATATAAATTAAAATAGGTTATACTAAAAGTTATTAGCAGTAGAGAAAGTTATAAAGAGAGTAGGGCTTTTTAGTTACTAAATCTAGGAGGTATTAGTATAGTATTAGGTAATAGATAGTAGGCTTACTACGTACTATAGTATTAACCTTCTTCCCTTCTAGGTTTTAATATAGCCTGGTTCCTCATATTCAAGCTCCTATGCAAATAATAGAGCTAATAAAGGACTATCCTATAGTGCGTATAAAGAATGCGGCATAGATATTCTTAGCTTATATAAACTTACTATTTACAGTATACCTTACTATAAAACTAGCACAGGTAATAGAGGACTAGCGTATAATAGTGTTAAAAGTAGTAAATTAAATCTAAAAGTGTTATATAAATCTTCTATATTTATAGCAACGGATAAACTATATATAGGAAATAAGGTCTATAGTTTGTAGGTAAGGTTCGTTAAAGTCTCCTATACTAGTAGGGTATAGGGATAGAAAAGCCAGACTAAAATAGCGTTTACATTAAGTAAATTCACTAATAGGTGTAGCGCGTACTACACCTATAAAGAGGTATACTATATTTATATAAAATTAAATTTAAGAGCGAAGAGCCTTAAACTCTAAAGTGTCTACTTTAAGATTACGGATAATAGACACCTTAGAAGTTTCTTAGTTAGCGTTACTTAGAGCTTCTTTATCTTATTATAATTAGCTAGTATATTCTTCTCTATTATATTTACTTTTATAATTATCTATTATAGTAGATGCTAATAAGTGCGTAGCGCTAGATCTAGTCTAGGTGTTAGTATTAGGCGAGGTATCAGTACTAGAAAAACTTATAGAGGTATTAGGTAGAGAATAAATAACCTCTAAGTTCTACTCTATAAAACTAGTAAGAGGAAGCAATGTAAGCGTATTATAATTAAAAATAACATTGTAGTATTCTAAGTGGTTTATAATTAGAAACAATAATCACCTTTACACTATATATCGCCGCACTTAGTAGTCTTTTTAAAATTGCGAGTTAACTTAATTAGGATTATTACTATCTATCTAGGCAGGCTTTAGGATAATAATCTCTACTTATTATAGTAGAATAGTGTTGGTTTGACTCAATCTGCAATTAAGCATTTAAGGGTTAATAGTATACTATCGTGTAAAGGGTGAGAAGTAGGTTCAATTAATTACGTCTGGTCTATCGTACAAAGGGGCACTGAGGGCTTTATAACGTCTCTGCCTCTTAGCGCTGATCTAAGCAGTGGGTCCTTGTGCGGGTCCTTATAGGCAGGTAGGCCCCCACTTCACTCAGTGCTACTTGTACGATAAACTGTACGGACAAATAGGGAGTTAAGTAAAAGGTGTTACAGTGTTAAATATAAAATTATAGATATAACCTTTATAGTAGTACTAGGCGCCCTAGTGCGTATAAACCTCTATTATAACTTAAACACGTGTAAGTAGGCATTCCTCTATATTAGTAAGGGGTAGTAATAATAGTAGTAATAGGCTAAGATCTATCCTATTTTTAGCTCTATAAAGTGGCATAAAATTAGCGCTACTAAATTTGTTTTAATTTTTTTAACAGTCTACACATTCTCCTTAAATACTATCTAGGTAGAACTACCTATAGTTATAAGTAAGATAGACAGTTAATTATATCTAATTAAGTTTAGTATAGAACTTAGATATATATATACTTTTCTCTAGGAGAAGCGTAGGATCTTATAGGAAGGTTAGGGCTGTTAGATCTATAGGTAGGCAAGTGGGATTATTCCACTAATTAGCTTAATTATTGGCAATTATAAAATCTTTAGTAGTAACAGCTCTATCGTTAAATCTGTTGTTACTAGAAGTCGTAGGGCTATTAAAGACTAATACTTAGTCTAATACCTCTAAAGTAAGTATGAGTTACTAAGGAGTAGATGCTATACGTTATATATATATAATTATAGACGCAGTTATTAGCTATTATATAGCTAGTAATACTAAATAGATTCTAGGCAAAGGTAGTTAATAGCGATAGAACTCTAAATAGAGGTTATAGCGTAAGACCTGTTTAATAAAATAATGGTTAAGGTAGTAATCTAAATACCTTCAAAAGAGCTTATAGGCTATATATTAAAGTGTAAGTTAGTATTAAAGTATAAGTTACTGTTAAAGTGTAAGTTAGTGTTAAAGTGTAAGTTAGTGTTAAGGTATAAGTTAGTGTTAGAAGAGGTTTAGTAAAGAGTTATAATAGAGATGGTAAAAATGTTAGTAGCGTTAATACTATATTTATAGAAGCTAGCGGATAATCTAGTATACTGGCATTAAAGCTAAAAGAGCGCTATTTATAAGAAGAGTGTATAGGTAAGAAAAGAGCGTATTTTCCTCTATACTACGCACATCTTTTTATAAGTTTACTACTTTTAAAAGAATTAATAGCTAGGTTAAGTACATAACTATACTTAGTGCAATAGAGTACTACATATTAGCTAGCTATTAGTTATAGACTAGCTAAAGGGTAGTAGGTAAAGAGAGGTTACTAAAGCGTTTAAAAAGTAGTAGGTGCGAAAAACCATACGCAGAGTAGTAAACTATAGGAAAATTTTACTAGGTATTAGTCGTAGTATTAGGCAATCTTTATAGGTAAAGAGCTAGCTAACAGTTAAGAAGCGTAGAATATTTATAGCATATATTTAGCACAAATAAATGTAAATATTATACAGCTGTTTATGTGCTATCGTCTATATAATCCTACAGGATAGGCAGCATAATATTACCCTTAAGAATGTTATACTAATCTGCCTTATAAAGACGCTATTCTGCCTATTCCTAAAGCTTATAAACCTTATATGTGAGAACTTCCTCTTAATCTAGATTATCTAAATATTATAGAAACCATTAATGCTGTATTATAATAATCAAATAGTATTTAATAAATACAAGCTACTAGAACCTTAACGCTAAAAAGAATAAAGTACTATCTCCTACTATATTAGTATTTATTTATATAGGCATTATAATTACATACTAAATTGGGAGATTTAATAGTATATATAGAGGCGATTTAGATACATTAGGCGAGGTAAAAATAGGTAGAAAAGATGCCTAGAAATCTCTATATAGTATTAGCACTATAAGGTAACGCGATTTATAAACACTAACCTTATTCTTAAAAATATAGCAGCTACGTCTTTACTTATAAGTAATTCTGTATTATGTATAATAAGTGCCTTAGTGCTAAGGGGGGTATTACTATATTAAACTATTATAATAGTGTTTATAGGTATTGCAAAGGTATTATCTGTGTTACTAGTAATATATAAGGAATATAATAACAATAAAGATAGAATATAAGCTATTACTGCTAGTAAGGAAGGCAGCATTATTAAGATAGAAGTATTTTTTATTAAAAGTAGTAGGAAGGGAAGGGTAGTAGTGTTTTCTTAGTACTAGATAGTAATAGTTAAGCCTACCTGTGCGTGCAAAAGAAAGGGGGCTACGTAGTAGTGTAATTAGGTGTATCTACTTTAAAATTAGCAAAACGTTATTACGTTAGGTTTTAGGAGCTAATTAGCGCTTATAAAAGTAGGCTTCTAGCCTATTTACAACGCCGTATTTCCGTCCTAATTAAGCCCTAAGTTTTCTCTAGTGTATAAAGTTCTACCGTAAGAAGCTTATTCTTCTCTCCTTACTATATTCGTCTTTCATTATAAGTAATAACTAGCTAGGGTAGTTAATAGAGATTTAGTAAGGGCCTAGCTAGTAATCCTTTATCTTTCTAGTTATTAACTTATCTATAGCCCTAATTAAATTCTAAACTAGCACTAGGTCTCCTTTATAAAAGTCTTATTAATAGGCTTTACTAAAATCCTATTACTCTGCTCCTTTAACGCGTATTCTTTTTAACCTAGATAGTACTTCTAAAAGTTTAGCGCCTCTCTATTCCAACTACTTAGCCCTTAGGGTAAGTAGATCTAATTAGTTTTCTACCTCTAACTATAGTAGGGTCTGCTAGCTTTTAATCGCCAGCTTAATAGGCAATATAGGTTAAATACTAGTTATTATCTCTATAGGGGCTAACCCTATGCTTTGTTAAATTAAAACCCTTTTAGCCTATACTACTATAGGTAAATTACACTTCTAATTATTTTCTAGCTTTGTAAGCGCTGGAATAAGTAATTAGTAACCTTGTTTAACTAGTCCTTAAGTCTTAGAGTTATAGGAGGAAGCTTATATATAGTATATCCTATAGTATCTGGCTAGTGCTTTAACTACTAATTTGTCTTTAGGCCCCCTATCTACACTTAGTTAAGGAAACACCCCCTACCTATAGATAATATCCTTATAGAGGAACTTTGTAACACTTTCTAAATTTACTCTAATAAGCGCTCTAGCTTTAGGCCATCCTAAGGCGTATTTTCTAGTAATAACAAGAAAGAATTTCTAATGCTTACTTATAGGTTAGTAGGTAATATTAACAGTCTATTATTTAAATAAGGTCCCAGGGTTACTAATGTTAAGGCTTATCTTTATCTAATTATCTTATTTAGTAGCAAAAATAGTACATTTGTTTAGCTTAGTTTAAATTATTTTAAACTAGCTCTCCTACTAGAACTAAAACTAGATTGTAGTATTTATAGCCTAGATTCCTTTATAGTAGAGGTGCTAGTAGACCTTCTAAATAAGTGCCTTTTAAATATCTAGGTTATTAAATACCCTTTAAATAGTAAGATTTAGGGTTAACTTCTTAAATAGTAGGTTAACTTTTAGAAAAAAGGTTTAGGCTTTCTTTGTTCATAAAAGGCGGCTTTTTTTGGGTATTAGCCTATTAGGTCTTTTTCTAAATAGTAAGAACCTTACTATTTCTTCTAAGTTATCTAAAAAGTCTTTACTAAGGATCTAAGCCTTTTGTAAAGTAAATACTAAGCTATTATTATACTTCTCTACTATATAGTCTATAAAGGAATCTAGATCTTTTTCTAATTCTTCTAGCGCTGTCTATTCTTCTGGTTAGCGGTACCTTAATGATCTATTAGCAACAATATTATGTTTTTCTAGCCTATAGAGAATTTTAAAGTCCTATAGCAGTATTATATCTAGCTATTAGTCTATAACTAATCTAGGGAGGTTAGTAGAAGACTAATTAAGATATAAAATTAAAGTAGCTATATTTGTCTTAATAATAAATTAGGTCCTATATAGGTATAGCGTAAACTTTTTTAGTGCCTATACTACTACTTTACATTTAAACTTAGTTAAGTGCTACTTTAATTCTGCTTTAGAGTATAGTGTACTCTTAAACCGCATTAGGTGGCGCTTTCTATCCTTTCCTACTTACTTAATATAGGCTCCTCCTCCTTATAAACTTACGTTAACGTAGACATATATCTACCTTCTTCATTTATAATTAAGAGTTATTAGAACTAGTGCAGTAGTAATACTCTCCTTTAGAATATTTATTAATTAGCGCTTAAGATCTCCCTACTTCTATTCTTAGCCTTTCCTAGTAAGTATATATAAAGGTTTTACTTTAATAGAAAAGTAGAAAATTTATTAGTAATAGTAAGTGTAAATTCTAATAAACTATTAGACTTCTCCTTAATTTGTGTATTCTTTCTAGTATAGAATCTTAGCCACTTTCTTATCTTAGGGCGATTAGCTATTAGGCGATACCTTATATTCTACAATTTCTATTTAGTTTACTCCCTAGAAGGATTTTATTTCTAATATAGTAGTATAGGTCCTCTCTAGGTTAGTAAGTACCCTATCTAGCTATATAATATGTTTAAGCATAAATTAGTATACCCTAAAAAGGGCTTCTTTATTCCTATAAATTAACTTTAGTCCTGCTAATTGTTATAGGCTAGCCTTAGAGAGTGAACAGAACTATAAGTGCCAAATATAAAGGATAAATTCTAGGTATTAAGTCTCTATAGGGGGGTGTGCTGCTTATAAGAAAAGTTTTCCTTAGTAGGTTCACTTTTTTAGGGCAGTTTCTTTCCTTAAGATCCTTCTAAAGGCTAGGGCATAGCCCTAGCCTATTATATACTCTAGACCTTACTTAGTTTAAAACGTCTTATAGTTACAAGGTAAGCCTTAGAGATCTTAGAAGTATTATACTATAGTAAGGTAGTAGTGTTATAGGCGTTATTCTTCTATTAGGAACTTCTTATTATTTTAGTAAGGATTCCTTTATAGTGTAGAGGTAGCCTTAAAGTAGTCTTAGGGTAAAGGCCCTTATTAGGCGGTTTATTTATTTACTTTATTATTATAAGGTAATAGGATAGCGCTCCTACCCTTTCTAATATAATTATTATGTGTTTATTACCTTAGTAGTGCGTTGCTATTATAGTCTCTTTATATCTATATTACTTTACCTTCCTTCTTTCTTTCTCTACTTTCTCTTTCCTATACTAACCCTAACTTACGCCTACTCTAACTTTCTTAACTATCTATAACTACCTCTATTCTTGCCTCCTTCTAGCCCTAATCTAGTCCCCCTCTTATTCCTATACTATGCGCCCTTATACTTTTATTAGTCTTCTAGCCCTTTTTTTTAGCGTTCTATTTGTAGCTGTAGCTATTATTAATATTATTAATAATAGCCTCTAAGGTGGCGCTGCTTTAGCAGATATTTTTAGTCCTAGTAGTAGTAGTAGCGATAACCCTTTAGTCCTAAACTAGCGCCTTTCTAAGCCTAGCTATACGTATACTAAAGAGGAGATTAATAACACTAAGGTAGAAAAGATTCTCTAAAGCCTTAACATATCTACGTAGTAGCCTAATAGTAGTAATCACTTTTACCCTTTTATAACCTCTAAGAGGCGTATGCTAGCTAATTGCCCTAACTCTATTACTTTTACCTATACTCTAAAGTAGCTTTACGTTACTAAGAGTGTAGTCCTTTAAGGAAATAGTTTAAATAAAGAGCTAGCTAATTCTAATATAGGCCTTATGTATATTAAATATATTAGGCACCTAAGGCGGCTTAGGTGCGTAGAGTAAGTCTATAGCTTTATATTCTAGGCTATTATTAATGTTTATATAGCTATTAACTATTCTAGGGCTACTCCTATAGCGCCTACTATTATACTAAGGCTACCTACTAGTACGATTCTGTCCCCTTTACTAATAACCTAAGCCTAAAGTAGGCTCTACGCTTCTAGATTAAATACGTAGAGTAAGGCTAAGTTAATAGTAATTTATATATTTATAATCCTAGAATATATAGCACTAACCCCTAGAAGCCTATAACTAGAATGCTACCTACCTTTATAGTAGGATTTTACTACTTAGCCTAGTAGTATAAGCAGTACCTAAACTTAGCGCTTAAGAACTCTAGCCTAATCTAGGAGCTAGACTCCCCTACTATACTCCTACTTTAGTATAGTAATAGAATAGTAGTTACCCCCCCTAGTATAGATATAGCCCTAGTAGCACCTTTGCTCTAGATAACTCTAGCCTAGTATAGCAGTAACTATAATTAGAATCTAGTAGCGTTAGCTAATAATGTAGCGGGGTAAATAAATAATATAGGAAATTATATCTAGTAATCTAAAGAGAGTATAGGCTAGCGCCTAGATAAAATAACTTAGACCTAAGCGTAGACTACTAACCTACTCGCTACTATTATAGAGCGACTTAGGACAGCTTCTAGCTAACGCTACTCTACCCTTCTAGTAGCCCTAGCTTAATAGCGTATATCCTTTAACCTATATTAAGAGTCTTATAGAGTAACTCTGCCTAAGCCTTTATCTAGGGCTAGCTTAGTGTACTTTTTTAGCTACTACTACCACTAGTGCAAAGAATAATATAGTTATTATAGCCCCCTTTTATTTCTACTTAGTGTTACTTTAGTGCCGGTTTAGTTATTATAACCCTAGGGCTAATAGCCTTTAGTAGTTTTTAGATAGATAGCGCCTCTACTAGATTAGTAGGGGAATAAATTCTTAAATACCTATTATAGCTTCCTTTATAATATTTATGTGTTTTTCCCTATAGGCTAGATAGGATTATTATTATGCCTATAGTCCCCCTAGGTAGCCTTAAAGTAGTCTAGAGCTATAGTGTCTATAATATTTTTAACTAGTACCTAAGTTAGTGATACCTACGTAGTCTATTTTACTAGCGCCTATTATTATTTGCCCTAGGTGTTCTTAATACGTAGGACCTCCTCTACTTCCTATTTATATAGGTCTAGGTCCGCTTCTTCTAGCTCTAGGGCTAGCCCTAGCTAGGCGTTAGCCTAGGTCTAACTAGGTAGGAGATTGTTTGCCGCTTGCTTAAGGAGGTTAACGTAGATAGTTTTATAAAGATTACTAAGCAGGTTTAGTATTACTATAAGTAAGGACAGCATAGCTATTATAGTGTATTTGATTTTAAGCTAGTTAAGTTTTTTCTTTAGCTAGTTAGTTTTTACGTTATATAGTAAAAACTATATCTTATTTCTAACTTAGAATCGCTCTATAGGATAGTAAGTATAGTTTATAGCCTTTATAGTGTGCTACTATTTATAGGCAATAGTAGTCTAGACTAAAGCTGTCCCTCTCTTAAAGTAGTCTAAAAAGTGTTTTACTCTCCTAGTAAAGGTGTAGCTAGACTCTACTAGTAAGGAGATTCTCTTAAGAAGATTAACATAATATTTATTTAGTAGAAGGTTTAGGCTTAGGCCTATAGTAGTAGATACTCTATTATTTAACGTAAGCTAGTAGGCTAAGAGGCAGTCTAGCTAGTCTATTTATTTAAAATTAACTATAATATAAAGAACTAAAAGTACCTCCTAGTTTGCCCTCTCTATGCTGCTGTTAGTCTAGGGGTAGTATACTGTAAAGAGGAGTTCTTTTATTCTAGTTAATTTATATAGCGTAGTCTAGAACTTCCCTAGTTAGTTTAAGCCTCTGTCTATAATTAGTAAAGTAGGGAAGCTATAGAACCGCTACTATATATTATAAAAGTAGGCTATATAGTGCTCTGCTATTATAGAAGTTATAGCTTTTAGTTATATATACTTTAACAGCCTATTAGTAATTATAAGTAGGTATTGCAGTGCTGCTATAGAGGCCTAGGAAAGGTCTACTATAAAATCTATTAAGAGTTACGCCTAGTACTAGTTTGTAATTAGGAGTAGCTATAAGAGACTTTACTACTTTTACTAGTTTATATACACTCCTACGTAGTGGTAAATACGCACAAATTAGGTAACGTCTTTAGATATATTGTCCTAGTAGTAGTTCTAGTAGATAATTTTAAATATAGAGTTCTTCCTAGGATAGCCTATAACTAGAGACTTATATGCGCGCTATATAATAGTAGTAGTAAGAGGTTTCTAAGCTAGGACCTAAAGGACTCCTTACTATAGGAGGGACCTATATATACTAATTATATAGTCTCTAATTTATTAAAAGGTAGCAGCTACTATAAGAAATATATAGTTACTATAGTGCACTGCCTTAAGCCTAATATAGTAGGGGGAGCATTTAACTATAGCTACGTTCTAAAGTGCCTATAGATATATATTAGTAAAGATCTAGGCCCTTACTAGTGCTATTAAAAATCGCGTCTACACTAGAGTAGCCTAGATAGTCCTAGGCACTATTAGTAGGGCGTTTATCCTTATTTACTAAGCTATATCTTACTTACGCTAGCTTAGTGCGTCTAGTCTAGCTACCTAGAATCTAGGCTAGTAGTAGAGGTAGAAGTAAAAGGTAGAGAGTAACTCTAACTACTAGTGCTAGCGCTTACTTAATTTTTAGATTTTTATAAAGTATTTAAGGTTTTTATAGTCTATTAGAATTTTAAAGGGGCGCGCTACTTCTATTAGTTCTAGTCTTTATACCTATAGGGCCTATATAATTATAAGCAGCTCTTTATTATAAATAGTATAGTTCTGCTAGGCTAGTGTTAGAGCCGTAGAGTAGTAGGCTATAAAGTGCTAGATCCCCTTAATACGTTAGAAGAGGTAGGCCTTAGTAGCGCTACCTAAGTAGTCTACCTCTACTAGTATATTACGCTCTAGGTTCTAGAGCACTAGAATAGGGCCCTATATAAATATGTCCTTTAGGGCCTAGAAGGCCTCTTATTCCTTAGGGCCGTATTAAAATAGGACCCCTTTTTTAGTAAAAGTATATAGGGGTGCCGCCTACTCTAAGAATTAAGGAAGAAAGTCGCAATAGAAGTTAGTAAAGCTAATAAAGTAGTAGACTATATATACTATAAAAGAGGTGTCCTATTAATTAATTACTTATATCTTTACTAGATTAGGGCAAATAGCCTTACTTACTATAATAAGATACTCTAGGTATATAACCTTTATTATCGCGAATTTATATTTCTCTAGGTCTATATATAGTCTAGCTTCCTATAGGAGTCCTAGCACTTATTATATATAGTCCTAGTGTTAGTGTAGGGGCCTTATTATATAGATAAGAATATTATCTAGGTAAGCTGTATATATATCGCCTAGGGTATCTTTTAGAGCGCTATTAATATAGCGCTAGAATATAGTAGGTGCCCTAGTTAGTCTAAATAGAACTACTAACTACTTAAAGAGGCTAAACTAAGTATAGAATATAGTGTAGTGTTTTTCCCCCTCTATAACTTATAGCTTATAGAAAGTAGCGCGAATATTTACTTTTATAGATTAAGTGGCCTAAAAGAGGGTGCGTAGTGTCTCTTTAATAAGTAAAAAAGGGTACTAATCTAGCTTAAAAATTGCGTTAATCTTCTAATAGTTAATATATAGGCGCTATTTCCCCCTAAGCTTTAGGGCTAGAAGAACTAGAGCACCTACTAAAAAGGAGCTAGCTTATATCTAGCCTTTATTTATAAGTTCTATAAGTTAGCGCTAGAGTTCTACTAGCTAATCTCTAGATATACTATATAGTAGGCCCTAGAGTAGTTTTAGGAGGGAGCTGCTTAAGGTCTACTTTAGGTAAATATAGTAGTCTAACGTGCTCTAGTATAGTAAGAGACTAGATATTTTAGTCTTATTAAAGATAGCAGCGTACTCTACTAGTTCTAAGGAAAGAGTCCTACTATCTTTAGTAAAGCCTAGCCCTACTACGTTATAGGGGGGTAAGAATTTTACTATATAAAGAAGCGTTATTATAAGTATCTAAGTAATATCTTAAAGTAAAGTTAGGAATACTCTTTTTTAGTTTTTATCTAGAGTATTAAAGGGTGTCGCATTATCCTCCTTATTTATAAGTGTGCTAAGGAGGCCCTACCTCTCTACTGCCTAGGTATTAAGGGCGATAAGACCCCTAGCTGCGCTAATTATAATTTTACTACTATAGATATCTACTACTACTCTAGACTTAGCTAGCTAGAGGGCCCCTAGAATTATATTCTAGTAGAGATTAGGGATTATATAAGCGTAAAGGGTCTATTACTATTTAGATATATTATAAGGCACTACTACTATCTCTATAATAAAGGTCTATAGTAATAACCTAGTAGCCTGTTCTAGCTCCTAGGCTAGAATTGTAATATATTATAGTAAAAGTAAATCTACTAGCTTAGGGCTAATTACTACAAAGCATTTACACCCTATATTAATTAGGGCCTTTATATACTATATGCTATTAAGGAAGACGTAAAAGGTAGAAGTAGGCCTATTTATACTTACCCTAGCCTTAGCTACTCTAAATATTACAGCTTGCCCTAATTATACCTTTATTAATACTGTTGCGCTTAGCCCCTATATTAGCGCTAGACTAGGGGCTACTCTTTTCTTAACTAGATACTTATTTTACTATACTAAGGTTAGGTTATAATTGCTTAGAGTAAAATTACATTAGAGTAGGCTCTAGCTATATAGTTAGGCTTACTATAGCGAGTGCACGTACCTACGTCCTAGTATTACTAAAAAATATATTTAAGTATCTAGTTTAGGCGCTGCTTACTTACCTCCCCGCTAGCTTAGGGCTAGATTAAGATTAACGCTGCTATAGAAGTTATATAGACGTTACTATTACTATCTTTAAAAGGGGGCTAGCTATCCTTATAGGAGGTGGCTTAAATAGTAAGCTTATTTTCTAGAGCCTTTATTTTAAGGTCTATTATAATTTATAAAAACTTAGCAATAGCTGCGTTGTAGTCCCCTTTAGGAATATTATAGTTAAAAGTAACTATATAGATGTTACGCTAGATTACGCAGCGCAACTTATATAGTTTTTTAGTATTACTCTACTAGCTACTGCCTACCTCTACTAAGGTTTATTTAAAGTAGACGTAAAAGTTAGAGAAACTCTCTCTAGAGTTCCACCTAAATATATTAAGGCGTGCTTTAGCCTTTTGCTAGGCGTGTTTATTAGTATATATAAAGGTAAGGTACTGTATAAACGTCTATAGGTTAAACTAGCTGTCTACCCCCCTAGCTTAGTAGAAGGCTGCTACTGTATCCTAAGGACTATTATTTAAGTAGTCCTATATTAGCGCCTATTCCTTTAGGGGGAGCTAATAAACTGCTTATTAGCCTAGAGCTTATAATCTATTATAACCTTCTAGGCCCTAAACTAGGTCTTTAAGCCCCTAAATTTAGTTAGGCTTAGGAGCGGTTTACGGTATAAAATTAGCTAGTCTATACTAGTAAATAAGGATCCGCCCCCTATAGTAGAGGTAAACAGGCCTAGGTTAGTGCTAGCGTAGGCCTATTAGTATAAAGAGCTTACGCAGCTCTTTATTATAGAGTTGTAGTGTTTATATAGTAGAGCGGTTTTTGTCTCTAGCAGTAATGAAGTTCTACAGTTATTCTACTAACTTAGTAATATTAGAGGCATCTATTTGTAAGTTATTCTAGATTCTATTATGTTTCTCTGTTTTTTTAAACGACTCTTTTCTAGAAGACCTAGAACTTAATGTTATAGGCTAGCCTTAAAGAGTAAACAGAACTATAAGTGCTAAATGTAAAGGATGAATTCTAGGTATTAAGTCTCTATAGGGGGGTGTGCCGCTTATAAGAAGAGTTTTCCTTAGTGGGTCTACTTTTTTAGGGCAGTTTCTTTCCTTAAGATCCTTCTAAAGGCTAGGGCATAGCCCCAGCCTATTACACTAATGTAAATATTATTAATAAAGAGTAAAGTATTAAGGAAATACCCCTAAAGAATTATTAACATAGCTCTCTAGAAAACTTCTAGTAAATTTACTACACCTTATAGCAGTATATAGTGCCTTACAAGGCCTATAGGTGTCTAGAAAGCTATTATATCTCTTAAGGCTATATAGAGAGGTATCTAGTTAAACCCTAAAAATAGATTAAATAGAGAGTAGATTGCTCTACTTTTAATTCTCTCTAAAAACTTATTAGCTAAGGGTGGGAGATTGGCATCTCTTTCTAAAACCTTATTATAAAACTAGGCGTTATTAGAAATTAGTACCCTTTATCTGTCTTTGGTACTAGAAACTAGGGGTTTGAATATTAGCTATCGTATATTTTAAGGGCTTTTTAGTTAATCTTATTTAAAATTATCTAGTATACTATATGCACTAACTTTTTTGGGTAATTAAAACCTCTTACCTACTAGGCTTTGTATAGGATAGTCTAAATCTAATATAGAGGCATAATATTCTTACTAATAGTTATTATCTTCCTAAATTCCTAGGCTAGAGCTACTATCTAATAGAATATTAGGTTATAGACAAGTAAAATTTCTTTGGGTTTTAGCTAGTCTCTAATATTTATCCCCTTTAGTTTTTTAGGTATTAATTAGTGCCCCCTTCTAAAATCTATATACCTAGGTTTAAATGTTCCTAAATATATATCTAGTTAAAGTTTCTAAAAAGCTATTACAGCTTATTATTATTTAATAGCTTTTTCTCTATAATCTAATTTCTCTACCTCTAATAGATAGTCTCCTCTTAAGTTATCTATAGGCTAAACTTTATTTATCACCTTCTTATACATAGTATAGGTAGTTCCTAATTATCTAGTTACTATTACCTAACGTTCTTTTCCTTATTATCTAATTAGTTCTACTTAACTAATTTCCTACTTATCCTCTTTATCCTCCACCTCTTTATTACTAAGGTACACACTATTAGGGTAACCCTATAGTAAGTATACTTCCCTTATAAGCACACCCTTTAAGCGTTTCCTAAATGCTTATCGCTTCTCTTATAGTTAGAGAGTAGTAGGGTATCTAACCTAAGGAAAAAGAGTATTCTTTTCTAATTTATAGAGGTAACCCTAAATAGGCAGTGGCCTATTAGGGTAAACTCTATAGCTAACTAAGTAGCTATTACAAAGGGCGTACCTAGAATAGTAGGCCTTCTAACGTTTCTTTTAATTTTAAAATAAGTGGGAATTATAATTAGCCTAACCTTAAGTAGGACACTATAGGTAGTTGCTATATATTTATCTAAATTCCTACTAGCTCCTACTATACCTAATTATTCTTTAGTAGGTAAATAGCTCTAATCTTAGTTCTAGATTCTAATATTAAGTACCCTTAAAGTAGTATACCTTATAATGTTTAGGTCTAATACTAAGTTAAGTAGAACCTTATAGTGGCTTATAAAAATAGTAATAAAATAGTTAAGAAGTTTTACTAGAATACTCTAAACTCCTACCTATTCCTTTAGCTTAGTTTAACTTTATAGATTAACTTAATTACCTTCTTTTTAATATCTATCTTACACCTCTTTATTACTATATTAGGTACTCTGTGTAGCGTTTCCTTATGTAATCTAGTATATGCTAGGGCGTAACTTGTCTAATATCGCTTCTAATAGGATAGCATGTTCTTAAAGGTAGTCCTAACTTTATTTTTCTACTAAAACATATCTTTATTATATCCCTATAAAGATATTTCATAATTAGCTTCTGCCTTATTAGTTATTGGGCTCTTTTTCCTTTCTAGAGAGTAGTTACTAGGCCTTTAAATACAGTTTATTTAGTAAAAATATTAATCTAACTATAATACCTCTTACCTCTTAGGTTAGTGCTGCTATTAGAATAGAATTAGTATTTAGAGTATTAATAAGTGTAACTAGCTCTTTATCTAATAGAGGAGCGGAGGCTATTTAGGTACTTTTTTTTCTACTAGTAGCTTTAGCTTCTAGCATAGTTTAGATAATACTCTCTTCTATTATTTTAGTAGGTTTAGAAGCCCTTTAGTTTACTTTTATAACTACTACTTATAGCACTGATTTATTATTATTAATTACTAGTAGAGGAGATCCTCAGTGAAATTCTCTAATCTATAGCTAGGGGTTAATCCTAATCCTTTTTTCCTAAAGGTCTATCATTTAAGCCACTAACACTAGTTTACTTACTCTAGCCCCTATAACCCTTTTAATACTTAGTTAGTTTTATTATTTCTAAGAGCTCTTTTCTTCTACCCTAGTGCTAGTAGTATTTACTTCTTTAGTTATATTAACTTCTTTAAATAGGTAGGAGACCTCTAATAGGGTAGCGTAAAAGGCTTTAGCCCTTTTTAGTACTTCTATCTCTAGCTCCTAGTCTCCCTACTTACTACTTATTAACCTAAAATATAATTAGCCTATTTTATATTTAAGATTAGTAGAGGCTTTCTTACTTTTTAAATTTAGTACCTACCTAAAATTCTTCTTTAAACCCTTATTAGTAACGTTAAAATACTATTTAATCTCCCTAATAAGGTACTACAGCTGTGTATCTCTTTAAGAGCAGAGTATAGGCCCCCTAAATTTCTCTATTTAAAGGTATTTTAGGCTATAGTAGAAGTTAAAAAACTAGCTATTAGTGTTAAAGATTTAATAGTACTAACCTCTTTTAATAAGGCCTTAGCGCTAGAAGTAGTCTTTTATAATATGTCTAGTCTTTCTATAGGTCTTATAAGCCTAGACTTAGTATTCCTAATCGCGAATTACCTAAGTACCTGTACTAGGATTCATAATTAGGTTATAGGAGCTCTTAAATAACCTATTATTATATTCTATATAAAGAGTTAGCCCTATAAACTTATTAAAAGCGTATTAGTCGTTTGCTAGCTTATTAAGAATAAAACTAGTAGTAGTAGGTATAGAAGCGTTCTATTACTTATATTTTTCTATAATAAGGGTAAGTTCTCCTATCTTTATAATAATCTCCTAGACTTACGTCTCTACTTCTTTCTTATAATTTTTATTTCCTCTTATTCTTATTTCCTTCTGTACCTTAAAAAACTTCCTAGGTAGTAGGATAAGTAGGATTACTAGCGAAGTAGTTTTAGAACAAGCTAGATTTTTAGTAACCTATCTCTTCTCCTACTATATAGCCCTAATTACCTTATCCTAGTCTCTGCACTAGTAAAAGAAATTGTATATTGCTTACACCTAATAGGTGTTTATATTATCTCCTCTTAGGTAACTCTCTATTAGTATTCTATATATAACTATAGTCTTATTGTCTTAATTAAGACCTCTAAAGAGAAGAGTTCTTACTTCTATCTATATAATTTATAATTAGGTAAAGGTAGCTTAGGTATAGCTATTAAACTTAAAAAACTAGTTATTCAGTATAATAGGCTATTAGTTTACTTTATTAAGCTAGCTCTTAAGGTAGGCTCTAGTTAACGTTTAGTACTCTAAGTCTATTAATAGGTATTTAGAGTAAAGTATCTTCTAAAAGTCTTTTTAGTTAACTAAAGGGCTTCTATAGGCTAGCAGTTTTATAATATCCCTTTAGTAGGTGCCTAAGTAGAAGTAAAAGAGCTTTTACTTTTTAAATTTCTTACTCTACTCTACTTCTTCTACTTAAAAGTTATAGTGCTTTATAAAGGTAGTGGTATTAATACTCCTAAAGCTTAGTTTGTTACTATTTTTTAGGCTTAGAGTAAACTAAGCTATATTTCTCTTTTAGGGAAAGCCTTTTCCTATTTCTAGTTCTCTATCCTTAAACTATTTTCTTTCGTCTATATCTTTTAAAGGTAATAATTAATATCCTAGCGTATCTAACTAGTGCTGCTCTTAGTAGGGGTAGTTAGATAAATAGGGTTATTATATAACCTAAACAAATCTATTTTATCTATTTTTTTGTTATTTCTCTTCTATTGTCTGATTGTTTTTATGCTAGTTTTCTATTAGTAATTTGGCTTTAGGTATATAGATAGCAATCTCGCTTAATAGAATCCTACTGCTAGTACCTTACTTCCCCTTTTATCCCTAACTTAATTATTACTTAGACTAGAATTATTTAGGATCTATTGTGTTTACTCTTTCTAGAAGTCTAGTGGCTACTTAAAGGTCCTCTAGCCTATTACTCTTTCTACCTAATAGCTGCTTAAAAGTCTATTAGTCTATTATTGTTTTATTTCTAGGTAATTAGTAACTATTTAAAAGTCTATAAATCTGTCTATCTAGGCAACTAATAACTACTTAAAAGTCTATATAGTCTATCTATCTATATATCTAATACCTGCTTAAAAGTCTATTGTCTTATTACTCTATTCCTAGCTATTTAGCAGCGACTCAAAAGTTTACTAAATAGCTTCTATTAGTTCTCTAAATACTTATTACTATACTTCTCTATATCCTTTTACAAGCCGCCCTATATCCCTTCCTAACAATGTGGTATTATTAGTGGTGCCTTTACCTTAAGTAAGGAATATAAACGAATAAGTTAAGTTATCCTATTTAAAATCTATTGTACAAATCTCACTACTCTAATTATCTATTAGGTCCCTCTGTGTCTTATCTAGTTAAGTGTGTTTTATGTCTATTCTCTAAATAGCTATCTTAAACAATAGCTAATTGGCCCTATGTTTTTCTAACTCTCTATTGTAGGCCAACCTTTACACTACACTACTAGGACAAGACTAGAGGGAACCTCTAGAAGACCTTTAGAAATAATCTTAAAGGGCTACTAAGGAAAGAGAACTATAGTGTATGATAATAGAGTATTAGGGTTCTATAGGCTCCCTAGAAATAGGAGTATTAAGGTGTAAGGTTTAGTTATAGGTAATAGTACTTACTTTACACTAGGAAGAACAGTAAAAGAATAACCTAGTAGTATTAATAGAATAATACTTATCTTATATAAAGTTAGAGTATAGTGTAGGTTTTACGCAGCTAGCTCGCTTAGCGTATAGGCCCTTTATAAGTTCTTAACGCTAGATACTATAACACTATAATAATATTACAATCTACCTATTATAGAACCTCCCCTTCTAGCTGCAGTTCTCTGCAGTATACTATAGGCTTAATAAAAACCTTACCTTATAGGAAAGGAAAAGAGTGTTTATAGGGGTGTGCGTTATATACGCAATAATAGCGCGTTAAAAGTAAATAGTGTACGTTATAAACGTATTACGTGTGTTATTTATTATAAGGCTTCTACTCCTTTTGTTTACTGTAGCCTTTTTTAATATAGGGTGGTAGGGCTATATAGTTTTAATGTTATTTTAATCTTCGTGTACTCTCTACCTATATAATATCTAACTACTATATTCTTAGTATAAACAAAGCGCTTAATCTTTAAATAACCTCCTTAATTATTTAAGATACTATACTACCTAGTGCCTAAGTATATTAAGAAGTCTAACCTATATAGTGCTACTACTTTTACGTTTAGTAGAGATACTAAGCGTATAAACTATAATATAGTGCTTATAACTTATATACGCTGCGCGTAGAACTTAGTAAAGCTTTTTAAGAACTATATAAAAGACAGGAATAAGCACTATAACTATTATATTAAGAATAATTATAGAGGCTATAACTTAGTATATCTAGAGTCGCGCGCTATATATCCGCTTTAGCTAATACTTATAAGTGCTAAAGGTAATAAATAGGCGCCTTAATCGCCTATACGCCCCTTCTAACTACTACTATATTATAGTTATAGAGACCTTAGGTAGGTAGTGTAAGATAAATAAGTGTGTAAAGGTAGTAGGCTTAAAGCTAGCCTATTACTAAAAGTAATTTAACTTAGAGCTAGCTAACTGCTAGCGTATTATAGCTTATATTAGTTTATCTATAGGTGTGGTAACCTAGGTGCCTACTACTAGCCCTTAGTATCTAGGCTTAATCCTAGTAGAGTAGCGTTAGATTACTAGTGCTCTTAAAGCAGTTATTCCCCTTATATAGTAGATAGTAAGTTTACACCTTTCTTATACTTAAAATACCTACTAATAGCTTACCCTAGGTTAATCTAGCGTCTACTCCTCGCTGTAATAAGGACGACTTAGACGATAGTAATAAAGAAAGTAAGGAGGAGGTTACTACTAGAGGTGTAGTAGGTAAGAATAGTAAAAATAGTAAGGATTATAAGGATAATAAGTGGAGGGGGCGTAGCTAGTGTATAGTTTAGTTAGATCGCTTCTTAGAAGCTAGCCTATAGATTTTAAATAAATACCCTTAGTAAGCTATAAGTGCTCTATAAGCTATATTACTCTATAGTAATATATATTATATCTACGTTCTATATACTTTTATTTCATCCTTTACCTCTTTTTTACATACGTAGCTCTTTTTCCTTTAAAGGTTTAAACTAAGTTATTTATATCTTTAAAGTTTAACTCTAGAATTTAGGTATCCTAAGTCTTATTATAGCCTTTCTAGTAAAGTAGGTATTGCTTTTACCCCTTTCTTATTCGCTTAGCTAGGATTTCTTCTACTTCCTAAGCTTCTCCTCCTTTAGGTATAACCTCTAGTAGTTAGGTGTTAATATCTTCCACTCCTAGCCTTAGTTTTTATTATTTAAGAAGGGAAATATAAAACATATTATAAATATAATAGTGTAGTAGGAGGAGTAGGTAGTATACCTACGTTCTAACTGCGTTCTAGACTTAGAAGGGCCTAATAAATTTTCTTAATAGCTTTTTACTTAGTTATTAAAGTATGTGTATATTCTTTATACTAAGTAGGACTAAGTAGCCTTTTTAAAATAACTCTTACTTATACTTCTTATTATAGTACTAGCTCTAATACTCTTATACTAAGTATAGGTGCTCTATAAGTAATGCGCGTACACTATATATATATTTTACTTTTTTAACTATATCTAGTAGCTCCCCCTCTGGCCTACTATCTATAGAAGGCGTACTAAGGACAGGGTGCTTACTATATATTATATAAAAAGGCGTTATTTTTGTTAAATTATAGATAGAGTTGTTGTATATAAATTAAGCTGTTAGGAGCAGTTTAAGCTAGTTTATTTATACAGATATAATAAACATATAAAGGTATTATTTAAGCGTCTAATTTTAGCGCTCTATTTGCCTACCTATTTAAGGGTGGAAAGTAGTGCTAAGCCTACGCTTTACCTATAGTAAGTAGTATATTTCTGCCCAAAAAGCGGAGGTAAAAATAGAGCCCCTATTAGATATAATACATTTCTAAATGCCAAACTTTAAAATAACCTCTTAAAAGTAGCCTTTTATAAATTCCTTTATATCCCATGTTTTCTGTGCAGGGATATAGATAGCCATGTTAGAGAAGTAGTATATACTTATAAAGATTATATTAAAAGCGCAGCTGCCTTAATCCTTCGCTAGTAGGAATCTAGTTATAAAGTCTAGTAAGACTTCCTTAAAGATATCCTTTAGCGTTAAAAGAGGTAATAGCTAGCTATACTTACTATACCTTAGAACTTTACTCCTTTAGTAGATAGTATAAGTCCTTACGTACTTCTAAACATCTTAATCTACAAGAGGCTAATACTAGGTCCTTTTAATAGCCTTAAGCGTTTTATATGCTCTAAAGTGGCCTACTATATACGTGTTATAGTGCTAGAACAAAATCTCTTACCTAATTACTAGTTTATCTAGGATATATAATCTACTATTATACCTTAGAACTTCTATTTTATTAAGGCGCTATACTTACGTCTTACTACTACTTTAAGTACTTCTCTTATATTCTAAGCTAGTAATACGCTTAATAGTAAAGGCGTTCCTTTACTAAAGCTACTAAACTTTAGTAATAAGGTTAGACTCTTCTATTATAGATTTACTACTAACTAATACTCTAGCTAGTAAGTATAGTACGTATAGCGTACACACTATAGCACTAGTAGTAGGAACCCTTATAGCTCTATAAATATTAGTAATATACGTCTTATATGCGCCTAATAAGCTTAACTTGTTTATAGATCTACTTACTCTACTATATTTAGTTCTCTGTAGTATTTTGTTCTATAGGGTAGGTAATAAACAGGTTAGTAATAGGTTCTCCTATGCGTAATCTGCCCTCCTAAATAGTCCATCTGCTAGGTTTAATTTCCCTAGGCGGTGTTCTACTTTAAAATTAAAAGCTGCTAGATATATTACCTATTATACTTATTATAGGTTTAGCTTCTGTACAGCGCGTATACTGCGTAGGTTATTATAGTTACTTAGCACTTAAATTGTGTACTATATGCTATCTAGATAATATCTTTATTACTTAAAGCAGTAGACAATATTAAGGAGCTTAAGGTTGTATACTTTATAATTTGGCTCTATAGCTTAAAGTTTCCTTAATATAAAAGTAACTAGGTGCCACTTCTAGTTCTTAAATAGCTACAAAAGGATACCGTATATTATAAAAGTAAATACGTTAGTTTCTAATTAGATTAGTAACGTAGGGTTAAAGTAGTGTGAAATAGGTGCACTTAAGAAGCGCGTTTTAAGTATTTTAAAAGCATTATTAGCCTTTACTAACTATTAGAACACTTAGTTCTTCTTAAATAGGTCTGAAAGAGGAGTAGTCTCCCACGTATATACCTTAATAAATCGCCTATAAAAGTTTATAAAGCCTAGAAATAACTAGAGCTCTTAGATGCTAGTTAGCTATAATTATTTTATAATAGTTACTGCACGCGTGGGATTAGCGTAGATTCCTCGCGTAGTTATAATAAAACTAGGGAAGTAGACTTTAGTTAAGGTAAATGTGTACTTAGTTAAATTAATAAAAGGTTTAGCCTTACGTAGTAATTTAAGCACAGCGTAGACAGCGCGCTAGTAAAATGTAAGATTCTTATTATAGGTATAGATAAGTATATTATCTAAATACATAACGTATATGTAATCTAGGTATAGCGCTAGTGCCTTATTAATATATACTTAGAAGCTTATAGGGGCATTAGTTAAGCTAAATAGTATTACTAGGTATTTAAAGTGGCTATAGCGAGTTTAGAATGTAGTTTTCTACTTATCTCCTATCTAGATCTAAATTCTGTGCTAGGCGTTGCAAAGATTAAAGGTCGTATAGTAGTATACGCCTAATAGGCGGCTAAGCGTCTCTCTAACTAAGGGTAGTAAGTAATAATTCTTAATAGTAATTGCGTTAAGACCCTAATAATCTACGCAAAGCCGTAGTGTGCTATTTTTTTAAAGGTAAATAGAATTAGTACTCTAGCTAGGCTAGTGCTATACATAATCTATCCCTTTTTTAAGGCATCTTTTAGATACTCCTAAAGTACCTTAAGTTCCTACTCTAAGAGATTATAAAGTAGTTTATAAGGAGGTTCCTTTCTCTTTATAATAAGAATAGCATAATTAGATTTCCTAAAATTTAGTAGGGTAGACGCTACTTTTTTATTAAATACGTTACTATATTTGCGTAATACGTTAGAAATGCGCAGTACCTACACTACGTATATTTTATTAATACACACTAGGTGCTCTAAGCTTAGACTAGTTATCTATAAGACCTCTAAAAGAAATAATTCTAAGCTAGTATACTCTATATTATCTTTAAAGTCCCTTACAGTAATAAGCTATATTAAAGCTATAGTATAGCCCCAGCGCTATGTTTATAAGCTGTAATTAAGGTAGATATTCCCTTTTTATAGGAAGGGGTTACTAAGTAGAAAGGGAATCCGTTCCTTATTAACACTATAAATAGTAGTTTTTATCCTGCGCTCTACCCCTATATTATCTATAATACGTATCTAGAGCGTATAGGCGTCGTAGGTGCTCTACCTTAAGGCCCTAATTTATCCTAATTTAGGGAGCTTAGCCCCTTTAATAGGCCTTAAGTTTATTTTAATAGTAATAATTTAGCTAATTAGGCTAATATTAGCCTATAGGTTAAGAATTATTTAGAGTTCCCTCTTTAAGCCTATATCCCTAGCCGCGCTATACTTGCGCTTTATGCCTAGTAAGATATAAATTACTAGGCGCCTTACTATACTTAGGTTATAGGTAAGGATTAGCCTTTTCCCGCATAGTTTACTTATACAGAAATCTAATTAGGATTACTACCTCTGTATTTATTAGTATAGTAGCTAGGTTTATAGCACTTATAGTAGGTAACACTTTTTTTATCCTAGGTCTTGCTATTACCTTTAGATATTTAGCAGTTTAGCGTAGTATCTTTAGATTTCTTTTATACATAACGTAGACTTAATATTAAATCCAAGAGGGTAGCTAGTCCTAAAGAGTAAAGTTTAGTTCTTAGGCAGGAGTACTTATATAGATGGAAAGTTTTATTAATATAATAGTATCTTGTAAAGTATAATAAGTTAATAATATAGTCTGCTAGAATCTAAACAATAGATTAATAAACAGATTAAATATAAGTATAGAGAGTCCATACTTACATTTCTAAATACTAAGGTGATTAGTCTAACTAATTACACTAATTAAGGTAATTAGACTATGCTTAGTAATGAGTAATATAGCGTACTTAGTCTACTTAGTGTGCCAAGACTACTAATTATACTAATTATTACGTAATACTAACCGCCGCGTACGCGCTATTTTAGAGAATAATTATATATATAGTCTAAGTATTTACGTGCTTTAGATTTTAACATTATCCCTCTTTTTTCTAGATCTATCCTTAGATTATGTAATGTTAGTCTTATGCCTAGTTGTAACTAGAGTAACCCCTACGTTATAAGTAGTATTAGTCCTAATCTGTTAGGATCTAAAATCCACATAATAGCGGGAAGCCGGTTTTGTACCTAGTAGGCGCGTAGTAGGAATTAAGTAGGGATTTAATACCAGCTACGCCTTAAATAAAAAATTACATAACTACTCTCTATAGAGCGCGTAATTACTCTATATAGAGCATAATACACATAACCACTCTCTATAGAGCGCTCTCTACAGAGCGCTCCCTATAGAGTGGCTATTACTTAGTATATAGGAACGCAAGAATAAGCTTCTTATACTTGTGTTTAATCTATTTATTAATCTATTATTTGGATTCTAGCAGACTAAATTATTAACTTATTACACTTTATTAAGATACTAATGTATTAACAAGACCTGTTACCTTTTATAAGTACTCCTGCCTAAGAACTAACCTTAACCCTTTAGGACTAGCTACTTTCTTAGATTTAATATCTTAATTACCCTTAATATAAATATTTTATAAACTCCTACCTCTTCTACAGCTTTAGGTGCTGCTAAGATTACTCCTATAAAAGATAGTAGTAAGGCGCACAAACCTAATCTCTACTTTAGTAAACAATTTTAAACTAACGTTTAGATTCTCTAGTTAGACCTCTACTTCTTTAACTTAGACAAATTCCTTAAAGATAAAAAAAAAGTTATCTTTATAGTAATATATATGCGCGGAGATATAGGATTATAGATCTATCCTTATCTTAAAAAGTACCTAGGAATAAACTATAATAATAATAACAACAATTACGTAAATAAGCACGCTAATACAGTTAATATTATTAAAAATTATAATAACTTTAAGAAATACCTTAAATAGCTCTTTAGAATTACTAATAAGGACTCTATTATAAAAGCAAAGATTTAGACTATAACTTAGAAATAGTTAGCAGCTAAGTATATAGCTAAGTTTTGTAGATACACTATATAACTTAACTAGGACAATAAATCTCTTTAGAATATGTATAAATAAGGACTTAAACAGAAACTATATAAGGAACTCCTACGTAGTAGTACGCAAATTACTAATCTTAAAGAACTATATAAAGAAACTATTAGAATTAATAGAGAATAGTTTTTAATATAATAGGAGCTCTACTAAAACCTTAGGGCAATAAGCTTTAGATAACTAGTAAAAGTAGTTTATAAAAACCTTATTAGAATTATCTAAAAGTAATTGCTAAGGAACTATTAGAGATATAAACTACTAAAAGATGTCTAGTTTCACTATATAGGTAAAGGAAAAAGAGGAAGGATAGGCCCTAAGCAGCCTAATAAACACGTCTGTAATAGAAGTTAATAACTAATAACTAAGACCTATAAATACTTTATATATAGCAAACTAGGCCATATAGCCACGAACTATAGATTAAAGAACAAAGTGTATTAAACTAAGTTAAATATACTAACTATTTAGGACTAAGAACCTAATAAGGAATAGGAAGTTGTTATAACGTTATTTAGTTACTAACGCGTTACACTAAAGTAAAGTAAGTAATTAGATTTACCTAACTTACAATTATACAAAGATCTAGAAAACAACTCTAATGTATACTATAACGTAGAAAACGTAGAAGAGATACTAAGATCTCCTACTCTTTACCTATAAAGTAGGCAGGAAGAAGATAACCCTATATTACCTAAGTATAAACTAAATATTTAGGACTATATAGAACCCTACTAGGCACTAAAAGGAATAGAACTCTATAAAAATAAGAAGTTAGACTACGTACTAAAGTACTACCTAGACTACTAAAATCCTATATACTAATTCTGTATGTGGACGCATTACAAAGAACTAACATACACATAATATAAAATAGAGAAAAAGGAGAATAAGTAATAACCTAGAAGGAAACTACGCTGTAGATAGATATAGATAGACTACCCTATTACAGCTTGTAATAAACACCTCTAGAATAAATAATAAGTAAAGTACTTTCCTTACCTTACGGCAAAGGGTAATAAATGCTGTAATATACTTATTAATAGAGACTATATATAACTATACTAGTACATATGTTTAAACTAAAACTATAAATACTACTATATGGCTAAACCTTTAGACGGCTTTGTAAACTGCCCTACGTAAGAAGTAATAACAGAACTATTAATTTAACTAGTATATAGGAATAGTGAAGACTGTAAAAGGAAAAACAGTAGAATATTCTTATAGAAAGGAGAAAGGACAATCTACATAAGCCACGTACTTAAAAATAATAATAGAAGCAGATACTTAGAAATATATACTAGGCATCTAAACTTAATTACAATCTATATAAATAGACGTCTTTTTTAGGCCTAATCTTAGACAAGAAAACTCCTTTATTAAATTAAATACTATAGTAAGCATAGTATTAGTTAAGCTACTAGTATAGCTTAAAGGAATACAAGCTTAAGCTCTTATAAACTTAGGAGTAGAAAGGAAGTTTATATCTTATTTATTAGTTTAGCTCAATCTGTAATTAAGCATTTAAGGGTTAATAGTATACTATTGTGTAAAAGATAAAAAGTAGATTTAATTAATTATGTCTAGTTTATTATATAAAGGGGCACTAAGGGCTTTATAAAGTCTCTGCCTCTTAGCGCTAACCTAAGTAGTGGGTTCTTATGCGGGTCCCTATAGGTAGGTAGGCCCCTACTTCACCTAGTGCTACTTATACGATAAACTGTATAGATACTAGTAACTTTTCTTTTATGTAATAGCCTATGTCTATTATATACTTCCTTTTCCTATCCTTCTTTATCTATATAATTAGCCTTCCCCTATTAGAATAGGTCATAGGGTAGGTGCAGTATTACTGTGTAGTAGAGGTCCTATTTACACTTACTCTTATGTAAATAAGTAGTAATAGCTAACCTGCTTAGTTTTTACTCTACTTTTTTATACAGTAGTAGAGCTGTATTATATAATAAGGCTTTTTTTAGGCATATATCTTATGCGTAAACAAAAGGTAGGATATTAAGTAATATAACACTTAGCGCTAGGTCTTAGTAAGTAGGTATAAAAGGATGTCTCCTAGCTCCCCTAAACCCTCTCTCCTTTATCCTACTTTAATATATGTGTATCTTCCTCCCTTCTTGTCTTATTCTTTTTAGTGTCCTAGTGTCTAGTAGCTAGTGCTCTGTTACTAGTGAGTATATATAGCTTTTTTATACAATGCTAATTTTTAATAAGACATATATACATATATACACATACACTTACTATTATATAATAGCTAATAACACTATTAGTTTATTAGGCGCTAGTGCCTTTACTACTAGTATCTTTGTGCTAGTTATTATAGGCTAGACTAGATTATATATCTAGGTTAACCTCCCCACTAGTTCGTCTAGTATAAGGGCCTTTATGCAGAGCCTAGTAGTAGACGTATAATAAATTCTTTAGAGTATCTTTGTTTTCATTGTACAATGCTAATAGGTGTAGAATAAAGAGGCTAGAGTAGTCTAGATGCCCTTTTAGGACATTATCGTGCAAATCCTAGTTAGTATAAACCTCTAGCAGTAGGCTGCTTTTATTATATAATATAAAGGATATTAGTAAGCGGTGCTTATCTAGTTGCGTAGTTAAGTTTAAAATAAGTCTTATACTTACTTTTACAGCACTACTAATGCTAGTAATTAGGTGTTTCTAGATTATTATGTAATCCTAGGTTATAAGTTAGGATTATACGGCGCCTATATATAGAAGTCGTATAGTGCTTGTTATAAACGTTGTGTATAAGAGGGGGGGGGTAAATATCTTTGTTGTATAAAAGGGTAAATAGGCCTAGTCTTAAGATATCTAAATTATTAATATAGAAAATATATTCTTTAATATCTTTATATAATCTCCTCTAATGTGTTCCCTCTCTTATAATAAAACTATAATGTTAAATTAGTAGTAGGGCTTATATAGCCTAAAAATAAATGTGTCTGTGCGAAGTTATAGTAAGTTAGATAGAAAAAGAATTTTTTTTTTTTTTTTTAAATAGTAAGTGAAATAATAAAAGAAATATTGTGTAGTAGAGTAGTTACTCTATTATACAGTTCTAATTAATTCTGTCTACTAAAGCCTTAATAGTAATGTGTAGTTTATTTGTTAAAATTAGTATTTAGAGTACCTAGTTAGGTGCTTTCTTTATATAAGTATTAGTAGGATTGTCTTTACTATTAATCTACCTAATCTTTGTAATTTCCTATTTTTTGTACGACTCCCTAATAAACATAATGTTAATTATAAAGCGTTTTTTGTTTATAGTGCCTAGTTATATAAGGTATTTGTACAGGGATTTCAAGTTAGTATAGACTATAATAGGAATTAGAAGGATCTAAAGTATTTATATAATCTATTAAAGTGTTGTGCTTAATATAATTGCGTTATTAAAACCGCCTACTAGACTGTATAATTTGCTTACTAGAACACTTCTAGTTACTCTTCTACACTTTACTAAGTTCTAGTAGATAATATTACTATAGATCTTAAAGTCCTAAGTTGTTGTGCGATGTTCCTCTGCTAGTATAATAATAAAGCTAAGCTATGAGCTTAGGTCTCTATTATTAGTAAAAGAGCTATCTGTAAAGATAAACAGCTTCGTGCGACCTAGATTAAGTGGAATAAATTTTAGTCCTCTTTGTGTATTCTAAATTTACTAGTTTAAACGCATATTTAGTGCCTTAATATTTTTTTCTATTAGTACTATTATTTGTGTAGTAATAGACAGGTTAAATGTTGCTTCTAATTAGTAAACTAAAAAAATATATACACCTCTTACTTATTATATAATATATTAGTATATAGCGTCTTTGTCCTAGAGATTAATTATACGAAGGCTTTTAGCCTATCCCTTCTATTCTAGGGTAATAACACTCTAAATAAGTTAGATTTTACCTCTATTAAACTTAATTATCTTGTCTTATATTAAGACGCTTTTGTCCTTTATATAAAACTTTATAGTATAGAGCTACTCCTTTTCTTGTTATACGAAGCTTTCTATAACTACACTAAAGGTATTATTAGTCTAGAGTCTAGTAATACTAAACATCTTAGGTCCCTTATTTATAATAAGTAGGCATAGATTATACGTTAACACATGTATTCTTAGTTTCTCCTTATAGTGGTTATAGTATATCTTAAACTAGTAGAGACCTAATTCTGCTGCGCTATATAGAGGTTGTATAACTTATAGAATTGTGTTTAGTAGGAAGAAATCGCGCATTTCTGCTAGTAGTTAGGCGTATAATGTGCGAAGGAGTTTGTTAGTAGACTATATATAGGCCTAAGTAATGTCCCTAAGCTTAATATACATGTTATATAACTAAATTAGTGTTATAGAAAGAGCTAATAGTAATCTCTAGCTTATACGCTAGATAGTAGGGGATTATATAAAAATCTCCTTTTTTTCTTTATCTAAATAGCTAGCAAAGATAAGTCTTAATTTTTTATATAGTTAGGTTGTCTTGCCTTTAATCTCTTATACAAGACGTAGGTTAAAGATATAGCTAGATTATTTATTAGGGTTATATAATAAGATTTTAAAAGTGCTATTAGTAATAAGGGTATTTATTTCTACTATATCTAATTCTTTAAAGGGCTAGCTAGGTGTAGTAGTAACACTATTTATATAAAGCTTTAGTAGAAGCTTAAAGTTATCCTTTTCTTTTTAGGTAATAAACTAGGTGTTTAGTCTTTCTAATTTTTATTAAGCTTTACCTAATTATATAACTATAGTAGTTTAGTTCTTCCTAGGTCTTCCCCTTAGTCTTGGCTTTAGAGCTTTAATTTGTGCAGGTATAGAAGTATCTATATCCTATAGTTTCTCTATACTGTCTGTAGTTGTGCAATAGTATAGTTTAACCTATATATAGTGTAGTTTTATAGGTCTATTTTTAAGCTCTAGGATAATATCTCTTCCTTTAATACTTTTAATCTTATATAGTCTTTACTATCCCTTCTTTTCTCTCTAGGCTATAACTTTAGAGCCTAGTGGGAGTGTAAGGGTTTTATGCGATAATAGGCTATTTCTAGTGTTAATTATATAAGTAACTTTAACTTTAGCTTTATTCTTCTTAAGCATTTTTATTACTTTCTAAACTATATTAGCTTAGGCAATTAGTTCTAGTAAAGGTAGAGAGTCTTTATTAATCCTTAAGTAGGCACTAAAGACTAGGAGGGTAGGTACTATACTATTAGGCCTAGCTGTGTTATTTAGTGCCTTTACTACTATCTATAGTACTATCTTATTATCTATATAACTATTAATCTTAGCTTTTAGGATGTTATACGCTTAGCGTAGTAGTATATATACTCTTTTAATCTTACTTACAGTCTAGTGTGCCTCTACTAGCATTTGCCTATATTCTGCCCTAACTATCTTTATATAATTCTAAAACTTATTAGAAGCGAAGTTAGTTCCTAGGTTATAGATAATATAATCTAGTGGGCCTTAGTATATATTAATCTAGCATTTTGTTAAGGCATTCTAGGTGTCTTGTGCAGTTATTAATCTTAGAAACTAGGCTGCCTAAAAGGATGTGTCTATATTAATAATATATAGGACATCCCTTTTACTAATTTATATAATATTAATAATAATCTTATAGTTAAAGTATAAGTTATTTTAGATAGAGAACTTAAAGCGTCTTAGCGCTTAGTTATATAACTAGTAGTAGTAATAGAACTTTTTTACTTCTTCTAGTATAGAGCTCTCTACTTTATGCCCTACCTAAGTAAGAAGCTTATATAGTCTTTCTGTCTAGGTGTGTCTAAAATAGTAGTGTAGGCGTTAAAGTTCTGTCTTTGTAAAGAAGAGAGCTAATTCCTTATTACTAAAGTTAAAGAAGTGGTGACCCTACTTTTATATAACTAGGACTATTATACTGTCCCTTTATATAATAATATTTAGGATATTATTAAAGTATACCCTAAGTCTATTAGTATCTACTAGTAATAGTAGGAATAGTGTTAGGGAGTTAAGGATATAGTAGGTTACTATTCTTATAGGGTTAGTAATTTGTATAGTGCCTAGAGATATTTAGGAACCTTGTCCTCTAAAACTAATGTTAGTAGATCCTAGTAACTAGTCTACTTTAGTAGTTAGGTTTTTGTGTAAGTAGGTAGTAAGCTAGTCCTTTCCTACTATAGACACTTATATAGCGCCTCTATTCTAGAGTTCTCCTCAGTACTTTGTATAATACTAACTAGCTAGAGTAAATAGTTATATAGGTTCCTTTATATTCTTATTATCTTTACTATGTTAGATGTCTTCGCTAGTTATGTAATAAAGGTAGGTAGTAGAAGTAAGGTATAAAGTAGCCTTCTATACTTTTTCTTTATTACTTTATTAGTCTTATTTATCTTCCTTCTTTTTTATACAATAGTCTTTTTCCTCTAGCTCTCCTTTAAAGTTAAGGATGTATACTTATATATCTATAGTAGAGGGTTTATATTTATAGAAGTTAGTGTATAATAATATATATTGCCTTCTAGCTTACTAGGTATCCCTTAGTAGATAGTTAGTAGACTAGTATCTTTCTTTATAGTATATAAAGCATTTCTACTTTATATAAAAGCTTAAACTTCTAAAGTTGCCCCTTCCTTTTAGTCTAAAGGTTAATCTGCCTTTAGAGGGGCTTGATCCTCTTGTGCGATTAGAATTATTATATTATTAATTAGTGTAGTACACCTCTTTACTATCTTAGAGAAACTATAACTTTTTCCTATCTTTAGTAACTTAGAGTAATATATAAAGGTTACTAAGTAATCCTTCTACTATATTTTTAGGATTAAATATAGCTTATTTAAGGTTAGAATAGCTGCGGTATACTTATATAATAGAAGTATATAGTTATAGTTTACTACTAAAGCCTTGTCTAAGAGCCCTTTAGGCTAAGGTAAGCTTATTAATTATTACTTCTAGGGCCTTATATAATATAGTAGCTAGATTATTCCTTTTATAGCGTTTAAAGGTAAGAGTAGTCTAGTCTATCTAGTACTAATTATAATTAACACTAGTGTTAAAGTGCCTATTTAGTCTATTATACAATTTATCCTATAGAAGTCCTAGTCTAATATTGTGTAGGTAGTAGGTACTCGCACGATTAGAAAGGATTCCTAGGAAAATATTTATATACTAGTCCTATAGTATACCTAGCCTATAGTATAGTTCTCTAAAGACTTTTGCCTTATTTACTAGAATATTATACAGCCTACTAGTATAGTTATTCTCTTTACTCTAAGCCTTCTAAAAGAGGATAATTTTATCTAGCTAGATATAAGCATAATCTCCTAATTATTAAAGAGACTAGGAGTGTCTAGCCTCTTTGTATAATATAGTTTATTAGGCAAAAGTAGTTTAGGTTTTAGGCTATTACTACTAGTGTAGCTCTATATATAGTGTCTCTGTCCTTATACGTATAGGGATAGGCCCTAGCTATGCTCTATATAAATGTGTATTACCTATAGATAGTGTAGGTTACATTGTTAGGATTATGCGAAGTAGTCTAGATTATAGTTATAGTATTATTATATAAAGGGTCTGTAGCTTATAGTTTAGCTATAACAGTTTAAAGAGTTTCTTTACATAAGTGTTCTTTATTATAGTATTAGTAGCGATAAAGCCTTTTTTTATAAAAAAAGTAATAAGCTCTCTTCTTACTATATAACTAATCTTATTAAAGGTTTTTTCCTTTTAGTTGTTAAAATCTTTAGTAAAAGAAGAGATTACCTCTTTACCTTTAAGGCTGCTTACGCGATATTACGCAATTATATATACTATATAAGTGTTTAGCTATTTAAGAGAAGGGGGTAAGTAGCTGTGTAGATCTACTCTATCTATCTAGTACTTTTATGTAATCTCTTCTCTTAAGGTAATAGCCTTAATGTTTATTACTTTCTCTACTTATTAAAGCTATGTTGCTTTGTCTTCTTACTAAGGAGGCAGTATTAATTATTGCGCAACGTTCTTAGGTTATAGTTCCTCTAGAAAGTCTCTTAGTCTTAAGGCTATATTATTATTATCTTTCTTAGTCATGTAACGTGACTATGTTTAGTTATCACTAGTTTAATTATGCGACGTGTTTGCGTTTAGTTATTGCTAGTTTAATTGTGTGACGTGTTTTTTAGGGTTATAAATATGCTCACTATCTCCTTTCTTTTCTATAGAATAGTTTAGACTAAATTATACAACTCTTTATAGATATGTGCGCTTTGTTTCTACTTATTATATAATTTAAAATTTAATCTCTAGTAAAGGTAATAATACAGAGCCTACGTATCTAGCTTATAGGGCGCTCTGTCTTTAGATCTTGCTAGTTTGCAGTTAATTAGAATTAACTACTAATTAGTGTTAGTTTGGCTTAATCTGTAATTAAGTATTTAAGGATTAATAGTATATTATTGTGTAAAGGGTAAGAAGTAGGTTTAATTAATTACATCTGGTCTATTATACAAAAGGGCACTAAGGGCTTTATAAAGTCTCTGCCTCTTAGCGCTAACCTAAGTAGTGGGTCCTTATACAGGTCCCTATAGGTAGGTAGGCCCCCACTTCAGCCAGTGCTACTTATACGATAAACTATACGGACATTATTAGATAATAAGACAAGCAGGACTTATAATATTAGAGAAAAAAGTACCCCATATTATCTATATCGCGAATAAATCCCTAATGCCTAAGACACCTTAGATATACTAGAAGGTTACTACTATAATAATAGTCTAAAGATATAGAGAGAAATTTACCTTAGATGTCTTACTAGGATCTAAGTATAAGTTAGTTATAGGATTACCTTAGTTAATAATACACAACCTACAGATTAACTAGGGTACAAAGAAAATATTATTTAAACGCTATAATATTATATTATAAGCAAAGCCTGTGCATTAACGAAAAATAATAGTAGATAAGGGAGTTATTAATAATATAATACTATAATAAACGGTTAAAAAACGAAAGCATACCTTAGTAGACACTAGTAGGAACTACTAGGTTAAAAAGTGTAATAAGGAGAAGAATAGCATACTCTTCACCTTACTAAGAGAGTATAGGAAATAGACACATATATTTACAGAAAAGGAAGGAAAAGTAAACCTACCTAAATATTAACCCTAGGATCTTACAATAGACCTAAAAGAAGAAAAAAACGCTACCCTTTAGACTACTATATAGTAAGATAGGAGAAGAACTCCTTAAAAAACGTAATTTCATTAATATAAACCTTAAGAAAGGATATATACAACTATTAAAGTTACTAGCAGTAAGCCCTTTTATATTTATTAAGAAAAAAGAATAGATTAGATAGACTATATATCAACTACTAATAACTTAATAATATAATAATAAAGAACTAATATCTACTACTAAACATTATAGAGTTACAAAATTAACTATCTTAAGCTAAGATATTTATAATAATAGATCTAAGGGACAGTTACCACCTTATATAAATTAAGAAAGGTGAAGAATAGAAAATAGTATTTTAATTACGCTATAGACTATTTAAATATAAGGTTATACCTTTTAGACTTATAAACGTACTAGCAGCTTTTATAGCACTTATTAATAACATACTTTACAAGCATCTAGACATATTTATTATTACGTATATAAATAATATTTTTATCTTTTCTAAAATAAGTTAGACTATACTATGTATGTATAGATAGTACTAGAAGCACTAGACAAAGTATACCTTTATGTTAAACTTAAGGAATATAAGTTTAACATTAAATAACTTAAATTCCTAGGACACATTTCTACTATAGAAGGAATCGAGATAGCACTAAGTAAAGTTAAATATATTAGGAACTAGCTAATACTAAAGACAGCCAAGAACATCTAAGAATTTTTAGGATTCTATGAATTTAACTAACAATTTATTCAAGATTACGTAAAAGTTATAATACCCTTAATAAGTCTTATAAAGAAGGACGTACCCTTTAAATAGATAAATAAGTGTAGAATAGTATTCTAACTGCTTAAAATAGCATGTATTATAGAATCTATCCTTATTTATTTTAGAAGTGATAAACGACTACGCTTTACAATAAACACTAGCGATTTTACGCTAGGCGCCTACACTAAATAAAAACGTAATAGTAAATAGTACCTAATTACCTATTACTTATGCAAATTTAGTAACACTAAAACACAATATAATATACATAATAAAGAACTTTATACTATTATTAAAGCCTTAAAGCACTAAAGGATTTAGGCGCTTAGTTACTTAACGCTAGAAATTTATATAGATTATAAGAGCCTTCTAAGGTTCACAATAATAAAAGAACTTACACTATAGTAATAAAAATAATTATAAACTACTAGGCAGTATAAGTTTAAAATTATCTATATAGCTAGAAAAAAAAATAGTAGAGTAGACGCTCTTAGCTAATAAAGTAATCTAGTAGAAGAAAAGGTAAAAACCTTCTCTATAATCCTTTATAAAGCCAAAAATAGATCTCTAGAACTAATAGTAGAACTAAATTAACTTTTAGTAATTAACTAACAAGTTCTAGAACGTCTATAGACTAAGGTTATCTAATAATACTATAATAACCATATATATAAACACCTAGGCATTATAAAAATAATAGAACTTATCTAAAGAAATTACACCTTTAAAGGAATTAAAGACGCTATAATAACTTATATCTATAAATATGCAGAATACTAGAGGAATAAATATAGTGTCCGTACAGTTTATTGTACAAATAGCACTAAGTAAAATAGGCGCCTACCTACCTATGGGGACCCACACAAGGACCCACTACTTAGGTTAGCGCTAAGAGGCAGAGACTTTATAAGGCCCTACCTACCTATAAGAACCCGGATAAGGACCCACTACTTAGGTTAGCGCCAAGAGGCAGAGACTTTATAAGGTCCTTAGTGCCCCTTTATATAATAGACAAGACGTAATTAATTAAACCTACTTCTTACCTTTTACACAATAGTATACTATTAACCCTTAAATGCTTAATTATAGATTAAGCTAAACTAATACTAATTAGTAGTTAATTTTAATTAACTGTAAACTAGCAAGGTCTAAAGACAGAGCGCCCTATAAGCTAGATGCGTAGACTCTATATTATTACCTCTACTAGAGATTAAATTTTAGATTATATAATAAGTAGAAACAAAGCGCGCACATCTATAAAGAGTTATATAATCTAGTCTAAGCTATTCTACAGAAAAGAAAGGAGATAGTGAGTATATTCACAACCCTAAAAAATATATTGCATAATTAAACTAGTAATACACTAATGCGATCTAGTTGCACAATTTAACAAGATAATAACATAGCACTAGAACTAGGAGACTTCCTAGAGGAATCTATATAAGAAGGAATCGCACAATAAGCTACCTAGGAGGATAACTTAGAATAGCTTTAATAAGTAGAGGAAGTAACAAATATTAAGGCTATTACCTTAAGAGGAGAGATCGCACAAAAGTACTAGGTAGATAGAGTAGATCTACACAGCTACCTACCCCCTTCTCTAAAATAGCTAAACACTTATATAGTGTATATAATTACGCAATATCGCGTAAGTAGCCTTAAAAGTAAAGAGGTAATCTCTTCTTTTACTAAAGATTTTAATAACTAAAAGGAGAGAACTTTTAATAAAATTAGTTATGTAGTAAGAAGGGAGCTTATTACTTTTCTTATAAAGGAAGGCTTTGTCGCTACTAATACTATAATAAAGGACATCTATATAAAGAAACTCTTTAAACTATTATAGCTTAACTATAAGCTATAGACCTTTTATATAATAATGCTATAACTGTAACCTAAACTACTTCGCGTAATCCTAATAATGTAACCTACACTATCTGCAGGTAATATATATATATATAGAGCATAGCTAGGCCCTATCCCTATACTTGCAAGGATAGAGACACTATATATAAAGCTACACTAGTAGTAGTAGCCTAAAACCTAGACTACTTTTGCCTAATAAACTACATTATATAAAGAGGCTAGACACTCCTAGTCTTCTTAATAACTAGGAGATTATACTTTTATCTAGCTAGATAATATTATCCTTAACTTTAAAGGAGAGCTAGAGGATAAAGACTATTATACAAAAGAGGAGGAAGATAAATAAGACTAATAGAGTAATAAAAAAGAAGCACAGAAGGCTACCTTATACCTTACTCCTACTGTATACCTTTATCGCACAACTAAGAGACATCCTTCTATACCTGCTTACTAAAACCTAGCGCTAAGCATATATTACTTAACACCCCACCTTTTATTTGCGCATAGAACATATATCTAGAAAGAGCCTTATTACGTAATGCAACTTTACTACTGTGCAAAGAGGTAAGGTAAAAACTAAGTAGGTTAGCTATTACTACCTATTTGCACAAGAGTAGGTATAAATAGGACCTCTACTATACAGCAACACTACACCTACCTTACAACCTATTCTAATAGGGGAAGGCTAACTATATAGATAGAAAAGGACAGGAAAAGGAAAGTATATAATAGATATAAGCTATTATATAAAAGAAAAATTACTAGTGTCTATACAGTTTATTATATAAATAGCACTAAGTAAAATAGGGGCCTACCTACCTATAGGGACCTACATAAGGACCCACTACTTAGGTTAGCGCTAAGAGGCAGAGACTTTATAAGGCCCTACTTACTTATAAGGACCTGCACAAGAACCCACTGCTTAGGTTAGCGCTAAGAGGCAGAGACTTTATAAGGTCCTTAGTGCCCCTTTATACAATAGACAAGACGTAATTAATTAAACCTACTTCTCACCCTTTACACAATAGTATACTATTAACCCTTAAATGCTTAATTACAGATTAAGCCAAACCAACACATAGTATATATCTTAAATATAGAGAGATGTAAGCAATTAGAATACTAATAGCACTATAGAAAAACATTACTATAAATTTTATTATAGGAATTCTAAACTCTAAGGATCTAACAATAGGAATTAAATACAATAGTATACCAGTAATAGTCTGCCAACTAACTAAGTATATTAAGCTTATTCTATGCCTTAAAAGAATAATAGTAAAGGAACTTACTTTTCTTATTCTAGACTAACTAATTAGATATTATAGAATCCTAAAAATAATTATTAGTAACAGAGACAAGCTCTTTACGTTAAATTACTAGACAACGTTTATAGCCCTACTTAGAACAAAATAAAAGCTATTAACAGCTTACTATCTATAAATAAACAGATAGACAGAACGTATAAACTAAACTATAGAAACGTACCTACGCATCTACTATAATAGTTAGAAGAATAACTAGGTTTTACTACTACCTATACCATAGGTAGCCTATAATAATAAAGTATTAGTAGTATTAGGACATACACTATTTTATATAAACTATAGAAGACACCTACATTTTTTTAATTAACAATTTCCTACAATAATTAAAGCAAAAGAAGCCATAGATATAGTAGAAAATATAAAGAAAATACACTAACAACGCTAAGAGAACCTTAAAAAAGCTTAGTAGTAATTAATTTCATACTAAAATTAAAAACGTAAAATAGGACCTTAGCTAAAGAAGGGGGATAAAGTATATCTACTTACAAAGAACCTTTAAACTTAGAAGAGAAAACACAAGAAACTAGATTATATTAAGGTTAGACTATTTTACATTTCTAAGTAAATATTACTAGTAAACTATAAGTTAGAACTACCGCTGGATGTAAAAATACACCTAGTATTCCACGTATTACTACTAGAACTAGTAGACCCTAATACACTAGTTAGAACCACCTTCTACCACAGAACTGAGAAAGAAAATAAATTTAAAGTTAAAAGAATTCTGGAATATAATTAGTATAATAACGCATACTGTAGGTTTGGCTTAATCTATAATTAAGCATTTAAGGGTTAATAGTATACTATTGTGCAATAGGTAAGAAGTAGGTTTAATTAATTACGTCTAGTCTATTATACAAAGGGGCACTAAGGGCTTTATAAAGTCTCTACCTCTTAGCGCTAACCTAAGTAGTGGGTCCTTGTGCAGGTCCCTATAGGTAGGTAGGCCCCTATTTTACTTAGTGCTATTTGTACAATAAAGTGTATAGACACTAGTAACTTTTCTTTTATATAATGGCTTATATCTATTATACGCTTCCCTTTTCTATCCTTCTCTATTTATACAGTTAGCCTTCCCCTATTAGAATAGATTATAAGGTAGGTATAGTGTTGCTGTATAGTAGAAGTCCTATTTATACCTACCTTTGTGCAAATAGGTAGTAATAGCTAACCTACTTAGTTTTTACTCTACCCCTTTGTATAGTAGCAGAGCTGTATTACGTAATAAGGCTCTTTTTAGGCATATATTCTATGCGTAAATAGAAGGTAGGGTGTTAAGTAATATAATACTTAGTGCTAGGTCTTAGTAAGTAGGTATAGACAGATATCTTCTAGTTATATAATAAAGGTATGTAGTAGAAGTAAGGTATAAGGTAGCTTTCTATACTTCTTCTTTATTACTCTATTAGTCTTATTTATCTTCCTCCTTTTTTATATAATAGTTTTCTTCCTCTAGCTCTCCTTTAAAGTTAAGTATGTATATTTATACATCTATAGTAGAAGGCTTATATTTATAGAAGTTATCGTATAATAATATATATTACCTTCTAGCTTACTAGGTATCTCTTAGTAAATAGTTAGTACACTAGTTTTCTTCTTTATAATATATAAAGTATTTCTACTTTGTATAAAAGCTTAAACCTCTAAAGTTACCCCTTTCTTTTAGTTTAAAAGTTAATTTGCCTTTAGAGGGGCTAGATCCTCTTATATAATTAGGATTATTATATTATTAATTAGTGTAGTACACCTCTTTACTATCTTAGGGGAACTATAACTTCTTCCTATCTTTAGCAACTTAGAGTAACGCATAAAGGTTACTAAATAAGCCTTCTACTATATTTTTAGGGTTAAATATAGCTTATTTAAAGTTAAGATAGCTGCAGTATGCTTATATAATAGTAGTGTATAGTTATAGTTTACTACTAAAGCCTTATCCAAAAGTTCTTTAAGCTAAGGTAAGCTTATTAATTATTACTTCTAGGGCCTCGTGCGATATAGTGGCTAGATTATCCCTTTTATAGCGTGCGAAGGTAAGAGTGGTCTAGTTTAGTACTAATTATAATTAACACTAGTGTTAAAGTGCCTATTTAGTCTATTGTATATTTTATCCTATAGAAGTCCTAGTCTAATATTATAGAGGTAGAAGATGCTCGCATAATTAGAAAGGATTCCTAGAAAGATGTTTATATACTAGTCCTATAGTATACCTAGCCTATAGCATAGTTCTCTAAAGATTCTTACTTTATCTACTAGAATATTATACAGCCTACTAGTGTAGTTATTCTCTTTACTTTAAGCCTTCTAAAAGAGAATAATCTTGTCTAGCTAGATAGAAGCATAATCTCCTAGTTATTAAAAAGACTAAGAGTGTCTAGCCTCTTTATATAATATAGTTTATTAGGTAAAAGCAGTCTAGGTTTCTAGCTACTGCCACTAGTGTAGCTCTATATATAGTGTCTCTATTTTTGCACATATAGGGATAGGCCCTAGCTATGCTCTATATATATATATATTGCCTATAAATAGTGTAGGTTACATTATTAGGATTATACGAAGCAGTTTAGATTATAGTTATAGTGTTATTATATAAAGGGTCTATAGCTTATAGTTAAGCTATAATATTTTAAAGAGTTTCTTTACATAGGTGTCCTTTATTATAGTATTAGTAGCGATAAAGCCTTCTTTTATAAAAAAAGTAATAAGCTCTCTTTTTACTATATAACTAATCTTATAAAGGTTTTCTTCTTCTAGTTATTAAGATCTTTAGTAAAAGAAGAGATTACCTTTTTACTTTTAAGACTACTTACGTAATATTACGCAATTATATACACTATATAAGTATTTAGCTATTTTAGAGAAGGGTGTAGGTGGCTGTATAGATCTACTCTATCTATCTAGTACTTTTATGCAATCTCTCCTCTTAAGGTAATAGCTTTAATATTTATTGCTTCCTCTACTTATTAAAGCTATGTTGCTTTATCTTCTTAATAAGGAGGTAGTATTAATTATTATACAACGTCTTTAGGTTATAGTTCTTCTAGGAAGTCTCCTAGTTTTAAGGCTATATTATTATTGTTGTCTTTTTTAGTTGTACAACGTGTTTATATTTAGTTATTGGTAGTTTAATCGTGCAACGTGCTTACGTTTAGTTGTTACTAGTTTAATTATGCGACGTGTTTTTTAGGGTTATAAGGGGGTTTACTATCTCCTTTCTTTTCTGTAGAATAGCTTAGACTAGATCGTGCGACTCTTTATAGATATACGCGCTTTGTTTCTACTTATTGTATAATCTGAAATTTAATCTCTAGTAAAAGTAATAATACAGAGCCTACGTATTTAGCTTGTAGGGCGCTCTGTCTTTAGACCTTACTAGTTTATAGTTAATTAGAATTAACTACTAATTAGTTTAGGTTTAGCTTAATTTATAATTAAATATTTAAGGGTTAATAGTATACTATTATGCAAAGGGTAAGAAGTAGGTTTGTTTAATTAATTTCGTCTAGTCTATCGTACAAAGGGGCACTAAGGACTTTATAAAGTCTCTGCCTCTTAGCGCTAACCTAAGCAGTGGGTCCTTATGCGGGTCCCTATAGGTAGGTAGGCCCCTATTTCACTCAGTGCTATTTGTACGATAAACTCTACGGACACATACCTTATAAAATAGAAAGGTTACCTATATAGTAAAAACACCTAGGAACTAAAGAATAATCTACGAAACTATTAGTAAAAGATTAAAGAATTCTATTAAAAACATAAACATACCTAGCAGGATTATAGTACTAACGCTATAGTGTCTACTATATTAAGAATTAACCACATTACTATAGAGTAAATAACAGTCACTACTGTAGCAGGATAATTAATAGTATCTATACTTGTATTCTTACTATCTACAGCCATTTCTGTAGCCACACACAACGTTTTCTTATAAGTACACTTTTTAGCCTAAGCTAGTATTTTCTTATTTTATAACAACTGCACTATTAGAAGAGACAACGCCTTTTTATTTTTTTTAACTTTCTTTTTATACTCTTTATAAGTTTTATCTAGCAACAACTAGCTTATATCCACACACAAATAATCTAAGTAAACATATTTAGAACACTTTAAACCTAAATCTAGTATAATATAGTAAATAGAACCTTTAAAGCTATAGTTAATATAAGGGTTCTCTATAATAATATTAGCTTCTTAGATCTTACAATATAGTAAATATTTTTAAGTAGTAGAGTCGCTAGGTATAATACTAATAGATATACTTATAGTAAGTAGGGTTAGTAAAATAACTTATATAATAAGGGCTAAGATCTAAGTATGTAATTTAGGATAAATCTATAAAAGAGAGGGGATAATGTTAGGATCTAAAATCTACATAATAGCAAGAAGCTAGTGTTCTATCTAGTGGACGCGTAGTAGGGATTAAGTTGGGATTTAATACTAGCTACGCTTTAAATAAAGAGGTTATATAACTACTCTCTATAGAGCGCTTAATTACTCTATACAGAGCATAATACACATAACTACTCTCTATAGAGAGCACTCTACAGAGCGCTCCCTATAGAGTGGCCTTTACTTAGTATATAGAAACGCAAGAATAAGCTTCTTATACTTATATTTAATCTATTTATTAATCTATTATTTAGATTCTAGTAGACTGAATTATTTAACTTATTACACTTAGTTAAGATACTAACATATTAAGAAGACTTTTTACCTTCTATAAATACTCCTGCCTAAGAACTAACTGTAACCCTTTAGGACTAGCTACCCTTTTAGATTTAATAGTATTTTTGTTGGTTTGGCTTAATCTGCAATTAAGCATTTAAGGGTTAATAGTATACTATCGTGCAAAGGGTAAGAAGTAGGTTTAATTAATTACGTCTTGTCTATCGTACAAAGGGGCACTGAGGGCTTTATAAAGTCTCTGCCTCTTAGCGCTAACCTAAGTAGTGGGTCCTTGTGCGGGTCCCTACAGGTAGGCAGGCCCCCACTTTACCCAGTGCTACTTGTACGAAAAACTGTACGGACAATTTTACTTATTATTTATCCTAGAGGTGTTTATTATAAGCTGCGATAGGGCAGTTTATCTACATCTATTTATAGCGTAGGTTTCTTTTAGCTTATTTTTTATTTTTATTTTTCTCTACCTAATATTATATGTATATTAGTTCTTCGCAATACGTCTATCTATACAATTAGTATATAGGATTTAGTAGTCTAGGTAGTACTTTAGTACGTAGTCTAACTTTTTATTTTTATAGGGTTGCACTCCCTTTAGTGCCTAGTAGGGTTCTAAGTAGTCCTAAATATTTAGTTTATACCTAGGTAATATAGGATTGTCTTCTTCTCGCCTACTTTATAGGTAAGGAGTAAGATATCTTTGTATCTCCTCTACGTCTTCTACGTTATAGTATACGTTAAGTTGTCTTCTAGATTTTTATATAATTATAAGTTAGGTAAATCTAATTGCTTACTTTATGCTAGTGTAACGCGTTAGTAACTAAATAGCGTTATAATAACTTTCTATTCTTTATTAGGTTCTTAGTCCTTAATAGTTAGTATATTTAACTTAGTTTAGTAAACTTTATTCTTTAATCTATAGTTTCTAGCTATGTAGCCTAGTTTACCACATATAAAGTATTTATAGGTCTTAGTTATTAGTTATTAACTTCTATTAGAAACGCGTTTATTAGGCTGCTTAGGGCCTATCCTTCCTCCTTTTCCTTTACCTATATAGTTAAACTAGATATCTTCTATTAGTTTATATCTCTAGTAGTTCCTTAGTTATTACTTTTAGATAATTCTAACAGGGCTTTTGTAAACTACTTTTAGTAGTTATTTAAAGCTTATTGCCCTAGGGTTTTAGTACAGCTTTTATTGTAGTAAGAACTATTCTCTATTAATTCTAATAGTTTCTTTATATAGTTCTTTAAGGTTAGTAATTTGCGCACTACTATGTAAGAGTTTCTTACGTAGTTTCTATTTAAGTTCTTGTTTATATATGTCCTAAAGAGATTTATTGTCCTAGTTAAGTTATATAGCGTATGTACAAAACTTAGCTATATACTTACGTACTAATTACTTCTAAATTATAGTCTAAATCTTCGCTTTTATAATAAAGTCCTTATTAGTAATTCTACACAGTTGTTTAAGGTATTTCTTAACGTTATTATAACTCTTAATAGTATTAACTGCATTAGTGTACTTATTTACGTAATTATTGTTATTGTTATTATAGTCTATTCCTAGGTACTTTTTTAGATAAGGATAGATTTATAATTCTATATCTCCTCGCATTTATATTGCTGTAAAGATAACCTTTTTCTTATTTTTAAGCGATTTATTTAAGTTAAAGAAGTAGAGGTCTAACTAGAGAATCTAGACGTTAGTTTAAAATTATTTACTAAAGTAGAGATTAGGTTTATGCGCCTTACTACTATCCTTTATAAGAGTAATTTTAGTAGCACCTAAAGCTATAGAAGAGGTAGAAGTTTATAAAGTACTTATATTAAGGGTGTTTAAAATGTTAAATCTAAGAGGGTAGCTAGTCCTAAAGGGTTAAAGTTAGTTCTTCAGTAGGAGTACTTATAGAAGGTAGAAAGTTTTATTAACATAATTGTATCTTGCGAAGTGTAATAAGTTAATAATTTAGTCTACTAGAATCTAAATAATAGATTAATAAATAGATTAAATATAAGTATAAAGGTTTATACTTACGTTCCTATATACTTTAAGTAATTAGTCGACTAAGTACTCTAATTAAACTAATTAAGCACTAATTAGTTACTTAGTATATTAAGTACTTAGTCTAATTAGTTGTCTTAGCGCTCTAATTACACTAATTAGGTTACGTGACATCTTGTGCTATGCTACTTAAGTAATAAACATAAATATATATAAAGATCCTAGAAGGCCTAGCCTTTAGATCTTAATAAAAGTTTACGTAATTATTTTTATCTACGCAGCTAGACTTGCTTAAATTAATTTTATATACTATATTCTTAAGATAAAGTTTAGTAGCTTATACAGTTTTCTTAAGCATTTAGGCTAATTAGCATATTGTGTGCGCGTTACTCTCCCCTATCTCTATTACGAGTTACTCCCCTGTTTAAGTAGTCCCTCCTCTTTCTGTTCCAAATTGCGCCTAATGAAAATCCTCGTTCTCCTAATGCCAGCTCTCCAATCCCGCGATTGTGTCCCCAGCTGTTATGGTGTTGTGCGTGCATCACGCGAATCCGTGCATCACGCGCACGGACACGTTAAGTCCCCGAGCTGGGCGACGGGCGATCCCGGTTACCGAGGTGTGGACGGGTTAGGCGGTGGCACGTGCGGAATCTCGGGCATTTATCCCTTCCCCTTCTGCCCGCCACCCCGGCTTGCCTTCTCCAATGTTTACTATTCCCCACAAACTCAGATCTTGTTGTCTGTCGCCGTGCCATATCTCGAGTCAGCTACCTACACTATGTCGAGCGGTTCAGTCACAGAAATCAACCGCCTTGCTTTCGAGTAAGCCCTTACATTCACCTGCCATCGTAAGCCCATGCTCTAACCGTAACTCCACAGCACCTTCGCCAGCCAATACGACATCCTACCCTGGAACCAACGCCTCATGTCGCAGATCCGCGCGGCATTGGAAGACCGCAAAGACTGGATTGGGGCCCGCTTCGTCTCCGAATCCAACCTCGACCCCGGCCGGCCTGTTAAGCTCCTTGACTATGCCTGCGGAACTGGTGCCATCACCAAGGCGCTAGGTCCTTACGTCAATAGCGTTAAAGGGATCGATATCTCGGGGCAAATGGTGGAGCGATTCAACGCCGCGGCTCGTAACTCAGGCCTAGCACCTGAGCAAGCGAGCGCTGTCGTCGGCAATCTGTGTGTCGAACACGGCGTTCCGGAGGAATTGCTTGGAGAAGACTGGTTTGATTTTGATGTTGCGGCTATCAGCTTAGGGTTCCATCATTTCGAGTCGCCCTCACTTGCTTTGAGGCGTTTGGCTGAGCGGTTGAGGCCTGGGAGCGGGGCGTTGGTCATCGTCGACTTCCTACCGGCAGAGGCGGACGGACATGCTGGGAAGTGCAGCCGTGGACACAAACACGCACACGGACTGCAGTCCTCTCACCATGGTCATGGCGCTCATCACAAGCACCACTCAGAGGCCCCCTCTCACTCTTCCTCTCAGTCGGGCTTTACTAGAGAGAGCATGAGACAGATGTATGCTGATGCTGGAGTTGGCACCGACTTCGATTTCGTCGTTTTACCCGAGCCTGCAGTCCTAGGCGAGGGCCCAGACGCACGAAAACGCCAACTCTTCATCGCCAGGGGACGACGAGCGGACTCCAAGCTCTAGATATCTGTAATTGTACACACTTATATCACGTGTACACAGTTAAAAAAGTTAGACTTTATCTATTATTTATAGTGCTAGGGCGTTAGCGAGTTTAGGTCTTGGCACAGAACTTTAAAATATGAACTTAACTATTTTAATTACTAGGATTTGAAAATATATAGAAAAAATATAGAGAGTAGGATTAGAGTATTTAATTATGTACTATTTACTATAATATATAATATATATTAATATTCTACTCACTAGTCTATTATCTAATCTATAGTAGTTTATTAATCTTTAAATTATTAATAAAAGGTTAGTGGAAAATTATATTAACTCTAGAAAGGTAGCTAGTCTAAATGGGTTAAGATTAATTCTTAGCTAGAAGTACTTATAAAGGTTAAAAGGTTTTATTAATATAACATTATTTTATAAAGTATAATAAGTTAATAATATGGCCTAAGTGTAATCTAAAAAATAGATTAAGAAATAGGTTAAATATAAGTATAGAAAGTCTATACTTACGTTCTTATTACTTATAATAAAAGACGAATATAGTAAGTAGAGAAGAATAAGCTTCTTACAGTAGAGCTTTATATACTAGAGAAAACTTAGGGCTTAATTAGAATAGAAATACAGTATTATAATTAGGCTAGAAGCCTACTTTTTTAAGCGCTAATTAGCTCCTAAAATCTAACATAATAACGTTTTGCTAATTATAAAGTAGATACACCTAATTATACTACTACGCAGCCCCCTTTCTTTTATACGCATAGGTAGGCTTAACTATTACTACCTGGTACTAAGAAAACTCTGCCATCCTTTCCTTCCTACTACTTTTAATAAAATATACCTTTACCTTAATAATACTACCTTCTTTACTAGCACTTATAGCTTATATTCTATCTTTGTCTGTACAGTTTATCGTACAAATAGCACTGAGTGAAATAGGGGCCTACCTACCTATAGGGACCCGCACAAGGACCCACTACTTAGGTTAGCGCTAAGAGGCAGAGACTTTATAAGGTCCTTAGTGCCCCTTTGTACGATAGACTAGACGTAATTAATTAAACCTACTTCTTACCCTTTGCACGATAGTATACTATTAACCCTTAAATGCTTAATTACAGATTGAGCCAAACCAATAATCTTTATTATTATTATCTTCCTTATCTATTACTAGTAACACAGATAATGCCTCTATAACACCTATAAACACTATTATAATAGTTTAATATAGTAATACCCCCCCTAGCACTAAGGCACCTATTATATATAATATAGAATTACTTATAAGTAAAGACGTAGCTGCTATATTTATAAAAATAAGGTTAGTGTCTATAAATCACGTCGCCTTATAGTGCTAATACTATATAGAGATTTCTACGCATCTCTCCTACCTATCTTTATTTCGCCTAACGCATCTAAACCACCTCTATACACACTATTAAATCTCCCACTTTAGTACGTAATTATAGTACCTATGGAAATAAATACTAAGATAGTAGGAGATAGTACTTTACTCCCTCTAGCGTTAAGGTTCTAGTGGCTTATATTTATTAAATACTATTTAATTATTATTATATAGTGTCTGTACAGTTTATCGTACAAGTAGCACTAGGTGAAGTGGGGGCCTGCCCACCTGTAGGGACCCGCACAAGGACCCACTACTTAGGTTAGCGCTAAGAGGCAGAGACTTTATAAAGCCCTTAGTGCCCCTTTGTATAATAGATAAGACGTAATTAATTAAACCTACTTCTTACCCTTTACACAATAGTATACTATTAACCCTTAAATGCTTAATTACAGATTAAGCTAAACTAACACTAATTAGTAGTTAATTCTAATTAACTATAAACTAGCAAGGTCTAAAAATAGAGTGCCCTATAAGCTAGATGTGTAGGCTCTGTATTATTACTTTTACTAGAGATTAAATTTTAGATTATACAATAAGCAGAAACAAAGCGCGCATATCTATAAAGAGTTATATAATCTAGTCTAAGCTATTCTATAGAAAAGAAAGGAGATAGTAAGCACATTTATAACCCTAAAAAACACGTTGTATAATTAAACTAGCAACAACTAAACGTAAACACGTTACACGATTAAACTAGTAATAACTAAACACAGACACGTTACACGACTAAGAAAGATAATAATAACATAGTGTTAAGATCTGAAGGCTAGGCCTCCCAGGATCTTTATATGTATCTACATTCGTTATTCGAGTGGCGCGGCACAAAAGGTCATGTGACCTAATTAGTGTGATTAGAGCGCCAAGACAACTAATTAGACTAAGCACTTAATATACTAAGCAACTAATTAGTGCTTAATTAGTTTAATTAGAGCGATTAGTCCACTAATTGCTTAAAGTATATAGGAACGCGAGAATGGGCTCTTTATACTTATGTTTAATCTGTTTATTAATCTATTGTTTAGATTCTAGCAGACTAAATTATTAACTTATTACACTTCGCAAGATACTATTGTATTAATAAGACCTTCTACCTTCTGTAAGTACTCCTGCCTAAGAACCAACCTTAACCCTTTAGGACTAGCTACCCTCTTGGATTTAACACATAGCCTTAAGACTAAGAGACTATTAAGATCCAAAGGCTAGGCCTCCTAGGATCTTCATATGTATCTACATTCGTTATTCGAGTGACACGGCACAAAAGGTCACGTAATCTAATTAGTGTGATTAGAGCGCCAAGACAACTAATTAGACTAAGTACTTAATATACTAAGTAACTAATTAGTGCTTAATTAGTTTAATTAGAGCGATTAGTCCACTAATCGCTCAAAGTATATAGGAACGCGAGGATGGGCTCTCTATACTTATATTTAATCTGTTTATTAATCTATTATTTAGATTCTAGTAGACTAAATTATTAACTTATTACACTTTGCAAGATACTATTATAGTAATAAGACTTTCTACCTTCTATAAGTACTCCTGCCTAAGAACTAACCTTAACCCTTTAGGACTAGCTACCCTCTTAGATTTAATATCTTAAACACCCTTAATATAAGTACTTTATAAACTTCTACCTCTTCTATAGCTTTAGGTGCCGCTAAGATTACTCTTATAAAGGATAGCAGTAAGGCGCATAAACCTAATTTTTACTTTAGTAAATAATCTTAAACTAATATCTAAATTCTCTAGTTAGACCTTTACTTCTTTAACTTAGACAAACCCCTTAAAGACAAAAAGAAAGTTATCTTCGCAGTAATATATATACGAGGAGATACAGGATTATAGATCTATCTTTACCTTAAAAAGTACCTAGGAATAGACTATAATAATAATAACAATAATTATATAAATAAGCACGCTAATATAGTTAACATTATTAAGGATTATAATAACTTTAAGAAATACCTTAAATAACTCTTTAGGATCGCTAATAAGGACTCTATTATAAAAGTAAAGATTTAGACTATAACTTAGAAATAATTAGTAGCTAAGTATATAGCTAAGTTTCGTAGATACGCTGTGCAACTTAACTAGGACAATAAATCTCTTTAGAATATATATAAATAAGGACTTAAATAGAAACTATATATAGAACTCTTACGTAGTAGTGTACAAATTACTAACCTTAAGGAACTATATAAAGAAACTATTAGGATTAATAAAGAGTAGTTTTTACTATAATAGGAGCTCTACTAAAACTCTAGGGTAATAAGCTTTAGATAACTAGTAAAAGTGGTTTATAAGAACTCTATTAGAATTGTCTAAAAGTAACAGCTAAGGAATTACTAGAGATATAAACTAATAGAAGATGTCTAGTTTAACTACTTAGGTAAAAGAAAAGAAGAAAGGATAGGCCTTAAGCAGCCTAATAAACGCGTCTCTAATAGAAGTTAACAACTAATAACTAAGACCTATAAATACTTTATATGTAGCAAACTAGGCTATATAGCTAGGAACTATAGATTAAAGAATAAAGTCTATTAAACTAAGTTAAATATACTAACTATTAAGGACTAAGAACCTAATAAGGAATAGGAAGTTATTATAACGCTATTTAGTTACTAACGTGTTACGCTAGAGTAAAGTAAGCAATTAGATTTACCTAACTTATAACTATATAAAGATCTAAAACACAACTCTAATATATACTATAACGCAGAAGACGTAGAAGAGATACTAAGATTTTCTACTCTTTACCTATAAAGTAGGCGGGAAGAAGATAACCCTATATTACCTAAGTATAAACTAAATGTTTAGGACTATATAGAACCCTACTAGGCACTAAAAGGAATATAATCTTATAAAAATAAGAAGTTAGACTACGTACTAAAGTACTACTTAGACTACTAAAATCCTACACACTATTTCTATATATGGACGTATTATAAAGAACCAATATACGCATAACATAAGGCAGAGAAAGAGGAGAATAAGAAATAACCTAGAAGAAAACTGCGCTATAAATAAATATAGATAGACTACCCTATTGCAGCTTACTATAAACACCTCTAGAATAAATAATAAGTAAAATACTTTCCTTACTTTACGCTAAAGGGCAACAAATACTGTAATATACTTATTAATAGAGACTATATATAACTGTATTAGTATACGTGTCTAAACTAAGACTATAAATACTACTATATAGCTAAACATTTAGACAGCTTTATAAACTACCCTACGTAAGAAGTAATAACAGAGCTACTAATTTAACTAGTATATAGAAATAGTAAAGACTATAGGAAAAAAAATAGAAGAACATCCTTATAAAAAGAAGAAGAAGAAGACAATTTACATAAGCTATATATTTAAAAATAATAATAGAAGTGGATACTTAGAAACGCATACTAGGCACTAGAACTTAACTATAATCTATATAAATAGATGTCTTTTTTAGGCCTAAACTTAAACAAGAAAACGCCTTTATTAAATTAAATACTATAGTAAGTATAGCATTAGTTAAGCTACTAGTATAGCTTAAAGGAATATAGGCTTAAGCTCTTATAGACTTAGGAGTAGAAAGGAACTTTATATCTTATTACATAGTAAGATAAGCAGGACTTATAATATTAGAGAAAGAAGTACCCTATATTATCTATGTTATAAATAGATTCCTAATGCCTAAGACACCTTAAATATACTAGGAGGTCACTACTACAATAATAGTCTAAGGACATAGAGAGGAACTTATCTTAGATGTCTTACTAGGATCTAAGCATAAGTTAGTCTTAGGATTACTTTAGTTAATAATATATAACCTATAGATTAACTAGGGTACAAAGAAAATATTATTTAAATGCTATAATTATGTATTATAAGCAAAGCCTACGCATTAACTAAAAATAATAGTAGATAAGGGAGTTATTAATAATATGATACTGCGATAGATAGTTAAAAAACAGAAGCACACTTTAGTAGACGCTGGCAGGAACTACTAGGTTAAAAAGCGTAAGAAGGAGAATAATAGTACACCCCTTACCTTACTAAGAGAGTATAGGAAATAAACATATATATTTACAGAAAAGGAAGGAAAAGTAAACCTACTAGAATATTAACTCTAGGATCTTACGATAGACCTAGAAGAAGGGAAGACACTACCCTTTAGACTACTATATAGTAAGATAGGAGAAGAACTCCTTAAAGAACGTGATTTTATTAAAATAAACTTTAAGAAAGGATATATACAACTATTAAAGTTACTAGCAGTAAGCCCTTTTATATTTATTAAGAAAAAGGATAAATTAGACAGACTATACGTTAACTACTAACAACTTAATAATATAATAATAAAGAACTAATATCTACTACTAAATATTGCAGAGTTACAAGATTAACTATCTTAAGCTAAGATATTTATAATAATAGATTTAAGAGATGGTTACTACCTTATACAAATTAAAAAGGGTAAAGAATAGAAAATAGCGTTTTAATCACACTACAGACTATTTAAATATAAGGTTATGCCTTTTAGACTTATAAACGCACTAGTAGCTTTTATAGCACTTATTAATAACGTACTCTATAAATATCTAGACATATTCGTTATTACGTATATAGACGATATCCTCGTCTTTTCTAAAAATAAATTGGACTACACTAAGCATGTATAGATAGTACTAGAAGCACTAGACAAAGTATACCTTTACATTAAACTTAAGAAATGTAAGTTTAACGTTAAATAACTTAAATTCCTAGGACACATTATTACTATAGAAGGAATTAAGATAGCACTAAGTAAAGTTGAATATATTAAGAACTAGCTAATACTAAAGACAGCTAAGAATATCTAAGAATTCTTAGGATTCTGTAGATTTAATTAATAATTTATCTAAAATTACGTAAAGGTTATAATACCTTTAATAAATCTTATAAAGAAAGACGTACCCTTTAAATAGATAAATAAGTACAGAATGTTATTCTAACTCCTTAAGACAGTATGTATTATAGAACCTGTCCTTATTTATTTTAAAAGCGATAAACTACTGCGCTTTAAAATAAACGCTAGCGATCTTACGCTAGGCGCCTACGCTAAATAAAAATGTAATAGTAAATAGCACCTAATTACCTATTACTTATACAAATTTAATAACGCTAAAATACAATATAACGTACATAATAAAGAACTCTACGCTATTATTAAAGCTTTAAAGCACTAGAGGATTTATACGCTTAGTTACTTAACGCTAGAAATCTATATAGATTATAAAAACCTTCTAAGGTTCACGACAACAAAAGAACTTACGCTATAATAATAAAAATAGTTATAAACTATAAGGTAGTATAAGTTTAAAATTATCTATATAGCTAGAAAAGAAAATAGCAAAGCAGACACTCTTAGCTAATAAAGTAATCTAGCAGGAGAAAAAGTAAAAACTTTCTCTGCAATCCTTTGTAAAGCTAAAGATAGATCTCTAGAGCTAATAGTAGAACTAAATTAACTTTTAGTAATTAACTAAGAAGTTCTGAAACATCTATAGACTAAGATTATCTAACAATACTACAATAACCCTATGTACGGACACCTAGGCATCACAAAAACAATAGAACTTATTTAAAAGAATTACACTTTTAAAGAAATTAAGAAAGCTATATTAACTTATATCCGCAAATATACAGAATACTAAAGAAATAAATATAGCACATATCTTAAATATAGAGAGATGTAAGTAATTAGAATACTAATAGCACTATAAGAAGATATTACTATAAATTTTATTACAAGAATTCTAAACTCTAAGGATCTAATAACAGGAATTAAATATAACAGCATACTAGTAATAGTCTACTAACTAACTAAGTATATTAAGCTTATTCTGTGTCTTAAAAGAATAATAGCAAAGGAACTCGCTTTTCTTATTCTAGACTAACTAGTTAGACACTACAGAATCCTAAAAATAATTATTAGTAATAGAGATAAGCTCTTTACGTTAAATTATTAGACAACGCTTATAGTCCTGCTTAGAACAAAACAAAAGCTATTAACAGCTTACTATCTACAAATAGACAGATAGACAGAACGTACGAACTAAACTATAGAAACGTACCTACGTATCTACTATAATAGTTAAAAGAATAACTAGGTTTTATTACTACCTATAGCACAGTTAGCCTATAATAACAAGGTATTAGTAGTATTAGGACATACACTGTTCTATACAAACTATAAAAGACACCTACATCTTTTTAATTAATAATTTCCTACAATAATTAAAGCAAAAGAAGCTATAGATATAGTAGAAAATATAAAAAAAATACACTAACAACTCTAAGAGAATCTTAAGAAAGCTTAGTAGTAATTAATTTTATATTAAAATAGAAAATAAAAAATAGCACCTTAGCTAAAGAAGAGGGATAAAGTATATCTGCTTACAAAGAACCTTTAAACTTAGAAGAAAAAACACAAGAAACTAGATTATATTAAGGTTAGACTATTTTATATTTCTAAGTAAATATTACTAGTAAACTATAAGTTAGAACTACCGCTAGATGCAAAGATACACCTAGTATTCTACGTATTACTACTAGAACTAGCAGACCCTAATACACTAGTTAGAACCGCCTTCTACCACAGAACTAAGGAAGAAAATAAATTTAAGGTTAAAAGAATTCTAGAATATAATTAGTATAGCAACGCGTACCTTATTAAGTGGAAAGGTTACTTATATAGCAAAAACACCTAGGAACTAGAGAACTACCTAGAAAACTATTAACAAAAAATTAAAGAATTCTACTAACAATCTACATAGTATAATAACATTTATACCTAAGACAGTAAAGGCACTAGATTATTCTAGAATTCTAATAGGAAATCCTTAAAAGCGCTCTATATTGCAGGGGACAAAAAGGGACCTAAAGGAGTCTTATTAACTACTAGATTAACAGCCTTATAAGATTTAGCCTTTTTAATATTCTTCTCCTTAACTGCTATTACATCCTTAGCACGCTTATTTAGTAAGTCTATTTACTAACGTAACTAATTTTTATACATATATATAACTTATAATTTCTCTAACACCTCCTTATAGGCCTTAAACACAGCCTCCTACGTTTCTCTTAACTTTTTTATCTATACACGTAATTTCTCTTTCTCTGCTAATAAACGCTTAAACTTAGACTCTAAAACGTATATATTGTAATATTAACCTTAATAAACATATTCCCTATATTTTCTAGACTAAACATAAACTTTATAAATATAGTTATATTTTATGCATATTAAGCATTTCTTAACTATAACTTTGCTAAAGGAGTTAATAAAATTAGTTAAGTAATAGTAATAAGTAGTGCTAGACTTAGAAAGTTATTAGGGCATAATATAAGTAAGCTAACGCTACTTATAACGCAAGGTAAGCTCTAGTTATAACTAGATATAAGACATAGTTACACGATTTAAGGATAAATCTTAGTAAAGAAGAAGATAATATTAAGATCTAAAGGCTAGGCCTTCTAGGATCTTTATATGTATCTATATTTATTATTTAAGTAACACGGCACAAAAGGTTATGTAATCTAATTAGTGTGATTAGAGCGCTAAGACAACTAATTAGACTAAACACTTAATATACTAAGTAACTAATTAGTGCTTAATTAGTTTAATTAGAGTGATTAGTCCACTAATCACTTAAAGTATATAGGAACGCAAGAATAGGCTCTCTATACTTATATTTAATCTGTTTATTAATCTATTATTTAGATTCTAGCAGACTAAATTATTAACTTGTTACACTTCGTAAGATACTATTGTATTAACAAGACCTTCCACCTTCTGTAAGTACTCCTGCCTAAGAACCAACCTTAACCCTTTAGGACTAGCTACCCTCTTGGATTTAACAGAGACTTCCTAGAGGAACTACAACCTAAGGACGTTATGTAATAATTAATACTACCTCCTTAGCAAAAAGACAAAGTAATATAGCTTTAATAAGTAGAGGAAGTAATAAACATTAAGGCTATTACCTTAAGAGGAGAGATTGCACAAAAGTACTAGGTAGATAGAGTAGATCTATATAGCCACCTACCCCTTTCTCTAAAATAGCTAAACACTTATATAGTATATATAATTGCGTAATATCGCGTAAGCAGCCTTAAAGGTAAAAAGGTAATCTCTTCTTTTACTAAAGATTTTAATAACTAGAAGGAGAGAACCTTTAATAAAATTAGTTATATAGTAAGAAAAGAGCTTATTACTTTTCTTATAAAGGAAGGCTTTGTTGCTACTAATTCTTTAATAAAGAACACTTATATAAAGAAACTCTTTAAACTATTATAGCTTAACTATAAGCTATAGACCCTTTACATAATAACGCTGTAACTATAACCTAAACTACTTTATATAATCCTAATAATGTAACCTACACTATCTATAAGTAATATATATATATATAGAGTATAGCTAGGGCCTATCCCTATACATGCAAGGATAGAGACACTATATATAGAGCTACACTAGTAGTAGTAGCCTAAAACCTAAACTACTTTTACCTAACAAACCACATTATACAAAGAGGCTAGACACTCCTAGTCTCCTTAATAACTAGGAGATTATGCTTATATTTAGCTAGATAAAATTATTCTCTTTTAGAAGGCTTAGAGTAAAGAAAATAACTACACTAGTAGCCTATATAACATTCTAGTAGACAAGACAAAAGTCTTTAGAGAACTATACTATAGACTAGGCATACTATAGGACTAGTATATAAACATCTTCCTAGGAATCCTTTCTAATTGTGCGAGCACCTACTACCTACATAATATTAGACTAGGACTTCTATAGGATGAATTATACAACAGACTAAATAGGCACTTTAACACTAGTGTTAATTATAATTAGTACTAGATAGACTAGACCACTCTTACTTTTAAACACTATAAAAGGGATAATCTAGCTACTATATTATATAAGGCCCTAGAAGTAATAATTAATAAGCTTACTTTAGCCTAAAGGGCTCTTAGACAAGGCTTTAGTAGTAAACTATAACTATATACTACTATTATATAAGTATGCCGCAGCTATCCTAATTTTAAATAAGCTATATTTCACCCTAAGAATATAGTAAAAGGCTTATTTAGTAACCTTTATACATTACTCTAAGTTACTAAAGATAGAAAGAAGTTATAGTTCCTCTAAGATAGTAAAAAAGTATACTACACTAATTAATAACATAATAATCCTAATTGTATAAGAGAATCTAGCCCCTCTAAAGGCAGATTAACCTTTAGACTAAAAAAAAGAGGTAACTTTAGAAGTTTAAGCTCTTGTATAAAGTAGAAATGCTTTATATATTATAAAGAAGGATGCTAGTCTACTAACTATCTACTAAGGGATACCTAGTAAGCTAGAAGATAATATATATTATTATATACTAACTTTTATAAATATAAACCTTTTAGTATAGATATATAAGTATACATCTTTAACTTTAAAGAAAAGCTAGAGGAAGAAGACTATTATATGAAAAAGGAGGAAAATAAATAAGACTAATAAAGTGATAAAAAAAAAGTATAGAAGGCTACTTTATACCTTACTTCTACTACCTACCTTTATCGCATAACTAGCGAAGACATCTAATATAGCAAGGATAATAAGAATACAGAGGAACCTACATAACTATTTACTATAGCTAGTTAGTATCGTACAAAGTACTAAGGAGAACTCTAAGATATAGGCGCCACACGAGTGTCTATAGTAAGAAAGGACTAGCTTACTACCTACTTACACAAAAACCTAACTACTAAAGTAGACTAGTTACTAGGATCTACTAATATTAGCTTTAGAGGACAGGGTTCCTAGACATCTCTAGGCACTATATAAATTACTAACCTTATAGAAATAGTAACCTACTATATCTTTAACTCTCTAACACTATTCCTACTATTGCTAGTAGATGCTAATAGACTTAGGGTATACTTTAATAACATCCTAGATATTATTATACAAAGGGACAGT